>OY856412.1:1261778443-1262978443 GCA_963693085.1 Alisma plantago-aquatica
CCGGTGAGCTGCAAGTGTAAGAATCAGTCTAATGGTCTCCATTCTAGCCACCGAAGCAAACACTTCTTCGTAGTCGACACCGAATTGTTGCACGTACCCCTTCGCCACTAGTCTTTCTTTGTGCTTTAGGATGCACCCCTGTGAATCCTTCTTGGTCTTATACACCCATTTCAAGCCAATCGGCTTGTGTCCAGCAGGTAGCTCCGTCAAAAACCATGTATGGTTGTTTTCTATGGCTTCAATTTCTCTGGACATCGCTTCCTTCCACTCGTCTTCCAACACCGCTTGAGAGTAACTTGTTGGCTCTTGATCATCAAGGAGTAACAATTCTGCGTCATTGTTGACAGGTTCAGTCTCCTGGTAAATCTCATCAAGGGATCGGAACCGAATTGTTCCTGATTCACTTGATGGGTTGCTAGAGCTTCCCGACGTTGATGGTGACTGCATTTCAGGTTGGAATGGTTCTGAGGAGAGCCTGGTTGATGAGCCTTGCGAAGATTGTGGCATCGAGAAGGTTGGTTCTGGAACATTATGACCTTCATTTTGTTGGTGATGAACGCTTCCCTGCTGTTCGTCGTGCGTGTTAATTGATGCACCCACCGTGAATGTATCGGGCATAGGAATCCTTTCCATGTGCTCACTCCAGGACCAAGGTCTCTCCTCAAACACCACGTCGCGACTGACACACAACTTTCTCTTCACTGGGTTGAATAGCCTGTGTGCTTTGCTTCCCGGCTCAACGCCGAGATACTCCATCTTAGAACTGTGATCTTCCAGTTTCTTTAGGTGTGTACCTTGTGTCTTGACGTGCGCTGTACAGCCGAATACCCTGAGGTGCCCAAGGTATGGCTTTCTCCCCATCCATGCCTCATATGGAGTGACTCCATCAAGAGCCTTCGTTGCAGATCGATTCAACAGGTACACTGCGTGTCGCACAGCTTCACCCCAAAGCTCTGCTGGGACAAGCATGCCTTTCATCAGGCTCCTGGATGTACTCATGACTGTCCAATTCCGTCGTTCCACAACGCCATTCTACTGTGGCGTGTATGGCGTTGTTGTTTGCCGGCGTATCCCTTCTTCTTCACAGAATTTTGCAAAACGCTGTGATACGAACTCGCCTCCGCGGTCTGTTCTCAGCATTCAGACTGTGTGGTTTGTTTCCTTTTCGACCTCCGCCTTGAATCACATGAAACCTTCCAAAGCTTCGTCCTTGTTTTTTATTACATAGACCCACATATATCTAGTGCAATCGTCTACTAGGAGTAAAAAGTACCTATTACTCGCTGGAGTTTGTGGAGATATCGGTCCGCACAGGTCTGTGTGTATCAACGCAAGAGGCATAGTTGTTCGATGAGATACCTCTCCGGGAAACGGAAGGCGTGTTTGCTTGGCTTCCAAGCAGGCCTCACACACCTGATTCGGATGGTTAATTGTTGGAACGCCGATCACCATCTCCCTTTCAGCCATCATCTTCAGCGACTGGAAGTTGGTATGCCCCATCCGAGCATGCCACAACCATGCCAGGTTGGATATGCTCATGTCTAGGCAAGCAGGTTCCCCTGGCTCAATGTTGATTTTGTACAGCCTGTTTGCAGACCGCGGTACCTTCATCAATAGGTTCCCAGTTCGATCATACAACCATAGGTGTATACCATGGAGTATAATCTTGCTTCCCTGTTCCGTCATCTGCTCTAGGCTGATGATATTACTTTCCAGGCTTGGAATGTAATATACGTCTGCCAGAAGCTTTTGATCGCCATTCTTTAACTGGAACACGATCGTCCCTGTCCCCCTAATTTGAACGGTAGAGCTGTCTCCAAATCTCACACGGCTGTGCACATTCTGATCCAAGTCCTTGAACTTGTCCTTCCTTCGTGTCATATGGTTACTCGCACCGTTGTCAAGGTACCAGAGGTTATGACTTCGCCGGTCGTGAGGGTCTGTGAACGAGCTTGGCACCACCCTTTCTTCATTCAGAAAAATTTCTTCACTGGTTTCCCTTGCCATGAGTAATGCTGGCTCATCGTCCTGCATTCGAGACAGATTAGCTTCCTCCTCCTTCTTCTTTCCCCTACAGTCCGAGGCATAATGCCCTTGATTGTTGCAGTGAAAGCATCGCACGTGGCTTTTGTCGTGACTACTTTCACGAGCTGTGTCACCTTGACAGGTCTGATTTGTGTCGCCTCGTCCTCCTCGACCTCTGCCTCTGCCCCTTCCGCGTCCTCGGGGACAGCCTCGTCCTCGTCCACGGGAGGTTGACGCCTGATGTTCTTCACCTCGCGTCGACTTGGATTCTGGCTTCAAATCCTTCTTTGCGAGCAACACCTGCTCATGGCGACCGTCATAGTCGCGGTATCGTTCCTCGTGGGCTTTTAGTGCCCCGATAACCTCGTCGACCTGCATCTTCTTCAGGTCCCCAAATTGCTCCATAGTGGCAGCAATTTGGAGGTACTTCGGCGGCACGCTCCGAAGGAGTTTCTTCACTACATAACTTTTCTCCATTGTTTCGCCAAGGGAGCGGATCTGGTTGACGATTCCGGACAGCTTCCCGGCATAGTCGTCCACCTGTTGTGCGTCCCCCATCCGCAAATTCTCGAACTCCCAACGCAATGCTTGGAGTTTGACCTCCTTGACGTGCTCCACGCCAACATGGACGGTCTTCAGCGTTGCCCAGGCGTCTCGTGCTGTCTCCTTCCCGGACAACTGAAGCATGGTTTCCTCCGGTATCGCCTGATAAATGACCGCGAGGGCCATTTGGTCGACCTTCTCTTCCACGACGACTGCAGCTGCTGGCTCAACTGCGGCCCACACACCTTGGGCTCGCATGTTGGCCTTCATCTTCATTACCCAGACTGGGTAATTAGTCTAAGTGAGCATAGGATACTTCAACGACACCGAGCTATCCTTGACACCGTCAGAGCTGGTTTCGCCTGATGGGGCCATCGTGAATCCCTGTGTACCAGGTTAGCTCTGATACCACCTGAAGGCTGAAACAGATGCCTTTCTGTTTCACGATGACTGAAGAAGAGAAAGAGGGAAATTGGACTCTGGAGGTTTTATTTGCTTAATTAAAAACGAGATATTACAGACTCATTTATAACAACCATTCAGGCTCTTAAGCACTAACTTATCAGATCCTAAACTCGTGGAACTACTCCGGGTTGATCAACACGATCACCCACAACTGACTCCTCTTTAGACTCCACGACTAAGCATGACCCTCATGCTCCCCTATTTGCTCGACAGCTAATCCAGCTGGTACAACTAGTCCAGCTGGCAAGGACGACTTAATCCCAACATGCGAGGCATGCGCGCCGTGCCAGGAGCACAGGGAACATTGTATCTCTGGATTTAACCCAGCAAAAGGTGAACCAGTAGACATTTTATAATTTTAATTCCTTCCTCTAGCTTACTATTAGGCGTAGACTATTCTCCAACTACAGGCCGATGCAGGATCTTAGTTTCACCTCACTCTTCTCACTGAACAAAGCCGCCGACTTCAGACATGCAAGGTGCTAGCGCAATGCGTATCCGGACACAGATTAAGCTAGAGGTTACAGAATCATTCCCACCACCCTTATACGGTACGTCCGATTTAGCTTCACCTGTGTGGAATGAATTGTATAAAGGAGTCATGAATTTTAACAATGACAAGGTAGGTTGTGGTCCACAATTATAGCCTAACACATTAGAGGGATGTGTATTGTTTGACTTTGTCAAACAATGTAATTTGCTCCTTTCAAGTATTGCTGAAAATCATAGGGATCACAAGTACTTTGACGGAGTGACAGAACCCCAATCATTATAGCCATTGGCCTTGTTAAGTGGTGTAGCCGCTTGCTTCCCTTCACCAAGATTGACCGACATCTTCATGTCAGGAAAAACGGATTAGCAACTATTCT
The DNA here is from genome assembly GCA_963693085.1 of Alisma plantago-aquatica. Taxonomy (NCBI): domain Eukaryota; kingdom Viridiplantae; phylum Streptophyta; class Magnoliopsida; order Alismatales; family Alismataceae; genus Alisma; species Alisma plantago-aquatica. Next base: position 1,261,782,346 of record OY856412.1, read on the forward strand.
TCAATCAGGCTTTCTAGGAGCTAGCTATAGCATTCTAAATAGTTGCCTTTTCAGAAACTTGGTGCACTATCAGTTGATCGTAGACTCTCCAGTTACATTGTTGCCAAAACATCATTTTTCTCAATTTTTTGTGGTATTCGTATTTCCTAAGACATAACAAGACATGATAATTTTTTTTACGAATCATACATTCCAACTTCAAGACTACCAATTACTCATATGGATGACATCAAGTGTATATTTGAATGTGAGAATTCATGACCTGAATCCTACAATTTTCAATAATGGTTTGGCCTAGAGCAGTCTGGTCATTTTTCACATGCTTAGTATAATTAAATATCTACCATTCATGGTGTGTAACTTTGTAGAGCACAACAACAACATGTCAGTGAATAGAAAACGATTATGACGGGAGCGTCCTCTCATCTTATAGTGTGCATGTATGTGCAAGAAGACAGGATCTTATCAGAGGTCCCTTGCTGCTTGAAATGGAATGTCCCCCACCTGTGAACGTATGTCAACTTCTTCAATTCTTTGGTGGAGGGCTTCAAATACATTGGCATGGCCAGACACCAACAGAAAATTGAACAAATGAAACAAAAATGGCCACGCATCATGATGGTCCGGTTAACAACACATTATTTTACATGTGGAATGACCCGTTCGTAATGATTCTTACCACTTGAATGGGTATGTGTGGAAAAACACTGAATGGTTCTTACCAGGTGCGATAGTTTTTGCAGAAAGAAAAATAGAAACTGAAATCTAATGTCTTAGCTCTTAGACGAAAGCACATTTGGAAGTAGACCAGTATTTTTCATGTCACTTACACTTTGATATAAATCCTATTTTGATATCACTTGCTTTTACTTTTCTTCTCAGGTGTTGTGCAACAGAGAGACTGGGAGAAGCAGAGGCTTTGCATTCATAATAACTGTTGTATAAATACACAATAATGCTTCATGCACAACTTTGTATCTATCTTTGCTCATTAATTATACTTCGACATGTTTTTCTGACAAAGGCTGTTTATCTTCTTCATTTAGGAATTCGGCCATTGGAACTTGTACGTGAACTTCTCAAACAAGCCCAAGTCTAGCCGAATGAGCCTTTGTATTCAGAAACAACCAACAAGCTCTTCATGGGAAACCTGGCATGGAATCCATCACCTCTAAGATGCTCGCCGAGGTGTTCCTAAAGTATGGCAACATGGTCGACGCTAGAGTCTTGTATGACAGCGAGACAAGGTAGTCACACGAGTATGGGTTTGTGTTATGCTGTAAAAAAAGAGATTTATGCCGCTCTGGAGTCCCTCAACGAGTCAACAGAGTGGTAATTAACTGTCTGATGTTGCATCAGGTTTGTTTTCCTTGAATTTGTTTCTTGCAACTGTTACAATCTGAATGCAGGAGCTTGAAGGATGGGCGATGTGTATTGGCTTGGCTTTGGGCAAGCGATTTTGATCAAGAACAACCTCATGTTTTTTTTTGTAACGAAACCACCTTCAAACACGTATAAAGCCTTAAAGTAAAAAAACGAGAGGAATATCGTTTCATGTAAAGCCGGTTTCTTATTAGTTGTTTCCATGCTCATTGTCTTAACTACGCATTTGGACTATATTTACATGTTAATTGATTAAATCAAACAGTTATGTTTCTCTAAAAACCCACTAGCCACATGACTTTATTGGAGAACCACCAAACCATGGCAGTACATGATCTTATAAACATGGTAATCTTCCTATCTAATTTAATATAGGCCTCCACCCAGACCGACTAGACGTGAATACCATTTCTCAATGGTTATCATCGTCAACCAGCTATCTATTTCACTGATAAGACTTGTATGGTACTCTTGAATATGAGACATCGTGTGAAATAGACTGATCTATATATTTTTCTAACCGACTTTACAGTTTGCCTAGATGAAACAAAGGCCCTCTCCCCATAATCCATGAAGAAAATGATGGCATAAACGTCGCAGCGGTTTCTACAAATAGAGGAAGTGCAAGAAAAACATGTTTCTAAGGTGCAAGGTCCTTCACTTACTTGATAGGAAATTGCTACGAGTATCAACTATTATGTGACCATGGCCATTGCTTGGCTGGTAATCCTCTTAGTATAAATTCCAACTCCCATGTCTATACGTCTAAATATTTTATTGTACCTTTAAACAGTGCATCAACAGATAAGGATCAGCCTCGTATATGGCCTTACATTGAGGAACTCCATCCGGCTGGTTGGTCCAATGCCTAATGTCACTTGTTTTTTTTTATATTATAATCTATCAAAATGGTTGGGCGTAATTTATATTGCAAGACTTTGTTGTTTCAAGACTATTTGCGATGTTTTGTTAAAAAAAAATCTACTAATTGAACAATCTTAAAGATACGTCAACTTTTCTCATCATTGTGCATGATATCCAAAAAATATCATACTTGTGGTGTGTTGTGTAATTATCTTCCACTTTAGTGAAGTAGTTGGATGTCCAGTACGCCCCAATAGTTTTGTTCATTTAAGAATAAAAAAATAGTTGTAACCATATTTTAGTACAAAGTATTTTATCTATCAGACTCTCGAACTATGTATATGATAGTTGTTTATGTATGGATGCTATCATCTTGGGAGATTTGCATGTGTTGACCGATGTTTGTAGAAAGAGCTTATAATTCATACCTCATAAAGTTGATATGAGTAAAACTTTTTATCTTACAACAACAATAGAGGATGCCACCCTTGTTGCCTTTACAATGAAATGAGCTATATTTGCACATTCTCAAGTACAAAGAGAAAGAGGAGTGAGTGAAACAATTTGTAAATTATTTTGAGATTTATGGGTTAATGATTTATTTGCTGAAATGTTTTCCTATCTAATTTTAACATTACTTTTTTTGAGATGATTTTATGTATTTTATTCATGTGTATTCTTTCTAAGTGTTGAGTTATTGCTTCACTTTCAAAATGTTTACACTAGATCAATGAGAATAAAATGATGTTATAAAACACTTTCATTACAATTTTCAAATTACATTCTAATTGAAAAAATATATCAAAACAAGCAAAATAAGCATATTTATAACTTTATCTAAAAACATACTTTTTTCTATATAATTAACTTTAATTTTATTTATTTAATGTGACACGTGTATGGTGCACGTGTGTGTTCACTAGTATATATATGTATATATCCAGTGAGAAACATTCTACTATGAGAGCATAAGAGGCATTTGAATAGAATTCAGCCATATAGATGGGAAAAGCATCAATTCATTTACCTTCCCACAAAAAATCATTTCAATTAGATATTATTTTCATGTTCATATGTACAATATATACTTCTTACATCCAACAGTCAGCCTAAAATTTAATATAGGAGTTGAAAAGTTTTCTCTTGGCTTGAATGCTATATTAATTGGAAGATGAGGAAATTTTGTAGGAAGGCACATGTTAAGGTATACCTTCAATCTATATGGTTGGATTATGAAAAATTGGTGTCTTTGAATAAATATTCAAATGCCTCTCATCCTCATAAAAATATGTTTCTCAGGTTGATCATTGTCAAATATATATATATATATATATATTTATTTATATAAGGGATTAATATAAAATATAATACCAACTCAGGTAACTTAAATTAACTTTGCGGGAATCCTTCAATGTAATGATTCGATTAGAAAAGTATGTATCTGGAAAAAATAGTAATTATTGTTGGATTTTAGGATGGGTTATTGTGTGCTCTAGAGAGGGTGAATAGATTTAAATACACTTAAAATAACATTCATTAGACCATCAAGGTATATTGTAATATAAGGTTGCTAAATAGGAAATTTGAGTGCAATTGAAACATACATAGCAAGAGAGAGAGAGAGAGATATTGAACAAGCACCAAGTGACAAGCTATGTAGATTGGTTCCATACTCCAAACTAGGAGTATGGCAGTCCACTACCTAGAGAGGTCAACCTCTAGGATTTCTAAGTGTGTATCCATCTATATATTCAATTATAAGAGTTACAACACATAACCATCATCAGTACAGATACTACCTTTAAAGTCGGTTAAAATGGACTTTTATGTCGGTTTCCAAGCGACACCCAAGTGGGCGACACTAAAGATAGAAGTCTACAACGTCGGTTCTAAAATCGAGGACACAGAGCAAGCCCTGATTGCAACACGAAATGAACTGACACTAGTAGGAGAAATAGTCATCGATTATCTATTGAAAACTGACGCCTATCTCCATACCCAAAAAAAATTGGTCCAGGTTAGGACATAGTCGTCAGTTATTTCATTAAGAACCGATGACTAACTCCCTTTCCAAATAAAAATGTTTTGATTCATAGTCATCAATTCAGAGTAAAATCGACAATACAACTACAAATTGTCATCGGTTATGATATCATAAACCGACGCCTATCTCCATACCTGAAAAAACAATTTGGCCCGTGTTAGGACATAGTCGTTAGTTTTTTTATAAATAACCGACAACATAGACCTTCATTGACTGTTATTTTAAATAACCGACAACTAAGTGTCATTTTTTCATCTTGCAGGCATGCAATCCGGTTGGTTAGCAGAATGTAGAACCTGCAGTTCAGTTCTGAACTGTAATTTTACAACATCTTGTGATTTCAACCTAACAACTGGCCACAAACCTGCAATAACAAGATGATCAATATTATATATACATCATGTGATTCACACACATGTAGAAACAAAATTAATTCATTCACATGATTCACACACATGTAGAAACCTACAGTTCCATTCATTCATCCCATTTTCACATTTACATACATGTAGAAACGTATAGTTCCATTCGTTCATCCATTTTCGCATTCGCACACATGTAGAAGCACATTCATTCATCAATCTTCACATTCACACACATGTATATAGATCAAATTTTAATAAGACAATTCAAAAAAGTCATTCACACATGTTTATATAAGCACCACATATATACAGAAATAACGACACCAAAATTTAGAAATGTCATTCTTTATCATTAGTACCCCAATCATAATAAAAAATTGCCTCCCTTTTAAAGACTTTTGCCCATTGTTCTCTTATGTCATCTAATTGTTCTATCGTATAGAGCATATGTACATCGAATAACTTTTTCCCTGTAATGAAGTCACTAGGTTTAGACACCTGCAAAGAGAATGATATATATATATATATATATATATATATATATAATTAATAAGTTTGATGTTCTCATATTATCTAATGAAACTATACTTATGATGATCAAGACTATATATTACATGTTGTATGTTTTCGATATCTTGTGCAGCATATCTAAAAAGTATGTCCATATACAACATCATATAGTATCCACATGCCTAGTCGTTGTTTTGTACAACACACTATATATTTCAACATGTAAAATGTTAATAAATAAAAATAAGCATAGTTCATATAAATAAAATATGCATTGGATTCAGAAAACTACATCCACACTCTTCCAAACTATCGCTTTTTTTCTTGTCCACTTCACCTCCAACATTTTTGAAATCTTTTAAAGCCCTATGAGTTAATGTAACACATTGAATTGTATTAGTAAATAATCATATAATAATAGATGTTAAAAAAATATAAATATAAAAAATTTCTCATGTGTATAATAGACTTTTCAAATTGTGTACTAGACGGCCTAATTTGTTCTCCTTAGGATCTTGATAATTAACAATCATCGTCTCAACAACGCATTGAGCAACAACAACGAAATTGCCAGAATCGTCGAAGTCCTAGGTAGAATTTGCAATGAAATAGAGTTTGGGGAATAGTTACCCATAGTCATCAGTTGTTCTGAGAAACCAACAATTTTCTATTATAGTCGTCGGTTACTTGTGAAAAATTGACAATGAAGTCCAAATCTAAATGAAAAAAGTTTTCATCGGTTGCTAGACATAAATCGACGACTAACTCCTAAACTAAAAAAATAGTCTGACATCGTTATCGGTTACCAATGAAAAAATCGATGTCTATATACATATCAAAAAAAATTATCTACAGTTAGGACCATAGTTGTCGGTTGTCTAATAAAAACTGACAATGAAGGAGTAAATAGGGGGAAAATATATTTACAAAGATAAGGTGCAAAAACACCTAGTCATCAGTTTCTACTAAACAACCGACGTTATAGACCCATCCCCTTAAAAAAGGTTTATCTCGTGAAGGGTGATTAGTCATCGGTTAGTTTGACAAAGCCGATTACTAATGAGGAAATTATGTTTTTTTGCGGGGACATGGTGCAAAAACACCTAGTCGTCGGTTTCTAGTAAGCTACAGACCCATCCCCTTAAAAAAATTGTCTTCTGAAGGGTGATTAGTCGTCAGTTAGTTGACAGAGTCGACGACTAATGAGGGGGTAAATTTTTTCATAGGGATATGGCATGAAACATGTGTTGTCAATTTTAGTAAAAACTGATGTCGGATTGAGAATTTTAGAACCAATTATTTTCCCTAGAAAATTGTATTTTGCGGTTAATTTTTGACGTCGATTTCTTTAAAAAGAAATCGATGTTAAAGTAAAAATGGCACCCATATCTTTTCTAAATCAGCAGGACTTCACACTTGGTGACGGTTGTCTTATATAACTGACGTCATTGTTCATTGGCGTCGGGTTTTTATGTAACTGACGCCATCGAATGTGACATTATATGTCATTTTTGTACTAGTGTATCCTTTTCTTGGACAAGTATATCCTATAAAAGGACTTACCTATCCAAGATAAAGAGACTTCAACCTTACCAAGGACTTACCCACTTTACAATGAGTCTTCAGCATTCACCAAGGGCTTACCCACTCTTGCACAAGTTTTCAGCCTTGCAGGGTTTATCCACTCTTCTTGGATCTTCTGCCTTTGATTTCACCTTCACTCAAAGAAGTTTTCACCAAGGACTTACCCACTTGAGAAAAGAGTTTTTTGCCTTCAACAAGGGCTTACCCACTCTTGCTCCAAGTCTTCGGCCTTGTTCTTCACCAAGGGACTCCTTCCCTTATTCTTCTTCACCTCTCTTATCCAAGAGAACGAACCTTCATCTTCATGGTTGAAAAGAAAAATTGGAAGGTGGAGGAAGTGAGAGCCTCACAAGATATACAAATGGACTATCTCTCTTACAAATCTCCTACTCACTCTAATGGATGTTGCAACTCATTAAGCTTAGAGAGAGAGGGGGCTCTAGGATGCATTGAATGCTAAACTTTAGAATGAAGCCCAATGGGTCTTATTTATATTTGGGGATGTCTCTTAGCCTTTGTAAACACTTTACAACAAAAAAGTACTCGTTTTATAGATTATAACAGATATATTTTTTTATTTTTGCAACTCCACATCGGCTAGAAATATTTTTCTTCATGTTTCTGTACAGTACTATCGGTCTAGTTTCTATAAAGGTAACTCGACCAAATGCACATTTCGACAAAAGCTAATTTGACCAATCAGTCGAGTTTGTCCTATGAGAAACTCGACTGTTAGATTAAATCAGTTTTGTTCCAATGCAGTAGTCATTTGAGTTTTGAGTACAGGAAACTCGACCAAATGATGGCATTTTTAAAATCCATCAAGGATTGATCTAGATTGTAACTCGACAGATAAAGTGCATGTAATGAATTTTAGAAAATATAATTAAAATGCTTAAATATTCAATTTAAGTGCTCTTGATTTTTTCTAAACTTTGTTGCAAGTTATACAATCATTAAAAGTGATATACAACATGATTAAAATGGATTTACATCAAATTTCAAAAATGTATACCTATATTCACTACAGCAAAAATACCCATTAGTGGCTTTTATTCCAGTGGTTTTTCTAAAAAAATGCCACTATCTATGTAATGCAGTGACATTTGTAATTTAAATGCCTCTAAATCGCGTATTATGGAGTTTATAGAAAAGACTTACCAATTAAGGCATTTTTATAATTAATTAGTGGCATTTCAAAATTGCCAAATCAAATGAGCGGGCCACAATTAGTAAATTTTTCTGTTCCCACGCGGCTTCCCCGGCCTGCAAAATGGTTCCTCTTCTCCACGCGTTGGGCAGAGACATTTACTCCCGACATTTGTTCTGCTCGCAGAACCCGTGAAGTCGACCTAGCCTTTTCGCCCTAATCTACCAGACTGTGGACGCTACCTGCTGGAATGCTCTCTGCTCTTTTCCAAGGTGCCGGCGACGTTGCCAAGGGTTGGAGGGGACGCCGAGGAAGAGATCAATCTCCCAACTTGTCGGAGAGGACTGCGGCGGTTTGCCACCCTGCTGCTTCGGCGCGTGACAGGTAAGTACACCCCACGAAACAATAAACACACATGGTCTTTTCCATCCATTCTCACAGTTTCCATTCTATCAAGGTATATATGATAATCGGTTCATGAAGATAGTCTTAAAATATAATTATTCCGTTGTTTTATATCCAACAATCAGTTCCTTAATCATTTATATCAAGCCATCGACCATCCTTCTTTGTTAGATTTAAACTTGGATTATTTTATAGTCTTAAAATATGATGATTCTGTTGTTTTATTTTACAGTGTCGCATTGGTTTTGGTTATGTATACAAGTTCTCTAAATGTTAGTGTATTCATATAAAAATGTGTGTATTGTTGTATTAAATTGTAAGGAAAATGAAGCATCCACTTTTTAAAAAGTGGTCTCTTAGGTGCTCATGTGATGTCTGCACAACTCCTGTATCATTATTTGTAAATCATTGACGAATAGGCAAGTAATGTATCCTTACCTAGGCCACCACCTTTGGTGGGTTGGCACTCTCTGATGAGAACAGGGGTTCCTACCATTGGGCTAATGAAGGGGAGAGATACTCATCTTTATGTATGTAGGAAGAGGCTAAGGAGAGAACAAGGTTTATGAGATGGTCATTTCTTGTGTAATATTCTAGGATTCAGAAATGTCTAAGGAAGAATAAGACCTTTGTATAATTACTTATAGTATACATATTTTTTGGGTGTGGTTTCTTCGATTTTCCTTTGATTACCGTAAACTTGAATGGTCTATATTCTTCTGCACTACCAATTGACAAAAACCTTCACCATCCCTAAAAATTAGGGTCTTTAAAAAACAATGAAGCAAGATACCAAGGGCATGCAGACAAGTTGCTATTAACACTAAGCTATGATTGCACAAAATACAGGGGTTCCATTGTGGAATAACAATAATTTTTTCTCTTCCATAGGAAGTCTGGTTTGTCCTATTGATTTCGATATTAAACGAATTGCATAGCTTCTATGCAGTGATGTTTACATAATGGTTGATTCATGTTTTTTTGGAGTGTACATTTTATCTCAGTACTGCTTTAATGTAAACACATTATTGCATTATGGTTACTTCAGTTCCATATCCTAAATCAATTTTTGTCTTTTGATGGCATGTTATGTTACTCAAGAAGTTTATAGCCAATTATACATCTTTACTATATATGTACTCCAACCTCTCGCCTTGAGCCAGGAACCATCAGCTGGCTGGCACACCAGTTCCTCCAAGTTCTGGGTCTCCTACACTCAGATCTTATACAAGTTGTACACTTGTATGGTCCCTGACCAGGATTCATCAAACTAGATAATGATGTTGCCCATTCTCTAATGGGTTCATTCCTGTCGATGTTGATAGAAACCATGGGGAATATGTTTATGGACTACTTGCTTCACTTTAAAAAATATATTGCTCTATAGTTTGAAAATTTATACTACTTTTTTTGAAAATGTATAATATCGTCATATATACTTACAATTTTTAGTACTAATATTTTGCAATATTTGTTCACCCACAACAGTCACTATGGCCTGGGCATCTGCCCCCCGCCCCTTTTCCCTGAAGCAGAAAACCTGGACATCACCCTAGACGATCGTGCACTTGCACAACTCACCATTCCCAGACATTGGCGTCATCTGGATGGAAGACGCTACGCGGCTGGTCAAATGACCTTAAAGTTTGGGAACTCGACCAATGTAATCGAGGTTTAGTATGATGGTGATGGCAATCTGGTATCCACAACCAGTTGGCGTGGGTGGATTGGGAGAATGGGAATTGGCCGTATGGACCGGGTTTTGCTTCGTCCGATTGGCGACAATACCATACATGCTTATATACATAACTACAACAACAGTTTGCCTTCTCACCTGAGACGGTATATGCACGAGCCAAGATGTATCGTATCTGAGGAGACGTCATTCGATGAATTTGGCATGCCTGAGGTGCAATCCTTGCCCGTTGGTACCGCCTTGTACCCCAAAACCATCAGTTCGAATTCGTCTACCAGCGACTCCATCCTCGATACAGCATCATCAACAAAATGGACACGTCACAGTCATAACGTCCATCACAATTGTTGATGAATTTTTTTAACTTTTAATTTAGGAAATAATCAAAAAATGTAATTTGTGTTGTATTACTTAATGAACATTAGTAATCAATCAAGTACTGTGAATTTAAGGTACCCACTTGATGATGGCTTGCAAATGTTTTTCTCTGGTGTGGTTTTGAGTGATGTTTTTCTTTGAGGATTGCCTCAAAGTGATGTTCTACTTTTATCCGTTATATTTTTTACTATTTTTAAGAATGGATAATTGTTGGATGGGAGAGGATGACCGAACGAGTAGTAAATACCTTTTATGTTGTTCAATTTTGTTTTAAGAGTCTTCATTTTTGTGTGACTTGATATACTCAGGATGAGAGAACAATTAAGTGACAGCTTCCATAATAAGCCATCTACAAGGAATGATAAGAACAACATCATTGACTCTTGTACGGGGACTCATTTACCTAGCATTACTCCACAAGGTTGTTGGAAAGCTTTGAACCCGTCATCCAGTAATCGCTCCAAAAAAAATTTAGCTTCCCTTCCACCTAATGTTCAAAATGATAGACCAAGGAAATTCAATCACATTGTTGCTAGCTCTACTGTTACAAGAACACCTTGTGGTGGACAAGGTAATCATATCATCACATTTATAGTGTTGCATTTAATGATATATAATTTCTATATCTGTTGTATGCTTTATGAATGAATGCTCAGGTCAAAGACATCGACAACGGGTGCCTAATGGCAATGCTTCGGTGTCCAAACGTTCAAGAAGAGTAGACAGTAGAGCTGTCAATATTCAAAATAGCCATGCATTTTAGGATCACATGGAGCAAAATGGCCTATCTGATCACCATGATGAGTTGTTAAATGCTACAACAACACCTTCTGATGGGCTAGGTAATCAGTTAATTCATTGCATATATAGTGTTGCCTTTAGTGATATATAATTTACATTTATGTTGTATCCTTTATGAATGAATGCTCAGGTCAAAGACATCGACCACGGGTGCCTAATGGTAATACTTCGGTGTCCAATCATTCTAGAAGAGTAGATAGTAGAGCTGCCAATAGCCAAAATAGCCATCCATTTCATGACCACATGGAGCAAAACGACCTCTCTGATCACCATCAAGAGTTGTTGAATGCTACAACAACACCTTCTGATGGGCTAGGTAATTGGTTAATTCATATCATTGCATTCATAGTGTTGCATCTAAAGATATATAATTTTCATTTATGTTGTATCCTTTATGAATGAATGCTCAGGTCAAAGACATCGACCCCCGGTGCCTCACTACTACATTTTTGGCCTGTAACGTCGCTGCCCATAGTGTCGTTTTTACTAAAATAACCGACCTAATAGACTATTGCATCAGCTTTATCAAAAAAACCGACCTTACAGGTTTCCCGCGGCAAAAATTCGTGCGAATTTGGCTTCGCGCCTCGATCTATAGTGACGGTTTTTCCAAATAACCGATGATATAGGGTCAACAAAAAAATGCAGGTACTGCTTTGGAACTCTAGCGTCAGTTTTTTCAAATAACCGACCCTATAGACCCTGACCTCTAGGGTCGGTTTTTTCAAATAACCGACGTTAGAGATGGTCTCAAAAATTTTGGGCACCACTCAGTCTTTAGGGTCGTTTTTTTCAAATAACCGACTCTATAGACCCTGACCTCTAGGGTCGATTTTTTCAAATAACCGACCTTAGAGATGGTCTCAAAAAATTCGGGCACCACTTAGTCTCTGTAGCGTCGGTTTTTTGATATAACCACCCTAGAGGTCGGGATGATATTAGACCAAAGCTGAGCCGTGTTTCATTGTTTTTCATTTCATTTTGTTCGTCTCCCCATTCCTGCTCCCGCTCCCGAAGAGAAGCAAATCGCCGCCGCTTCCAAGGTCACCTTCCCAACCATCTCCACACCCGAAGAGAGGAAAATCGGCACCCCTTCTTAGACGACGATGCCCAGCCGCCATTTTCTTCTTTGGACGGTGCCGATGCCTCCAGATCGACCACCATCTCCGACGCCATGCACTTTGGAGACAACGCCCATCCACTTTCTTCCTTGAATGGTGACAACGTCTATGGCGTTGCAAGGGTCGCACACCTTCTTTCTCCAGTTCTTCTCAAGGTAGCACGGTTGTCTCTTCCGCCTTACTCCTCCATTTTCTTTTTACTGTCATGCAACTAACCAGGTAGCACGGACGACGCCTACGGCGTTGCAAGGGTCGCACACCTTCTTTCTCCATTTCTTATCCCGCACAAGCTCCCCCACCGTCCGGTTCTTCTCAAGGTAGCACGGTTGTCTCTTCCACCTCACTCCATTTTCTTTTTACTGTCATACAATTGACCAGGTAGCACGGTCGTGTTGGGCAGCACGGCCGTGATGGATGAGTTGTTGAAACTTCAAAATTTGTAAATTTTGCATTTGTGTTGTTGCAGGTGCTATGACTTGTTGTTGACTTGCATATATTTCTTCTTCAGACTACAAGTGAGGTATAATATTCTCACTCTCCCAATGTGCCATTTTTTTACTAGTAAATCAACCAATAATAAAAATATGTATTCTTTCATATCTATATTTTTTTATCAATCACATATGTAATCATTATATACATTCCAAAAATATGAGGGTAGACATTGTGTAGTCTCAGATTGACACTTTAGGGTTTATAGATGAGATCATCGATGCATGATGTTTAATTTAATATATGTATACTTGTAGGGTCTAAAATGGCAAGTGACAAATGTCAAGGTAACTACTTTGACAACTGCTTAGTCTTATATGTATTAATTTTCAACTCTTATATGTCAATTGTTATATTTTTATCTCAACTCCTGTTTATAGTAGTTTACTAACATTAAGTATAATTCGTTATTTGTAGTGTCCTATACAAAATAATGACTGGGCTTGTGGCTAATGAAATATATGCAAGCTATTGTCAAACAAAGCATCATATGGCATTCATACTATAGATCAAGTAATAAAGAATAACATCATAACTTTCAAGTGATTTTAGTCAATTTATAAAATATTAGCATGTGCATTTTCTATTACAGATCTTTACAACTCAACCTTACACACTTGAGGACTTAATTGAATTTTGAAAAGAGTGGTCAGATGTTTTTCTAAATGAAGTCAATATAGCATTAGATTAAATATGTCAGCTCCATTTATGTATGTGATTTTAGTACTCCATTCATCTCAGAATTACAATCTATCATTTTATAGATTATGATGTGAATATGTGTAACTCAACTGAATATATGAATCATTTTTGTTATTAATGTGTGGTTTGGAATGGTGACGGTTGAGCATCAATGCTCCCCTCTCCCATATCCTGGTTCTTCTTGTTCTTCTGTTATGCTTCTATTTCTGCCATGTAGCACGGCCGTTCCACGTAGCACAGCCGTGTTGACTTCTGGTAGCACGACCGTGTTTTGTAGCACGGCCGTGTTGCTTCTGGTAGCACGGCCGTGTTGGGATATGGTAGCATGGCCGTACCGCGTAGCACGGCCGTGTGTGATTACAATCTGTAGACCTGTAGCATCGGTTTTCTTAAAAAACAGACCTTAGAGGTTCACTCTAAGGTCAGTTTTTTAAGAAAACCGATGCTACAGGTCTACAGATTGTAAAGCTCATCTGTAGACCTATAGCATCAGTTTTCTTAAAAAACCGACCTTAAAGGTTCACTCTAAGGTCGGTTTTTTTAATAAAATTGATGCTACAGGTCTACAGATTGTCAAGATCAATCTGTAGACCTGTAGCATCGGTTTTCTTAAAAAACTGACCTTAGAGTGAACCTCTAAGGTCATTTTTTTAAGAAAACCGATGCTACAGGTCTACATATTGATCTTGATAACTGACCTTACAACCATGGACACAATTTCTTCCTCATTTTTTACAGCCTATTGGATCGGTTTTCTTTGGTTAAAAAACTGACCCTATAGGTAAAATTCTATAGCGACGCCCACTTAGGAGTCGGTTAAAAAGTGACGCTACAGGCTTAAAAAAATCGACGCTACAGACCATTTCTGTACTAGTGCCTACTGTCAATGTTCCCCTTTCCAATCAACCAAGAAGAGTAGAGAGTAGAGCTGGCAATAGCCAAAACAGTAATGCATTTCAAGAAACCATGGAGCAAAATGACGTCTCTGATCACCATGATGAGTCGTTGAATGCTACGCCAACACCTACTGATGGGTTAGGTATTTGGTTTATTCATATCATTGCATTTATAGTGTTGCATCTAATGATATATAAATGAATGCTTAGGTCAAAGACATCGCACACGTGGCCGAACACAATGTTTGCAAGTCTGGAAAAGAAAGCCCGGCGATCAAATGCCCATTGAGATAAATCAATTTGGACAACCAGTGGGTAAAAACCAATGTCATTTATCAAGTTTTTTGACAACCATTGCAAGAGATCCCAATCTTTGTCCATTAAACTACGAGGACTGGAGACAATTTCCAGCAAATAAAAAAGAATCCATATGGAATTTTGTGAAGGTACAATATTAAAATTTATTTTTAAATGGTTAAATGAAGCTTCTAATTGATATCCTTATTGTTGGTAGAGTGAATTCATGATGGACATAGAATTAAAGGAGTGGACAATGAAGAGACTGGGAAATAAATGGAAGGACCACAAGTGGGATTTATGGAAACTATACTTCGTAGAAGATAGTCCATATGAACAACAACTTGAACAAGTTGTTCCCCACGTGGAAACGTCTCAATAGAAATTTCTTGTGGATTACTGGAGGAGCAATAAAGGAAAGGTAATTTTTTGTATCTATTAATTGATATTTAATTTACCTCACAGATAATTACTATGGACAATACTGCAATTTTTTTCCACAGAGGAAGTGTATAACTAACAAGACAAGTAGAAAATTTCAAAAGGTTAGCCACACAACAGGAACCAAGTCATTTTCTTGTCTGAAACATGATGCAAGTTAGTCAATATTGTGATCCAATTGGACAATTTAGAGACATCTGTTTAAATGATGTTAGCAATAACCTTGTTTGAATGATACAGTTGGAGAAGAAAACAGGCGGGGAAGTTGAACCCATTGAGTTTTTTTGAGAAAACTCATCGTAAAAAAGATGGGAGCATAGTTGATATTGAATCCGCCAAAATTTTGATACAAGGATTCCTATCCTATAGTATTATGTTACATTTACTACATGGAAACATTTATATGTTTGTTATAAAATTCATCTCCTATGTTCTGTTGTGTATAGGAAAAATTTTCTGAGGTAGGTGATGAGCTGCGAAGAAACCAACCTGATGTTACTTCAGTTGAAATTTATAGGCAGGTTATGGGAGAAGAGAGACCAGGATATGCTCATGGTTATGGACTTGGACCATCACCTTCTGATATCTGGGGTAAGAACTGTAAATCCCGAGAAGCTGATGAAGCGCAAAGGAAGCATTTCCAGGATCATCTTGAAGAACAACGGATGGAATTTGAAGCTAAAATTCAAGAACAAAATGCAAAAATAGAGCAGATACTAGCCTTGTCTAGAGAAGGAAACAGTCAATCAACACAACATGTACGCACTGGCCAGGTATGAATACATTTTATACGAGATGTGTGGTATCAATTATTTTCCATGTTGAATTTTGATGGCCTTATGAAAAAGATAAAATAATTGTGCAGATCAGAATGAGACATTCAACAATTTATAAGGGACAAGTATGTTTGTATTTGTGTAAATTGCACATCATTCTTCGTTTATATAAATTTTTTATTTGAATTGTATTTTGTTTATAGAAAGTGTATGTGCTAAGTATCGCAGATGTAGATGATAAAGTTGCAATCGGTCGAGTATCTGAGGTTGACCCCTTACAAATGGTGGGAGGTGCAATTTTAGGTTCATCATGTGTTGGTGTTTATGTAGAGGTTGTGGTGATGGCCAACAAACCTCTAGTCAGACCTTCTGAGCAATATCAATATATGGATGAAGTTATTGGCAATGTCATAGCATGGCCGAAATCACATTTACTGCCAAAGTGAGCATATAGTATTGCTTGTAATATGACATAATTGAAAACAAAACTAGTATCTAAAGTCATTTCCATTTGTTGTGGGTCATGAAGTGTAAAGATAGATAATTGCATTCTTGGATACTGTGTAGAGAGATGAAAGCTATAGTTGTGTTTCTTTGGTCCAATTTTTTATTAGTACATAACGATCCAGATACTATTGTTTCATGTCCATTGTCGTAGACAATGTTGCCAAATGACAATTGTATTTTGCTTTTAGCTATGAGCAGTGCCTTACCTTCTTGTGTGTGACATTTACACAACATATTTTGTTTTGACCTGCTGAATGTGAATGTCTTTTTTTGCTTCCTAAGTCAATAGTTCTCTGTAAATTTTTCTTTCATAACTTGATCACATGTTGCATGATAGCTTACTAAGTCAATATTTCTCTGAAGAATTGTGCATTTTGTGCCTTCCACAACAAACATGTCACTACGTAAAAGGCCAGTTTTTGGAGATCAGAAGCCATTCTCGAGAGCTAAGGTTGTCAGCTCATCTCTTGTGAAAGGCTTCTGCTCAGCTCTTGTGAATGGCCTTTAATCTCCAAGAACAGAGCTGTAGGACTCAAAAATGGGATTCCTCACCCTAGAACTGGTCTTATAGGCAATCCAACAAAATGGTACATCCTTACATGTTCTTGATGTATTGCAGCCTAGCCAAAGTAGTATCTAAAAGTAGTATCTAAGGTAGTATTGCAACCTAGCCAAAGTGGTATTTACCTATGAGCAGTGTTTTTAGAATCTTCTGTGTGAGATTTACACAACATATTTTGCTGTGGTGATTCGCTTGAAGATGGTTTGTGGTTGAGCTTCTATGATTGCTCAATATTTAGGCTATTAAGATGTCTGAAATGTAACTGAGATATTTTAGTCGCATGCTTCTATGCGTCTTAATTTCTCTGTAGAGGTACAACAAGTCATTTTCAACATTTCCATGGTACAACAAGTCATTTTCAACATTTTCATACTCTGCTTTGGTTAAGAAGTTAAGGAAGAAGCCTCAAGAAATAATGGGTCTCTTAGTAATATCAGTTCCTCCATGTTCCCTTAATTGTTAAAACAACATCTACAATAATACCCTTTCTGTAACATGTGGTTGTGATGCAGGCCCTAAAAGACAATAACTATGGTAAGGATCCTCTGCTAAGATCATGTGCAGAGAATGACCTTAACTATCTAAGTACAGAGCTACTGTTAGGACTCAAAAAGGCATTTTTTGGAGATTGAAGGCCACTCTCGAGGGCTAAGGTTGTCATCTCATCTCTTGTGAAAGGCTTCAGCTCAGCACTTGTGATTGGCCTTTAATCTCCAAGAACAGAGTTGTTGTTACGACTCAAAGATGGGATTCCTCACCCTGGAACTGGTCTTACATGCAATCCAACAAAATGGTGCATGCTTACATGTTCTTGATGTATTGCACCCTAGCCAACATTGGTTTCTAGTTTTGCTTTGGGTTGTTTTAAGGAATCCTGGATAAGGTATATTTCACTACTTCACTTTGCTTTTTTTCAGTTGAAGGGGATAGTGAATCTATTTTGGAAACTCTTCTTGCTCATCAGGGGATAGTGAATCTATTCCTGGTGGCCATGTTAGTATAGATTTGAAGACCTGAAGCCTCCTGCAGATCTACATAGTCAACTTGCATGTTTTGTTGTTAGTTGTTTATTACATGTGGTGGTTTCCATGACTTGTGATGGTGTCAATGATGCATCTGCTCTGAAAATGGAAGACATTGGTATTGCCATGGGAATTGCTGGAACTAAGGTAAGTATATTTGCTATATGTCAATTTCTATATCTATCTTCTTGTCTTTTAGTCATTATTATCGATAATGATTGTTTCTTCTCTTTTTATGTGTCAGTCCAGGTTACCCAGGAGGCTTCAGACATGGTTCTTGCTGATGATAACTTCAGTACAATAGTTATTGTAGTTGGCGAAGGGAGATCTATCTATAATAACATGAAGGCCTTCACCAGGTTCTGCTCTTATTAATCATTATATGCTTTCTTACCTTACTAAAAATATTTCAACTTATTGTGTATAGACTATAGTTTTATGAGAACCCTGGACGACATTGAGTTTGATAACCATCTTTTGCTTTTTACATAATTGTCAAGATTGTCAGCTTCGCACCCTTTCTATCATGTGCTTAGTTGTGTGCTTAGCTGAATGTCTATAGCTTTGCTGCATGGAAAACTCTATTCAGCTGACATAATGTGAATGGTACAGTTGAAATTGTCACCATTGTCGAACTTATTAGGAAAGGTGAGAAGGTGGGTTCTTCTGAGGCTGCCCTTCTTGCCAAGCTCGACATCAGGCCCTTCTCGTATGGAATGGTTGTGCTGTCAGTTTATGACAGTGGATCTGTATTCAACCCTGAGGTCCTTCACCTTACTGAAGATGACCTTATTGATAAATTTGGCAATGGTGCTATCTTCCCTGATACTATCTTAATAGCATGCTAGTGCTGTAAGTGTTTTTGTCTTACATTTGCAGGCAAGTTCTCAACATTTTTCTCACTTCATTGCAGGATCCTAGCAAGTTTGCAGTTCCTGCTGCTTCAGGCTATGCAGCTGCACCTACTACTTCTGCTGCCAAGGTGGAAGAGAAGAAGGAAGAACTTGTTGAGGAATCTGATGACCATATGGTCGTAATGCTATCACTGCAGCTGAGAAGATGGATGAACCTTCATTGCAGTGTAGCTGGTCTACTCCTATAGAAGCTCACAACTACTTGGAATGCTAGAATGGAGCTGTATGTTTTTGTAAGAAAATGAGTTTTTATTCCTTTGGGGGGTCTCCAAGTGCAAAATGAGTTGTTATCCAGTTAGTGTTCATGTCTACAATATGTACCATATATAATCATATGTGATGATGTTGTATTCAATACAAGGGGAAAGGTAAAATATCCTCCCCATGTAATTGTCATTTGATTATAAATAAAAAAGTTCAATACTTCTAGAATGTGTTCGACTTCAATTGACATTCAATTAGAAAACTTGATCATGAACTACAAATTGACTGACTAAAATCCATAAAAAATTAGTAATGCAGAACTAGTATGTCATTAGTGGCTATTTTCATAAGCCACTACATTCAATCAAAACCGTTTTATACAACAACATTATACAAAACAATGGCATTTGTATAAAAGCCAAATGATGAATAGTAGCTTTTCTAGAAATGCCAAATGATGGTTTAGTGGCCTTTATGTGACATTTATTGGAAGCCATTAAAGAAAAATGTTTAGTGGCTTTTACAACTTAAGCCACTATCTTCCTAGTGGCATTGGCGCTAGAGGCATTTTTTTAAATGTCAACAAATGTCGCTAAACCTGTTTACTGGCTCTTTTTTTTCAGTGGCATTTCTAACAGACCACTAATGGGTATTTTTACTGTAGTGATTGACTTTGAATTGTCTTTTCTCCAAGTTGAGATGCGCAAGTTAGGACATTTGGAGTGTGTCTATACCTGATCTGAAATCACTCAAATAGAAGCATTAGACACAATTAATTGGAATGATTTAGTCATCATCAAAATAAGGATTTAGTCAACATCAATCTAGAGTCAATAACCATTTTATCAAAAAAGTTATTATTCTATTAAAAAGGTAAAATGGATAGGCTTTTTAGTAAAATTAGGCGACTCAGTAAAGAAAAGATGTAACTGTACATCTATAACAACTACAACTATTGTCCATGTAATGTTACTATTTGGGTTGCACTAATAGCGAAACATTAGTTACCCATGAATATATATATATATATATATATATATATATATAGAGAGAGAGAGAGAGAGAGAAAGAGAGAGAGAGTCAAGCTAGAATACACTCGAGTGTATCCAGAGTGAAATACACTCAAGTAGTTTTTCATGATGAAATATTTTTTGAAAATCCAATCTATTGATCTTCTTAAACATCTCCTGAACAAATCATATATAAAATTTGAGCCCATTTGGATATGTATAGCTCATGTTATGATGACAAAAAATTTATACATTTTAAATTAGTTTTGTGTGTCGATTTTGTTGCCCTTGAATGAGTGACTCACACACATCCAAATGAACTCAAAAATTTTATGTTGCCTAATTGTAGTATGACAATGAAGATCAATAGTTTACATTTTGCAAAAAAATAATCTTGATATGCAAACACCCCTGGAGTGTAGCGTGTGATCTGTACACTTGAGTGTATTCTAGCCTGACTCTCTCTCTCTCTCTCTCTCTCTCTCTCTCTCTCTATATATATATATATATATATATATATATATATATATATATATATATATATATATATATATATATATATATATGGGCGTTCATTCAATACTCGCACGGGTAGCCTGGAGTTCACAATCCGTCCACAAAAAAAGTAACTATTTAGTCAGAAAAGTAATTATGTTAACAATAAAAATAACTATGTTGATAAAAAAGTAACTATACAACTCAAAAAGTAAATCTGAGAAAAATACACAACAAATATATATATATAATTGTATTTTTACAATAGTTGTTGCAAATGTAACTATGGCAACACTCATTATACTACCAAGACAGGTTTACTTGCCATGGGTATATTAACCAATGATATCTTATCTTTCTGTAAGATGATTGTAGTTTGGAGCTGAGACAAAAAAAACTTGTTGGCAAGATGTCCGCCGTTTGGCACTTGTATATATAATCTTTCGTTATTTAGATAAAGTCTATTATTCTCTACATATAAATAATGTTATATGTATTGTGCATTCGGTGAGAAGGACATTGTGGAAAACAGATATCCACAGTAAATAAACTTATTTCCAGCCACAAGGATATGGAGTGGCAGCTTATCCGAAGATTTTTCGATTATCTTATCTCTACGGAAACTTGTTTATTTCTTGATCTGTGTAACAAATAGCAGTTAAAACAGCCACACAAGTTTGTTTGTCGTGTCACCCATTTGATGGCACAACAAACGAAGCCTATCTATTCATGAAAAACAATAGTTTGTAGGGTAAAATAACACTCTACATGCTAAAAGTAAAAAATTTCAAAAAAATAAACAAAATTAGAAACAGATAACTACCCGCGCGAATATTAAATATGGGATAGATATATATTTTTACTAATTACAGATATACCACTGACCAATCACATTGCATTATTTTCAAAATACTGCACTCTCTTTGATTCTCTCTCCTCTCTCCATTTTTGAAGCACGATATCTCTTTTCTTTAAGTTTAGTTCTTTTTCCGTTAACAAGAATTCACCATTCCCGGTTGGTCTGTCCCATTACAACAAACACGTCTTCCTGTTTTTAGAAAAACTCACACGTCGCTTAGCTTTCTCTCATCCCATCCCAACTACCTTTCCAGCTTAATCCCTATTGTCATTCTCTCTCTCATTATCTCGAGTAAACAATTCTGCAACTCTCTTCCCAACTTCACATCTTCAAAATCCACCACGTTTTCGCTTGAGAACATCCTTCATTACCTGATCACAGAAGGTAAACGAGCGGGCGCACAAACTGCAGATGATATTCAATGGGGTACATACCAAAAACCA
Source organism: Alisma plantago-aquatica (assembly GCA_963693085.1). Classification (NCBI taxonomy): domain Eukaryota; kingdom Viridiplantae; phylum Streptophyta; class Magnoliopsida; order Alismatales; family Alismataceae; genus Alisma; species Alisma plantago-aquatica. The sequence continues at coordinate 1,261,804,267 of OY856412.1, forward strand.
TCTCCATCACAACACACACATCAAACTACTGATCATGCTGGTGCAGTTAGAAAGTGGTAGGTAATTCCCTAATCTTGAGTTTGGCAATTGTCCCGCCTACTACATCTTGACCCATCCAGCAGGTAGCATGATTTTGCACGTTGTAAGGTGCCTCAAGCATCATTCTCTGGATCCTCAAATGGGTTGAGTTGTCAACAACATAGCAGATCCATCGTCATGGGTAGACTGTATGGAATTTGTCGAGAAGATTAGATAGCCAAATCATATATCAGGTAATTTTCTTTGCCTCATGCTGTATGCAATTTTTTCTAATCCCATCTAATATTGTATCATAGCAGCACACTCAAATGTCACAAGGAGAGAATGTCTGGGTTGGATAACTACTTGGCAACTTCCTCTCAACGTAGTCCTTTTGATTGGTGTGTCATTTTTGCAGGCATCAGTCGTTACTACTATCAGATTGCTACAAATATTCCAGTTGTGGTAGTATCTTTGTGTCCCTCTACGTTCCCTATAAGTTATGGCTGCACTGAAAACTGAATCTACCTTTGAACATTATTCTATTTTCCATCAAGTAACTAGGTCAACCTTGTGAAGCATCTAATTTCTTGATTGAAGATGGAAGAAGGTACATATCTAAACTCAAGTTGCACATATGGGAAGTTTTTTTGCATCATGTTGATTTGTTGTTAATAAATGTAAAGGACATTTGTGTTCTGCGATCCACTCTGCATCAAATATAGATTACCTTAGCAGCAAACTACACAGATTGAATTGTAGTTTTAGAGGCTTCACGCCCTAGAAAGAGCCCTCAGCTTCTTAGAACAGGTGTGAGCACTTCGTCTGTTGGAATTAAAATATGGTGGGAGTTCAGAAGAGTTGGTACGCAGTGGATGGCTAGCATGATCCACTACCTTTGACTACAAACGAGGGAACAATAATTAACTTATATATTTAACAACTATCATACAGTGACCTATAGATATTATTTGGCATGTGTTATAGCTGTACGCAAATGCAACAAGTTATTTCAATTCCAATACTAAAGATTCATTAGTAATACCAATAATTTATTTGTAGAGATGACTCTCTCATAGTTTAACTATATCAGGTAGACATGAAGTAATCCGAGTATTCTGCCAAAACTATGCCTAAGTCAGACTGATATAGTTTTAATATCACCCCTTATGACGATAGCTAAGTTATATTACAACTATAATGATAATATTCATTGAAAATTTTCCTTACTATCTCTCTTCTTAAACAAACAATTTTCCAAAATCATAGAAACTCCACCAATACATTTGATATCTTACACATGGCTGGTTTCATCCTTGATTATAAAACCCCATGTCTTAACTATAATTCATTTGACCAACCAAAATGGAGATTCAAATTGGTTAACAAGAGTAAAATTATGAATACATATTAAGAATGTGTATGGTTACCAACACTACTTGACAACATGGTCAGTCAACGGACATGTTTGCTTTGCAAAAAAGATACCAACAATTACGATATAAAGAATGATGTCTTCGATCTCGCTCTGGTGCTAGATACCAAATGTTAACAAATTTTTCATGATGTAACTTTGTAGTTTAGATAGAAGGTCTGTAAAATAAAGTGTACATATATATGCCATGTGTTACATGATTACATATAAGACATGTGTTACATGTTTCAAAGAAATGCTAACCTTCAACAAAATAATAAATATCAAGTTCCTATCCCGCTCCAGTCTTATCATATACAATACATGAGAATTTATATTTGAAGTTATATTAGTTATAGGAACTTAGTGCAACATGATTTCACATAGTACATGTATTGCATATTGTTTATTATTACTCTACGTTTCTATTTTGTTTCTATTTCTTATTTGTTTCAAATTACTTAAGATCGTTTTTCCTATAAATGACCATGAACATATACTAAAATTTATTCTTATTTTAATTTAACATTGACATTTGGTTATTCAAAATTCTCTATTCCCTAAACTGTTATCATATTTATATTTGTTGAGTTTATCTCTTTAGTTGTATGAAAGTAAAAAATTTGCATGAAGTATCTCATAAAATCTCATATTTTTTCTATTTTCCATTTTGATTGTCAATTCTCCCCCTTTTTCCAAAATAATGTCCCATAAACTCAAATGAACCATGTCATAAACCTAAAATCTGACCTTCTAACAACTATATAAATCTAACAAAACAATCCACAAACTCTACCAAGATATTTGTTATCTTACACATGGGTGGTTGCCTCCTTGATGATGAAGCCTCAAGTCTTAACTTTAATTCATTTGACCAGCCAAAATGGAGTTTCAAATTGGTTAAATATAGTAAATTTATAGCAATATATTATTAATCTGTATGGTTACCAACACTACTTGACGACATGGTCAGTCAGCACACATGTTTGCTTTTCAAAAAAAATTTTTAGCAACTATGATATGAAGAATGATATCTTCGATCTCCCACTGGTGCTATATACAAACCTTCAAAAAACTTCTCCACGATGCAACTTTATAGTTTAGATAGAAGGTATGTAAAATAAGATATACACACTTATATATGCCATGTGTTACAAGTTTCAAAGAGATGCTAACCTTTAACAAAGTATTAAATTTCATATTCCTATACTGCTCCAATCCTATCATATATAATCCATGAAAACTTATAATTTGAAGTTATATTAGTTATGGGAACTTAATGAGGCATTATTTCACATAGGATGTGTATTACATATTTTTTTATTAGTACTCTGGGTTTTTATTTTGTTTTGTTTCTTATTTATTTCAAATTACTTTAGATCATTTTTCTCATAATGATCACAAACATATCCTTAAGTTTCTTCTAATTGTATTTAACATTGACATTTGATTATTCAAAAATCTCTATTCACTAAACTATTATATTTCATATTTAATTTTGTTGAGTTTATCTGTTCAGTTGTATGCAAAAATTTGCATGAAGTATCTCATATAAATACAACTTGCTTCCATTAAACCATATATTTTATTATTGCTACATGTAGTCAAATACTAGAAATTAGCATTCATGAGTTGTTTATATTTTTAAAATTAATTCAATTACCTTTTAAATTTTGATTTTGGGTTACATAAAAAGTACAAAATTAGAAATCAATATGTTAGTTTTCTATCTAAAAAATACGTTTTAATATTTGAAAATAAAATTACACATAACATGCAATCATTATGACCATATTTTAGAAATAATTTAAATCATCTTGACTATAGATTCATATAACTCTAATATAACTTAATTAGTTTTCATTTGACGTGTGCATGTGCACATATGTGACTACTAGTATATATATATATATATATATATATATATATATATATATATATATATATATATATATATATATATATATATATATATATATATATATACATATATATACATATATACATAGTCGGAAAGGGAATAGCCCTGTTGGCAAATTCCGCTGGTCCCCAATGAAGGGACCTAGTTTCGAAACCACACGGAGAAGCATCTCTTGATTTATCACCCTCCCGGGCATCCGGCCTCCGCCACGGGTTATGGGAGAGGGGGGAGAAATCTTTCTCTCTTAATCCAATAAACATATATACATACATATATACATATATACATTTATACATATATATACATATATATGTATATATATATATACATATATACGTATATATACATATATACATAAATATATATATATGCATATGTACATGTATACATATACATACATACATACATATATACATATATACATATATATATATATACATATATATATACATATATATATACATATATATATATATACATACATACATATATATATATACATATACATACATATATATATATATATATATATATGTATATAATCTTCTTGCCTTGCATGTAATGTGGACTACACGTCTTGGGTGTAGTTTGTAACTTTGTCCCTTTTTTTGGGTTCGGAATAAAAATTACCAAAACGTTCCAATACACACACACACACACACATATATATATATGTATATATATATACATATTTACATATACATATATATACACATACATATATACATACATATAGCCCGCAAGGGAATAGCCCGGTTGGCGAATCCCGCTGGTCCCCAATGAAGGGACTCGGGTTCGAAACCACACGGAGAAGTATCTCTTGATTTATCACCCTCCCGGGTGTCCGGCCTCCGCCACGGGTTATGGGAGAGGGGGAGAGAAATCTTTCTCTCTTAATCCCATATATATACATATATATACATATAAATATACATATATACATATATATACATATATATATAAATATATATACATACATATATATACATATATATACATATACATATATATATACATATCTATATATACATATATATATACATATACATATATATACATATATATATACATATATATATACAAACATATATATAAAAATTTATTCAATGTTTGGGATATTTTAGTTGGCTACGTGTGTTTGAAAACATAGTGGAACACTTTGTAATTATAGGCTCGGCACTCTTGTAATCTCAAAAGCGGTGGCAGCGTGCAAATTAATCTAAAACTAGCTTCTCTCCCGTCTCCATCCACGTCAGCAGCTAGTTGTGGCTCGACACCTTTGACACAACGGAGGGTGTCGTGTGTGCGTACAACAAGGAAACGTACATGATAAGAGGCTCACTGGCCGTCCTCAACCACAGGAGTACCCGCAATCTGGGCATCTACAATAGGTTGTTGCTCCTCGGATATCGGCTCCTATGTGGTCTCACTTCTCGAACCCCCAAAATGATTGAGCCCTTTAAGACCTATCCTCCACCACAGAGCGATCCCCCATACATACCTCATCCCGCACAACCAGATTGACGCTGGAGACCACCAACACCAACCACCCAACAATCCCAGTGTAGTGATTTTTGCATCTCCCTTCATCTTCGTCATCAACATGCCCACGGAAGAGGGGTGGATCCACAGCTGTCGAGATACATAGGGAGACTATAAGGTCTTACTAGTTCCCGGACAAATGGTCACAGATCTGGGCTGAAATCATGGTGAGTATATACACATATATATATATATATATATATATATATATATATATATATATACATATACATATACATATATATATGCATATATATATATACATATATATGCATATATATATATATATATATATATATATGAGTACGTTTTCATTGCCCGCGGGGGTACTGTAGCGGAGCTGCCCGTTTTAGAAAACACGGTGGCATCAATTGTAAATAATCCAAAAAAGCAAGGACGCGCTAGTACTTACAGAAGAAACACATTCGTGACTCATTCTCTGCCCGAAAACCCCAATTCCGCCTTCTTCCCGCTCTAGAACTCCCGAATTCATCCACCTTGGTCTCCACTCCCTAACCCCAACTGCCGAATTCTTCGGCCTGTGGTCTACATTGCCCATAATTTGGGCGATTTGGTCTGTACTTGCGCTGCTGTGTGTGGCGTTCTTCTCCGCTACAGCATTCACCGCAGTTTCTGCCGCAACTACTTTTGCCAGTCTCTGCCGCTGAGATCAAAATAGGGAAAACAAAGGTAAAAGCAAAGAAGGCGACAGGAAAGGGAAGTATAAAAATAACGGATAGTGAAGATTTGTTGAGCAAGCACTATGAAGATGTGGACAACATGGTAGAAGAGGTAGTTGCAACCATACTGCAAGGAGATGAAACGGGCAAGAGTATTGACGAGCACAGCGAACATGCTATGCCGAGAAAAGAAAAGAAAGTTAAGAAGAAGAAATACAACGTTGAGAAAACTGACACTCTCCAGAAGACTGCTGGAGATGACAACGCATCAGGGGAGAAATCAGCCGATGACGTTACTGAGAAATAATTGGATGTAGTGCATGAAGAGACTGAAGAGTCAGAAACCGACAACGCATCAGGGGAGAAACTAGCCGATGACGTTACTGAGAAACAATTGGTTGTAGTGTATGAAGAGACTGAAGAGCCAGAAATAGAAGATGCTGAAGAAGTTGAACAGGATGAAGCAGAAGATCGCAAAAGAAACCAGAATAAGACTTTGGAACAAAAAACCAAGCAAAAAGGAAAAGCAAAAATTGCAGAAGAAGGTAATATTGATTATTTTTACACTTCTATACGAAAGTGTAACTTGCTGGAATAAAGAGTAACGGTGCTGACAATAGAGTAAATTTGGTCACAGTAATTATCCTGAAAAGTAACTTTGATCCAAGAAAACTAACTAGATGAACTAACAAGTAACTATATCGACATGAAAGTAACTCTGTGGATCAAAAAGTAACTGTTATACATCAAACAGTAACTTTGGTTCGAGAAAAGTAACTAAAGTAACTGAAAAGTAACTAGATGAACTAACAAGTAACTAAAGTAACTGAAAAGTAACTTTGATACAAGAAAAGTAACTAGATGAACTAACAAGTAACTATATCGACATGAAAGTAACTCTTTGGATCAAAAAGTAACTGTTATACATCAAAAAGTAACTTTGATCCAAGTAAAGTAAACCGCATTTGCAAATCTGATACTGTACTATGTGAGAAGGAAAGTAACTATATGTACTCGATCCATTTATGTACATTTTAGGGCATTTTATGTTCATACTGTACTCGATCTATTTATGTACATTTATGTTAGCATAACCAATCTAATACCCCACAAACTCACCTGATCTACAAACGATGACTGAAAAGTAAATTTACTGAATACGACGTAACTTTGAAAAATGAATAGTAACTCTGAAAGTTAAAAAGTAACTACCTGAAAACAAGAAAATAACATGTTGAACTGAAAAAGTAACACTGAAAGCTAAAAAGTAACTAGACAAATTAACACAAACTTTTTCATATTGATGCAGGTACAGGAAAGCTTTTCCATAGATGCTACATAAAAAGTTACAACAGCATACAAAACAACATGCTGTTTAGCACAAATCAAATGAGGATGATGAAGTCAACCACATTTGCAAATCTGATAGCCATGCCTCATCTTACTATAGATGTAACTCTTTTAGAAGATTTGATAGAGAGACATGTTGAAGACGACAAGTTCATGTTAACACCAGGTTTTGAGGCGAGGATGACTGTAGATGATGTAGGAGTGATACTAGGTTTGCCTAGTAAAGGTATGGATATAGTTCCACGAAAGCTATCACAGATTGTAAGAAAAATATGGGAGGATTTTGATAATGCAACAAGAGGAAAAGATAAAGTTGGTGAAAGTAGTAAGAAAATAAGAGAGAAGGATGTGTTACACAAGGAGAACTTGAGTAAACTCTGGCAGGAATTTGCAAAGAATGACTCCGAAGAAAACTACCAAAATATGTGTCGTGCATGGATGTTGCACTTGTTAGCAACATTCCTTTTACCGGACACTAGCTATTGTGCCCCCATTTACCTTCTACATTATTTGGATGATGTAACTGCTACAGGGCAGTTAAACTGGGCAAAGTTAGTGCACGACAGCATATTCAAGAGAATGAAAGTTTTAAGTGAGAATATAAGGATGAGGAGAAGAGGGGAAACCAGCAAAAGAACACTCTACACAACTGGATGTGTAATGTGCTTGTGTGTAAGTGACACATTGCATAGTTACTTTGGTTACATTAAACAACCATATATGAACATTTAAAACACTGATTTATACTTTTCTTGTCAACACAGGTCTGGGCTTATGAGTTAACAGGGATAGCAGAGCCTACATTCCTTGAGGCAAAACCACGAATAAAAAGATGGGCAACTCATGTTAAGATGGTGAAAGATTTTAAAAGTTTGGACAATGACAATGTAAGAATTAGTGTGGGTAAAGTGAAAATAAATATGCCAATTAATATAAAAGCTTTATAATAAATTGATAACTTTTGTGCACAAGTTTCTGCAGTGTTGAAGAAGGATGACAATGATGATTGGGAAGCTACAAAGGCAGTGAAAGATTTGCCTTATTATCTCGCAGCAAATAAAGCCAAGAGCAAGGTAGTTAGTAAGAAGATACTTACATCAAATAACACAAGCAGAGAAGTCTCAGGAAGCTTGGAGAATAGAGTATTGATTCTTGAGGATGAGCTGAGACTGCTGAAGGAAACATGCAACAGAATTGCCCTAGAAGCTTTTACTGCTCTAAGAGAAGAAAACGAGCAGTTGAAGAGAAGACTAGAGGAAGTTGAAGCTGAAAATAGATTGCTAAGGATGCAAGCTGACAATTACAAGCATTCACAATCTACAGCTACACCAACTCCCAATTTCATTGAGAATGAAAGTTGGCATTTAGGGGATTTAAGTGCAATAAGACATAGGACGCAGGATCTGAAGAAAAATTTGTTGGAAATGGATCAACATGGACCTACACAAGAAAGACCAAGATTGAGCAAGCTTCGACTAAGGAGAAAAGTAGTGGAGAAAATGACAGAAAATGTACCACAAGATTCAAAGAAAGTAGAAGAAGATCCATCTGAAGAAACCAAAGAACCAACACAAGATGAAATGGAAAAAGATCCATCTAAAGAAGATCCAGCTGAAGAAAAATACACAGAAGAAAAAGAAGAACTAGCAGATAAAAAAGAGCCAGCAGAAGATGTAATGGAAAGCATAATGATGGATATAGACAATGAAGTTGGAGTGAATGAGAAGGAGATAAATTCTGGTGAAGTTGAGATGAAAACAACTAAAATGTTGAGAAAGAGGAAGGGGAAGATGCAGACGGGCATTGGGAGCATAGAGGAAAATATCAAGATAAGAAGGCATGCATAGGTAAAATTTGTTTTGTAATGGTGCTCGTTCCATCAATGAAGCAAATGTCTGATCTGAAAAGTAAAATATGTCATCCATAAAGTAACTATGTTAATATAAAAAGTAACTGTGATAATGATAGAGTAATATTATGGAATGTAAAGCAATATTATGGACTAAACAGTAGAGTAACTCTAATAATATATGTCTTTTACATAGACTACTAACCAAAATTTGTACTTCAAAAATAGAAAAACAATTCGACATTCATAGGATTCGAGCACTTTAGACCAAAGGAAATGAAAGAGGATGTCAAAGAATTTATTGACAACATTGATGAAGTGTAAGTAGATACTTTTTAAAGTTCTATCAGTCACATGTTTATTATAAATTAGTTGATCAATCCATAAATTTCTGTCTCACATCTTCAGTATGAATTCTTTTGAAAAAAAATAAAAATGCACAGGTCAAGAAGAGAATGGATTTTTGGAAAGGAAGCATGGTGCACGGGAAAAGACTTATCAGCGTTGTTATTTAAAGATAAGATGATGCAGTCACCTGTAAGAAATGGAATATTAAACATTTATTACGAAATTATAGATTGTTAATTGATGCTTGTGCATTTTTAGATAATGGATTGCTTTGTACAAATGTTGAAAGAGACAACAAGCAGAAAGAGGAAGAAGGGACTGCTTTCATGGCATTGCTTGAGCACTTATGTTCCGGTAAGACAAACAGACTATCACACTAGATTACATTTATCACAACAAGGCCAGTAAAGGTTGCAGAAAAGTAATTCACAATATTGTTTTTACAGCAAAAGCTAAACATGATGGTGGATGAGATAACACTCAAAGAGATCGATATGCTGTCACTACTCTTCAATGTACCTGACAAGGAATTCATGACAATGGACTCCGTGTTTACAATACTTAACAACGACAATCACTAGCACTTGCTTGAAGCAAGTTTTTGGGATGGGGTGCACATGTCTTATAATTTAATGTCAGGAAGTTCAAAATCTGAGAAAGAAGTGAATAGATGGGTAAGGAACAAAAAAGAAAAACTGTTAGAAAACAGTTGAATGAAATAGTGTAGGTTACATTATACTTATGAATGTTTTGTTGTGCATGTAGGTGGGGTTCGTTCATGAATTCCTCAGGGGGGTGCCTGAGCGTGGAAGTCAACTGTCTCAATGGGCAATAGAGTACCCTGATTGCCCCCAGCAAGAAGATGATGATGTTGACTATGGAGTCTACATTATGAAGTATTTGGAATGCTTAGTGAATGGAAAGGAAATGAACTTCACGAGCAAAGACATCCCTGCAATAAGGGCAGAGATCTTCCAAACAATGATGAAGAAGGGGAGACTGCAGCCAGTTGAAGAACATACTAGAGATCAACAAGAGACCAAAGAAGGAGCAGGTGACAAGCAGAACAAAGAAAAATCAGAAGATGTTGTGCCAAGTCTGAATGCTTGGCTTATGTCAGATTAAAAAGAACTCTTAGATAAACAATGTAGTATCACAATGAGAAGTGTATGTTATAGAATCTGAAGTAAACTCTGCAACCAGTACTATATGTATATGGTTATGCTTATGTTTTGTTACTTTTTGTTTGACATTTGAACCTACGGGTTCATCATTTATATGTGTATATGGTTATGGTTTGCTGCCAATTCTGAATGCAAGGCTTATGTTACAGAATCTGAAGTAAACTCTGCAAAGTTATAGTACATCAGTTATATGGGTATATGGTTATGTTTTGTTGCTTTGTGTTTGTAATTTAGACCTATAAGTTTGATCTTAGTTTATAACTTTAGCTAGCTATTGTTCTTTTAAGGATAATTACTATGATCAGCAGGTGATCATTGCATGAGTGGAGTAACTCTCTTCCGAACTGAAAAGTAAATATGTAAAACGAAAAGTAACTTTGATCCAAGAAAAGTAACTAGATGAACTAACAAGTAACTATATCGACATGAAAGTAACTCTGTGGATCAAAAAGTAACTGTTATACATCAAACAGTAACTTTGATCCAAGAAAAGTAACTAAAGTAACTGAAAAGTAACTTTGATCCAAGAAAAGTAACTAGATGAACTAACAAGTAACTATATCGACATGAAAGTAACTCTCTGGATCAAAAAGTAACTGTTATACATCAAACAGTAACTTTGATCCAAGAAATGTAAAGTAGTGTTACACATTGTAATAGGAAGTGATTGTTTCCCTTATCTCAGGTATGTCCAGCAAAAAAGTAACTTGTGTGATGTATAACGTAACTTATTGAATCGGGAAAGTAACTCGTCCAGCAAAAAAGTAACTTGTGTGATGTATAACGTAACTTATTGAATCGGGAAAGTAACTCGTCCAACAAAAAAGTAAATATGTAAAACGAAAAGTAACTATGTGAGAAGGAAAGTAACTAGATGAACTAACAAGTAACTATATCGACATGAAAGTAACTCTCTGGATCAAAAAGTAACTCGTCCAGCAAAAAAGTAACTTGTGTGATGTATAACGTAACTTATTGAATCGGGAAAGTAACTCGTCCAGCAAAAAAGTAACTTGTGTGATGTATAGCATAACTTATTGAATCAGGAAAGTAACACAACAAATGAAAAAGTAACTATGTAAATTACAGCGTAACTATCAAAATTACTTGTTAAGTTTTTTTTGGGTGAAAGCATCATATCTCCCAGACATTCCCGTTCTTTAGTGCGGCCGTGGTATTATCAAGGATGAAGATAACAAAGATGTGTATTTCTATGTATAAAATAATTCTGTTCACCTTTAATTAATTATATGAACTGTAAAGTAACAGTAACAGCTAAAACGTATATGGTGCAAACAAAATGTTTTTAGACAGGAAGAGTAACTCTAAGATACAAAAAGTAACATTTGAAAATCTGTAACTTATCAAAAACAGTAGAATGTTTGCAAACTCTACTGTGCATCTTTGCAACACCAAGAAAAGTAACTTATCAAAAACAGTAGAATGTCTGCAAACTCTATTGTGCATCTTTGCAACACCAAAAGCACAGATCACTACTACCCTCATTTCGCCCTTTCACCCAGAGCTCTCATTTTGCCCTTTCACCCAGTGCTCTCATCTCACCCTTTCACTCACTTTCGAACAACCTACCTTCTTCACAGCCTACCTTCTTCACAACCTACCTTCTTCACAGCCTACCTTCTTCTACCATTACTAGTTTTCTCACAACCCTCAACACAGCCTACCATGGAGTTATTCATCAAGCCCATGAACTACACCCTTGACGACAAGACAATGGAATCCATTCAACTTCCTATAGAATGGAAATATCTCCATTTTCACATTAAAACAGGCAACACCACCTTCCATATTGGAAACCAGACATTTCAGATCACCCTTATTCAGAATGAAAATGAATCACTTTCAATTGGTAGGGGCTGGAAAAGGATGATCGCACATCTCAAGATTCGCAAAGATTGCATAATCTTCCTCAAGCCAACTAATCACCAGACTATCACAGCATGGATCATAGATAATTTCTTAGAAACACCAACCGACCTTCTTCCACTCTTTAGAATGCCTGATGAAGCAGTATTCTCTAGAACGGAAGACTCTGCAGATCAGCTGTTTGTTAGGGACAAATACCAAGCACCGCCGGGATCAGCTGTAAATCCTTTACAGGTTGACTCATCTACAACAGCTGACACCTCAACATCTGCAGAAGACACTGCTTCTTCTTCTGTCCAGCCTTCCTATCATAAATAGGTATGCACCGCCTCCCTTTTCTCCTTGCCTTTTGGTCAATAATCTTCCCCATCACTACCTACACAGTCTACCCCTCCTAGAGATTTTTACTTCACAGAGCTATATATTGTCTGATTTGATCCTGATTCTCAAGTGTTTTTTGGTTTTGACTGGTTGTTCCTTCTATAAACCGGTTTGCTGGTGTTGACCCATTACACTAGAGATCAAGAAGAGACCAAAGAAGGAGCAGGTGACAAGCAGAATGAAGAAAAATCAGAAGATGGTGTGCCAAGTCTGAATGCATGAAAGAAATAGTAACTTTGAGGTGCAAAAAGTAACCTTTGCAAAAGGAAGATCAGTTGTTTATGGTTATGGTTTGTTACTTTTTGTTTGACATTTGAACATATGGGTTCATCAGTTCTATGGGTATATAGTTATGTTTTGTTGCTTTGTGTTTGGCATTTGGACCTATCAGTTTGATCTTAGTTGAATGTTCTTATAACTTTAGCTAGTTGTTGTTCGTTAATGGATGATGATTGTGATCAGTAGGTGCTCATTGCAAGTGTGGAGTAACTCTCTTCCGAACTGAAAAGTAAATATGTAAAACAAAAAGTTGAAAAGGAAAGTAACTAGATGAACTAACAAGTAAATATATCAAAAAGTAACTACTACACATCAAACAGTAACTTTGATCCAAGAAAAGTAACTAGATGAACTAACAAGTAACTATATCAACATGAAAGTAACTCTCTGGATAAAAAAGTAACTGCTACACATCAAACAGTAACTTTGATCCAAGAAAAGTAACTAGATGAACTAACAAGTAACTATATCAACATGAAAGTAACTCTCTGGATCAAAAAGTAACTGCTATACATCAAATCTCCCAGACATGCCCGTTCTTCAGTGCGGTCGTGGTATTATCAAAGATGAAGATAATAAAGATTCGTATTTCTATTTATCAAGTAATTTTGTTGACCTTTAAGTAATTATATGAACTGTAAAGTAACAGGAATAGATAAAAAGTAACTGGTGCACACAAAACGTTTGATTTAGATAGAAATAGTAACTCTGAGGTGCAAAAAGTAACCTTTGAAAATACAAGTAAGTTAGTGATTAAGTATAGGAGAATGACCCTAATCTTAAGCAAGGATTAATTTTTATCAAAAAGGAATTCTGAAGTATGATGCTAACATAAAGGAAATATGAGACTAATTAAGAAATACATATATAACATAAAATGGAAAAACATATCACACAACAAACAAATTTTGGATGATCTTTATAAAATATTTAAGTTTGATACAATTGAAGCTACACAATACATCTTGGCCATTACAATTACATCAGAATTTGACATGACTCACACACTAAACAATTGGATACCATTATAATCAAATATCAATTACAACTGTTACACAATACATCTTGGCCATTACAATCACATCAGAATTTGACATGACTCACACACTAAACAATTGGATACCATTATAGTAAAACTAGTGAATAAATCAACTTCAATAACAACATTGTTAGCAGTAGCAGAAAATTCACAGCTTCAGGAAGCACAACAGGAAGACCACAGCTGACCACAGCAGCAGTAGCATCAAATCCACAACTTCAGTAAGCCATAAGACCCACAGCAGACCACAGCAGCAGTAACAACAGTACCATTATAGATCAACCAAGAGAAGAAAACTTATCAAGTCAGGAACACCACGATTCACAAAAAGTAACTCTGTAAATATAAAAAGTAATCATGAGAATATAAAAATAACTATGTGAAATAAAAAAAAATGGAAGAAGAAGTTGAATTCAAACACACACCTATTTCTTTAATGGGCAGTTTCTGCTGTCATGGTTAACACCATATTGTAAACAATTCTTACATTGTCTCATTTTAGATTGAGAAATTTCAACTCCAAATTTAAACCGCACATCAGTAGATCTAGGTCTACCTTTAGTTGTACAAACACTGGGAATATGGACCTTGACAGCAGAAGAAGAAGCTGTATTCGAACCAGTTACACCAACGTCAGCAACATCTAATTCTAACAGCTCCTTTCGCAAAGCAATGAGTTTTTCAAGACACATATCTATAGCGTTGTTCCTACATGCTATATAAACAATTGAATTGCAAGAAGATACCAACTGCAGTCTCTTCCCATTGGATAGCTGCATGACAGATGATTTGTCGAAAATCAAAGGATGATCTCTATATCCTTCCACCTCTTCAGTATATATGGCTCAGGAAGAGTGCTAAAATCACGACTCTTTAGATAAGCAAGTATGTGTCTACATGGAATTCCTTTGAATTCTAACATGAAACAATTGCATGATACCATACCAGTGGATGAGTCTTTCTTCAAAAGACGAGGAGAACAAGAACCACCAAGACGATATACCTCAAACACAACATCATCAGAAGTTTCCTTTACATTATACACCATACTTTGATGAACTTCAGCTTGAAAGATCTTAAAAATTGCCTTGGTGTATATACCTCTCATTTGCTCCTCCAAAGGCCACACTGATGACAAAGGAAGATTGCTTTAATCATTATCAAAATCTTTGAAATTTTCAATCTCCCGCACATGAGAGTAAGCAGTCTCTAAGCAACATACAAGTTCAAAAAGCGTTTTCCTACTGTTGACATGACTTCGAATGAAAGCATTCAAGCTCTCACTTCTTCGTGTTGTCCTCATACCAGCAAAGAAAGAATCCTGCATAAAACATGGAACCCAATCCCACTGCATAGCATACATATCAGAAAGCCAACTAATATATAATAGGTCATTCTCTTGAACTACAAAATTCCACCTCTCTTCAAATGTGTCTGTATCGTCTGTATTCCATACACAATCATTCAAAGAGCTAATAATCCGATCCTTGTTTGGAACACCGCCAAGCTTAGATGGAAGCTTTTGTAGGATGTGCCAGTTGTAGAAACGATGCTTACAATTTGGAAAAATAGTAATGATAGCATCATTCATATCTGGGTCTTGGTCGGTTATAATGGAAACCGACTCTTTGCCAAAACAAAGTAAGTATTGCTTGAAAACCCAAACAAAAGAGTCATACTTCTCAACAATCAACAGAGCTGAAGCAAACAACACCGTCTTGTGATGGTGATCCACACCACCAAACATTCCAAAAACCATAGAATACGTGTTGGTACGGTAAGTGGTGTCAAATACAATAGCATCTCCAAATAATGCACAGTCATCAACAGAAACCGGATCAGACCAAAACAAATGTGTCAAGCAACCATCAGAATCATTTTGATAAGAGTAAAAGAATTTAGAATCTAAAACCCTCAAGCTTGCAAAACGATCCAAAACCATGTCCACATCATATAAAGATGACTCCTTCCTCTTGCTACTGAGATGTCCATGAGCTTGTCTACTTGTAAATGTCAAGTTTTCATAACCACCAGACTCAGTTGCTATCAATGCAAGTTGTCTGGAGACAGGTATATTTGCTTGACTCATAGAAGAAAGCATCTCTTTTTGAGTTTGGTCAAGAGATGAATTACACTTCAAGTAGCGCAAGTGAGAATCATCGACAAGATCATGATTGTGTTCATCAACAAAAGCAGTAACAAACCATACAGATAAAGACTTATCTAGTGTAAATCGGATCATTGCTTTACAACCACACCTTTTCCCAGAACGCTTGTGCTTCTTAGATAAATTCTCAGACAAATCACCAATATTGTCACACATAGGACTAAGAAGACCTTTGGATCTCTTAGAACAACTACTCTGACCTTGCTTATCACATACCAAATCTTTAGCAAGTAAGATCTTAGTACCTCGTTCATAACGATTATCATATTTCCTAACATTAAACCCAATCAAACCAGCATACCTCTAGTAAAACGATATGCCATCATCTAAACTTCCAAATTGTAATCCAATTCTAGGGACATCAACTGAGGACACAATATCAGCAGCAACAGATGAAGAAGAATGAACATTATCATCGTCAATGTCAATAATAGCATTAGCAACATCAGTATCAAGACTAGCATCCATTGCAGAGATCAAAAAGTAACTCTGTAAACAAAACAGTATCTATATAAATATAAAAGTGACTAATATAGCACGAAAAGCAACTACAACAAACAGATCATATAAAAGTAACTACAAAATAAAACAGGTAGTACGACTGTGTTACTACTAAATAGACAGATACATATACATTGAAAAATACTAAAAAACTTCATTTAAAAACATATAGCATGAAAAGAAGGGAAATAGAAGGGATTATACTTAGCAGAGAATCAACTGCTCAACACAGAATTTGGTATCAGGTTGTAAACCAGAATTCAAAAACACACCTGCTTCTTCAATGTGGGTTGCTGGTCAGCTGCTGGCGGGGCAAGGCAGTTTCCGGCTTCGAGCACTTTTACCCCTATCCTGCCAATAAGGCATTTCGGGAGGGAGCCTACTAGTCGATTGTCGGATACATCCACAAACTTGAGCACATTGTCACATGTGACCTAAGCCGCACTACCGGATGTTCCACTGAATTTATGTGTAGCAATGAATGCGATTACCTCCAAGGGCCTTTGCCGTCGAGCTACCTTGGTTCTTCAAGTTCTTCTTCTACAGAACCCATCCCTTGCTCTCTGAATCGTCAGTCCTTGTCCCGTGTGACAAAAGTGAAGACTGCTACGCAGCCGATGACTCTGATGACGGCGCAGATGAGCTTCTCGTGGTTTCCTCCCTTGTGCTCCGCTTCCCCGACTTTGGCTTTGATTTTGGCGGTCCGACGGCGGAAGACGGAAAACGGAAGTTTTGAAATAAATTACAAATACTGCCACCGCGTCAAGAGACGAGTAGCGTAACTACAGTGCCCGCGCGGGCAATAAAAAAATTACCTATATATATATACACACACATATACATATATATATACATATATATATACATATATATGGAAATTTATTCAATGCTAGCGCGGATATTTTAGTTGGCTACGTGTGTTTGAAAACGTAGTGGCACACTTTGTAATTATAGGCTCGGCACTCTTGTAATCTCAATAGCGGTGGCAGCGTGCAAATAAATCTAAAATTAGCTTCTCTCCCGTCTCCATCCACGGCAGCAGCTGGTTGTGGCTCGACACCTTTGACACAGCGGAGGGTGTCGTGTGTGCGTACAACAGGGAAACGTACATGATAAGAGGCTCACTGGCCGTCCTCAACCACAGGAGTACCCGCAATCTGGGCATCTACAAATGGTTGTTTCTCCTCGGATATCGACTCCTACGTGGTCTCACTTCTCGAACCCCCAAAATGATTGAGCCCTTTAAGACCTATCCTCCACCACAGAGCGATCCCCCCCCTACATACCTGATCCCGCACAACCAGATTGACGCTGGAGACCACCAATATCAACCACCCAACAATCCTAGTGTAGCGCTTTCTGCAGCTCCCTTCATCTTCGTCATCAACATGCCCACGGAAGAAGGGTGGATCCACAACTGCCGAGATACATAGGGAGACTATAAGGTCTTACTAGTTCCCGAACAAATGGTGGCAGATCTGGGCTACAATCATGGTGAGGTTGTTTGTGCAGATGTTCACATAGTATCGTCGGAGGTACACCAC
Organism: Alisma plantago-aquatica; assembly: GCA_963693085.1. Lineage (NCBI taxonomy): Eukaryota > Viridiplantae > Streptophyta > Magnoliopsida > Alismatales > Alismataceae > Alisma > Alisma plantago-aquatica. The sequence continues at coordinate 1,261,822,371 of OY856412.1, forward strand.
TACTCACCAAAGCCAAAGGGGCTGCATAGATGCTCAAATTAAACATGACGCTCATACTATGGCAGGTGTACCGGAATACCATGACGTGCTGAGGTATACCACCGGCGCTAGTACCCTGGCCATGGACGAGTCAAACAAAAATTGTAGGATACCTCTGTTCCACTCTAATGAAAATAATAGTATTGGGATTTTGGTGGTCATGCCTCCCGGAAAAGCACTTTCTAACGTCAGTGGGGATCCAATAATCAAGAAGTAAATTCTAAGGAAGCTAGTAAGTATTTGATCGAGCTCATGGAGTGGGTGGAGTATTTGTTGACGACCCCAAGGAATGTGACTTTTCTATCATATACGTCCTAACACCAATAATCTCAAGGATGGTGAACAAGTTTGGAAGAACTTGAGGTGTTGCTGATGTATTTGATGAAATTCCCCTGACGGTTGCTATAGTAGAACAGAGTAGTACGAGACGAAGAAGTTACTGATGTGTGCGGTGGTTTTGAATGAATGCACGACATCGTGTCATGTCTTTCTTTTGCTAAACCAGGGTGTCCTGAAACATGGATTTAGCGATCGAAATGGAGCCGAGTGGTCACCACTAAAAATCAATGCAATGGTAACAACCAAACATGTCACCTTTCACTTAATAGATTACGTACTTAACAATAACCCATCTAATTACCATCATCTTTTAAGTATAATTTATACACTATGTAGGCTTAAGTGATGCACATCATTTATTCTTGATTTCTAGTTGTTAAGAAGCCACAATAGGTGATCATCATAGAATGTCATCTAAACAAAGAGATTGCATCTATCACAGTCACCTTTCTATAAAATAATAACAACAGTCGATGTCACCAAACATATACGAATACAACATATTACAACATCAAGTCATCAACCACGGCTCAACGAGATTGATCATGTACATCATAACCATTTTTCGTTGACACTATTGCCTAATTGTTTAATAGAACACATAATCAAAATCATGTGGAACAGGTTAATCACCATTTGAACATGTAAGTAGAATTTTAAACGACTTCCAAATTCAAGGTTCATATTTCTTTTGAAATAATTTTATTTACACATGAAAGACATGTCAACCTTGCCCCTTAAAAATAAAAATTCACATTACAAGGTTACTTTGTACATCATACTTCAGCCATGTAGTTATACTTGCTACAATTTTCCAGCACACGTTGATGCATAAGCCACCTAACAAGTTGACCTACCAACCTTCTCCCTCTATCACGGACACTCAGTATCCATGTTCTTGCGGTATTATTTGTCCATTCACATCATTACCAACACATGCTTATATTTTTTTGAAGAAAATTAGGCAACGCATACGCAAAAGAGAGATCCATGCAACATTTTTCCAGCAAAAAGCATTCAGTCTTAAGAATTATGGAACATTTTTCTTTGTGGTCATAAATATGTGAAACTCTGCTAAACATAACAAGTAGAGACAAACTTCAAAATAAAATATTATTGGAATTGAAAGATGAACAAGGTATACTTCAGATGCCACTGATTTAACTTTTGTTGGCCAATATAAACTGTTTGGTTGATTTTGTGCTTTGCTACTGTGAAACTTTTGCTAGTTAGTTAGTGACATCAAAAGATATCTCCGATGAGTTTTCCTTTCGACAATCCTTATAAAATACACCTTGTATCTATCTAGCATCTGTATAGCTACAAAAAACAATGGGTGCATGGAATGCCATTATCAATGTGAATGAACTCAGACCTCGTTTCATCCATGTCGCTACAACAGATTTAACTACAAATATGTTTTAAATAGAATATTTGGCAACATGTAATCAGATAAGTATATCGAAAGTAAACTTGTAGGAAGGTTGACAATATCTCATATGAAGGGTTTACATTTTACATATAAGCATTAGGCCCCTGTTGAAGCATAAATATCAACAACACTTGGGTCATTGAAAAGCAGGATAGTATATATTAGGTGCAACCAAAGATTTGCTCATACAAAAATTTAGAAATTACCTTTTTGGGATCATTCTTCATGGTGATGACATGGAAGGGAAAAAAGGAAGTTTGCAACTTTGCTTCTGGCTGAGATGACAAATTAACTGATTACACATTCTCCTTATGTATAATAAACCACCACATCCAAATATATAGCAAGGGACTTGTTTAATAGAAGCAATGTCGTTTCAGATCTATAGAATGTCATATGTCAAAGCTACTTTCAACAACACAGAGACAAAATATATCAAACATATATACATACATATATATACATATCTATATATATATGTGTGTGTGTGTGTGTGTGTGTGTGTGTATATATATATATATATATATATATATATATATATAAACTAATGAGTTATTCAAGTGTATATGTGTTTAAACCTTTTCTTCATTATGGTTGAATAGAAATTCATCACAAGGGATGCAAGGTCACTTAGTAGGTTGCTTTAGCAAACCTCTAGAATTGGTCTAGTTGACCACTTAGAATTTTAGTTTTGGAGTCAAGATTCCATGAACTAAGGCAAAGGCCCATATGACTGTACATCAATTCTCATCCATGGTTAAATGTTGAATTCTCTTAGGGTTCTGATGGTTGTCCGTTGGAATTAACTGGAAGGGTATATTGAGGTTCCATTAAGAAGAGCATAATACTATCCGTGTCAGTTGTCACCTCCTTCAAACTAATTAATAATACAAATGGAAAACCCCCTCATGTTTGAATACTATGTGTCAATGATTCTTAATTTCCCCTAAACTTCAAGACAAGTACACAAACTTTCTTTTCATTTTTGTACATCAGTGCATCAAGATTTTACTTATTCCTACAATGTCGTAGCTTCCTTGGAGTACCAATACCTCTTCACAGGAAGGGTATACTAGGGTGGTAATGGTTGTTGGCTTAGTAATTTTTATTGCATTAACCTTGATTGTTATATGTAAACGATTAGAATATATATGTAATTAAGTGTGAGGATGTATCTCTATCAGCCATTATCGGACCGCCTCCTTCTTTGCTTCTTGCAAGCCAGCTTATGTTGTTAGCTAGTCTTTCATTCTATTGAGTAGTGTTTTAAATCATCATGGTGCCTACTACATGACATTCCAAGGGAAGCAGTGGGCTTAGGGAAATACTCAGAAAGTAAGCTTGGTAACACATTTCAAAAATTTAGATTTAAAGGGTGAAGGATACACATTTAGACATGTCAAAAGAAGATGACGGATCTTAGAAGAGAAAAATAGTATTTGGAGAAAGAAATTATCTCTTAACTTTTTCTTCGAAGTATAATTGACACAACTATCAAGTAATTATGTACAAGACTAGATGTTCATCCTCAATACAGGCACTACACATGAAAAACACAACACATTAAGCTCTGAACTGAGCTTCTCCGATATGAATGCACAAGACAAAAGGCTCTATATATCCATGATTACTCCGAAAAAGGTGATTATCTGCCATGAATTTTTATGTGGCATTGATGTAAAAAGCTTAATATTCCTATTCAGAATTGGAATTTTTGAAGCAAGACCAATATTTATATAGGATAACGAAAATAGAACAACATAATGTGGGTATGTAAAATTACTAGCAACTTGTTGAAAGGAGGTATCTAAAGAAGAGTAATACCATTGTTTAGCAGTCCAAATGATATCCTACTTTTATATATAAGTTCTCACATGGAAGACAAGACGGAAGAAATATAGAGGGTGCTTTAATCATCACAATCTTGCTTGGTCAGATTGGTATGTGTACATAGATGAGCGATTTTAGCTAAAATAGTTGCTAGGCTCATATACTCAGCTTGACAACATGATCATGCTATGATGGTTTGATTTTGAAATTTGGCACCAAGATGTGGAATTTCTTTATTTACAACTAAAAGAACAAAAAATCTAGATTACAAATGAAGTTCATGCATTAAATACACTATCTAAAGAAATTGTTGTTGCATAAACTAGTATTAGCATGACTTGGCAGGGTTCAATAGAAAAACTACATCTGACCTTACTAAGTGTAATTTCTTGTTTGAATTGACAAACCGATTGTACAAGACACTTCCTATATTGCCCAAACTTAGTCTTGTTGATTGATCACGTAGGAGCAAAATCTTGGGCAAATAAATTTGAAATGATAACATATATCTATGAAATTCTGATGCACTTAATTAACTATACTTCAATTTTTAACTATTCTTAGAAAGTACAATTCAAGTGCACTTAATAATTATGTTTTAAATTTTTCACAACTGATGGCATGAGTTATTTCATCGGGGTCTTCCTAATTGTCACCTCTATCAAGTCCCCTCCTCAATAATAAAGGTTACCCCCACTCCATAAAAATCCCTAATAGGCTAGTTGCAACCTTCTTCCAAGAAGGTAATTCTGCAATCACATCCAAAAATTTTGCAGCGTAAAAGTACATGTAGCTTGGCACCACTCCAATCATTAACTAAAGAACAAACACCTAAGACAAAGTTCTAAACTAAAATCAATGAGTCTACAGACTACAGGACCACTACCATGTGACCAAATGTGTTCCACCTCCATACATGAATACCATATGAGCTACAAGGTGACCTATTTCTTTTACAAGCCAGAAGTTGGGAAATATGCATTTGGCCTAAGTCATGAACTATTTCCTACTACGAGAATGAATCCACGTCAGGTTTATCTAGAAATTAATTTCATCAGTTTTACAAGCTTAGAAGGGTTTTAGATAGTTTAAAAATATCTCAAATCCGAAGGGCAGACAATACTAATATAATTAATATGCATTTATTATGCATGTATAAAATAGATAAGTAAAGATCATATCACATGACAAAGGATTGTTGGTAGTATTCACGAGGAAAATGGCTACAGGTATCACCTACCACATTGACCAAGCTGCAACCTTCCTCCAAGAAGGAAATATTGCCATCATATCCAAAAATATTTGTAGTGTAACAATGCATGTCACTCGGCACCACTCTAGTGAAGAACACCTAGGAAAAAGTACTAATCTAAAACTAGTGATCCTTCATATAACAGAACCACTACCATGATACCATAGGTGTTCCACCTCCAGTCATGAACCATATGAGCTACATGGTGACCTATTTCTAGGTCAATCCAAAAGTTTAGAAATATGCATTTTATCTAGGTCATCTGACATATATGCACCATTTCCTACATCAAAAATGGATACATGACAGGTTGCTTTAGTAGTTAAGTTCTTCACATTAACAAGGTAAAAATTGTTTAGATAGTTTGAAAGAATCTCGAATTCAAAGGGTAAACCATACTAATTTAATAAATATACATTTATCGCCTATGTAGAAAATAAATAAGTAAAGATGATAGCACATGACATGTGACTAGTGGCATTATTCTCAAGGAAAAAGCTACATGTATCACGTACCACATTGAATCCTTTAGAATTCACACCATTCATTCCCATAAGAATCACAATCGGAATTTCCAGACAACTTTTTATAATCAAGTTGATTTGATTCCCATTGATGCTCACCGGAGTCCCAATTATCTTTGCCACTGCATGGATCTTGGTTAAGATCACTTTCTTGAGCCTAAAGTTTTTTATTATGTGAGACATTCTTGAATAAAGACAAAATTTATAAAACCATATCGACTCCTTGAGCCTTCTAGATTCATACCTTTATGTCCCGGCCATAGTAAAGGTGACAACAAAGATTCAAATTCAAGATTGTAGAGGAAAAGGTGGGAACAAGTAGTACAATTGTAGGTCATATCATGCTTGTGATATGATAATGCCGCTTTTCTCAAGAATATAATAATGTAACTAGTAACTTAAGGAAACAAAATTTAATGCATATCCTACATATGTATTAAGATAGTGCTTAGAAACTGATTCTGCTCAAATTGATATTGCAAGTAGCTAAATTGTCAAATCTATTCAGTTTACATGAAATAAAACAACCTGTCAGGTTCCATAAAAATTGAGTACATTTGAGATTAACGTGATTTTTGTTCCTTAAGAATCAAGAACAAGTGCAGAAAATTTTCATACATGTGAAATCCCTACAATACTAGAGGCATCAGATAACATATTCTAACAATTTGCCCATTCAGGATTTGCATACTTCAAAAGTCAAGCTAACTGACAGTTTAGTACTAGCTATAAAAGGAGGCGAGAGTTTTACTAGTAAAAAGAATAAATAGAATAGATACATATATAAACAAATAAATCCTAGTCATGCATCCATTTCATCATGGCACCATGAACCACAAGGATTCATGGACCAAATAGGCCACCCCTTAGGAATTTTTTCCCACAAAAGGTGATGGTTGGGTGACTTTGACACATGGAGATAGACTGTGAGTGATGCTGATGGGATTTATCCCTCCTACAAGGAGTACGATATCCAAAGCCCTTGATAAGCGAGACTAAGAATTGTATGGCCATACTCATGTGATTCTATATATAATATGTGAACTCACATGCATCTCAGACAGTCTACTCTAGGTCAAGGAACATGGATTGAATGTTGAAGAGGATGACGTTCCATGCCTCGAGTTCAATTTTTATGTCAAAGGAAAAGGAACTCTACGATCATGGTAACACTAATCACAGATTGTAGGTCGAAGTTGTTCACCAACTTTCTGAGTTAGTTGGGTAGCAATGATTGTTGGGTTTTACATGGTCGAAGTAGGTAGCAAAAACAAAAAAAATTACATGACCATAAACCCATAACCAGAAGATCACATCAACATCTATGTAATGGGAAGGATGGTTTTAGCGAGTTATACCTAGTCCTGAGGCTTGCTCAGTGACTATACCTCACAGCAAGTGCAGTCTTCAACCACCTATCCTCAATAGCGTCATGCAGCTCCTGGTCTTGACCCAGACTACGGTTCATTGTCGTCCTCCCGAGCGGTAGAAGTCTCCCGCCTCTATAAATAGTCCACATCGACTACCAGAAACTCTAGTCATCCAGAAGAATGGACTAGAAGAAGTTGTCCCCTTCTGTCGGCATACTAGTCACCAACACACTCTCCCACCACCAGTCACTTTTATGAAGTTGTCTTTCCCTCGCTATTCCTCCCTGGACAGGTAGAACTTGCTTGGGCTCTCTCGGTTACCACAACAAGAGAGGACAACAACTTTGTAGAGTAACTGATGTTATGAGTTGTGTGTCTAGAGAAGCCCCCTGCACCCCTCTATTTATAGTAGAGGGCATGGTCAGAGTTCCCAGTATGTGCGGGAGTAGAAAGGTCCATAATTTCCATAAAAAGTTTGCACAGCGGTAGGCAAACCTGTCATTTCATAATTGAAATGGTCGTTTGGCGAGGTGAGCCGATTGGTTCACTAGTCAATCGGTTGGTTGGGAGTTTGACTTGATCCGTTCACCTAGTAAATCAGTCATTTCACTTCCCAGACCTACCTACAAATGACTTTCCTTATACGTTTCTAATTAACACAAAGATTAATTATTGTCCCAATCAAATTGAACCAGTGAAATGAAAAACTTTTCATACAAACCAGGACAACTCAACAGTGCTCGTTCGGTCCATTTGAACTGATCGGTTCACTAGAGTGAACCGGTCGTCTAACTAACCATGAGTTGATCGATTCACCCAGTGGACCATTTGGTTGGTGGTCCAGATTGTACAGAACATAGTCAATTCAATTCTCAATCAATCTGACACTCTAATCACTTGGTTCAACACTTAAACTTGATGATTCTGAGTCAAGTCTATTGATTGAATGTTTGATTGAGTACTTAAAGCTTTAGTAATCAATCAAAACATCATTCATGAATAAACTCTTCTTCAAGTTTAATCCTTTGTGTGTGACCCTATAGATCCCATTTCATGTTGACAGTGAATGTCCATAACTAGCTTATGACATCACAAGCAAAGAGTGGCACCAAGTCGCAAATCAGTTCTACCCAAGTAAAAAGGAAAGTTGGAGAACAAATTTAATCCTACAGACTGTGATTGGTGTTCAAGTGAATGTATAATTCCTTTGTCTCTAATATCTTGAATGAACTCAAGGCATGGAGTGGTCATCCTTTCAACATTCATTCATGTTTCTTGAACTAGAGCAAACTATCTAAGATATGAGGAGCATAGATATCATATATTGATTTACATGTGCATGCAAATGCCTTCTCAGTCTCGCTTATCAAGTGGCCTGGACATTATACTCCCTTAGGAAGGACAAATCCCATATCTATCACTCACAGTCTATCTAATGGGTCAAAGCCACCCAGTCATCACCTTTTTGACAATTCATGTTTTAGGACTGTGTTCGATGATGTCAAAGTGTACCCAATCACATTCGACGAGTGTAGTGGTTTCAGGTTTAAGAATTACAAACACCACCATCACTATGAGAGATGATTCTAACTACCATGTCACGGTTCCAAGTGTCACTCTCATAGTGGGTCTGTCTGATACATTGTTCTCCAACATGTATCTGTGTGCTTGGTTTGATATCATATATCATGACTAATGAGACATTGTCATCAACCAACACACACTCTAGACTTGATGTGTCATTGTTGTCTATCAACCTTCTAGAATGACATTTGACTAGGGAAATAAATAAGAATGTACATACTCTTAGCATCAGTATGATCTCATTGTTCAGGTCCTTAACCTGAAGACATACATCATTGAGTATTGTCATTCTTTAGACATTCATTCTGCTCCATCATTTATCTCATATTGATTGAGTTAGAAATTGGAAGCGTGCCTTTGATATTTATCAAATCAATCATGATGTATGCCAATCCAATCATCATATGATTGACTCTCAGGGCATACATACCAACAGACTCCCACTTGCACTTAGAGCCAATCACCTTTGAATCACATTCTTAGTGATCTCTAAACACGTCCCACATGTTTCTGTTGTGGTAGTGCTAATCCAGTGAGTTAGCAACAACTTGCTTTAGTCGGTATATTGCATGTTTTACATCTCCTCATTGTACGGCATTTCTTATGAGATGGAGTTGCCATAATATGCTATTTGATATTCCTTGCCTAACAATTAGATTCATTGTTTGACTTAGTATTTCTACTCTGTCATCAATGGTTGAAATATCTATAAGTTCATCTATATGATCTTCTAGATCCATATAGTATCCTATGTTGTTCATAACACAAGGATACTCAACATTCCCTTTTAGAATTAAATGGCTTTTAATTTACTAGGAACATTTCCATTTAACAACTCATATTCACTTCTATATTTTGTATTTTGTGATCATTTTCTATCATTTTGGAAGATTGCATCAGTGTAACTAATTTACACTCAACTCTTCCTTTTATTACCATAGAACTAATCCTTTAATACTTCACAAGTTCTTAAATAAGTTCTTTATGGTATTGTAGCGACTCTCACTAAAAGTAGACAAACATCCACTTGTCATGTCCATTACAAACGAGATAACTAGATGAGCATATCATATTGTCATGTCCAATACATACAAGATGATGAATGCATATATGTTTTCTTGCCATGTCTGATACATACAAAACAATGGGATGATTACATACATGATAGATCCAATTGTGAATGCATAAGGCATGTATCTATGTGTTCCTATTTTTCATGATAATTTGGGACAATAGGCATATGAGAGACCAACTCCATGTAATATGGACAAGTTTTCTCTCATTGAATCTTTGCATACTGAACCCTTCACTACAGACTGCCAATGTATGCTCTCTCTTTATCAGGTCAAGATACTTTCAGGAACTATCTCTATAGATATCTATTCCTATCACATAGGACATTTTTCTTTATTCCCTTAAAGAAGGTATATCCACACCAGTTTCTATTCTTAGAATGTTTCATCCTCATCATCATGTGGAATATGAATACGCTCCCACTAAATCTTTATAATCACATATCCCTTCTTTATTTAAATATATCAGTCAAACCTTTTTGACTATATAATCAAAGTAAAGACTCCTATTCTAAGGTGCTTGTATTTAATCAATCATATTGATTAATCTCTTATAACTTATAGACTACATTTGCATTAATGGAAGTATAAAACCCTTCAGGTTGTGTCACGTACACAACCTCATGTTATTTCTTCTAGGAATTAAATTTTAATATCCATATGCCAAATTTCATGGTCTTCAAGTTCCAATAGCAAGTGTGATCCTTTATGGCCTATAGCCACTGCAATTGGTTAAATAAAATCATCAGGTTCAACACTTTGAACTCACTTGAATTCATCTCAACCAATCAGCTCTTGAAATGTCATCCAAGTTAGTCTTAACTCTTAAGACCCAATTGCACTTATGGATTGTATCCCTATAAGTTCTACCATTAAGGTCATACCTTATTTGGTTTACATGGAAGTCATTTTGGATGTTTATGGCTTCAAGCCATAACTCAAAACCTGGTTCCTCAACATCATCTGGATAGATTATTGGCTCATCATCATATGACCAATTCATCACCGTTGAGTTTGTAGGATATCATTATCCATAAAGTTCAAGGTGTTTTTGTACTAGATATATGAGGTGTATTTGTTACATAGGAATTTGAGAATCCACAACACTTGTGATTCTTAATCTCCTTTTGTACGTTCATTTAGTGTAAAGTATGTTCTTTACAAGAATTCTAGAAGATTAGTTATTTGTTTGATGATCATACTCTTACTATTTAGAGTATGATTCCTTCTTTGATTTAGACATCATTATTCCTTAATCATGAGTTCTCTATGATACACTATCATAGTTACTCACAAGGTCCTCAAACATTTCGTTTAAGTATCTCGTTCACTGATCATATCAAAGAATTAATACTTTTACCAAGTTTATTCTTCATTTATGATATTCTTGAACATTTGAAGATATTCATATTGTTATTTCATTAAATACCATATCTTATGTATTAGCATTTACTCCAATAGGTATGTATATGCATCAATATGTATTATACCTAGTAGAATGGTCATTCTCCCACTACATCTAGTGAAGATTGACTTGTCATCATGCCCAATAAACAAGATATTCATATCTCTTAATGGTTCATTAACCAAGAGAGTCTACTTTATCCATCAACATGGACCTAGAGATGAATTTCTCATTCATTTGTTTAGATGATAATACTAATTTATAGTTTGAGTCATAAATAACTTTTAGGTATTATTATTTTATCTCATGCATACCAAGTACCACAAGATAAATAAGGAATTGTCATAAAAGATCATATCTTTGAAATTGAAACATGAACTTCATTGATAGACATCCTTGTCATTACAAGATGCAGAAATAAAGTGTTTCTATTTATTAGAAAAATGAAATAGCAGTTCATAACTCTATTACATGCCCTTTAGGCTGAAATAAACTAAAAGGTACTTCTATCTATGGCAGCAACACTTTCTCCAACGTTGACGAGTGTTCCTTCTTGATCCTTTCATAAGGGCCATCACTTCTTTTCAGATCCTGCACATCATATATATCATATCTATATCTTGGTATCATATACCTAAGATAAAGAAGCATTTTAAGTTATTTCATGATACCTGAGGTGGAGACTTCCATCCCCTCCCTCTTCTTCTTTAGTTCATCTATGTAGAGAGGGCAATTTCTCTTCTAATGTCCTGGCTCATGCAATGGTGACATTTTCCTCCCTTGTTCGCCCCCTGGCTTTGAGAGTTGAAGATGACTTGGGCTGCTGGTTAGCATCAGAACCTTTCTTTGCTTTGCCCTTGCCCTTGCCCTTAGACTTTCCCTTCTTTCTATTGATCATCATCACAGATTTGGTTTGTCTTTCTTCATCTGTGCCTCGACTATTCTCAACATGCCCAACAACTCTATCAGTGGCATGTCAAAGTTGTTCATGTTGTAGTTCATCACAAACTAAATGTAGGATTCTGGCAACAATTGCAGTATCACATCAGTAGCCAACTCTTGGCTTAGAAGGAATCCCATTCGAGTTAGATTCTCCACATACCCAATCATCTTGAGTGTGTGAGGGCCTACTGGATCTCCTTCTGTCATGACACACTTGAACAATGCCTTCGAGACATCATATCTCTCTTGTCGTGCTGGTCTTGATACATGTTCTTGAGATGTTGAACCATCTCAATGACGTTCATGTTCTCATGTTGTCTCTGAAAATCATACTTCATTGAGCACAACATCAAGCACTTCACATCAATGGCATCCTCAGTATGCTTCTTGTAAGCATCCCTTTCAGCCTTTGGTGCGGTGGGAGCAAGTTTTTCTGGTTCTGGTGTATCTAGGACATAGAGGTTTTACTCTTGAGTGAGACAATTCTCAACATCCTAAACCACTTGTGGAAGTTGTTCCCATTTAGATTGTCCTTCTCAAGGACTGATCACAATGAAAAGTGGTTGTTGTTGGTAGCCATTTATTCTACAAAAAGGAAATTTGTAATTTTAGTCCAAAACTCTTTTGATTTTATTTTATTTGATTTGAAATTGACAATATTAATTAGGTATTTAATAAATTATCACTCCCACTATTTTGATCAAATTGATAGCCCTCACTATCAATTCAGAAGATTGCAATGTACAACCTTCTAGTGAGTCAAGATTCAAAACAATTGAGTTATTACCCAGCCAACGCCAACGTCCATAATCAATTATTTAGGTAGGTAACATTTACCAATTGCATAATATGCAATTCTTGGATAGATGTCATGCGCAACTCCTTGCCATGTTCATCTTATGCCTCAAGGTTCTTGATCCGATCAAGGTCACCTTGTTAAGTCCAACCCAAATGCCAACACAATGAAGATGCACCCTGTTAGGACAGACCCACATATTCACCATCACACTTACACGAGATAGACGGTGCACCACGCTAGGGCGTGCCCAGACTTAGTCGATCAAGATTTTCATATGTGCTACTTTTGGAAGGCATCTTAAACTTAATATTTTGTTAAGGGGTTTTAATATGCTTATATATGCATATATGTATCCAATCACGACATATATAGTACATATCATATACATGTTATATTCCACAAATAAAAATGTGAAATAACAATAAAGTGTGATTATGGACATCCTATTGTAGTTCATTGGACCTACAAGGAACTACGACCATCTAAGGTCTACATTACATGCAACCTAATATTGATGGAGATATGTGCTTACCAATCTGGGTTGGCTGGTTCAACCTTTAAACCGGTCGGCTCGCCTCTTGGCCGGTCGATTGGTCTCCTCCAGCTGGTCTTTTGGCTCCTCTAGATGGTCAGCTCGTTCGGTCGTCTGGGCTTCTTTTCAGTCCACCAACTGCTCCTCAGTCGGTCGTCTCGTTCCATCAAGCGGTCATCCTCAATCTTCATCAGAACAAGAAATAAAACTAATCCTATTTTACATAATCTTTGAGAAACCTTGATTTACATTCAAAGGGAGAAAAGGTAGAGGAGAATCTCGAGTTATCTTGAGTTACATTTAGAATAGAAGAAGAGGGGTCGGTGCGCGGACCAAGATGCAAACAACCATAACCAACCACACACATGAACATATGGTTTATAGGCCATAACAATGATACACATCCACCATCAAAACCATTTTAGGGTGATGTGTATCGATTGCATATATACCATATCATATATGCATATATTAGTTTGGGACATGTGGTATTGATCGGATATTCACATTATTCATTTAAATATTCACATCATATGCAATAAATAAAAGATGATAAAACTAAAAGTTGATCATATCGATTATTCTAAAACATAGAGTATTGATGTGGCTCTGATACCACTGTTGGGTTTTACATGGTTGGAGTAGGCAGCGGAAACAAAAAAATTTACAGGACCATAACCCATAACCAGTAGATCGCATCGACATCTATGTATTGGGAAGGATGATTTTTGCGAGTTATACCTAGTCCTGCGGCTTGCTCAATGACTATACCTCACAACAAGTGTGATCTTCAACCACCTATTTTCCACGACATTTGTGCATCTCATGGTCTTGACCCAGACTGTGATTGATTGTTGTCCTCCTGAGCGGCAGAAGTCTCCCACCTCTATAGATAGTCCACACGGACTACCGAGAACTCTAGTCATCCTAAAGAACGGATTAGAAGGAGTTGTACCCTTCTTTTGGTGTACTAGTCACCGACACACTCTCCCACCACCGGCCACTTTTCTACAGTTGTCTTTCCCTCACTGTTCCTCCATGGATGGGTATAACTTGCTTGGACTCTCTCGGTTACCACAACAAGAGAGGACAACAACTTTGCAGAGCAACTGACGTTCTGAGTTGTGTGTCTAGAGAAGCTCCCTGTACCCCTCTATTTATAGTAGAGGGCAAGGTCAGGGTTCCCAGTCTGTGCTGGAGTAGTAGGGTCTGGAATTTCTATGAACAATTTGCATTGTAGCAGGAGAATCAGTCATTTCATAACTGAAACGATCATTTGGCAAGGTGAGCCGATCCGTTCACTAGTGACCCGGGTGATTGGGAGTGTTAGCCGATCAGTTCACCTAGTAAACCAGTCGTTTAACTTCCAAGACCTGCCTACAATTGACTTTCCTTATTTGTTTCTAATTAACACAATGATTAATTCTTGTCCCAATCAAATTGAACAAGTGAAATGAAAAACTTTTCTCACAAACCAGGACAACTCAACATTGCTCGTTTGGTCCAGTTAAACCGATCGGTTCACCAGAGTGAACCGATCATCTCACTGACCATAAGTCGATCGGTTCACCCAATGAACCGGTCTGTTGGTGGTCCTGATTGTGTAGAACATAGTCAATTCAATTCTCAATCAATCTGACACTCTAATCACTTGGTTTAACACTTGAACTTGATGATTCTGAGTCAAGTTTATTGATTGAATGTTTGATTGAGTACCTAAACACTTTAGTAATCAATCCAACCATCATTCATGGATAAAATCCTCTTCAAGGTTAATCCTTTGTGTGTAACCCTATAGGTCCCATTTCACATTGACAGTGAATGTCCATAACTAGCTTATGACATCACAAGCAAAGAGTGATACCTAGTCACACATCAGTGCGACCCAAGTGAAAAGAAAAGTTGGAGAACAACTTTCAATCGTACAGTCTATGATTGATGTTCCAATGAATGTATAATTCCTTTGTCTATGATATCCTAAATGAACTCAAGGCATGGTGTTGTCATCCTTTCAATGTTCATTCATATTTCTTGAACTAGAGAAGACTATCTGAGATATGTGTGACATCAATATCATATATTGATTCACTTGTGCATGTGCATGACTTTCTCAGTCTCACTTATCATGTGGCCTGGACATCATACTCCCTAAGGAGGGGCAAACCCCATATCTATCACTCACTGTCTATCTCATGCGTCAATACCACCCAATCATCACCTTTATAACAACCCATGTTTCAAAACTGTGTGTGATGATGTCAAATTGTACCAATCACATTCGACGAGTGTAGTGATTTCTCTAAGAATCACAAATACTACCATTGAGAAATTATTCAGACTGCCATGTCAAGGTTCCATGTGCCTCCGATACACTATTCTCCAACATGTATCTGAGTGCTTGGTTTGATATCATATATCATGACTAATGAGACATTGTCATCAACTAACACACACTCTAGCTTTTATGTGTCATTGTTGTCTATCAACCTTCCACAATGACATCTGACTAGGGACATAAACAATAATGTACATACTCTTAGCATCCGTATGATCTCATTTTTCAGTTCCTTTACATGAAGACATACGTCATTGAGTATTGTCATTCTTTAGACATTCATTCTGCTCCATCATTTATCTCATAATCGAATGAGCTAGAATAAATTGGAAGCTTTTCTTTGATATTTATCAAATCAATCATGACGCATTCCAATCCAGTCTTCATATGATTGGCTCTCGGGGCATACATAAAAACAATGATGAGTTACTAGATTCTGCTCATTGCTTGTGATGTCTGTTAGTGCGTCGTTTAGCACTTACAATCACTAAGATAATTATCCTAGAGTTTAATCCTTTTTCAACTTTCTGATTAAGGCTAGTATAGAAAGGGTCGATCCCACAGGACAACTTTTTAAGATTGTTTCTTTTATCCCAATTATTTTGAAGAACTATTTTATTATTTTTTTGTATTTTTTTAAATTTGGAACGGAAAGTAAAAGTCAAGTTTTGGGGTTGGTGATTAACACTAAGGAATGAAATGCAAGAATGAAAATGCACTTACAAGAATAAAAATGCACAAGGAAATTTTAAGATTATTGTTAGCACAAGAAAAACTATATGAATGAAAGACTAGGAATTAAAGAAAGCCAAAGTATGCGATGATTAAAATCAAAGAGAGAGAATCGAGGCTCGTAGGGGTTTTCACCACCTTAGCCTAAGCGATAACAACTAATTCTTAAACGACGATTCGATGAAGGTTTGCGAATTTAAAAAAAACTCACAAGAGATAAACTCCACATGAGCCCGTTGGTCTTGGTGCTCATGCTTCCTAATTTATCAACCTAAAAGATGAAAATCCATGGTCATATCAAAACATCTATGTAATCGATTTTATTGTTCTAAATCCGGATTTTCATGGTCATATCCATCCGGATTAACGTGGGATCCGAAGATCAACCGTAAATTAAAATCGATTACCATCTAGTCGTTTAAGAAGAAGTCGTTAAAACCATGGCTAAGGGGTTATTCCCCTTGCCTCGATAGAAAACTACTCACTCATGGAGGGGGGGAGACGGAGGAAGAAAGTACTGAAGCCATAGTCTAGCCCAAAATCAGGAGGTTAATCCTTATGCTAGAGACAATAAAATGGCTTAGTTCTTTGTTCCTTACTCCAGAATTAAAGAACGGAGAAGGTTAATACAAAGGCGGAATGAAGAGATGAGAACAAGAATGAAAGAACAATGCTTGAAATAAAATCTATTTTATTGCAGAATAAGAGGATGATTACAAGAATGAAAGCTGCAGAATCCCAATACAAAGAGAAATCCAAGATGCCCAAAGAGGAGGAAGTGCCCCTCCTTTTATAAGAGAAGGAGGGGGTATACATTAGGTTTAGGTCAAAAGAAATGGCCACCGGCGGCTGCTAACTTTCTAGATTTAATCAATAGAGGAAACAATTGATTGCTTTGCATTCCTTTTGCATTAATTTCCCGCAACAGCAATTTCGAGCGTATTTTTGGGCTAGTTAAAAATTCGGAGGTGGCTCGAAAATATATTTTTCCTATAGATAATTGAATTATCTTTCCAACTCATACTTGCACAATAAATTCCGCCTTGGGATGTGAGAGTTATACCAATTTTGGTGAAAGGTATATATACTGAAATCAGACTCAGCGGGAAAACGTAAGGCTACTTTCACTGGTTAATTGCGCAGCCAAATAAACACCAAAATTGCGCAAAATATGTCTTTTTTGTAGCCAATAAAATTCTCTTTTCATTCCATACTTTATCTTGAAATTGCACCTTTAGACGCAAAAGATATGGCTATTTTAGTGACGAGTATCTCAGGCACTGTAGGAATATTTGAAAAGCCTCATATCTTCATCTTTTATTTTCTCGATTTAATTACTTAGATAATTCCTGAAAATTAAGAAAAATATCATAAGAATTCAGGAAAAGTATATCAAGAAGATGAAAGTGCTATTTATTTTTGAATTAGCTAAAATTAACAAAGAATTCCTAATTAATTATTCTAAATGAAGCAAAAATAAGAGATGAATATGCATTCATCAAAATACCCCAAACTTAAACTTTGCTCATCCCGAGCAACATTAAAATCAAGAAATACTTTCAAGACATACTCTCAACCTATCATCCTCACTTTCCTAAAAATCACTTGATTCCTTCCACCAAAATATGGCCAAACGACCCTGACTTCCTGAATTCACAAAAAGTGACTTTTATATTTCCTACTTCACAAACTTGCATTTATTCAAGACCTACAATAAAACAGATTTTCATTTCACCTTTGCATTTGGTACTCCAATTTTTTTTTAAGTTTTACACAAGATTAGGCTGATTTGGATGGTTGGGGTTTTTGTAGTTTTCCCCTGGGTAGAAAATTGGAGTGAAGGAGGTATGAAAGAAGGACAGTCTCTCCTCTATTCGACTCGAGACCTTTTTATTTAGTGGACATGGAGTTACATTGACCGCATTTTTTTTCTTTGATTTTTGGTGATACACCCAATTGCGTGGGTATGGAAGAAGCGGAAGAGGGGGAAGGGGTGCCACCCCAAACTTAGCCTTTTGGGCATTATTGACTTTTTTTCTTTTTGACGAATGGAAAGATTTGGAAGTGGTGGAAGAAGAATAGAAGAGGTTGTTCTTGTGCAACTTTTTTTTCCATCTTTTTTTTTAGAGTACCATGCATTGGTTCAACTATTACCGAATCATGCGAAAAATCAAGAAAATTTATACAAGTTGTACATGATAAGAAAGCATCACTCTTGAATCCTATCAGTCCTCTATGGCTTGCCATCTTTTCCAAAGAGTGATTATTATTTGAGGTCCTAAGTGACACGAGGATTTCTAGTCATGAAAGTTTCAAAATTTTAGTTGCAAGGAAGTTACATCATTAAGGGGAGTATTTTGACAAATGATCATATCAAGGCCGACTAGATAAAGGCCATTTTGCAACAAAAGAAATAAAAATATGGCCGACTAGATAATGGCCATGAACAAAGCAACTGTATGCAAAACCAAAAAAAAAAGTGGAAATAATGCAAGAATAAAAAGATAAGGGGGTGGAATAGAATCATACCACCCACCTCCACCCCAGACTTAGATTTTTGCTCGTCCCGAGCAAAACCCAAACCCGAGATGGAGGGAAGAAATTTGTTGGGTTCACCAGGAGGTCCTGGTAGCTCAAAATATGTCCATCTGAAGGGAATGTCGATGATGGCTGGAGTTTTGAATAGAGGAACTTCATGGTACACCCAATGGATGGGTAGTCGCGGAAGCCTAAAAAGGTTTTCAGAATGATGTTGTGTATCAACTCGTAGTCCTTCAAGTAGGATCCACATATCTTCCTTCAGCTGTGAAAATAGTGTTGGAGATGAATGTGGATTGGGGGGGATTGGTAGGTGCCAGTTGGGTAACAAATGTAGTGTCGGATGTGGAAAATCGAACGGAGAATCTGGCTCGAGTATCTTTTTTCCGCTTGGATCTACATGTGGTGAAGAGGGTGCCTGTATAAGAAGAACTGGTTTGTTAGCCGAGTAAACAATCATATGGGGATGTATGTCTTCTTGGTGGATTATGCAACAATGTGCGTCTGGATCCTTTACCCCATAAATGGAAGCCAGTGGATTTGGTGTGGAAGACTCACAAATGGCATAATTGTCGTCATAATTATCAAAAATGATCAATCTAGGTTGTTCCATCTCTATTGGGGAGTTCTCCATCTTTTCTTCATAAAATATCTCATCAACATGGATGTCTATGGAATCAATTGGATCCTTTACTATGCTGAAGGGGAGATCTGATTCCTTTATAGGACATGTGCCCAACTCAATGGGCTCAGAAGGGATCACCTCACAATATAACCGTGTAATGTAAGGTTCTTGCAGTGGTAGAATCACCTCATGAGGTGCAACCAGATGTGGAAAAAGAGGTGGTTGAGTGAGGTCATAGTGCTCTTGATGATGAAGCCTTTCAAAAGAATCCATCAGTGCATGTTGGGGAGGTGATGGTACATTGGTCACAATAGGCTCAACCAAGATGGGATGATTATTGCAAACATCCAAATATGGGCCTACAACCGAGAAGGGTGGTGGAGTCTTAGGTTGTTGGGACATTCTTTGAGCCCACCAGTCTTTAACCTTTTTGTTAAAAGATTCTTGATTCATGAATTTATCAACATAGGCCTCCATCCACTCATTTTCTGACTTATATGGATAGTCAGGGCCCCATACAGCTGCGGCCCTAGCTAAACAAAGTTCTTCATTTACGGCATCCTGAATTTCTTTAAAACACCTATCCATCTCCTAATCAAGGTTGTGTGGAATCTCAACTATATCACATTGGACTTCTTCTAAGGGTGGCGGTTCATTATAGAGAAAGGGTTCCAATGAAGTAGATTGGCCATTAGAATCAACTAGATTAACATCCAAAATGGAAGTGATTGGTGGAGCTTTAGGTATTGGAGTTGGTTCTACTTGATTGAAGATGATATAATCATCGTCATCATCATCTATTAAAATCATCCTTAGCCTCTCTGGAGCAAATGGTTGAAACTCGACGTTCGAGCGTCGCATGCACAATTAAAGCAGTTAATTCGTGTGCAGAAAAAACGTACTGCCGGAATGGAAACTCGGCAGAAAGAGGAGTACACTTCCGGAATGTTACTCGGAAGGCATAAAAAAAATTAAAAAAAAGTTTTTCAAAAGATTTTTTTTTGGGGTTCGAGAAAATAATCCGTTGTCCCCGGCAACGGTGCGAAATTGATAAGCGTCGCTTTGCAATATCAATCACTAAGATGGTTAATCCTAGAGTTTAAACCTTTTTTACTTCCGGTTTTAAGGGTAGTATAGAAGGGTCGATCCCACATGACAACTTTTTAAAGATTGTTCTTAGAACCCAAAGTTTGAAGAACTTGTTATTTGTTTTTGGTATTTTTTTAAATTTGGAACTGAAAGTAAAAGTCGAGTTTTGGGGTTGGTGATTAACACTAAGGAATGAAATGCAAGAATGAAAATGCACTTACAAGAATAAAAATGCACAAGGAAATTTTAAGATTATTGTTAGCATAAGAAAAACTATATGAATGAAAGACTAGGAATTAAAGAAAGCCAAAGTATGCGGTGATTAAAATCAAAGAGAGAGAATCGAGGCTCGTAGGGGTTTTCACCACCTTAGCCTAAGCGATAACAACTAATTCTTAAACGACGATTCGATGAAGGTTTGCGAATTTAAAAAAAAACTCACAAGAGATAAACTCCACATGAGCCCATTGGTCTTGGTGCTCATGCTTCCTAGTTTATCAACCTAAAAGATGAAAATCCACGGTCATATCAAAATGTCTATGTAATCGATTTTATTGTTCTAAATCTGGATTTCCAGGGTCATATCCATCCGGATTAACGTGGGATCCGAAGATCAATGGTAAATTAAAATCAATTACCATCTAGTCGTTTAAGAAGAAGTCGTTAAAACCATGGCTAAGGGGTTATTCCCCTTGCCTCGATAGAAAACTACTCACTCATGGAGAGGGGGGAGACGGAGGAAGAAAGTACTGAAGCCATAGTCTAGCCCAAAATCAGGAGGTTAATCCTTATGCTAGAGACAATAAAATGGCTTAGTTTTCTTTGTTCCTTGCTCCAGAATTAAAGAACGGAGAAGGTTAAGACAAAGGCGGAATGAAGAGACGAGAACAAGAATGAAAGAACAATGCTTGAAATAAAATCTATTTTATTGCAGAATAAGAGGATGATTACAAGAATGAAAGCTTCTGAATCCCAATACAAAGAGAAATCCAAGATGCCCAAAGAGGAGGAAGTGTCCCTCCTTTTATAGGAGAAGGAGGGGGGTATACATTAGGTTTAGGGCAAAAGAAATGGCCGCTGACGGCTGCTTACTTTCTAGATCTAATCAATAGAGGAAACAATTGATTGCTTTGCATTCCTTTTGCATTAATTTTCCGCAACAACAATTTCGAGCATATTTTTGGGCTAGTCAGAAATTCGGAGGCGTCTCAAAAATATATTTTTCCTATAATAATTGAATTATCTTTCCAACGCATACTTGCACAATAAATTCTGCCTTGGGATGTGAGAATTATACCAATTTTGGTGAAAGGTATATACTGAAATCAGACTCTGCGGGAAAAGCTAAGGCTACTTTCACTGGTTAATTGTGCAGCCAAATAAACACCAAAATTGCCGCAAAATATATCTTTTTTGTAGCCAATAAAATTCTGTTTTCTAATTCATACTTTATCTTGAAATTCCACCTTTAGACGCAAAATATATGGCTATTTTAGTGACGAGTATCTCAGGCACTGCAGGAATATTTGAAAAGCCTCATATCTTCATCTTTTATTTTCTCGATTTAATTACTTAGATAATTCATAAAAATTAAGAAAAATATCATAAGAATTTAGGAAAAGTATATCAAGAAGATGAAAGTGCTATTTATTTTTGAATTAGCTAAAATTAACAAAAAAGTCCTAATTAATTATTCTAAATGAAGCAAAAATAAGAGATGAATATGCATTCATCAAAATACCCCAAACTTAAACTTTGCTTATCCCGAGCAACATTAAAATCAAGAAATACTTTCAAGACATACTCTCAACCTGTCATCCTCACTCTCCTAAAAATCACTTGATTCCTTCCACCAAAATATTGCCAAGCGACCCTGACTTCCTGAATTCACAAAAAGTGACTTTTATATTTCCTACTTCACAAACTTGCATTTATTCAAGACCTACAATAAAACAGATTTTCATTTCACCTTTGCATTTGGTACTCCAATTTTTTTTTTTATTTTACACAAGAATAGGGCTGATTTGGATGGTTGGGATTTTTGTAGTTTTCCCCTGGGTAGAAAATTGGAGTGAAGGAGGTATGAAAGAAGGACAGTCTCTCCTCTATTCGACTCGAGACCTTTTTATTTAGTGGACATGCAGTTACATTGACCGCATTTTTTTTCTTTGATTTTTGGTGATACACCCAATTGCGTGGGTATGGAAGAAGCGGAAGAGGGGGAAGGGGTGCCACCCCAAACTTAGCCTTTTGGGCATTATTGACTTTTTTTCTTTTTGAGGAATGGAAAGATTTGGAAGTGGTGGAAGAAGAGTAGAAGAGGTTGTTCTTGTGCAACTTTTTTTTTCATCTTTTTTTTTTAGAGTACCATGCATTGGTTAAACTATTACCGAATCATGCGAAAAATCAAGAAAATTTATACAAGTTGTACATGATAAGAAAGCATCACTCTTGAATCCTATCAGTCCTCTATGGCTTGCCATCTTTCCCAAGGAGTGATTATTATTTGAGGTCCTAAGTGACACGAGGATTTCTAGTCATTAAAGTTTCAAAATTTTAGTTTCAAGGAAGTTACATCATTAAGGGGAGTATTTTGACAAATGATCATATCAAGGCCGACTAGATAAAGGCCATTTTGCAACAAAAGAAATAAAAATATGGCCGACTAGATAATGGCCATGAACAAAGCAACTATATGCAAAACCAAAAAAAAAGTGGAAATAATGCAAGAATAAAAAGATAAGGGGGTGGAATAGAATCATACCACCCACCTCCACCCCAGACTTAGATTTTTGCTCGTCCTGAGCAAAACCCAAACCCGAGATGGAGGGAAGAAATTTTTTGGGTTCACCAGGAGGTCCTGGTAGCTCAAAATATGTCCATCTGAAGGGAATGTCGATGATGGCTGGAGTTTTGAATAGAGGAGCTTCATGGTACACCCAATGGATGGGTAGTCGCGGAAGCCTAAAAAGGTTTTCTGGATGATGTTGTGTATCACCTCGTAGTCCTTCGAGTAGGATCCACATGTCTTCCTTCAGCAGTGAAAGTAGTGTTGGAGATGAATGTGGATTGGGGGGGATTGGTAGGTGCCAGTTGGGTAACAAATGTAGTGTCAGATGTGGAAGATCGGATGGAGAATCTGGCTCGAGTATCTTTTTGCCGCCTGGATCTACATGTGGTGAAGAGGGTGCCTGTATAAGAAGATCTGGTTTGTTAGCCGAGTAAACAATCATATGGGGATGTATGTCTTCTTGGTGGATTATGCAACAAGGTGCGTCTGGATCCTTTACCCCATAAATGGAAGCCAGTGGATTTGGTGTGGAAGAATCACAAATGGCATAATTGTCGTCATAATTATCAAAAATGATCAATCTAGGTTGTTCCATCTTTATTGGGGAGTTCTCCATCTCTTCTTCATAAAATATATCATCAACATGGATGTCTATGGAATCAATTGGATCCTTTACTATGCTGAAGGGGAGATCTGATTCCTTTATAGGACATGTGCCCAACTCAATGGGCTCAGAAGGGATCACCTCACAATATAACAGTGTAATGTAAGGTTCTTGCAGTGGTAGAATCACCTCATGAGGTTCAACCAGATGTGGAAAAAGAGGTGGTTGAGTGAGGTCATAGTGCTCTTGATGATGAAGCCTTTCAAAAGAATCCATCAGTTCATGTTGGGGAGGTAATGGTACATTGGTCACAATTGGCTCAACCAAGATGGGATGATTATTGCAAACATCCAAATATGGGCCTACAACCGAGAAGGGTGGTGGAGTCTTAGGTTGTTGGGACATTCTTTGAGCCCACCAGTCTTTAACCTTTTTGTTAAAAGATTCTTGATTCATGAATTTATCAACATAGGCCTCCATCCACTCATTTTCTGACTTATATGGATAGTCAGGGCCCCATACAGCTGCGGCCCTAGCTAAACAAAGTTCTTCATTTACGGCATCCTGAATTTCTTTAAAACACCTATCCATCTCCTAATCAAAGTTGTGTGGAATCTCAACTATATCACATTGGACTTCTTCTAAGGGTGGCGGTTCATTATAGAGAAAGGGTTCCAATGAAGTAGATTGGCCATTAGAATCAACTAGATTAACATCCAAAATGGAAGTGATTGGTGGAGCTTTAGGTATTGGAGTTGGTTCTACTTGATTGAAGATGATATAATCATCGTCATCATCATCTATTAAAATCATCCTTAGCCTCTCTGGAGAAAATGGTTGAAACTCGACGTTCGAGCGTCGCATGCACAATTAAAGCAGTTAATTCGTGTGCAGAAAAAACGTACTGCCGGAATGGAAACTCGGCAGAAAGAGGAGTACACTTCCGGAATGTTACTTGGAAGGCATAAAAAAAATAAAAAAAAAATTTTCAAAAGATTTTTTTTTTGGGGTTCGAGAAAACAATCTATTGTCCCCGGCAACGGCGCCAAATTGATAAGTGTCACTTTGCAATATCAATCACTAAGATGGTTAAACCTAGAGTTTAAACCTTTTCTACTTCCGGTTTTAAGGGTAGTATAGAAGGGTCGATCCCACAGGACAACTTTTTAGAGATTGTTCTTAGAACCCAAAGTTTGAAGAACTTGTTATTTGTTCTTGGTATTTTTTTAAATTTGGAACTGAAAGTAAAAGTCGAGTTTTGGGGTTGGTGATTAACACTAAGGAATGAAATGTAAGAATGAAAATGCACTTACAAGAAAAAAAATGCACAAGGAAATTTTAAGATTATTGTTAGCACAAGAAAAACTATATGAATGAAAGACTAGGAATTAAAGAAAGCCAAAGTATGCGGTGATTAAAATCAAAGAGAGAGAATCGAGGCTCGTAAGGGTTTTCACCACCTTAGCCTAAGTGATAACAACTAATTCTTAAACGACAATTCGATAAAGGTTTGCGAATTTAAAAAAAACTCACAAGAGATAAACTCCTCATGAGCCCATTGGTCTTGGTGCTCATGCTTCTTAGTTTATCAACCTAATAGACGAAAATCCACGGTCATATCAAAACGTCTATGTAATCGATTTTATTGTTCTAAATCCGGATTTCCATGGTCATATACATCTGGATTAACGTGGGATCCGAAGATCAACTGTAAATTAAAAACAATTACCATCTAGTCGTTTAAGAAGAAGTCGTTAAAACCATGGCTAAGGGGTTATTACTCTTGTTTCGATAGAAAACTACTCACTCATGGAGAGGGGGAGACGGAGGAAGAAAGTACTGAAGCCATAGTCTAGCCCAAAATCAGGAGGTTAATCCTTATGCTAGAGACAATAAAATGGCTTAGTTCTTTGTTCCTTGCTCCAGAATTAAAGAACGGAGAAGGTTAAGACAAAGGTGGAATGAAGAGACGAGAACAAGAATGAAAGAACAATGCTTGAAATAAAATATATTTTCTTGCAGAAGAAGAGGATGATTACAAGAATGAAAGCTTCAGAATCCCAATACAAAGAGAAATCCAAGATGCCCAAAGAGGAGGAAGTGTCCCTCTTTTATAGGAGAAGGAGGGGGGTATACATTAGGTTTAGGGCAAAAGAAATGGTCGCCGGCGGCTGCTAACTTTCTAGATCTTATCAATAGAAGAAACAATTGATTGTTTTGCATTCCTTTTGCATTAATTTTCCGCAACAGCAATTTCGAGCGTATTTTTGGGCTAGTCAGAAATTCGGAGGCGGCTCGAAAATATATTTTTCATGTAGATAATTGAATTATCTTTCCAACGCATACTTGCACAATAAATTCTGCCTTGGGATATGAGAGTTATACCAATTTTGGTGAAAGGTATATACTGAAATCAGACTCTGCAGGAAAAGGTAAGACTACTTTCACTGGTTAATTGCGCAGCCAAATAAACACCAAAATTGCCGCAAAATATGTCTTTTTTGTAGCCAATAAAATTCTCTTTTCATTCCATACTTTATTTTGAAATTCCACCTTTAGACGCAAAAGATATGATTATTTTAGTGACGAGTATCTCAGGCACTGCGGGAATATTTAAAAAGCCTCATATCTTCATCTTTTATTTTCTCGATTTAATTACTTAGATAATTCTTGAAAATTAAAAAAAATATCATAAGAATTTAGGAAAAGTATATCAAGAAGATGAAAGTGCTATTTATTTTTAAATTAGTTAAAATTAACAAAAAAGTCCTAATTAATTATTCTAAATGAAGCAAAAAAAGAGATGAATATGCATTCATCAAAATACCCCAAACTTAAACTTTGCTCATCCCGAGCAACATTAAAATCAAGAAATACTTTCAAGACATACTCTCAACCTATCATCCTCACTCTCCTCTCCTAAAAATCACTTGAATCCTTCCACCAAAATATGGCCAAGCGACCCTGATTTCCTGAATTCACAAAAAGTGACTTTTATATTTCCTACTTCACAAACTTGTATTTATTCAAGACCTACAATAAAACAGATTTTCATTTCACCTTTGCATTTGGTACTCGAATTTTTTTTTAAGTTTTACACAAGAATAGGGCTGATTTGGATGGTTGGGGTTTTTGTAGTTTTCCCCCGGTTAGAAAATTGGAGTGAAGGAGGTATGAAAGAAGGACAGTCTCTCCTCTATTCGACTCGAGACCTTTTTATTTAGTGGACATGCAGTTACATTGACCGCATTTTTTTTCTTTGATTTTTGGTGATACACCCAATTGCGTGGGTATGGAAGAAGCGGAAGAGGGGGAAGGGGTGTCACCCCAAACTTAGCCTTTTGGGCATTATTGACTTTTTTTCTTTTTGACAAATGGAAAGATTTGGAAGTGGTGGAAGAAGAGTAGAAGAGGTTGTTCTTGTGCAACTTTTTTTTCCATCTTTTTTTTTAGAGTACCATGCATTTGTTCAACTATTACCGAATCATGCGAAAAATCAAGAAAATTTATACAAGTTGTACATGATAAGAAAGCATCACTCTTGAATCCTATCAGTCCTCTATGGCTTGCCATCTTTTCCAAGGAGTGATTATTATTTGAGGTCCTAAATGACACGAGGATTTCTAGTCATGAAAGTTTCAAAATTTTAGTTGCAAGGAAGTTACATCATTAAGGGGAGTATTTTGACAAATGATCATATCAAGGCCGACTAGATAAAGACCATTTTGCAACAAAAGAAATAAAAATATGGCCGACTAGATAATGGCCATGAACAAAGCAACTATATGCAAAACCAAAAAAAAAGTGGAAATAATGCAAGAATAAAAAGATAAGGGGGTGGAATAGAATCATACCACCCACCTCCACCCCAGACTTAGATTTTTGCTCGTCCCGAGCAAAACTCAAACCTGAGATGGAGGGAAGAAATTTGTTGGGTTCACCAGGAGGTCCTGGTAGCTCAAAATATGTCCATCTGAAGGGAATGTCGATGATGGCTGGAGTTTTGAATAGAGGAGATTCATGGTACACCCAATGGATGGGTAGTCGCGGAAGCCTAAAAAGGTTTTCTGAATGATGTTGTGTATCAACTCGTAGTCCTTCGAGTAGGATCCACATATCTTCCTTCAGCTGTGAAAGTAGTGTTGGAGATGAATGTGGATTGGGGGGGATTGGTAGGTGCCAGTTGGGTAACAAATGTAGTGTCGGATGTGGAAGATCAGACGGAGAATCTGGCTCGAGTATCTTTTTTCCGCTTGGATCTACATGTGGTGAAGAGGGTGCCTGTATAAGAAGAACTGGTTTGTTAGCCGAGTAAACAATCATATGGGGATGTATGTCTTCTTGGTGGATTATGAAACAATGTGCGTCTGGATCCTTTACCCCATAAATGGAAGCCAGTGGATTTGGTGTGGAAGACTCACAAATGGCATAATTGTCGTCATAATTATCAAAAATGATCAATCTAGGTTGTTCCATCTCTATTGGGGAGTTCTCCATCTTTTCTTCATAAAATATCTCATCAACATGGATGTCTATGGAATCAATTGGATCCTTTACTATGTTGAAGGGGAGATCTGATTCCTTTATAGGACATGTGCCCAACTCAATGGGCTCAGAAGGGATCACCTCACAATATAACGGTGTAATGTAAGGTTCTTGCAGTGGTAGAATCACCTCATGAGGTTTAACCAGATGTGGAAAAAGAGGTGGTTGAGTGAGGTCATAGTGCTCTTGATG
Source organism: Alisma plantago-aquatica (assembly GCA_963693085.1). Classification (NCBI taxonomy): domain Eukaryota; kingdom Viridiplantae; phylum Streptophyta; class Magnoliopsida; order Alismatales; family Alismataceae; genus Alisma; species Alisma plantago-aquatica. The sequence continues at coordinate 1,261,850,943 of OY856412.1, forward strand.
ATGAAGCCTTTCAAAAGAATCCATCAGTGCATGTTGGGGAGGTGATGGTACATTGGTCACAATAGGCTCAACCAAGATGGGATGATTATTACAAACATCCAAATATGGGCCTACAACCGAGAAGGGTGGTGGAGTCTTAGGTTGTTGGGACATTCTTTGAGCCCACCAGTCTTTAACCTTTTTGTTAAAAGATTCTTGATTCATGAATTTATCAACATAGGCCTCCATCCACTCATTTTCTGACTTATATGGATAGTCAGGGCCCCATACAGCTGCGGCCCTAGCTAAACAAAGTTCTTCATTTACGGCATCCTGAATTTCTTTAAAACACCTATCCATCTCCTAATCAAGGTTGTGTGGAATATCAACTATATCACATTGGACTTCTTCTAAGGGTGGCGGTTCATTATAGAGAAAGGGTTCCAATGAAGTAGATTGGCCATTAGAATCAACTAGATTAACATCCAAAATGGAAGTGATTGGTGGAGCTTTAGGTATTGGAGTTGGTTCTACTTGATTGAAGATGATATAATCATCGTCATCATCATCATCATCATCTATTAAAATCATCCTTAGCCTCTCTGGAGCAAATGGTTGAAACTCGACGTTCGAGCGTCGCATGCACAATTAAAGCAGTTAATTCGTGTGCAGAAAAAACGTACTGCCGGAATGGAAACTCGGCAGAAAGAGGAGTACACTTCCGAAATGTTACTCGGAAGGCATAAAAAAAATTAAAAAAAAGTTTTTTCAAAAGATTTTTTTTTTGGGGTTCGAGAAAACAATCCGTTATCCCCGACAACGGCGCCAAATTGATAAGCGTCGCTTTGCAATATCAATCACTAAGATGGTTAATCCTAGAGTTTAAACCTTTTTTACTTCCGGTTTTAAGGGTAGTATAGAAGGGTCGATCCCACATGACAACTTTTTAAAGATTGTTCTTAGAACCCAAAGTTTGAAGAACTTGTTATTTGTTTTTGGTATTTTTTTAAATTTGGAACTGAAAGTAAAAGTCGAGTTTTGGGGTTGGTGATTAACACTAAGGAATGAAATGCAAGAATGAAAATGGACTTACAAGAATAAAAATGCACAAGGAAATTTTAAGATTATTGTTAGCATAAGAAAAACTATATGAATGAAAGACTAGGAATTAAAGAAAGCCAAAGTATGCGGTGATTAAAATCAAAGAGAGAGAATCGAGGCTCGTAGGGGTTTCATCCACCTTAGCCTAAGCGATAACAACTAATTCTTAAACGAAGATTCGATAAAGGTTTGCGAATTTAAAAAAAACTCACAAGAGATAAACTCCACATGAACCCATTGGTCTTGGTGCTCATGCTTCATAGTTTATCAACCTAAAAGACGAAAATCCACGGTCATATCAAAACGTCTATGTAATCGATTTTATTGTTTTAAATCCGGATTTCCATGGTCATATCCATCCGGATTAACGTGGGATCCGAAGATGAATTGTAAATTAAAATCGATTACCATCTAGTCGTTTAAGAAAAAGTCGTTAAAACTATGGCTAAGGGGTTATTCCCCTTGCCTCGATTGAAAACTACTCACTCATGGAGAGGGGGGAGACGGAGGAAGAAAGTACTGAAGCATAGTTTAGCCCAAAATCAGGAGGTTAATCCTTATGCTAGAGACAATAAAATGGCTTAGTTCTTTGTTCCTTGCTCCAGAATTAAAGAACGGAGAAGGTTAAGACAAAGGCGGAATGAAGAGACGAAAACAAGAATGAAAGAACAATGCTTGAAATAAAATCTATTTTATTGCAGAATAAGAGGATGATTACAAGAATGAAAGCTTCAGAATCTCAATACAAATAGAAATCCAAGATGTCCAAAGAGGAGGAAGTGTCCCTCCTTTTATAGGAGAAGGAGGGGGGTATACATTAGGTTTAGGGCAAAAGAAATGGCCGCCGGCGGCTGCTAACTTTCTAGATCTAATCAATAGAGGAAACAATTGATTGCTTTGCATTCCTTTTGTATTAATTTTCCGCAACAGTAATTTCGAGCGTATTTTTGGGCTAGTAAGAAATTCAGAGGCGGCTCGAAAATATATTTTTCCTGTATATAATTGAATTATCTTTCCAACGCATACTTGCACAATAAATTCCGCATTAGGATGTGAGAGTTATACCAATTTTGGTGAAATGTATATACTGAAATCAGACTCTGCGGGAAAAAGGTAAGGCTACTTTCACTAGTTAATTGTGCAGCCAAATAAATACCAAAATTATCTCAAAATATGTCTTTTTTGTAGCCAATAAAATTCTCTTTTCATTCCATACTTTATCTTAAAATTCCACCTTTAGACGGAAAAGATATGGCTATTTTAGTGACGAGTATCTCAGGCACTGCGGGAATATTTGAAAAGCCTCATATCTTCATCTTTTATTTTCTCGATTTAATTACTTAGATAATTCCTGAAAATTAAGAAAAATATCATAAGAATTTAGGAAAAGTATATCAAGAAGATGAAAGTGCTATTTATTTTTAAATGAGATAAAATTAACAAAAAAGTCCTAATTAATTATTCTAAATGAAGCAAAAATAAGAGATGAATATGCATTCATCAAAATACCCCAAACTTAAACTTTGCTCATCCCGAGCAACATTAAAATCAAGAAATACTTTCAAGACATACTCTCAACCTATCATCCTCACTCTCCTAAAAATCACTTGATTCCTTCCACCAAAATATTGCCAAGCGACCCTGACTTCCTGAATTCACAAAAAGTGACTTTTATATTTCCTACTTCACAAGCTTGCATTTATTCAAGACCTACAATAAAACAGATTTTCATTTCACCTTTGCATTTGGTACTCCAATTTTTTTTAAGTTTTACACAAGATTAGGCTGATTTGGATGGTTGGGGTTTTTGTAGTTTTCCCTTGGGTAGAAAATTAGAGTGAAGGAGGTATGAATGAAGGACAGTCTCTCCTCTATTCGACTCGAGACCTTTTTATTTAGTGGACATGCAGTTACATTGACCGCATTTTTTTCTTTGATTTTTGGTGATACACCCAATTGCGTGGGTATGGAAGAAGCGGAAGAGGGGGAAGGGTGCCACCCCAAACTTAGCCGTTTGGGCATTATTGACTTTTTTTCTTTTTGACGAATGGAAAGATTTGGAAGTGGTGGAAGAAGAGTAGAAGAGGTTGTTCTTGTGCAACTTTTTTTTCCATCTTTTTTTTAGAGTACCATGCATTGGTTCAACTATTACCGAATCATGCGAAAAATCAAAAAAATTTATACAAGTTGTACATGATAAGAAAGCATCACTCTTGAATCCTATCAGTCCTCTATGGCTTGCCATCTTTTCCAAGGAGTGATTATTATTTGAGGTCCTAAGTGACATGAGGATTTCTAGTCATGAAAGTTTCAAAATTTTAGTTGCAAGGAAGTTACATCATTAAGGGGAGTATTTTGACAAATGATCATATCAAGGCCGACTAGATAAAGGCCATTTTGCAACAAAAGAAATAAAAATATGGCCGACTAGATAATGGCCATGAACAAAGGAACTATATGAAAAACCAAAAAAAAAAGTGGAAATAATGCAAGAATAAAAAGATCAGGGGGTGGAATAGAATCATACCACCCACCTCCACCCCAAACGTAGATTTTTGCTCGTCCCGAGCAAAACCCAAACCCGAGATGGAGGGAAGAAATTTGTTGGGTTCACCAGGAGGTCCTAGTAGCTCAAAATATGTCCATCTGAAGGGAATGTCGATGATGGTTGGAGTTTTGAATAGAGGAGCTTCATGGTACACCCAATGGATGGGTAGTCGCGGAAGCCTAAAAAGGTTTTCTGAATGATGTTGTGTATCACCTCGTAGTCCTTCGAGTAGGATCCACATATCTTCCTTCAGCAGTGAAAGTAGTGTTGGAGATAAATGTGGATTGGGGGGGATTGGTAGGTGCCAGTTGGGTAACAAATGTAGTGTCGGATGTGGAAGATCGGACGGAGAATCTGGCTCGAGTATCTTTTTGCCGCCTGGATCTACATGTGGTGAAGAGGGTGCCTGTATAAGAAGAGCTGGTTTGTTAGCCGAGTAAACAATCATATGGGGATGTATGTCTTCTTGGTGGATTATGAAACAAGGTGCGTCCGGATCCTTTACCCCATAAATGGAAGCCAGTGGATTTGGTGTGGAAGACTCACAAATGGCATAATTGTCGTCATAATTATCAAAAATGATCAATCTAGGTTGTTCCATCTCTATTGGGGAGTTCTTCATCTCTTCTTCATAAAATATCTCATCAACATGGATGTCTATGGAATGAATTGGATCCTTTACTATGCTAAAGGGGAGATCTGATTCCTTTATAGGACATGTGCCCAACTCAATGGGCTCAGAAGGGATCACCTCACAATATAACGGTGTAATGTAAGGTTCTTGCAGTGGTAGAATCACCTCATGAGGTTCAACCAGATGTGGAAAAAGAGGTGGTTGAGTGAGGTCATAGTGCTCTTGATGATGAAGCCTTTCAAAAGAATCCATCAGTGCATGTTGGGGAGGTGATGGTACATTGGTCACAATAAGCTCAACCAAGATGGGATGATTATTGCAAACATCCAAATATGGGCCTACAACCGAGAAGGGTGGTGGAGTCTTAGGTTGTTGGGACGTTCTTTGAGCCCACCAGTCTTTAACCTTTTTGTTAAAAGATTCTTGATTCATGAATTTATCAACATAGGCCTCCATCCACTCATTTTCTGACTTATATGGATAGTCAGGGCCCCATACAGCTGTGGCCCTAGCTAAACAAAGTTCTTCATTTACGGCATCCTGAATTTCTTTAAAACACCTATCCATCTCCTGATCAAGGTTGTGTGGAATCTCAACTATATCACATTGGACTTCTTGTAAGGGTGGCGGTTCATTATAGAGAAAGGGTTCCAATGAAGTAGATTGGCCATTAGAATCAACTAGATTAACATCCAAAATGGAAGTGATTGGTGGAGCTTTAGGTATTGGAGTTGGTTCTACTTGATTGAAGATGATATAATCATCGTCATCATCATCTATTAAAATCATCCTTAGCCTCTCTGGAGAAAATGGTTGAAACTCGACGCTCGAGCGTCGCATGCACAATTAAAGCAGTTAATTCGTGTGCAGAAAAAACGTACTGCCGGAATGAAAACTCGGCAGAAAGAGGAGTACACTTCCGGAATGTTACTCAGAAGGCATAAAAAAATAAAAAAAAAAGTTTTTTCAAAAGTTTTTTTTTTGGGGTTCGAGAAAACAATCTGTTGTCCCCGGCAACGGTGCCAAATTGATAAGCGTCACTTTGCAATATCGATCACTAAGATGGTTAATCCTAGAGTTTAAACCTTTTTTACTTCCGGTTTTAAGGGTAGTATAGAAGGGTCGATCCCACAAGACAACTTTTTAGAGATTGTTCTTAGAACCCAAAGTTTGAAGAACTTGTTATTTGTTTTTGGTATTTTTTTAAATTTGGAACGGAAAGTAAAAGTCGAGTTTTGGGGTTTATGATTAACACTAAGGAATGAAATGCAAGAATGAAAATGCACTTACAAGAATAAAAATGCACAAGAAAATTTTAAGATTATTGTTAGCACAAGAAAAACTATATGAATGAAAGACTAGGAATTAAAGAAAGCCAAAGTATGTGGTGATTAAAATCAAAGAGAGAGAATCGAGGCTCGTAGGGGTTTTCACCACCTTAGCCTAAGCGATAACAACTAATTCTTAAACGACGATTCGATGAAGGTTTGCGAATTTAAAAAAAACTCACAAGAGATAAACTACACATGAGCCCATTGGTCTTGGTGCTCATGCTTCCTAGTTTATCAACCTAAAAGACGAAAATCCACGGTCATATCAAAACGTCTATGTAGTCGATTTTATTGTTCTAAATCCGGATTTCCATGGTCATATCCATCCGGATTAACGTGGGATCCGAAGATCAACCGTAAATTAAAATCGATTACCATCTAGTCGTTTAAGAAGAAGTCGTTAAAACCATGGCTAAGGGGTTATTTCCCTTGTCTCGATAGAAAACTACTCACTCATGGGGAGGGGGGAGACAGAGGAAGAAAGTACTGAAGCCATAGTCTAGCCCAAAATCAGGAGGTTAATCCTTATGCTAGAGACAATAAAATGGCTTAGTTCTTTGTTCCTTGATCCAGAATTAAAGAATGGAGAAGGTTAAGACAAAGGCGGAATGAAGAGACGGGAACAAGAATGAAAGAACAATGCTTGAAATAAAATCTATTTTATTGCAGAATAAGAAGATGATTACAAGAATGAAAGCTTCAGAATCCCAATACAAAGAGAAATCCAAGATGCCCAAAGAGGAGGAAGTGTCCCTCCTTTTATAGGAGAAGGAGGAGGGTATACATTAGGTTTAGATCAAAAGAAATGGCCGCCGGCGACTGCTAACTTTCTAGATCTAATCAATAGAGGAAACAATTGATTGCTTTGCATTCCTTTTGCATTAATTTTCCAAAACAGAAAATTCGAGCGTATTTTTGGGCTAGTCAAAAATTCGGAGGCGGCTCGAAAATATATTTTTTCTGTAGATAATTGAATTATCTTTCCAACGCATACTTGCACAATAAATTCCGCCTTGGGATGTGAGAGTTATACCAATTTTGGTGAAAGGTATATACTAAAATCAGACTCTATGGAAAAACGTAAGGCTACTTTCACTGGTTAATTGCGCAGCCAAATAAACACCAAAATTGCTGCAAAATATGTCTTTTTTGTAGCCAATAAAATTCTCTTTTCATTCCATACTTTATGTTAAAATTACACCTTTAGACGCAAAAGATATGGCTATTTTAGTGACGAGTATCTCAGGCACTGCGGGAATATTTGAAAAGCCTCATATCTTCATCTTTTATTTTCTCGATTTAATTACTTAGATAATTCCTGAAAATTAAGAAAAATATCATAAGAATTCAGAAAAATTATATCAAGAAGATGAAAGTGCTATTTATTTTTGAATTAGCTAAAATTAACAAAAAAGTCCTAATTAATTATTCTAAATGAAGCAAAAATAAGAGATGAATATGCATTCATCAATGTCATAAGTTGTTATGAACATTCACTACCAACGTAAGTTGGAACCTATAGGGTCACACACATAGGATACCCCTGTAAGAGGAAATTTTCCATGAATGATGCTTAGATTGAGACTAAAGATGTTTCAGTACACAATTAAACATACAATTGACCGACTAGACTCAGAACTATCAAGTTCCAGTGTTGAACTAGCCGGTTAGAGTGTCAGGTTGATTGGAGACTACATTGGCAATGTTAAGACTACCAACCGACCAATTCACCCTTGTGAGCCGATCGGCTGGTATGTGTCAACTGACCAGTTCACTTGGTGAACCAGGCGGCTCACAGTCCTGCCAACCGAGGAAACAAGGACTTGCATGGTTGGGCAAAAACTTTCACGTTTTACTTGTTCAATTCGATTGGAATAAGGATCAATCTTTGAATTAATTAGAAATGATTGAGGAAAGTCAATTGCAGGCAAGTCTGGGAAGTGAAACATCTGGTTTAGTGGGTGAACATATCGGCTCACACTCTCAACCGACCAGTTTGCCTACCGTAGTACAAACTATTCATGGAATTTTTCGATCCTTCTACTTCCGATCAGACTGGGAACCTTGACCTTGCCCTCTACTATAAATAGAGGGGTATTGGGGGGATCTCAGAACACACAACTCAAAAAATTAGTTGCTCTGCAAAGTTGTTGTCCTCTATGGTTCTGGTAACTGAGAGAGCCCAAGCAAGTGCTACCTGACTAGTGAGGCACAACGAGGGAAAGAAAACTGTAGATACGCATTCTGAGTTTGGGAGAGCAGGTTGGTGATAGTTCACCAACAGGAGGGTCATCTCCTTCCTACCAGTTCTTCTGGAACGGAAGGAGTTTCAGGTGGTCTGTGTGGACTATCTACAAAGGTGGGAGATGTCTGTCGCTCAATAAGACACTTCAACAGCAGTCTGTGGTGGAGGCCAGAGTCCATGTCGAAGACCAGGAGCTGCACAAACATCGTCCAAGACATGGTGTTGAAGACCACACATGACTGCGAGGTATTGTCATTGGGCAAGCTCCAGGACCAGGTATATCTCGCTAAAATCATCCTTCCTATTATATAGTCATTGATGAAATCTCCTGTTATGGGTTAATGGCCAGTATATTTTTTTGTGTCCACTTCCTACTCTAAGACCATAAAACCCAGCAGGGGTATCAGATCCACGTCAACTTACTGTGTTTTGGGATAAATCGATATGATCGGATTTTGGTTTTACTGTAATTTATTTATTACATACAATACAAGTATTTAAAATGACTAATGTACATATCCAACTAAATACCACATGCCACCACAAACTAATATACATATATGATATGGTATATATGCAATTGATATGTTTCTCCCTAAAACGGTTTTGATGGTGGATGTGTAGCATGGTTATGGCCTATAAAACCTATGTGTGCTTGGTTGGTTATGGTTGTTTGTATCTGAGTTTGCATACTGAGCCTCTACCTTCTATTCTACATGTAACTTGAGATAACTCGAGATCCTTTCTTTTCTATCTTTGCTCCCCTCGAATGTAACTCGAGGTTTCCCAGAGATTATGTAAAATTAGGATAGTTTATTTTCCGTTACATCAAAGAAGAAGACGCTCAGCACCAGACAATATGACCGCCCGGAGGACCTAGGAGGATTACCAAGATGGAGTCAGATCGACCATCTGATTGGCCAATCACTTGTTGGAGGTGTCCAAACATCAAAGGCCAAACTGACCAACCAACCAACCAACCAACCAACCAACCAGGAGACGAGGTGATTGTGTCATAGGATGAGCCGATCAATCCAGAATATTTCAAGTAAAAATATCTTCATCAACAGTAGGTTGCATATGATGTAGACCTTAGATGACATTAATTCCTTGTGACTCTAAGGAATTACAATAGGATGGCCATAATCATTGCTTTTATCGATTTTGCATGTTTTCTCATTGTGTTTATAGCATGTAAATGATACATACTATAAATATGTTGTGATTGGATATGTATATGTACTTATATAAAATCCCTAAATAAAATATTAAAGTCTAAGATGCCTTCCATTAGTGACACACATGAAAAGCTTGATCTCCCAAGTGTAGGTTATGCCAAAGCGTGGTGCACGGTTCATCTCGTGGAAGTGTGATGGTAGACATGTAGGTTCTTCCAAAGTAGGGTGAATATTTATCATGTCAACTTTTGGGTCAGACTTAACCGGTGATTCTTAGAGAGTCTAAGCTCCAGAGGCATGCAGATGATCATGGCAAAGAGTTGTTCGTTTCATGTATCCAAGAGTTACATATGATGCAATTGGCATGATATCCTACATAAATAGTTAAGTTGTGGGCGATCAGCCAAAGCTGACTCAAAATTTGATGAAATATGCATCTTGTCCACTAGAAGATTGTACACTACGATCTTCCGAATTGATATATGAGGGTTATCAATTTGAATAAAATAGTGGGAGTGATAATTAATTAAAGGCCTAATGAATATCGTCAATTTAATTAAGAATCAAACAAATCAAAAATGTTTTGAAAAGTTGCAAAATTATTTTGTAGATTCCAAATGACAAACACAAATACATTATCATTTCGACCAGTTCATAAATGAGATAAACTTCAAATATGGTTTGGGACCTTTGAGAAGTGTTCTCAATAGTGAGTGTACCCTCTAAAGTTCTTGAAAGACCAGAGTCAGTGGAACAACTCCAAATGCACCTAAGGCTAAAATTGGATACTTACTTAAAGTATGACAATGATTCATAAGACATCAAGAAACTTATGATGAGCAATATGAACTATGAGTTACATAAATAGCTTGAAGCATGGACATTCATGATATTGTTATACATCTTAAGAATCATGTAAAGAATGAAAGGTATAATGTCTTCAAAGCAATGTTTGAGTATAATCAAACACATGGAGATCAAGTATAATCTCATATGTTCAATATGATTGTGCATATAGATTGACTGTGATTTCTTAAAGGTCAAGAGTTGACCAAACATATGATTCTATAAATTGTTGTGTGAATCATATAGTCAGTTTATCAAATGCTGAGAAACTTGGCCAAACCATTGTCTGAAGTGCTTGGTATGTTGATGCCAAAGCATGAATGAAGAAAGGACACAGCCTGTGATACTAATCAGTAGAGTAAAGTCCATAGACTAAAGCATGGTCAAGAAGTGTTCTAAAGCCAAGCTTAATTACAAGTCTTCATCACTCAAGATATTGATAGGGGTAAGTAGGAAAGGGAAATAATCTCTTATAGAGGATCTTGGGAAGATGAAAGAGATAGAGATCTCTACTACAAGACCTAACACTAGTATAGAATCGACCTTTAGTGTTGATTATTTAAGGCCTTTGGCATCGGTTTCAAAGCGACACCCATGTGGGCGCCACTAAAAGTCAAAACCTTCATTGTCAGTTTTAACACCGGCGCCATAACCCTTCCCGCCACCAAAAACGCACCAGCAAGGGCACTATAGGCGTCGGTTATTTAATAAGACCGACACTATATCTAGGTCAAAGACGTCGATGTTTCACAAAAACCGACGCCATAACCCCTCCTGCCACCAATACAACGGGCCAGAAAGGGCACCATCAGCGTCAGTTATTATATACTAATAACTGATGCCATATCCCTGATGCCATAAAGACATCGGTTTTTTGCTAATAACTGACGTTGTAAGTCCTTGTTGTCGGTTGTATACAAATAACCGACGCATATGTTCTGCTTTTTTTTCTTATCAGTTTGCCAGCCTGTTGTATGACTGGTCAGCATGATGCAGAACTTGTAGTTCAGTTCTAAACTGCAGGTTTACATCATCCATTGATTTCAGCCAACAACAGGCTACAAACCTACAAAATTAACAAGATGGACAACCATTTATGATCACACACATATATAAGCATATTTAATTCATATTATATTTCATCACACACATGTAAAAACCAGTAGTTCCATTTCAAATTTTCTCTGTTTTCACACACATTTAGCAACCTACAGTTCCATTCATTCCATCTCTTTTCACATTCAGACACATGTAGAAACATTCATGTATTCATCTTCACATTCACACATTCAGATACATGTAGAAAATTCATTCAGACATGTATATATATAAAAGTTTCACATGTCATCAAATACAAAAATAATTATGAGAGCAAAGTTTAGAAATATCATTCTTTATTCATTATCGTCATCAGAATCCCAATCATAATCAAAAATTCCCACTACTTGTAGGGCTTTTGCCCATTTTTCTCTTACATCATCTAATTGTTCTATCGCATCGGGAGAATGTACATCTAGTAACTTTTCACCTGTAGTGAAGTCAGTTTTAAACACTTGCAAAGAGAATGACGTATATATATATATATATATATATATATATATATATATATATATATATATATATATATATATATATATATATATATATATATATATATATATATGTATATATATATATATATATAATAAGATTGATATATTTCATATTGTCTAATGAGACTATATATAATACATGTTGTATGGTATCGATTTCCATTGCAACATGTTTGATAATTAGGTCCATATATCGCATCACATAGTATGCACATGCCCAACCGTTGTCTTGTTTAGAACACTATAAATTGAAACATGCAAAATATTCAAAATACAAATAAGCACAGTTCACATAAATAATATATACATTGGAGTCGCGAAATTACTTTCACATTCTCCCAAATTAGTAATTGTTTCTTTTTCTTGGAGATGCTTCCTCCAGCTTTTTGAACTCTCTTAAAGTCCTACATGTTAATGTAACACATTAAATTGCATAACTAAATAGTAATGTAATAACAGATGTTAACGGATATAAAAATATGAAATATTTCTCATGTGAATAATGGCCTTTTCATTGGGTGTCCATATAACGTGTCCAATTCCTTCCCCGCAGAATCTAGGTAATAAATAGTGAACGTCTTGGGGACAATAACCAGTAACTCTCGATGCCTACCACTAGAGGTAAGAAAGTTAAAAATTAATAACTCAAAATCCACAATAAAAATATAATTTTCTTAAGTCCAAAATTATCACCGACTTCTTTTTTGTACCGAAATAATTAAAAGCGGAAGAGCAGTATGCGGTAACTGATGAAGGATATTTATCTACAATACTGATCAAAGAAGGAACTAGAAATCCCACATGGGAAATGCAAAATCTTTAAGATTTGGTGTAAGTGGCTGCAAAACATGTATTATGTATGCATTAATATATAAAAAAACTAGATCACTGTATATAAAACAAGGTATATAGATGTATAAACAACATCTCATCATATCCATAGCTCTATTATAGATGTATACAGCCAAACATAACGAAACAACTCCAAAATATCTTGTATGAATAGTTTGTTATCTTATGATTCACCTACAACATCCACTGGAATAGAAACTTTTATAGGAAAGTTTGGGTTGTGTTCGTCGATACATACTGCCATACCCTTACAATTAGGGCTGAACGAGGTGTATAGGCCCTTTGGAAGCCGACTAGGTTGTGCAGGAGGTGGAGGTGGAAGCCGAGATGTCACAGGTGTCTTCCTTTTGACCTGTATATATAATTTCAGATCAATTGACTAGCTCATATATACACGCTAATAAATTAACGTAATGTAAATTTAACCATACAATATGAGTATAGAGGACATCTGCTTCGGGCCACAATATCACTCTGCCTTCTTCTTCAGCAAGCGTTTCAGCATCTGGGTGGGCATATGGCAATGCATGTTGCCTCCACGGGTGGAGTGCAAGTTTCGGGCTCACACGAACCACGCCAACTGGAATAGGAGTACCATGAAACATGGCCCCTGGAAGGGGTGGGTAAGCCTCGGCCTGTGCCACGATAATTTCTTTGCATTTTAGATGACATGGCTTCAACCTCTACAAATTTACGTAAAGAATGTTATATACATATATGCATAAACACATCATCTTCAAAAGACTAGCTACTATGTCATAAAAATACTTACAACAGACATGCTAGGTGGTGGGTCTATAGGATTACTCCCAACCTCTGCAGTAGGAGTAGGAGAAGAGCGGCACGCCACAGGTACCGTCTAAGAGGGAGTCTGAGACGCCTACCACTTGCTAATTGCATGATGGACTCTCTTATTAATTAACTCATCTACCTATACATGGATAAAAGAAATGCTAGCTTCTAATTATTGAATTCCCTTTCGCAATAACATTCTAAAAAAAGAATAGGCTACCTCAGCTTGTGAAAGTCTCGCTTTTGGGATAGGTTTGCGCTGTGATGGCCCAAAGAACGCTTTTATACCCACACCAGCGCCTACTCCCCTAACACATCCAGGATTCTATGGGTTACCTAGAGCAACTGTCAATTCATCTCTTGTGCCCTCAGGGATGAACTTGCCTTCCTTCCTCTGCTCGTGAAGCTCCCGCCAATCACCATCAATAGAAATTGGTAAGTATAATCAATAATGATCAATTTCTCTAAGAGTTGAATTTTACCATTTTTGCAGCTGCCTTAGCAGTTGCGGGATTGGTTATATCACCTTTCTTATTTTGCCTCCCAGCTATCCACATAGCATGGTGAGGCAGAAGTGCGGGACCAATAGTAGAGGACTCTGTAGTCTCCTTAGTAGCAGTAGACTGAGCAGTAGACTTAGCATGTAGTCTTTGGCGAACGCCTACATAGCCTCTTAGACCCATCGTGTGGTCATGCACATTCAGTGCACGCCTTGCTCTTTAAGCATCATTGATATCCTTGTTAGTAAGCACATTGATTTGGTTAGTAACACTAAAGGTCAATCTTGAATAGGGGAATACATAAGAACGTATATTAATTAAATTGGGAGTGTCACTTAATACCTTGAATTCATTCGTTTTTCATTTAGTAACAAACTTCTCCCAGTCTTTGGGGTCCAGGTAGTTCCATTGTTCAGTGGTTGCCTTCTTCCTCTTCTCAGCATCTCTTATGTAATCTTGGGTGAGATTTGTCCTATAGTTCCTTAGGACCCTCCCACAGCGTTGCATCATGCATTTACGATGCATCTTTTCATCCAGTTCAAATATACTCTGCAAAATAGAATTTCTATTAACTAATATCCTAAAAATTAGTAATCTACAAAAATAGAATTACAAATAATAATAACTCACGCATAGTTTCTTCCATACTAAGTCTTTCTTCCCCTTAGGAACTTTATGCCAAGATTATACATTAGGACTACAATGTCTACGAGTAAGAACCCCAAGATATGAAATAAATCAGTTGCGGTTCCCTCCAACTGGATTTCCTGCATGATCGAAATCCATAGCTAGTTTAGGTCCATTGCCCCTTTGCTGTAGTAACTTGTTCATCATTGTGATGCCCCTCACTTTCTCAATTTTTTTTGCTGCTCATCAAGTGCCCCAATTTCTTTAAGGGGTACATCACCAACCTAAAATTTGACAAAAAAACACACTTACAGGATATAACTATAAATGAACATATAGATAGAAACCTCAGGGATATATTTTTAAAACTTACATTATGAGGTGGCAAATTGACGCCCTCACCCTCACGATAGTCGTCATCACGGTCATCATATGAATGTTCATCCATCTAAAAGTTCACATTCACATTGTAAAGTTCACATTGTAAAGTAATTCACATTGTAAAGTTCACATGGTAATGTTCACATTCATATTGTAAAGTAATTCACATTGTAAAGTTCACATTCACATTATAAAGTTCCCATTCAAAAAAATAAAACATATAAAAAAATATAAACATGCATGCCTCTAATATTGCGATCTTTTATCAATTAACAATCCTTCATTGTGATCTTCTCGCACATATAAGTCATCATTAGCTTTAATATTTGGTGGTGTTGGCAATCCAACTGAGAATGGACTGGAGTCATCATACTTATCATAGTACTCTTCTTCGTTTATAGGATCTTCAATGAACTGTCTTTTACCATGAAGAACAACCGACCATTTATCATTTACAAGATCATCGATCTAAAATACTTGTTTTGCCTATGATGCCAATATGAATGGTTCACCCTTCTCGCCAATCTTTTTAAAGTTCACTAATGTGAAACCCAATTCATCCACTATAACTCCTTTGGTGTTCAACCCAATTACATTTAAAGAGCGGAATTCTGAAATCTACGTAGTCAAATTCCCATATGTCTTCAATGACATTGTAATATGATATTTTAGCTTCGTGTGGACTCTTATCCTTTGCACTTACAAAAAATAATGAAGACGCTTGAAGGGTGACCCCACTGTTTTGGACGACACTCTTATCATCTCGAAGTTTTGTGTAATATGAGAATCCATTTATGTCAAACCCTTCATAAGACATAACATTCAATTTTGGTTTAAAGGAGAGGCATTTGATAGTTCCAATAAGATTATCCGGTGTTTGAGATAGTTGATGTAAGACTTTATCTTCAAACCACTTAATAAATGTTTTGTTATGCTATCTAGCAAGCCACATTGAATTGGCTCGAGGATATTGTCTCTTGATGAAATTGGTATGTTCCTCGATAGAAACACTCACTTCGTCGATGTTGTGTAAAATATACAAGTGACCTTGTTCCAACTTCTCATGGCTGATTACTTTCATCCGTGATCCCAAAATTCCTTTGCCAAAATGCTCCTCAATATTCTTGTCATTAACAGGAGCGTCATTACCACTCAGAAAGTCATTGCAAAAATCAATAACCTCTCTTGCCACATAACCCTCAATAATACTCCCTTCAGGCCGATAATGGTTTTGAACATCACCTTTAAAAATGCTCATTTATCATTCAAAGGGATACATCCTATGTAAGAAAACTGGTCCCAACATTTTCACTTCCCTAGTCAAGTGAACAACAAGATGTACCATGATATCAAAGAACAAAGGAGGAAAATACATCTCAAGCTGACATAGGGTAACAACCACTTCTCTTTGCAATTTATTGAGAGTATCAGGGTCAATAACTTTGCTGCACAGACTGTTGAAAAAGAAACAAAGTCTGGTGATTGCAAACTTTACATGCTTCGGTAATATAGATCGAATTGCCACGGGTAATATTTGTTGCATTAGAGTTGACAATCATGATATTTAAGACCTATCAAATTCAAGTCTTTCATTGATACCAATCTATGGATGTTGGATGAGTAACCCTGTGGCACCTTAACATTTACCAAGCATTCACAAAAAACTTTCTTCTCCTTTCTAGACAACGTGTAACAAGCGGGAGGTAAGTATGTTCTCCGATCGCTACTAATTACTTCTGTTAATTCTGTCCTTATTCCCATTTCACGTAGGTCCATTCTAGATTTTATCCCATCTTTAGTCTTACCTGGTATATTCAATAGAATACCAATGACGCTATCATAGACATTTTTCTCAGCGTGCATGACACGATACAATGCCCGACTGCCAAAGAACTCCAATAAGGAAGATCCTAAAATATTGACTTCTTCTTGAATAAAGATTTGTCACTCCATGTGGCCATGGTACATTGTGATCTCTTACCAAATTCATTGGCAAAGTCTTTTACTCTTTCATAAACAACCTCCCGTGTATAGGTTTAGGTGCACTCCGTTCCTCATTTCGTCCATTGAATGATTTGCGCAACCTACGATATAGATGGAATTTTGGAAGAAACCTTCGATGACCAAGATATATAGTTTTGATGCCATGTTTTAGTCGTATTGAATCAGTGTTCTCTTCACATGTAGGATACACTTTAGATCTTTTGACACTATATCCAGACAAATTCCCATATGTTGGAAATTCATTAACAGTGCAAAACAACATAGCGTGCAAACTTAATGTCTCTCTTTATGAAGCATCATAGGTCATCACACCTTCACCCCAGAGTTTCTTTAAGTCATCAATCAGAGGTTCAAGATAAATGTCGATATCATTTCCAGGTTGTTTAGGGCCCGATATCAACAATGACAGTGTAACGTACTTATTTTTCATACACAACCAGGGAGGAAGATTGTATATAACAAGCATAACTGGCCAAGTGCTATGTTGGCTACTCAATGTCTCGTACAGATTCATCTCATCTGTACAAAGACCAAGTCTTAGATTCCTGACTTCTTCACCGAATTTAGGGTACAATAAATCAATCTTCTTCCACTGTGGGGAATCAGACGCATGTCGTAGGATCCCATCATTATTTTTCTTAAGATCTGCATGCCACCTCAAATTCTTCGTATCTATCGGATTGACAAACAAGCATTGAAACCATGATATTATAGGTAGATACCACATCACCTTGGCAGGAGAACCAATTTTGGACTCCCCCGAAGTCATCAATTTATACCTTGACGCACCACATTTTGGACAATCTTTCAAATCCAAATAGTCCTTTTGAAATAATACACAATCATTCGGGCATGTGTGTATCTTCTTGGCCTCCATTCCCATTGGGAACAACAATTTCTTTAACTGGTATGTTGAGATTGGTAGCTCGTTTCTTTCATGAAGAATTTCTTTCAACAAAGACATCAATGGCGTGAAGCTTTGGTCGCTCCATCTATTATTAGCTTTCAGCTTATACAATATCAACACAGTGCTAAGCTTTGTAAAATTACAACCTGTGTATAACGGTATCTCAGCATCATGCACAATGTTTCTAAACATGGGAGGTGGATTGGTGTGCTCTACCCCACAACTATCCAGCATCACATCAATGATGTCTACTGGAACTAGTTCGTTCACCTCTACGTCATCGGAGGCAATTTCTTCTTCCACACAAGCACTGCTATCGACATCCACTGATTTTAGGTTTAATATCTCTCCATGCCAGTGCCATTTTGTATAGCCTTGTACAATCCCGTTGCACATGACATGACTTTTGATTTCGTCACCAGTGCTGACTTTCAAGTTGTTACCGCAATGCCTACATGGACAGTAGAACCTATCTCCAGGTTGTTTCCTATGTTCCTCGGAAAATCTAATAAACTGATCAAGACCATAAATAAACTCTGGGGTGCAGTGATTTGGAATGGACATCCATGATATATCCATTCTATGATCAAAGAGAATACAAGTATATATTAGGGTTTAGGGTAAAAAGATTAGGGTTTATGGTTAAAAGTTTAGGGTTTAAGGTCTCATATATAATAAATGTGTACCACCTATCCCATTCTTGAACAACTAATCTCACTAGTAACTGTATAATGTGTATTGGGTTTTCAAGAAAATTTCGGCAGCATTTCCCCGCTGTTCTCCAAGTACATATGTACTTAGAGAACAAATGGGGAAATGCTACCGAAATTTTCTTGAAAACCCAATACACATTATACACTTACATCCTAAGTGAGATTAAGTGTTCAAGAACAGTCCCAAACCGGGGACTATCCAAGATTTACTCCTAATGAGTAAATCTTGGACGGGTTTCTAGGCCAACAAATACATGTATGTTTTCATTCTTATACCTACAATCTGTGTACCACCTATCCCATTCTTGAATACCAAATCTCACTAGTAAGTGTATAATGTGTATTGAGTTTTTAAGAAAATTTCGGCAGCATTTCCCCGTTGTTCTCTAAGTACATATGTACTTAGAGAACAAACGGGGAAATGCTACCGAAATTTTTTTGAAAACCCAATACACACTATACACTTGCATATTAAGTGAGGTTAAGTGTTCAAGAATAGTCCCAAACCGGGGACTATCCAAGATTTACTCCTAATGAGTAAATCTTAGATGGGTTTCTAGGCCAATAAATACATGTATGTTGTCATTCTTATACCTACAATCCTAGTTTCATCATTCATATCCTAAGTTTTGTGTAACATCATTTAATCATGCTTGTCAGTAAATACTAAACAATAAATAAACCATGATTCCATATATCAAAAATTTGAATCAAAATGAAGCCTAATGGCACATTGGGAGAGTGAGAATATTATACCTCACTTGAAGGCTGAAGAAGAAATATATGCAAATCAACAGCAAGTCAACAACACCTACAACAACACAAATGCACGATTCAATTCTATTATAATGTATTAATTAGGGGTCAATCTTGAAGTTTTAACTAGAGCTTCATATATCAACATACATACTAGGTCATATTTCAAGTCAAGACTTAGGCATTTAATCACCTTAGGGCGCATACATGATTCAAAAGGTATTTGGGTGCACAAAGAATAATATATGTTACTGATTTAGGAGGTCACATAATCATTTTAGAAATAAAAGACCCACATGTGAGTTAAGTTTGAGATTCAACATCAATGTATCTTTAACACGCATGTTTCAAGGTTCAAAGCACATAATCAAATCAAATTAGGATGCTAGAATGGACAAGTTTGAATCTTATTTCAACATGCATCAAAATTTGCTAAATTAGGTCAAGCATGAGGATTAGAAGCAAAAATATATGTAAGAACAAGATTTGTTCATATCCTAGGTTGATTTACAATAGCAACATCTTGTAATCTTAATCATACCCTAGTCTAGGTATCGTATTCTATAACATTGATTTCAACATCTCCAATGTACATGCATGTTCATCATCAAGATAATCATTACACATAAATGTAGGTATCCTATCATTCATCATTTATTTCAAAATTTCAAACTAACATATCTTCTCTCATTTTTTTTCATATTTTCATGACACAAAATCTAAAAATAAATCTCATTTCATATAACTTACCTATGAAAATTGAATTTTTGTATGTTCCTAACATATATGATTGACCGACCAAAAAAAAACATATATGATTGACACTGTCACATAAAAAATGGGAAACTCACAGTAGCAACATGAACGTCATCTTTAGAGTTTAAATTGATAGCAAGTATATAAAGTTACAAACCTGATGTTGTTGCAAAATTTTGAAGATACGAAAAAAAGAAACCATATAGCAATCACGTACTTCTTATAGTAAATTATGAACAATTTATCGATATATCCTTCACATATATTCATAGTTTCGGACCTTACTTGGAATTTAGCCAACTCCTGCAAATCGTAATCAGGTCGATGTGCCCAGCGATCCTCCTCCTGCTCGTAGTTTCCTGCATGCGGAGGGCAACCCGATAATATCAGGTTTCACCAGCAAGCCTTATCGGCTCTCATTCTAGTTCTCTTTCACGATTTCCTTACCTATAGCAGTAGGGGAAGCACTCTGACGGTGTTGAGCACATGAGCAAGCGGTGGCGGTAGACGGCAGCAGACGAGTGGCAGGTCGACCAAGCTCCTTGCGGCGGCGACAGACGGCGGCGGCCAAGTAGACGGCGACAGGCGGCGGCGGCAGACGAGTAGAATCGCCAGAGACCTAGCAGCACTGGTGAAATCACAATGAAATAGAGAATGGGGAAGAGTCTGTTTCGCAGGTGCTACTAAGTTTACCATCGTTGTCGGTTGTTTCAGAAACCGACACCTAAGTTCAATAGTCGTCGGTTGCCATAAAAAATCGACGCCAAATGGGGGTAAAAATTTTCATAGGGACAACACGCGAACACACATCAGCGTCGGTTATTGTAAGCAAACTTACCACAAAAATGGGGCCAATTTCTGTCTCGTGAAAAACCTTTAGTCGTCGGTTATTTGGTAAACAACCGAAGTTGTATGTGAAATTTTGGAGGTAATTTTTTTGCACTGGAAAAATTGGATTTGGTGGGCGATTTTAGGCGTCGGTTTCTTATTGAGCAACCGACGCTAAATAATAAGTGATACCCATGTCTAGCCGGTCTTCACATATAGATGTCGGTTTGTGTTTTCAGTCAACGTTGTAGAGTTTAGGTATCGGTTTTTTTTTATACAACCAACGCCTCTAAATGTGACGTTATAAGATATTTTTGTAGTAGTGTAAGAAGAAGTAAGTTAGAATGTGTGCGGAGTAAGAGTTTCTACCATTACAGTTACAATATGACATTCACGGGCATGTAACAGAATTAGTGTGACACCCGACATCATAAAGACATCAAGTGCACAATTAAAATGTGCGGAAGAAAACATTAACAACGAATTACTGAAAATCAGTAAATATTAAAACCATTTACAAAGAGATCCATACACTGGAAAATTCTTTCAACAAGAACCAAAGTATTTCAATTACATCCTGGTTCATAAATTACATGTCATGTACCATCACTTCTCGAGGATTACATACATCAATTGCCCTGTTAGAACTGTACATAGGCAACATAAGACCTCGAGGCATCAAGCCAAAATCTCAGATCGATTCATTGAAAGTACTAACTACTGACTCAGAGGACCTGAGAGTACATAGACAACACATAGGACTTTATATATAAGACATGACAGCCAGTATCTCCACTTGAGAATTTACTGATGTTACTGTTGTCGTTGTTGATGCTCCTCCCTTGCAATGGGGTTTCTGTCTCGTCTTCTGCGTCTACCTAAAAAGTGTCGGTGACCAACAGAGTGAGACCCAGTGCCAGCGAGAGATATAACTCTCCGCCAAAAACATTATTATTGCAGTATAATAGAATAAAACTGAGTAGAGGAATCATATGTATTCAACAGCAGATAAATCAATATCTAAACAGATTAGTGCAATATTCTTATTCAAAGCATTTCAGCTATAACTTGATAAAGCAGCATGTCACTTATCCAATAAGGAATATGAAGAACATGTATAACATTTATCCATCTACGATATGCTAATTAAGGTAACATCAACCAGTGATTCTCGTATTTTAACCTTAAGAAAATACGCTACATGGCTAATTACATTTTACAATCATACATAAGCCCTGAGGAGATGAGGTATACCGCTCATACTCCAACCGACCACTACGAAGTCAAAATCGGTACCAAATATAGGTCAATGGAAGAGCCGGACTCCATGACCTCATCCTCCTCAGTTAGTGTGAGTACAACATGCAGGACATCTCGTGTCTCTACTACATAGCTTTCCTGGGTATACTGGCAACTTCACTATAGAGATACAGCGGCGGTTGCACTCTCATCGCAATTGAGAGATTTCATGTTTATCTCACATTGATCCGGCATTAACATCATCAGGAGATTCGTGATACATCGATCCCGGCACATATAATGTAGAATTGAGAGATTTAATGTTTATCTCACATCAATTCCACATTAGGGCGTAAGGATATTCGCTCCCATCAACCCCACATACTCAATAGTATGCCCTCCAAGTGATCCCATGGGAAAACTTGTTTCACCATCACCAGCTACTGACGATGATGGATCTATGGCCAGGTCTCTACATGATAAGATTTCACTTGATTAATTAAGTACATTACCATATTCTTTTAGCATCAGTCAGGTTTTCAAACATTATTATAACAAATGCTATAAATAATGTGTAATACTTTTGTTAAGTACTTTTCAAGATGTATTAAAGTATTGGGATCTCAATCCCTCATCTCATCAGGGATATTCTCATCCTTTCACAAACTCATCATCATGATTATGGAAAATGGGTATTCAAACACTCAGTTCATCAAAGAACACTTGTTACCATTTATCAGGTAACTAATACCTTCAGGTCATCCGACCAAGGTAAACATGATACTTGCTACACAAGCATTTCACATGGCTCACAAGGCCTATTTCATCTCTTGTTACCTCTCACTAGGCAACAAAGCATGTTATGGCTCACAAGGCCCATTAATAATTTTCAAATAAATGAAACATCATAGTTCATACCTGGCTATGTCCAACATCTCATGATACCTTCATGGTTAGTACACATGATAGTAGTTATATCAATTACATTTCAGCACCATGCTATACAAAGTAACACCACTATACCCTTATTAGGGTTAGGGTTTCCCATTTCATGTTAATCAGGGTTAATTATCCCATTACCCTAAATTAGGGCAATGGTTAATCATCTCATTGCCCAAGATTAGAGTTTCATGCACTATAACCCAAAATTTAGGGTTTCACATACCTTCACCCTATATTAGGGTTAATATTTCAAATCACATTACTCCAGATTAGGGTATCACATCACATTACCCTGGATTATAGTTTCACACATTATTACCCTGTATTAGGGTTTTCTCATTTCATTACCCTAGGTTAGGGTATTACATCATCTCACCCTGTGTTAGGGTTTCATGTATCATCACCCTTAAATTAGGGTTATACCATCATATAACATCATCCTAGATTAGGGTTTCACCTAGCTTTACCCTAAATTAGGGTTAGAGTTCATCAACCTTCTCGATTAGGGTTTCATGATCTCATCATCAAGGATCAAACCCTAACAACATATTTTATTCATGTTGAAAGTGTTGAGGATTAGTTACTACATGATTATCACTCATGTATAAGTTCATCTCTCTCATCCTCTCTAGGATGTTGGTTACTTCAATCTGTATAATATTGAATCAACTCTGCATTCAAGTACATACATTTAGGGTCAACATAATATATTGAGTTATAGCTTTCATAAGCATCAAAGATTAACCACTCTACGGGTACTAATCATCTAAGTACCTTAGGAGTACAACCATTGTAATTAACTTGGATGTACATTACTAACAATCAAGTGGTTAATTGATCTTTCATAACATTAGGTCCTCAAATAGTTTGGGTACCTTGAACCTCCAACGGTTTTGACCTCTTAAGTTTCTCCAAATGATTTTGAAACCGTTTTCCCTCCAAATGGTTTTGAAACCTTTTGGGCACTTAGCCCTTGAAATCATTTGATCAAATTATCATTGAAACTGAATGGACAAATTAACATTGAAACCGAATGGATATTGAAACCGATTGGACATTCAAACTGTTTTGAGACTATTCGATCTCAAATGGTTTTGAGACCGTTTGATTCCAAACGGTTTCAAGACCATTTGGACTCTAACGGTCTTGAGACCATTTGGTCCAAAACACCTCAAAACTGAATGCATCAATTGGGGTTTCCATCATCAAATCGATTTAGGGTTTGTACTTATTGAACCATACATCAATTGGACTATTGATTATACATCATATTGTAGCCCTTAGATCTCCAACCATACACCACAATCAACCATTGACCTTCAAATAGTCTTCAGACCATTTGGTCTCAAATAGTATTAAGACCGTTTGGCCTCAAACGGTCTTGAGACCGTTTGATCCAATCAACCTTGAAATCGATTCCCTCTACTAGGGTTTCAATCAAATCAATCGATTAGGGTTTGCAATTGGTGGATCATACATACATGGAACCTTTAAAATTCAATTAATTGGAACCATTGGATAATCATTCAACCACATTAGCATTTGATCTGCAAACGGTTTGAGTCCTCTTGACTTCAAAGGGTCTTGAGACTGTTTGCCGTCAAATGGTCTTGAGACCGTTTGGTGTCAAACGGTCTTGAGACCGTTTGATCACCAAAAAGAAAAACTGTTTGCTATGATATTTATTAAGGTGTATGCTAATATGACATCATCATCTTCAAGCTTCAAACCTTCGAAATTTTCTGTGATTCTTGTGGTGATTTCATCAACTTATTAATTGAAATTTCGAGAATGAAGAAAGAATCAACATATGATAAAGGAGTGAAATCAATAACAATGTTTAAGGGTTCACGTTATATAACCCACCTTCAAAGTTGGTTTCAAAGCTTCAAGCTTCAAGTCCTCAATGGTGAATGAAGCTTCCTCAACTTCCCAAGGCTCTTCCTCAAGTCTTTGAGTGAAAAGAATGGCTAAAGTTGAAGATTGAATGAAGAAAAGAAGAAATTAAGCATTGAATTTCGATTTCCACCATGAAATTAAGGTTGAAGATGATTAAGGAGCTTACCTACAGGTTGGGGTTCTTCCTCCTAATGCTCCTAAGATCCCTTGTGTTCGAACAAAGCAAGGAGAGAAAGAAAATTCGAAAAAGAGTCTTCAAGTGGGTGGAAAATGAAGTGTATATAAGGGAATTTCAGTGAGAGAGAAAGTGATATAAAATTCCTTCAACTCTGTAAATTAGTGCCACTTATCCCCCTTACTTCCTTTAATATGAAGCCATAATCATCCCATTCTAATTCCTCTTCATTATCCATGAATTAAAAGAAAACAAATTAAGCACCTTAACCATTATAATAATAATATCCAATATTAGTGGATATTACTTTTTAGTTAACTAATGTGAGTGAGCTCTCCACTCACTTAGGATATTTTGGTGCCATTGCAAGGAACAAGAACTTCCATACTTATATAAATTCAACCATCACATTTTTGGTTGAAGGGCACTTCAACTAATATATTTATTTTTGCATTAAATTGAATTAGGGTTTCAATTATGCTTAAATCTTGATTATTTTAATATCAAGATTCTCTCTCCTCCAATGTGATTCAAATGAGACGCCCCTCACATTTTATTTTCTTTACATGATGCCAAGAAACATGAGTGACTCTCTAGAAGTGGTATTTTGCATTTTGAACCCTAGGTTTTGGGTAAATTGCTCTTTACCCCAAAACTAGGTTTTAATGCACAAACATTGTTTAATAAGCTCTTTCTTTGTACTCATGCTTCTACAAGCCATACCTATGCATCATTTTCATTCTTATGATGCTTCAACATTTTAGGAACATTTTATCATGTACAATTTGCAAGTTAACCCCTCAACTTGGGTAATTTGCACTTTAGTCCAAAATAGGCAAAATATTGTTTCAACATTATTCAAAAAGGACTAAATTTGAAACATAAGTTCCTATTGAGCCTTAATTACTTTTCAAGAGATAAGAGAAAGCATATAATTAACTTTGTTAAGCAAAATATCTAGGTTTAAAGCATAACCCAAGCCAGGGATGTTACAAATTATCCACCCCTAATAGGGATTTCGTCCCCAAAATCATCAAGAGAAAAGAGAAGGATACTTCCTCCTCATTTCTTCCTCCAGCTCCCACATGGCTTCTTCAATGCCACGATGATGCCAGAGAACTTTCACAAGACATATGTCTTTCTTTTTCAACTTTTTGATTCTTCTGTCAAGAATCAACACAGGTCCTTCAACATATGATATATCATCATTTAACTCTACTTCCACAGGTTGCAAAACTAACTCCGTGTTAGGGTGACACTTTCTCAGCATGGAGATATGGAATACTGGATGCAATATGTGTAGCTCAGGTGGCAATTCCAGCTTATAGGCTACCTTCCCAATCCGTTCAATGAGTGGATAAGGACCCATAAATCTAGGAGCTAACTTTCCCTTCTTTCCAAATATAAGGACACCATTCCAAGGTGAGACCTTGAGATATACTCTATCTCCAACTTGGAATTATAAAGGTCTTCATCATTTATCATTATAAGATTTCTGTCTACCCTGTGCAGCCCTCAACTGTTGTTGTATTACTTTAATCTTCTCAGTTGTCTGCTGTACTAGCTCAGGACCCAAAAGTTGATATTCTCCAGTTTCATACCAACATAATAGAGATTTACAATGTCTACCATATAATGCTTCATTTGATGCCATGTCAATATTGTGTTGATAGATATTATTATAAGCAAATTCTACCAAGCTTAGGTGTAGATCCCAACTTCGTACAAATTGAAGGACACATGTCCTAAGGAAGTCCTCTATGGTTTGTATAGTCCTCTCCGATTGTCCATCTGTTTGTGGGTGAAAAGCAGTACTAAACCTTAACTGCATACCCAAAGATTTATGGAGTCGCTCCCAAAAATGACTCGTGAACTAGGGACCTCTATCAAAAACAATCGTAGCGGGTACCCTGTGTAAACGTACTATCTCATCTATATATATTTGTGCAAGATTTTCCGCAGTATAGGTTGTTTTGATGGGAAGAAAATGTGCTGACTTAGTCAACCTATCAAGTATTACCCATACTGAATCATGACTTTTGGTTGTTCTGGGCAAACCAACCACAAAATCCATAGTTACATGATCCCATTTCCATTGTGGTATAGGTAAAGATTGCATTGTTCCTGCTGGCTTTTCATGTTCAGCTTTAACCTGCTGACACACCGGACACCGCATAACAAACTCAGCTACATCTTTCTTCAATCCTGGCCACCAATATATATCTTTCAAGTTATGATACATTTTGGTGTTCCCTGGATGCATTGCATACATCGAAGAATGAGCTTCCTCCAATATTAACTTCCTTAAGTCATTGGGATCAGGTACTACCATCCTACCATGGTAACAGACTACCTATCCTCTGACTCATGAAAGCCATCCCGTTTCTCACTACCATACTCTGACCTGATCTGCTGAACCACAATATCAGCCTGCTCTGCTTCTTTAATTTGTTGTCTCAGAGCAGGTTTCATTTGCATCTCAGTTAACAGCCCGGCTAACAACGATACCTTAAGTTGTACATTGTTTTGTCTCAAAGAGATAAGCATATCCCTTTTAAAGCACACTAAGGAGTTCAAATGTGCTTTATCTAGGGTTGGTGATGATGATTTCCTACTTAATGCATCAGCCACTACATTAGCCTTCCCTGGATGATAATCAATTATATAATGTTGTCCTTGATTAGCTCCATCCAGTGGCGTTGTCTCATGTTCAACTCATGTTGTGAGAAGATATATTTTAGATTCTTATGGTCTGTGAAAATCTGGAATGTTTCTCCATAGAGATAATGTCTCCAGATATTCAACGCATGAACCACTATAGCTAATTCTAGATCATGTGTTGGATAATTTTCCTCGTGTTTCTTAAGTTGTCGAGAAGCAAAAGAAATCACTTGTTTATCCTGCATCAACACACATCCTAGACCATTCTTAGATGCATCACAGAAAACTATGTACCCCTTCCCTTGTTCAGGTAACACCAGCACAGGTGACACTTGTTAACCTTTCTTTCAACAGCTGGAAAGAATGTTGACACTTGTCATTCCAGACAAAAGGAATCTCTTTCCTGGTCAACTTGGTTATGGGTAAAGCTATAGAACTGAAGTTCTTAATGAACCTCCTTTAATAACCTGCCAGTCCAAGAAAACTACGAATCTTTGTCGGTGTCTTTGGCTGTTCCCATTGCAGGACAGATTCTACCTTCTTAGGATCAACACAGATACCTGAGGCAGATATTACATGTCCTAGGAAAGAAACTTTTGGGAACCAGAACTCGCATTTGCTAAACTTAGCATACATCGTATGCTCTCTTAGCAAAGTCAAAGCCTGACGGAGGTGCTGCTCATGTTGTTGAGCATCTCCACTGTATATCAAGATGTCATCTATGAAGACTACTATGAACTGATCAAGAAAAGGTCAGAAGATTCTATTCATGAGTTCCATACATGCAGCTGGTGCATTAGTCAGTCCAAACGACATGACTAAGAACTCATAGTGACCATACTTTGTCCTAAAGGCAGACTTTGGTATGTCACTCTCCTTGATACGCAATTGATGGTATCCTAACCTCAGATCTATCTTAGAGAAGATAGTTGCACCACCCAACTGATTAAACATGTCATCTATCCTTGGCAGAGGATAATTGTTCCTTATGGTTACTTTATTTAGCTGCCTATAATCGATGCATAATCACATAGATCCGTCTTTATTTTTAACAAAGAGAACTGGAGCACCCCATGGTGAAGTACTCGGTCAGATAAAACCTTTCTCAAGCAATTCATGTAGTTGTTTCTTGAGCTCTGCCATCTCAGCAGGTGCCATTCTATACGGTGTTTGTGCTATTAGTTGCGTACCCGGAGTTAGATTAACCTCAAAATCAATCTCCCAGGGCGGAGGAACACCTGGAAGTTCCTCAGGGAACACATCTTCAAACTCCCTAATTATCGGGACTTCAAAGAGATTAAGGCTCTCCATTGTGGTGTCTACCACATGTGCCAAGAATGTAAAGCATCCGTGTCTCATTAGCTTCTCAACTACCATAGCTGACACAAGACAGGTTGGAAGAATCTTCCTGTCTCCCTAAAAGATCCATGTATCACTATCATTTGTGAACACAGCCTACTTGGAACTACAATCCAAGACAACCTTATACTTTTCTAGGGTGTCCATTCCAAGAATTATATCGAAACCATGCATCTCAAGTGGTATGAGATCCACCTGAATGCGATGTTTAGAAAAGGAAAGAATGCAGGGAGAACACACGTCCCATAGCACTGCAGATCCAAGCAAAGGAGTTTCTAATAACAAATTATTTGCTCTATGACTGACAGTCATATTGCAGCCAAGAATCACTTCTCGAGTGATAAAGGAATGTGTAGCACCCGGATCAATTAAAACAGATACGAAGCAGGATGAAGACATATCAGAATGAAATAGTTCCATCTGACCTGTCACAACTTGAGGGTTGACTACTGCTTCAGGTTCATTCATCGCATAAAATCTCGCTGTTGGTTGTTGTTGATTCTGTGCTCGATTGTTGGGTGTCGACGAACCAGCTTGGGACGCTTGTCCACGTCCTCTATAACTATTAGAAAACTGCCTTCTCTGAGAGCCTTGCTGACTCTACCTTAGAGGTTGAGTCACACTTACATCTCTAACTCGACAATCTTTCATCAAATGACCCATCTTTACGCATTTGTAACGGCTTTTATTTTCCCACTGAGGTCTGGATGGTCATGTTACTAACATTGATGCTGAGCTGTGGGCTCCCTCTGGTGGTAAACTACGACCTCTACCCCTACTCAACGTCCATTGCATCTAGGTATTGAATCTTAGTGGTGCTACTGGTGCAGACAATCTTGGTTTCTTGAAAATTTCGGACCTCTGTCCTTGGAACGGAGTGTACACCTTCTTACCACTGGCCTGTCACTTCTCGATCACAGACCTCTCTATCCTTCTCATGGACTCCACAAAAGTAGCGAACCTCTCCCTGTTCTCCAAAGCAGACACATGAGTGGTCAAATCAGCGTTCAATCCCTTCTCAAAATGTTGAATTCTTTCCTCATCAGTAGCTGCCATATGCGGACAGAACCGCAAAAGATCCATGAACTTAGCCTCATACTCGCTAATGTTCATATGTCCTTGTCTTATCTTCTCAAACTGAGATATCTTTTCATCTAGATAAGTCTTGGGGAAGTATCTACTAATGAATTCTCTCAGAATTCTTCCCTTCCAACCTCGACACCTGGCCTCTTACCCTCTTTTATTGTCCACCAGTATCCAGCACTCCCTTTTAAAAGGTACACTGCATGCCTCACCTTCTCAGCTTCAGGGATATTGAGGATTCTAAAAGCTTTCTCCATCTCGGTCATCCACAAGTCGGCATCCGCTGGGTCAGCTGTACCAGCATACTCTGTGGCTCCTACCCGGCAAAGTCATTTGAAAGTCTTGCCAGCTCCCTATCCTTCATTATGGGCTGGTGCCCTAGGTGCAGGTGGTGGCATCATATCTGCCATATGCGTCATGGTTGCCATGAACTGTCCAAACAGTGCATGGAAAGTTGGGTTCTCTATCATGGCTGGGTCAAATTGGGGATGTTCGGGTGCCAGTTCCTCCCTAGCATGTTCACTTGCACCTCCTCTTGGTGCAGCAATGCTGCTCTCAGCAGCATGTTCTTCATGTGATCCAGAGATCTTCAAGTTCTTCTTCTCCTATATGAGCAGAAGTCACTATCAGATAAACTGGAAGACACTAGAACAGACTCAACAACCTTAATCCTATGTCTTTGTAGACTCAGCGAACCTAGAGCTCTGGTACCACTAAACTTGTGACACCCGACATCATAAAGACGTCAAGTGCACAATTTAAACATGTGGAAGAAAACATTAACAGCGGATTACTGAAAATCACTAAAAATTAAAACCATTTACAAAGAGATCCATACATTGGAAAATTCTTTCAACAAGAACCAAAGTATTTCAATTACATCCTGGTTCATAAAGTACATGTCATGTACCATCTCTTCTCGAGGATTACATACATCAATTGCCTTGTTAAAACTGTACATAGGCAACATAAGACCTTGATGCATCAAGCCAAAATCTCATATCGATTCATTAAAAGTACTAACTACTGACTCCGACGACCTGAGAGTACAGAGACGACACATAGGACTTTATATATAAGACATGCCAGTATCTCCACCTGAGAATTTACTGTTGTTCCTGTTGTGGTTGTTGCTTCTCTTCCCCTATTA
This sequence comes from Alisma plantago-aquatica, assembly GCA_963693085.1. Taxonomy (NCBI): domain Eukaryota; kingdom Viridiplantae; phylum Streptophyta; class Magnoliopsida; order Alismatales; family Alismataceae; genus Alisma; species Alisma plantago-aquatica. Next base: position 1,261,882,021 of record OY856412.1, read on the forward strand.
TAGGGTTTATGTCTCTTCTTCTGCGTCTACCTAAAAAGTGTTGGTGACCAATGGAGTGAGACCCAGTCCTAGTGAGAGATATAACTCTCTGCCAAAAACATTATTATTGTAGTTTAATAGAATAAAACTGAGAAGAGGAATCATATGTATTCAACAGCAGATAAATCAATATCTAAATAGATTAGTGCAATAGTTTTATTCAAAGCATTTCAGCTATAACTTGATAAAGCAGCATGTCACTTATCTAATAAGGAATATGAAGAGCATGTATAACATTTATCCATCTAGGATATGCTAAGCAAGGTAGCATCAACCCGTGATTCTCGTATTTCAACCTTAAGCAAATACGCTACACGACTGATTACATTTTACAATCATAATTAAGCCATGAGGAGATGAGGTATACCGCTCATACTTCAACCGACCACGAAGAAGTCAAAATCACTACCATATATAGGTCAATGGAAGAGCCGGAATCCATGACCTCATCCTCCTCAGTCAGTGTGAGTACAACATGCAGGACATCTCGTGTCTCTACTACATAGCTTTCCAGGGTATACTAGCAACTTCGCTATAGAGATACAGCGGCAGCTGCACTCTCATCGCAATCGAGAGATTTCATGTTTATCTCACATCGATCCGTCATTAACATCATTGGGAGATTCATGATACATCCATCCCAGCACATATAATGTAGAATTGAGAGATTTAATGTTTATCTCACATCAATTCCACATTAGGGTGTAAGGATATTCACACCCATCACCCCCACATACTCAATAGTATGCCCTCCAGGAGATCCCGTGGGAAAACTTGTTTCACCATAACCATCTACTGACGATGATGGATCTATGGCTAGGGCTCTACATGATAAGATTTCACTTCATTAATTAAGTACATTACCATATTCTTTTAGCATCAGTCAGGTTTTCAAACATTATTATAACAAATGCTACAAAGAATGTGTAATACTTTTGTTAAGTACTTTTCAAGACTTATTAAAGTATTGGGTTCTCAATCCTTCATCTCATAAGGGATATTCTCATCCTTTCACAAACTCATCATCATGATTATCGAAAATGGGTATTCAAACCCTCAGTTCATCAAAGAACACTTGTTACCACTTATCAGGTAACTAATACCTTCAGGTCATCTGACCAAGGTAAACATGATACTTGCTACACAAGCATTTCACATGGCTCACAAGGCCTATTTCATCTCTTGTTACCTCTCACTAGGCAACAAAGCATGTTATGGCTCACAAGGCCCATTAACAATTTTCAAATAAATGAAACATCATAGCTCATACTTGGCTATGTCCAACATCTCATGATACCTGCATGGTTAGTACACATGATAGCAGTTATATCAATTACATTTCAGCACCATGCTATACAAAGTAACACCACTATACCCTTATTAGGATTAGGGTTTCCCATTTCATGTTAATCAGGGTTAATTATCCCATTACCCTAAATTAGGGCAATGGTTAATCATCTCATTGCCCAAGATCAGAGTTTCATGCACTATAACCCAAAATTTAGGGTTTCACATACCTTCACCCTATATTAGGGTTAATATTTCAAATCACATTACTCTAGATTAGGGTATCACATCACATTACCCTGGATTATAGTTTCACACATTATTACCCTGTATTAGGGTTTTCTCATTTCATTACCCTAGGTTAGGGTATTACATCATCTCACCCTGTGTTAGGGTTTCATGTATCATCACCCTTAAATTAGGTTTATACCATCATATAACATCACCCTGGATTAGGTTTTCACCTAGCTTTACCCTAAATTAGGGTTAGAGTTCATCAACCTTCTCGATTAGGGTTTCATGATCTCATCATCAAGGATCAAACCCTAACTACATATTTTATTCATTGTGAAAGTGTTGAGGATTAGTCACTACATGATTATCACTCACGTATAAGTTCCTCTCTCTCATCCTCTCTAGGATGTTGGTTACTTCAATCTTGATTATATTGAATCAACTCTTCATTCAAGTACATACATTTAGGGTCAACATAATGTATTGAGTTACAGCTTTCATAAGCATCAAAGATTAACCACTCTAAGGGTACTAATCATCTAAGTACCTTAGGAGTACAACCATTATAATTAACTTGGATGTACATTGCTAACAATCAAGTGGTTAATTGATCTTTCATAACATTAGGTCCTCAAATAGTTTGGGTACCTTGAACCTCCAAATGGTTTGGACCTCTTAAGTCTCCAAATGGTTTTGAAACTATTTGCCCTCCAAATAGTTTTGAAACCATTTGGGCACTTAGCCCTTGAAATCATTTGATCAAATTATCATTGAAATCAAATGGACAAATCAACATTGAAACCGAATGGATATTGAAACCGATTGGACATTCAAACGGTTTTGAGACCGTTTGATCTCAAATGGTTTTGAGACTGTTTGACTCCAAATGGTTTCAAGACCGTTTGGACTCTTACGGTCTTGATACCATTTGGTCCAAACCACCTCAAAACTGAATGGATCAATTAGGGTTTCCATCATCAAATCGATTTAGGGTTTGTACTTATTGAACCATCCATAAATTGGGCTATTGATAGTACATCATATTGTAGCACTTGGATCTCCAACCATACACCACAATCAACCATTGACCTCCAAATAGTCTTGAGACCGTTTGAGCTAATCAACCTTGAAATCGATTCCCTCAACTAGGGTTTCAATCAAATCAATCGATTAGGGTTTGTAATTCATGGATCATACATACATGGAACCTTTAAAATTCACTTAGTTGGAACCATTGGATCATCATTCAAACACATTAGCATTTGACCTTCAAACGGTTTGAGTCCTCTTGACCTCGGTCATGAGACTGTTTTCCCTCAAATGGTCTTGAGACCGTTTGGTGTCAAACGATCTTGAGACAGTTTGATCACCAAAAAGAAAAAGTGTTTGCTATGATATTTATTAAGGTGTATGATAAGATGACATCATAATATTCAATCTTCAAACCTTCGAAATTCTCTGTGATTCTTGTGGTGATTTCATCAACTTATTAATTGAAATTTTGAGAATAAAGAAAGAATCAACATATGATAAAGGAGTGAAATCAATAACAATGTTTAAGGGATCAAGTTATATAAACCTCCTTCAAAGTTGGTTTCAAAGCTTCAAGATTCACGTCCCCAATGGTGAATGAAGCTTCCTCAACTTCCCAAGCCTCATCCTCAAGTCTTTGAGTGAAAAAAATGGCTAAAGTTGAAGATTGAATGAAGAAAAGAAGAAATTAAGCATTGAATTTCGGTTTCCACCATGAAATCAAGGTTGAAGATGATTAAGGAGATTACCTACAGGTTGGGGTTCATCCTCCTATTTGTCCTAAGATCCCTTGTGTTTTACCAAATCAAGGAGAAAAAGAAAATTCGAAAAAGAGTCTTCAAGTGGGTGGAAAATGAAGTGTATATAAGGGAATTTCAATAAGAGAGAAAGTGATATAAAATTCCTTCAACTCCCTAAATAGGTGCCACTTATCCCCCTTAATTCCTTTCATACAAATCCATAATCCTCCCCATCTAATTCCGCTTCATTATCCATGAATTAAAAGAAAACAAATTAAGCACCTTAACCATTATAATAATAATATCCAATATTTGTGGATATTACTTTTTAGTTAACTAATGTGAGTGGGCTCTCCACTCACTTAGGATATTTTGGTGCCATTGCAAGGACAAAGGACGTCCATACTTATATAAATTCAACCATAACATTTTTGGTTGAAGGGCACTTCAATTAATATATTTATTTTTGCATTAAATTGAATTAGGGTTTCAATTATGCTTAAATCTTGATTATTTTAATATAGAGATTCTCTCTCCTCCAAAGTGATTCAAATGAGACGCCATTCTCATTTTATTTTCTCTACATGATGGAAATAACAATGAGGACTCTCTAGAAGTGGTATTTTGCATTTTGAACCCTAGGTTTTGGGTAAATTGCTCATTACCCCAAAACTAGGTTTTAATGCACAAACATTGTTTAATAAGCTCTTTCTTGGTAATCAAGATTCCACAAGCCATACCTCTGCATCATTTTCATTCTTATGATGCTTCAACATTTTAGTAACATTTTATCATGTACAATTTGCAAGTTAAACCCTCAACTTGGGTAATTTGCACTTTAGTCCAAAATAGGCAAAACATTGTTTCAACATTATTCAAAAAGGACTAAATTTGAAACATAAGTTCCTCTTGGGCCTTCATTACTTTTCAAGAGATAATAGCAAGCATATAATTAACTTTATTAAGAAAAACATCTAGGGTTAAAGCATAACCCAGGTCAGGGATGTTACAATTAGTGAATTGCTATTATACATCTTCCATCAATGAAATCACCATACATCTTGTAAGAATGTAAGGGACTAATGTTTCATTTCAAATAAATGGTCTTTGATGGCAATGCCTATGTATCATCAACTATACTTGATAATTAAAGAGACAAATGTGTGTGACACATGTAATGAATGACATGATAACTCAAACTTAAAGGTAATCAATAGTACTTCAATATATTTACTAATGACCTCAGTAGATATGGTAGTTTGTATTTAATAAAATACAAACATGAATCTCTTTAAGTGTTCAAGGAGATCATAAATGAAATACATAACAAACTTGGTATAAGTATTAAATTTCGATATGATCGACTTGGGGATAATTTGAACCAAGAGGTTAAGAATCTTCTAATAGATCATGATAATGTATCATGATGGACTCCACCTAAAACACAATGATAGTGTATGATGAGAAGTGTATTAGAAAGAAGGAATCTCACCTTGATAAGTCAGAGTGTGATTTCTAGCTAAACTTTAAATTTCCTTTCGAGCACATACTTAACATAAAATAATGTACCATCTCATTAGTTCAAAGACACCATATGAGATATGGAATGGGAATTGTCCTGATATGTCTTTATAAAGATTAAGATTGAAAGCCTAAATAAGAAAATGTTTCTTAAAAGGTTTTGTTCACAAATCACATAAATGTTATTTTGTATGGCTGCTTTCCTAGACGAGAACCTAGGAATCACTGGGAGAGAAAAGTAGGACTCAAAATGTTTGAGACAAACAAGAAAAATATTAAACTTAGAGAAGTACACAGGGAATAAAGAGAATCACAAAATATTGTGTAATCTCAAAGTAACACACAGAACTCATGGTTCTGGTAGAACACGCCTAGAGATTGAATGATATATGATATCTTATGGGCAAGAAGGTGGTGAGTTGATCATATGATGAGTCAACAGTCTACCTAGAAGCTAGTGAGAGCCAAAAACTGAGATATGGCTTGAGGTCATGAAATCCAATATGGACTCCATGTACATCAGCAAAGTATGACTTTGGTTGATCCACCTGAAGGGGTAAAACCCATAGGGTACTTTTGAGTCTTCCAAAAGAAGTCTGACATTGAGGGTAAGTTGGTTGAAAAGAGTTTCTAACAAGTTCAAGGTGTTGAGCATGGTGACATCTTTTCAGTAGTTACCATGGATAAATCCATCTAGATAATGCTTTCCATTGTAGCTTAATATGATTATGAGATTTAGCATATGAGTGTTATAAATGCATTCCTTAAATGGAATATTATGCAGGATGTGTATGTAACACAGCCGAAAGGTTTTATAAATCCAATAATACAAATAAAAGTCTATAAAGCTGCATAGATTAATTTTTGGATTGAAGCAAGCACCTCAGAACTTGATCTTCAATTTGATAAAATAGTCAAAGAGTTTGACTTGAGTCAGAATGAAGATGTAATGTGTGATTACCAGAATTTAGTGGGAGCATATATATTCCACATATTGATGGGGAGTATCATCCTTATACTAAAAAATCTGGCAACGAAGTGCATTCTAAAATGTTTTTAGAGAAGCGTCCTATGTGATAGGAATCAAGATCTACAGAGACAGATCAAGAGGGCTTCTTGACCTATGAAAGAGAACATACATCGGCAAGATGCCGAAAGGGTTCAACATGATGAGAGAAAACGTGTCCATGTTCCGTGGAGTTAGTCTCTCAAGAGCCAAGTGTCCTAATTCTTATGATGAATAAGGAACACATGGATAGATGCCATATGTATTCACAATTGGATCTATAACATATGAACTCATCTCGTTATCTTGTATGTCTTGGACATGACAAGAAAATATGAACTAATTATCTTGTATGTATTGGACGTGATAAGAATATACGAACTCATCATCTTGTATGTATTGGGTATGACAAGAAGATATGAAATCATCATCTTGTATGAAAAGATGATATAAATATCCAGTTATCTCGTATGTATTGGACATGACGAATGGATATTTGTCAAACTCCAGTAAGAGTTACTGCAATACCATGAAGGACATCTTTATGTACTTGTGAAGTACTAAAAGGATTAGTTCTTTAGTTATGGTAATAGGGAAGAGTTGGATGTAAAGAGTTACAAAGATGTAAGCTTCTGAAATGACAAAATTGTATTTGGCCTTGGAATAAGAATTGTTAGTTGGAAATGTTCCAATATAAGACAATTGATTAATTCTACAATAAGAAGTCGAACACCTTTACGAACACTGTAAAGGACATTGTATCAGTCTAGAAGTTCATACGGATGAACTTATGGGATGTATCAACCATTGGTGTCTCATTAGTAATATTGTGACAACAATGGAGCTACTGGTTAGGCAAAGGAATTTCAGATAGAATACTACGACACTTCCATCTCATATGAGCTATTGTACGATGAGGGGATGTAAAACATGCAATATACCGTCTTGAAGAAAATGTTGTTTACCCACTATAAAAGCATTTGTCCAGCAAAAACATAATGGACATGTTAAGATCACTTGGAATATTATTTGTGGGTGATTGACTCTAAGTGCAAGTGGGAGTCTATTGGTATAGTATACCTAGAGAGCCAATCATATGATGATTGCAATGAAGCATGTGATACTTGATTTGATAATGATAAAGGTACTTCTGTCTATTATGTTTGTCTTAGTCATGGGATGATGACACATACGTGATATATGTCTAAATAACGATGTGACTCGCTGACATATGTCTTCAAGTTAAGGGCCTGAACAATGAGACCAAATGCATGATAGGAGTACATACATTCTTGGTATGTCCCTAGTCAAATATTATTGTGGAAGAAAAATAAACAACAGTAATACATAAGACTAAAGTGTGTGTTTACTGATGACAAAGTCTCATTAGTCTTGATATGTGATATCAAGTCAAGCACATAGATATATGTTAGAGAATAGTATATTAGGCAGACCCAACTTGAGAGTGATACATGGATACCATGGAATGGTAGTCACAATCATCTCTCATAGTGATAGTGGTGATAGTGGTTCTTAGACCTGAAATCACTGCACTCATCACATGTCGTTGGCTACACTTTGACATCATCAAACGCATTCCTAAAACACGGGTGTTATAAAGGTGATGGTTGTGTGACTTTGACACATGGGGATAGATTGTGAGTGATAGAGATGGGATTTGTCCCTCCTACAAGGAGTATGATATCCAGGGCCCCTTGATAAGTGAGAATGAGAATTGTATGGCCATACTCATGTGATTCAATATATGAAATGTGAACTTACATGCATCTCAGACAGTCTACTGTAGGTCAAGGAACATGGATTGAATGTTGAAGAGGATGACGTTCCATGCATCGAGTTCAATTCGGATGTTAGGGACAAAGGAACTCTAAAATCATGATAACACTAATCATAGATTGTAGGTTGAAGTTGTTCTCCAACTTTTCGAGTTACTTGGGTAGTAATGATGAGTTACTAGATTTCACTCATTGCTTATGATATCATAAGTTGTTATTAACATTCACTGCCAACATAAATTGAAACCTGTAGGGTCACACACATAGGATACCCCTGGAAGAGGAGATTGTCCATGAATGATGTTTAGATTGATACTAAAGGTATTTAGGTACTCAACTAAATATACAATTGACTGACTGGACTCAAAACTATCAAGTTCAAGTGTTGAACTAGTTGGTTAGAATGACAGGTCGATTAGAGACTGCATTGGCAATGTTAGCACTTCCAACTGACCTTTTCACCCTTATGAGTTGATCGGCTGGTATGAGCCAACCGACCGGTTCACTTGGTGAACCAGGCGGCTCACAATCCTACCAACTAAGGAAATAACGATTTGCCTGGTTAGAGGAAAACTTTCACTTTTCACTTGTTCAATTCGATTGGAATAAGGATTAATATTTGAATTAAATAGAAATGATTGAGGAAGTCAAATGCGGGTAAGTTTGGGAAGTGGAACGACCGGTTCATTAGGTGAACCGATCGGCTCACTAGGTGAACTGATCGGCTCACACTCCCAACTGACCGGTTCACTTGTGAACCGACCGGTTTGCCTGCTGCAATACAAACTATTCATAGAATTTCCAGATCCTTCTACTCCTAAACAGACTGTGAACATTGACCCTGTCCTCTACTATAAATAGAGGAGTACTGGGGGCTTCTCAGAACACACAACTCAAAACATTAGTTACTCTGCAAAGTTTTTGTCCTCTCTAGTTCTAGTAATTTAGAGAGCCCGAGCAACTGCTACCTGACTAGGGAGGCACAGTGAGGGATAAATAATTGCAGAAAAGAAGTCTGAGTTCAGGAGAGCAGGTTGGTGCAAGTACACCAAAAGGACGATTGTCTCCTTCCTTCCAGTTCTTCTAGAATGATAGGAGTTCCAGGTGGTCCGTGTGGACTATCTGTAGAGGTCGGAGATGTCTACTACTAAGGAGGACACGTCAGTCACAGTCTGTGGTGGAGGCCAGAGTCCATGGCGAAGACTAGGAGCTATACAGACACCGTCCAAGACATGGTGTTGAAGACCACACATGGCTGTGAGGTATTGTCAATGGGAAAGCCCCAGGACCAGGTATATCTCGCTAAAACCATCCTTCCCATTACATAGTCATTGATGCGATCTCTAGATATGGTTTAATGTTCAGTAAATGTTTTTGTTTCCACTACCTACTCTGAGACCATAAAACCCAACAGGGGGTTGAAGCAAAGAATTGAGGCACCAAACTGAGTTGGGACAGGGGGAAGGCAACGAGGCGGGGCAGAGTTCAGCGGACGGATGGTGGCGAGGAGGGGGTGGAGGCATTACGGCACTCATCCATCACAAAGCATGTTGTAGAGAGGGAGTGAAGTGGGGAAAGATAGTGTGAGGAGGAAGGGAGGGTGAGAAAGTGGTGGGTGGGTGGGTGGTGGCGGTAAAAGATTAGAGACAAGGCGGTGGAAGTGGAAAGGCACAAGGCAAGGAGTTGGAGGGGAGGGGGTTCTGTGGGGAGCCGAAAGGGGCATCACGTGAAAACTACGCTAATCGGAAAGAGCGGGTGCGATGATAATTGACTAGGTGGGTTAGCAAAAAAATGCTTTGGCTATGTATTAACTACAAATTAATCCCTATGACTTATGATTGAGAGATCAAACGTGGTACTCCTACTGTGCTACAATAAAATAGATCCAGAAATTTAAATTTGTACATAGACATCCCCACAGACCCACACAACCTCTTAATGTGTAGTTTGCATCTACTTTTGACTAATTTCTAATTTTCTTTCATAGTAAATAATTTTGTTCCTACTATTGAATGTTCTACCCACCACTAACAATTACCCTCCAATAAGCCTAATTTACATTATCTCATGTGTAATTTCTTCTTTTATCATATTATAGTTATAATATAGAAGTTCAACTATTATATCAAAGCCAGTCCCAATAATATTCTTCCACTTGTTCATATTTTGATATATTTTTTAATGATCATATCATTTAAAGGTTGGACTAGGACAATTACATGTAGAACACAATGTTGATTAAAGCAAGTGGCTCAATGAGAATCAAACATCATGAAACATGCTAGGATCAAGGTGTCAAATTATCTAGGTTAGTTAGAGCCTGCATATCTAAGTATATTGAGGAAGTAATTCTAGTCTTCGAGTCATTATCACATAGAAAGATTGACTAGGACTCACACTAGATGGGTGATGGAATATCATATTCTAGAAATATATATATATATATATATATATATATATATATATATATATATGTGTGTGTGTGTGTGTGTGTGTGTGTGTGTGTATACACACACACAAAATGACTCAAAGTAGTGATTTCTATCACATATTGTCTTTCTATATTGTCAAACAAATATTTTGATATATCCCCATAAAATGTATTTGGAAGGAGTCATGGTGCATATCATGACACATCCCACTAATAGAAAGTCAATTGAAATGCATTTATGAGCAGTTGGGACCCATATCAGACAGTGTCCTTTTTCATTGAGTCTCTAAAAATTTATTTGCGAGGAGCCTGAGCCCATTTCATTACAATATCCTCTCACATCAAGTTCCACAAAATGCATTTTTGAGGAGCCAAGGCCCATGCATTGAAGTTTCCTCTCACAGCAAGTATGTGAAAATGCTTCTAGGAGGAGCTAAGACCCATATCATGATAGTGTCCTGTTATAGAAAGTCTCTAAAAATGCTTTAACAGTGTCCTCACAAGACAAAGAAACCAAAATGTCAATAGTGGTACTCGCTTATGGGGCTTGCAACACTCTTCAACTAGGCTTATAGCTCTTTCTTGTTGGGAAGGTAGCTCTCACATGTAGTGCTTGCAGTACTTGCCAACAAGATTTACAACACTTGTCTGCGGGTCTCACAGTACTCACTTGCGGGGTATGCAAATCTTACTTGTGTGGCGTTCAGGTCTCGCTAGCTGGACTTGTAGGTCTCACATGTGGGGCTTAAAAGTCTAACTTGCTTGGCTTAGAATACTCTCTACGGTCTGTATAATGATGGTTTCCTTTCACAGAAACTCTTTGAAAAGACATTCGTGAGGAGTTGGGTCCACATCATGAGAGTGTCCTTGTATAAAAACTCCTTCGAAATTTGTTTGTGAGGAAGCATGGCCCATTTCGTGACATTATTCACTCACTATAGATCTCCATAAATGTACTTGTCATGTGTCATGGTCCATATAATGATGGTATCCCTCACAGTAATGTCCACAAAATAAAATTGGGAGAATATTGTGGCAATGCCCTCCACAAAAATTCCTCTATATATAAGGAGCTAGGACGCATATCGCGAGAGTGTCTTCTCACAGCAAATCCCCAACAATGCATCTGGGAGGAGCCAAGGCCTATATCATGATAGTGGCCTCTCACAATAAGTACCTTGAAATCCATTTAAGAGGAGCTTGGGTCATATCATTGTCCTCTCATGATAAGTCACTAAAAATGCATTTGTGAGGTGTCGGGACCCATATCATGAGAATGTACTCTCACAATTAGTTCCTCAAAATGCATTTACAAGAAGTCAATGCACATATCATGACATGTTCCTCTTAGATCGATTCTGTTAAAATACTTCTAGGAGGATCTAGGGCCCATATCATCATAATTTCCTCTCACAGAATGTTCCTTGAAATGCTTTAATTTGAGACATATATATGTATACATAAATATAAATATATATATATATATATATATATATATGTTCTCTTAGCTATTCATAAAAGGGGGATATATGAGTTTGGGGATGGTTAAATCATGGTTGTTCGGGTTCTTGAGGAAACCATTTTCCATTTGCTGGAATTGCTACTGGGGGTTGGTGGTGTATGTAAGAAGTTGTCAAGGAGCATTTTCCCTTGTAAGATAAAGGTCTATTAGCCTCATAAAAATCATATAAGAGATATGTATGAGTCTACATATGATCATCATATCAATCTTCCTTTATGAATGACTCATAGAATGACTCTCGGCAATAATTTCAAATCACATATTTTCTTTATGAATGAACAAATAAATGTATTGATATATCACTACTGAAAATACATTTGTGAGGAGTTATGACCCATATTATGACAGTGTCCACTCATAGAAAGTCCTTTGTAATGTATTTGTGATGATTTGGGGCCCATATCTTGATAGTTTCCTCTCACAATAAGTTCTTGAAATGCATTTGTGAGGAGTCAAGACTCATATCATGAGAATGTCCTCTCACAAAAAATCCTCTAAAATTTATTTGAGAGGAGTCAGAACCCTTATCATTATAGTGTCCTCTAACAACTAGTCTATGAAAATGCTTCTAGGAGGATCTAGGAATCATATCATGACAATGTACTCTCACATCAAGTTACTAAAAAACACTTTAATGGGAGTTGTCAATATATGTATTTTCCTCTTAAATATCTATAAAAGAGGTGTGCATGAAACTGGGGACAATCATAGCACAGTCATTCACATGCTTGCAACAACCGCCACTCATTTGCATCAAATGTTGTTGGGGGTGGTGGTCTATGCAAGTTGCTATCAGTGAGCAATTTGCCTTGCAAGTCAAAGGCCCATTTGCCGAGAATATCACAAAAGAGAAATGTATGAGTTTAGGAAACATCTTTATGCTAATACTGGTTTATAAATAACTTTCAATATCAATTTCTGTCACATATCTCATTTATGAATTGTGAAATAAATGTTTAATATATCCTCATCCAACTGCATTAAGGAAATTATTGATGCTCTTATAATTCATTATGAGATGTTAGATAACTGGCATGTCTGTCATTTAAAGATTAGGTGACAAGTATGTATGTCACCTAAAAGTGTGGTGAAATGCATGTATGTCAACTAAGATATATACCCCCTTATAGATCACATGTGACTTATATACATGTCATCTATATGGTAAACCCTCATTAGAATATAGGTGATTCAAATGTTTGTCACTTATTGAGTGTAATACTTTCAAGTATGATAAAATATACATCATCTATGTTATACAAGACTATACATATTGTAGGTGATTTACATGCATGTCACCTAAAGTATGTAACTCTTTCAAAAAAGTTAAAATGTATGTCATCTATTTTACACATGTCTATATAGACTATAAGTGATGCAAAAACATGTCACCTAAAGTGTGTAACCTTTTACATGACTGTCACCTATACCATATTTTTTGGTAGTGGATGGTGCTTTTAGTTGGGGGTGTTAATGAATACATTGCTACTGATGCATGGACAATGACATATGGTAATAGTATTGCTCACATATAACACAAAGTAACCAAGAATAACTATACCTTATATTGTATGTTAATTTATGTTATGATAAGAAGATTTATTTTATTAATATTTGACATCATATGTAGTAAAGACAGTGACTTACATAGTATGTTTTGTCTGTGAAAATAATTGGTACATTTTTTATGTTAAGTTACTATATTGCAAAGGAGGCATTATTTCATCATACATTGGCTTCTACACATCTAATTTCAAGTCATTACTATGCAATCTCAAAGGTATATGGAGAACGTATTATGGCTACTATGTGTAATATTGCCAAAGTAAATGTAGCTAAGTGGTATAAAATATAACTATAAGATACAGAAAGTAACATTAGACATAAAATAACATAGAGAACCATAAAAGTTAAACAATAATTTAAATTACACACAAATCTAATGTTCTGCCAACCCTGATGGAACCTAGTTTGCATTTGGTAAATTCAAACCTTCACATGCACAACAAAATTATCTATGGTTTCTTCCATAGTCAAGCTTCAGGGATGATGGTGGAGATATTGAACATGTTGGAACTATCATGTTGTGTGCTACAAGGAATTGGGACTTAGGTTATGTGTTGGTCAAGAAATTGTGCGAGAAACGGTTAGATAATTGTGCAAAGATTGTAAAATGATGAGCAAGATCAACAACGTATCAGTTGCTCACCTTCAACTCAACAAATTGAAACTCAATGAGGGTCATGTTTCTTGTCTTGTCTGATAACACATACTTTATTTGTTTGAGGTGTTGACAACTTAGTGTCATGTAGTATGAATAGTAACTATTTACACATAATGTGAATATCGGTCACAAAAAGTAACTAGTTGACTCATAAAGTAATATTTTGTCATACGGAGTAATTATATGAACAAAAAAATTAGATTACATGCTCAAGGTATATTAAATAATCACTTTTACGAACGAATGTTAACTTTTATGTTAAATAAAAATTTGTATAAGCAAATGTTACTTTCGACATTAAATTATTACTTTGTACAACCACATATTATTTTTAGTGACAATTACTCACTTTCTTTGACAATGGGCCGGTGGAAGTACATCAAGCCATGGGGAGGTTTTGTTGTCATTCATCTCCTTGGTGGTTGTCATGGATGGGAGTCAGCTGAAGTTGAAGTGTTAGGTTTCTATAAATAGTTGGTTCATTATTTTTTGTGATCAAATGTTACTTTTTATGTGTAGTAGTTACTTTTAATGTCACACAGTTACATTATGTACTAAATAGTTATTTGTTATACCACATACTTACATTATGTGCCAAAATCCTACTTTCCATACTAATATTTTTCAAACCACATCCAATGGGTGATTAAGTAGACTCCCGAAACAATTCTTTGACTAGTAGATAGAATAGTAAGAGTACCTACTATTAAACACAATTATAATGAAACTCATTCATATACCCATACACAATGGTGGCATTCGACCATATTCCATATGGATTGAATTCACAGGTCGTGAGACAAATCATGACACTCATCTAGTAACTTTAATATTGTAGCTTACGTTAACCGTGTCTTGTAAAGTAATTATATAATTAAAAAATAACAATCTGGTACAAAAAGTAACTATTTAACATAAAAAGTATCCATATAATCTAAAATGTAACAACACCAAATATACTCTTCTATGCACGTTAGTATCATAGATCAATTATTTGATTAAAAAATAATTATTTGATAGAAAAAGTAATTATTTGACAAAAAAAGTAACTATATAATCTATTATGTATCAATATTAAATTTACTCATCTTTGCATGGCACTATTTTAGCATAAGCTAACTGTGTCTTATAAAGTAATTATTTGTTTACAAATGTAACTATTTTGTATAAAAATAACTATTTGTGACAAAAATAACTATATAACTTTAAATGTAACAACACAAAATATACAATAAAAGTACATGTGTCGCACAATATAGTTGTATACCTAGTGTTGTTACTCTTTAAAAAAATAATTACCTTTGTGTAAAATAGTTACTTTTTATAACGTATAATTACTTTTTCAACATAATTGTGACTTTTTTCATAAGCATACAACCTGAGCTACAATGCACATAACTCATTTTTATTATATGAGAGATATAGTTTTTCTCAACTCATTATTGTGTTACTTTTTAGTTTACTTGTTATTTTTAAATTACACTAATTACAATTTATGCAAAATAGTTACTTTCATGCCTATTATAGTTATTTTTAAGGTGAAATTATTACATTGTTTTCCTTCAATGCGTCTGCACTAGTGGAAGCTTGTGTGAATGCGATAATAGTAAGGTTGTAGGTAAATCGACTTATGGGACTGAAAATTCCATGTGAATGAAGGTGTACATACACAAACAAAAATAGATTAACTGACCATAGGCCTTGAATTATATGTTGTTCATATATTACAAATTTCATATGTCATAGTCATAATGTCTTTTTTCTTTTATTTCTTAATGTGCACTACCCATTGAGGTCCAAATAAAAGAAGCACACATTTGATATTTTTCCTCATACGGATGCCTTCTACGCAATAATGTGTCCCACCTACTTGGGAGTGTGGGTGCCAATACTTAGATAGGACCATTAACTCCACAAAAAACTACCATATATGACAATAGAAAATCTATATAATTTACTCTGACGCTCTTCTACAAGTTAGTAGTCTTGACATTGTTAAGAAGGAAATTAATGGCCTAATTATGTTAGACTGCTATCAGAAATTTTCAAATATCCACATGTCCCTCAGTCATTTTTACAAACAGAATACGATCCGTAAAAGTAACAATGATTTCTTTGGGATTAGAAAAGTAAATGACCAGAAGCTACATCTCATGAACAAATTGAATATGATTCATTAAAATACAATACAACAGTTCGGAATTCCACATATCACGAACATGTGATTGAAACATAGCCTTTCACCTGCACTTTATCCAAAAACATTTGACATCATGTGGACAATGACCAGAAGCTAGTGCTGAGATTAGAATTGCAAGACTCGGGACGAGGACGGAAAGGAGAAATACAGACAGAAGGGAGAAGGACGAAGAGAGTGAAGTCTGCATTAACGGTATAGACCCTCCAACTTAACGGGATACCTAATCCACTATGCTAAACGGCGTTGACAAAGATGTGTGTTCCCTTTCTCACTGGCGTGACAATGAATTAGGACAATTTCTCCATGAAATCAACTACTAATCATCGTAACTTGTGTTTCAATTGTGTTCGTTTACGTCGATATACCGGCATGACCTACTTAAAAGCGCAAACTGGGAACTTTCCCTGACACTACCGATGCCAGACCCTGACGACGTCCTCCTGCTGCTAATGAATCCGAGCCTGTCGAGAGCAGCCTCGATCCCGAACCTCACCTATTCTCCCTACATTCGCCCTCCTATCCTCTTGCGCAGTCAGAAGCCCTGGACCATCCTCTAACGGGCACCTGGAGGAGCCGACGGAGTTGTCTTGCCATTGGTTGCATCGTAACAACACCAGCTTACGCTAATATTCGACGAGGTAGAGGACTGCCTATTTCTCCTCTTCTACTACTTGTGATGATGATAAGGCATAGGCTCACCATACGCGCCACCACATCATCGCCGGTGAGGACCACCTCATATGACCAAAAAACTTATTATAGGACTGGTCCTATAATTTTTTTATAGGACCACCAATCACAATGCAGCATCTCCCCTTCTCTCCTCTTCAAAACTCCACCCCCTATAAAAAATGAGAGAGAAACGTACACTATGTAGTATAACGAAATTCTATTGGATCCTACTAAGTTATTATAGGACCGGTCCTATAGTAAGTTTTTCCTCATCTGACTACCATTTATTCGGGCATCCCGAGGAGGTAGGGATGGGGGAGACTCACGACCGGGAGGAAACATGCTTCACGTGTGGAAATTAAGTAGTACATCAGAAATACATGAGGAAGGAACTCGGTTGGCAGCAGCTGGCTTATACTATGTAGGATGACTGTCTTCATCTTATCAGCCGGCTTGGATGGATGTTGTGTGACATCACCGGAATTGGAGGCAGAGAAATCCATCTGATGGGCGGATTTACAATCTTACAACCGTCTTTGTGAACGCCCGGTATTGTTTTGATACCTACGCAGGCAGCAAAACTAATATATATATACATACAGAGAGAGGGATTGTTTTTAATGCCCGCGTGAGTACTGTAGCAATACTAAATAATAATAAAATGGTGTTGACAGCTTTGTAATATCTCTAAAACGGTGTATTGAAGCAAAACGAAATAAGGGGATCACCGATTTCTCCGCCCAAAAATTCCCAAATCTCGACTTTATGTATTCTTTATTTCCACTACTGATGTAACCGGTCTCGATTTCATCTGCTTGTGCTGCTGTTGTTGGTCTCGATTGTCTATTGTGTTCATCCAGCTTTGTAATATCTCTAAAACGGTGTATTGAAGCAAAACGAAATAAGGGAGAGCACCGATTTCTCTGCCCAAAAATTCCCAAATCTCGACTTTATGCATTCTTTATTTGCACTACTGTTGTAACTGGTCTCGATTTTATCTGCTTGTGTCGTTGTTGTTGGTCTCGATTGTCTGTTGTGTTCATCCAGAAAGACACAAGTGGAAGAAAAGGTACATGGTGTTTTCCATTGAGATCAAATGGGGAGAACAAAATCAGGAAAAATACCTACAAGTAAGAGTAGCAAAAAAGTGAGAGAAGATGACGATTTGATAACAAGGCACTACGATGCTCTCGATAGCATTATAGAAGAAGAATTTGCAGATATTTTGCAATGAGATGATGTAACAAAAAAGGGTCTTGAAGAGGACAATATACTAGGTGCGACAAAAAATACAAAGAAAACTAAGAAGAAGAGGCATAGCAGGAAGACGACTAGTATTATTGACAGAGATGAGGCTACTGGAGATGAGAATTATTTAGATGAGACCGATGGAGCTGAAGTTGCTAAAGAAGAGGTTGTCGTTGTGAGTTGTGAGTGAGAGGAGGAACCAAAACATGTTGTACGTGAAGCCACTGAAGAAGAGCTAGTTGTTGAACGTAAGAATAAGGAACTAGAAACAGAACCTACTAAAGAAGAGATGCTTGATGTGCATGAAGCTTTTGAAGAAGAATTAGTTGTCGAGTGTCAGAGTGAAGAACTGGAAGCTGACGAAGAAGGATCTATTTCAATATCAAAAGAAGAAAACATCACAAAGGAAAGCAGGGACAAACTCTGCAGCAGAAAATGAAACTAAAAGAAAAAGAAAAGATTGTAGAAGGTAATGTAGACTACTAACTATCATTCCAATAATAAAGGTTACACTTATTTACAGAAATGTAACATAGTGAACTAAAACATAACAGTGTTAACAAAAATGTAACTAGAGCAAAAGGTAACTCAAAGACTGTAAAAGTAACTATGTCAATTGAAAAGTAAACTAGATAACAAAATAGTATTTGTGTTAATGAAAATGTAACTACGCTAAGTAAAAGGTAACTTAGAGAATGTAAAAGTAACTACGACAACTGAAAAGTAAGTTAGATAACAAGAAAGTATCTATGTCAACTCAAAAGTAACTAGGCTAGGAAAAAGATAACTCTGAGAATGTAAAAGTAATTACGTCAATTGAAAAGAAAGTTGGCTAACAAGAATGTAACATTTTGAAATAAAAAGTAACAAGTAACGATATAGATCGGTAAGTAAGAAATGTTAACAAAAAAGTATTTTTGTGAACTAAAAAGTAACAATATGAAAGAAAAGATATCTATGTGAAATGAAATATAATAGTGTGGATTGATAATAAAATATTTTACTCGAATCCTTAAAATTATGTACGTTTAAGGTAGCATAACCACATTAATATGGTACACACTCACCTTATCTACAATGTCAAAAGAAAAGTAACTGCGTAAAATAAAATAGTAAATCTGTAAATCACAAAATAACTATTCAGATTTGAAAAGTGGCTATTTGAAATGAAAAGTAATGTTGTGAACTAAAAAGTAACATTGTAAAATGGTAAGTAAGTAGGAAAGCAAATTAACATGATTTTTTTGATATTTTTATAGGTACACAAAAACTTTATCACATATGTTATATTAAGAGTTATTACAACATCCAAAATAGCTTTTCCTTTAGCAAAAATCAAATGGAAATGATGTGGTCAACTACTATTGTGAATTTGATAGCCATTCCTATTCGTACTGCAGATGTGGCTTTTATAGAAGATCTAATTGAAATATATATTGAAAAGACAAATTCATGATAGCACTAGGGGTTGAGGTTAGGATGAGAGCAGAAAATATTGTATTGATACTAGACTTACCTAGTTGTGGTATAGATATTGTACTGGGAAAAAAAATAACACTTTGTAGTGAAAGTTTGGGAGGATTTGACTATTGCAAAAGGGAGAAGATAAAAGTGGTGAAGGAATTAAGAGAAGAAGGGAGAAGGATGTATTACATAAGGACAACTTAGGGAAGTTGTGGCAAGTGATTGCCAAGAATGATATAGAAGAAAACTACCAAAAAGATGTGTAGAGCATGGATGTTGTACTTATTGACAACATTCCTATTTCAAGATACAAGCTATTGTGCCCCACTTTTCCTTCTACACTACTTGGATGATGTAACTGCAACATGGCAGTTAAATTGGGCTAAGTTAGTCCATTGTCACATCTTTAAGAGGATGAAGGAATTAAGTGAGAATCTAAAAAGGAGGAAAAGAGGGGAAAGCAGTAGAAGCACATTCTACACAACAAGATGTGTCATGTGTCCATGTGTATGTAACTTGTTTAATCTCTTTTTTTTTTATTGAACTTCTCTATATTAAGATCTAAATTTGAAATTGTACTTTTCATATCTACGTAGGTCTGGGCTTATGAAATTACAGGAGTAACAAAGCCAACACTGAATGAAGCAAAGCCGATCTAAGTAATTTAAAGGCTGAAAATGTAAGATTGAATGTTATTGAAGAGAATCACAATATAAATTCATATAAGATATATAATATGCACATGATACAATATTGATTTTATAATGTTTAATGAGCACGTGTTTTTACAAAGTTAAAGAAGGATAACATGGATAATTGGAAAGCTACAAAGAGAGTAAAAGAATTGTCATTTTACCTTACAGCAAATTGTGCAAAGAGTAAACAAGTGACTAGTAGGGTAGTTACATCAGCTTACAGGAGTAGGGAAGTGACAGATAGCTTGGAGAAGAGAGTCCAAGTTCTTGAGGACGAACTAAGAATGCAGAAGGAGGTCTACATTCAAATAACCATTGAAGATTTTTCTTCTTTAAGAGAAGAAAATGATAGATTGAGGA
This sequence comes from Alisma plantago-aquatica, assembly GCA_963693085.1. Taxonomy (NCBI): domain Eukaryota; kingdom Viridiplantae; phylum Streptophyta; class Magnoliopsida; order Alismatales; family Alismataceae; genus Alisma; species Alisma plantago-aquatica. The sequence continues at coordinate 1,261,902,492 of OY856412.1, forward strand.
AAAGATTGTTAGAAAAAGAATATGAAAATAGAAAGTTGAAGAATGGGAATGAAAATGACAGGTATATAGAAACTGCAAATACATCACCTCACAGATGCATTGGGAATGATAGGTCAGATTCGATAGAAATTGAACTTATAAAGAGGGCGCACGAACTAAGAAAGAAGTTGTTGGATACAAACCAAGGAGAATGTATTTTGAAGTGGTTGCAGATGGAACTGGTGGATCAATAACTAATTCCACAAGCAAGAATGAACAAAAGGGAAGAAGAACCAAGATCAAGAAAACTACGTATGAAGAGAAAAGTGGTTGAGAAACAACATAAACAAGATTCATCTACAATGTAAGAAGATTCATGTACTTTGTTCGAAAATGTTCAGACTAGATTAGAAATTCCTATAGGAAAAGAGGAAGATGAGATAGAAAAGATAACAATGAATATAGAAATTGAATTTGAACAAAACAAATTAGAGAAAACTAAAAAAGAAAAGAGCTAAAATAACTTTAGAAGAAATTGAGAAGAAAATACCAAAAGTGATGAGGAAGAGGAAGAGGAATATGAAGACGGACATTGGTAGTATAGAGGAAAACATCAAAACTAGAAGGCATGCACGCACTTGTAATGGTAAATAATGGAAGAAAATATCTAAACTTTTATGTATCTTCTAGATTAGTAACTAACATACATTACACTTCAAAACAACAAAAGAGTTCAACATTCATAGGGTTTGAGTACTTCAAAACAAAGAACTAAAAGAGAATGTAGAGGAACATAGATGAAGTGTAAAGAGTTACTTTTTTGCACCCATAGACTAAAAATTTTCTACACAATAACCATTATAATTACTTTTCACATGTGTACCAATAACTTAGTCATCGACTATAATAGCTTCCTGTTAGAGACAATAGATGCATTCCTTGTATAGAATAGTTTCTCAGTTTATAAATTGTATGTCACATCTTTAGAATAAAACTTTTCAAAAAAAAATAATGTATAGATCTAGAAGAGAATGGAGATTTGGAGAAGATACATGGTGCACAGGAAAGGATCTATCAGCACAAATGTTCAAAGATAAAATGATGCAGACACCTGTAAGAATTGAAGTAGTAAATATTTATCACTATATTATGGATTGCGAATTTAAGAGTCTGAATTTTCATGTTATGGATTGCTTTGTCCAAATGCTGAAAGAAACAAGCAAAATGAGGAAGAAGGCATTGTTGTGGCATTGTTTGAGCACTTATCCTCTGGTAAGAGAAACCATTATCACACTATATTAGAGCAACTTACCGTAATATAATAAAGGTTATAACAATGTAATTAGGAATGTTGTTTTTATAGAAAAAGCTGAACATAATGGTGGCTGGCATTACAATAAAGGAGATCGATATGTTATCACCTCTATTCAATGTACCCGACCCCAAATTTTTCACAATGGATTCAGTGTTTACAATATTGAACAGTGACAACTTACTGGCACTTGCCTGAGGCAAGTTTTAGAGATGGGGTGCATCGATCTTAAAATTCAATGTCTGGGAAGTCCAGTTCTAAGAAGTCATTAGACGGGTAAGAAAAGGTGAACATTATTTAATTTAGTTTTAAATGAAAATATTGTTGGTTACATTGTACTTAACAATTTTTGGTTTTTTATGCAGGTGGGATTTGTTTATGAGTTCTTTAGGGGTGTGCCAGAGTGTGGAAGTCAAATGTCTCACTGGACAATAGAGTACCCTGAATGCCCCCAACAAGAAGATGATGGTGTTTATTGTGGAGTATATGTTACGGAGTATCTTGAATGCTTGTTGAAAGGAAAAGAAATGAACTTCACAAGTAAAGACATCCCTACAATTAGGGCATAGACCTTCCAAGGAATGATGAAGAGGGGAAGACTGCAACCAGAAATAGAACCTGCTCGAGATCATGAAGAGTCAAAAGAAGGAGCAGGTGACAAGAAGAATGAAGACAAGTCTAATGATGTTATGCCAAGCTTGAATACATGGCTTGTGTCATATTAATGACAAACAATGCAGTAAAATAATGTAATTTTGAAATGTTGCTTGAAAAAATGTGTATATAAACTCTGGAAAATACAGTTCGAGTATGAAGTATGTTTTGGGTTGAACAAAAAATTACAGTTGGAGTCAGGAGAGAATAGAAGTTTTATTGTTTTATGTTTATGCAGTGGTTCTAATTATAGTCAAATGTATGGGTTTGATGCTTTTTGTATGAAGTTTGAAACTATTAATCTGATGTCATTGGATGTCCTTCTAACTTTATCTAGTTGGTTTTCATATGGAAGAGAATTATGATGTATGACATGTTGTAGCATAAGTCATATATATGTAGATAATGATTGTCATCAACTTCAGCAGGTGCTCGTTCCATCTAATGAGTAACTCTCCGAACTGAAGAGTAAATATGTGAAATGTAATGTAATTACATGAATAGAGAAGTAACTATGAGAACAATAGAGTAATACTTTGAACTGAAAAGTAATTTTATGTACTATAGAGTAATCATTGAACATGTAAAGTAACTGTTCATGGAAAAAGTAACAAAATACTCCAAAAAGTATATACTAAGAAATTCTTAATAAGTATACAACTATCTGAACATAAGGTTTATCATGTTTTGTGATATTGAGGCTAAAATAACAAAGTGTGATCGTTCCAGATATAGTGACTATATGAACTAAAAAGTAACTCTGTCAATCTAAAAGTAACAACATGATGTACCAAGTAACTATATCAAACTGAAAGTAACATTATGGACGAAAACATAATTGTTGGACATTATTAAGTAACATTGGGTAAGCAAGAGTAAAGTAGAGTTTCACAATGTAACAAAAAGCGATTCTTTCTCTTTTCGGAATGCTCGTGTTCAATTAGAATGGTCATGTTATATATTTGAGCTATATATCTGAGAATGACGACTTTCATTATGATCAACATGTTCATAAGGTTCAAAATATTCTTATGATTGTAATTGAACAATAACGTGTGATTATTCTAGGTATAAAGTAATAATGTGGACAAAAATGTAAGTGTGACAACTGAAAAGTAACATTTTGAACACAAAAGTAAATGCATCATGTAAAACATAAATTATGAAAGTGGAAAGTAACTCAACAATCCGAAAGGTAACTGTGTAAATTACAATGTAACTACCAGACGTATTTGTTAAGTTTGGGTCCACCAATGTAAGAAATAGTTACAGAAAGTAACAACAAGTTGTTCTTGATAAAAATGAAACTATATGAAGATAACATTACACAATTATTGTATTGCAATTGCTAAATTACAAAGTGTCATATTTCTAGTTACAAAGTAAATTTTTGAACATTTAAGTAACTATGTGAACTTAAAAGTAACACGAACAACTCAAGTGTAACAGGTGCACCCATAACAAATCGTATTGACATAAAGAGTGACTATAGGGTACAAAAAGTAACCTTTTGACATAAAAGTAAGTAATTGAACTATAAAAGAATTAGCCTGATCTTGAGTAAGGACTAATTTGTACCAAAAAGGATTTCTCAAATCTGATACTAAACAATAGAAATAGGAGAAACGAATTTACAAATGTGATATGTAACAGAAAATGGAAAAGCAAATCACATGCCCACTAAAATTTGAAGAATCTTTAACATATATTTGAATTCAATAAAAATGCAGCTCCATAGAAAAGGGTAACAATAAAACTCAAGTGTAATAAAATATGAATTACAACTGTCACAAAGTACATCTGAACCATTACATTTACATCAACTTTTGGCATGACTCACACACTAAACAATTGGATAACATTACACTAAAACAGCTCAATAATCAATTCCAACAGTAGAAGTAGCAACATATCCGCATTAGGAAGCCAATGACACGATTTTACCGTGCGTATAATGTAAGTGCACGTGTCAATGTAGTATAGGCCCTTGTGAGGCCCGAGTCGAACTCAGGGACACTGAACTACCGGTTGACTACTACTAACTGTTCGCAATCAGCTAGGCCAATCAAAAGGTTTTGAGAGTTGTTGAAAAATAAAAGAAAATAAAATAAAACAGAGCAATCGATTAAGTGTTTAGTTTAATCAATTCAGGTGGGAATTTTTAGGATTGAGGTTTCACCGCGGGTTTTCATTGTATGAATTTCCACATAGTTAGTCAAATTCGCCTCTTATTCCGGATAGTGGCCTGTAGTCAGAATTGTTCACTGTCGTGATACAATTCACTACCTAAGTCTAGGTCGGTTCCACCGTCGTAGTAACCTATACCCTAAACTAGGTGTATTAGAATCGACCTCTGGGTTTCAACCATTAACTGTACATCACCTTGTTCAAGGGATTTATTAATTAATGTGAAATTATCTCTTTTCAATCGTTAATTCTTCTTTCAAAGAAATTAAGGGCATTAGATTATCATTAGGGTGATCAAGCATAATGATATAATTGAGACAACAAAATCATACCACGGATTTAAGAGACAAATTATGAATTACTATGATAAAAATGTCATACAATGATTGTCCGGGCTACTCCCGGTCCTAAAGATAAAGGGGATTAGCCCCACATGTTCATCTCTGAGCAAGACATGATTGAAGAAAGGGGAAACATGGAGAAAAACGTGAATAAAGTGATGAAACTCCTGAACGGAGAAGATCCAAGCGTTCCTCGGCGTAGAGTACGCGATCTACAACCTGTCGGCGGTGGAAAATGTCTTCTTTGGCTCTCGGAACGGTTGGGGCGTGCTTCTGGGATCCGTTCTTCTCTCCACATCTTCTCGGGACGTGTGCAGTGGCTAATGACGTGATGGATGACCCCCGGCCGCCGTCCTTAGGTATAAACACCAAGTTAGGTCGCCAAAATATCACCACCGTTGGATTCGGGCCGATCAGAAGCAAAAACTGATCTGACGATGTCGATACCATCGACGCGGGTCGATGGTATCGACCCCTCGTGATATCGGCAAGCCTTCCTTCTCTTCCGTCGTCCCGCCTAATGTTGACTCGATACCATCGACGGGGGTCGATGGTATCGACACCCTTTGGTGTCGGTTTTATCCCTTTTCCGTCACTGAAGCTATAAGCGTCGATAGTATCGACTTTGGTGTCGATAGTATCGACTGGTTGATCGCTAGCAACCTGAAGGTAACTCACTACCATCGACTTCCCAGTCGATGGTATCGACTCTGCGTGGCTCCTTGCGGCTGTCTACCTGTGACTATGTCGATACTATCGACGGGTGTCGATGGTATCGACAGCTGTATATATGTGTTTTTCCTGAAATTGCAAGACAAAACCAAATCAGCCGAGATAAAACCCATTATTATAATCATTTATGCTCAAAATGATAAAATAAGAGAAATTTGATACTGAGAAGGATTATAGACTAAAGTGAGTGAATTATGCAATATTAACCACCAAAGTGACCAATAAACACATAAAATGCAAGTAAAACAAGTCTATAAATACGACTCAAAATCATCACATCAAACTCCCCTAAGCTTGCACATTGCTCGTCCTCGAGCAACAAAACTCTAGAATAGAATTGTGAGGGTCAACTAAAGAACATATTATCACAAAAGACATTTCCATATGATCCCCGCCAGACATTCACATTCCGGCCCTTACTAACCACAGAATGATAATTACCCTCAAGGCGACAATAATCATCCATAAAAGATATCTACCTCAAAATTGATGAACACTATCACATAAGGCAGTTAACATAATAAAATCCTCCGGTCCAGACTTGGTGCACCTTGTGATCTTCTATCTACGTTGCTCGTCCTAACTACCATCTACATGGAAGCAGCTCTCCTGGTATAAATGAGTGAGGAGAAAATCACGGTGGCCAACCAATTTGAGCAACGGGTGGATGGAATAGGTGGTTGTGGAAGAAATGGAAGCATTATACGGTTTTAACATGCACAAAAATAATAATGACCTAAATGATGCATATGCAAATTAAAATGCCCTAATGCCTACATTTGGGTGGAATGATGCATGCACTATAATTCCATCTCAAGGTGAGATGGAATATCTAAGAAAACTACACCATGTACTTATTCTTCTTAATATGCAAGTGAGAACAAATTCCTTTCTCCCTCTCATTCCTACTTACTTCTCAAAAAAAATTCTTTTTTTTCAAACTTTTTTTAAAGCCCTTCTTCTCATAGATGACAATGAATTATTTGCCGCGCTCACTTCTTGTTACGTAACTTATACCTTTGAAGCATTCAGAAGATATGGCACAAGTTCACCACCTTTTATGTTTCAGAAGACATAAGATGCATGATGTACAATATGCACAAAAGATGTGAATGCAGCTACAAAATGACAGTTATGCAACTAAATGACACGCACCTAAGGATAATGTACATGTACAACTACTCTATTTTTTTCTTTTTCATGCAAAAATATGTAAAAATAGTTGTAATGCAAGACCTATCTACATGGGATGCAATCAAAGAGTGAAAACTGTAATGTGCTTCCAGTTCTTATGGTGGAGTATGAAAGCAATGGGGTGGATAGATCACAAGATTAATTGACTGAACCTTTGGAAAATGTTATGTGTCCCTCCTTACTGACCTGTGTAATAATTAAGAGGTTTCTCTCTCTTATTTCTAATTAAGGTCTCATTATCATTTGGTCAGCTTAGGATCAAACAACCAATTCCGTCCACTTTTCGTGAATCATAGGAATGTACAGTTGTGATTTCCTATTTTAGAGTTGACAAACCCAATTATTTTCTTAAGTCATGTATCCAAGTTGAACAACGCAAGCTTGCAACATCACTAAAAAATTTTAAATTCACCTCTGATTCCCATGTACAAACACAGAGATGACACAAGACATTTGACATCCACAATTACACTAGATAGAGTGTGGATCCTAAAAAAAACTAATAACTAAGAGAAATAGATGATAAAAGACAAAGCAATAAAAACTAAAAACTAAGAAAAATAAAGGATAGAAGCTGTTCCAACCCCCCCCCAAGCTTGAATTCGACTATGGCCTCGTAGTCAAAAACAACCTTATAAGGTGGAACAGTGATACTGATCATTCTGCAGGTGGTGGCGGGTACTGCGGGGCTGTGGGGTCCCAAGATGGGTACTGCCCCTGGAAACTCGGATCATACTGGGGCATCGGCGGAGGTTGTGGATACCCCCCAAAATAATTCTGGCTCTAGTAATTGTCGTAGAAGGGTTTTTGTTGCATCTCCATCCTATGCAACCTATCATGGATGTTCTGTTGGTTGTCGAGGAGGAGGCGCTCATTCTCGTAGATAGCCCTCTGGTTCTCTAACAGCCGGTTCGTCGTATCTTGAATACCGGTGAAGGAAGTTGTATGCTGCAGCTGGGTTTGCTGAATCTCCTGCAGCATTGAATACATCCCCTGCATTGAATAGGCATCCTCTCCTTGATGAGAGGGCTGAGGTGGCAGAGGCTGTGAAGATGATGATTCACCCAGGTGGAAACGGGGACGCTTCCGGGGTGCTACTCGTGCCCGAAGAGGAGTGAAAGCCTCCTCTTCCTCTTCATGCTCATCGCCGTCATCATTGTTGTCATCATTACCGCCGTCTTCATCAGAGTCGTCGATGGTGATGATAGGCCACCGGAAATGCTGAGCTCCCTCTATGTTGAAGACGGGGTCTGGAAGCGCACATTCTTGATATTTGTGATTGACATGGCAATGTGCATACGCCAAGCCATCACGGAGCAGGAGAAGGTTGGAGCGGTGCATATGATGCAGGTTGACCTTGTTCCTGTTGGAAAGGGGAGTAAGTTGGGAAAGATCCAACCCAAGATAGATGGCCAGTGGTGTGATAAGCCCTCCAAAGTGGATAGGAGCTTTCCGCGTACTCCTCTTCACGGCCAACACGCGCGTCAAGAAGAACGCGCCCCAATTGCACTCCTCGCGCTTCAGCAATTTATGCAGAAAGAACAAATCTGTCTCTTAGAATTTGCTAAGAGACAAGTCGCCGCGAGCAAAGAGCGTCGTACAGAGCATGCGGTGCAGAATCCGCACAAACGGATGCTCGAAGTCGGCTACTACAGCGTTGTGGTAGCTAACGGATTTGCCTGGAGGCGCAATCACCAGTTGGGCAAAAATGGCATCGTAATCCGTCCTGTTGTCTGGCCTCCGGTGCGGGTAGGGTGTATGATACCAGTTATACACCGAATTGAACTGGTCGAGAGTGAGGGTGTAGTTGTTGTTGAAGAGTCTGAAAGACACACGCCCTTCTTCCACTCTCTATCGGTGGCGATCAAGTCATTGGGCACGACGTTGATGTCCAATGACTCCATGAACTCCGCCACGAGCTCCTTGTATGTCGGCCATTCACCGAAGAATGGTTGTCCGTCAGCATGGTACTCCAGCTCGTCGGGCCTCCTGCCTGTATGCTTAGCCTGTCCCTGCAAGACGTAGGCGAGGTTGGCATTGAACCCCAAATCGCGGACCATAGTCCGGTCGACGTAGCGAGTGGGCTCAGTCTTCCTCTTCATCAGCTCCTCGTATACCTTCTGAACCTCCGTGGAAGGGTGAACAATCCTCAGATGAGGAATCGATGCGGTTGGCGGTGGAACGAAATCAGGGATCTCCATTGGGACCGCACGTGAAGAAGAAGCTCTGTATGTCTGCACCATTGTCGCTGAGAAAAAGGAATAGGTGATGGAGCTCGGTGAAGGTCGGAGAAGACAATCTCCGCTCGGTGCAAGGGTCGGGGAAGATCACGATCCTTTGACGCGCGTAGCAAGCCTCCGGTCGCACAACAATGCACAGTGCACAAATAGAGGGAAGAAGCTCTGAAGGTGTGAATAGATTTGACAACCAAATCTCTCTTTTATAACTGCGGTCGTCGCTGCTGTGGACCCATCGATACCATCGACAGGGTGTCGATGGTATCGACACATGTAGCACAATCCGGTCTTCGCGAGTATCGACGGCTGTCGATAGCCTGATACGTGTCGATACTATCAACGGATGTCGATGGTATCGACCCATACCACAGATCGAATTCCTTGATGTAGCGATCGCCGTTGATTTCCTCTCGCGGATCGGTGACATGTCGCGTTGATACCATCGGCGCAACTTGATAGTATCGACTCTTCTTAGGGCAAACACCATCGCGAGGCCTGGCCGCTACTTTCTGCCTGTAGCCGGGTCGATACCATCGACAGGCCCGTCGATGGTATCGACTTCACTGAGACAAATTTCTTCTGAAAATCTTCAGGGATCTCGCGAGTATCGACACCCATGTCAATACTATCGACCCCAATCTGGCGATTCACTGATGGTAGGTCGATACCATCGACGCAGCTGTCGATAGTATCGACTCAGAGAAATTTTTGTAGTCGCCTAACTGTGCCCATGTCGCTACCATCGACACAATGGTCGATGGTATCGACCCTGCCTCAGGCCTGCACACTGAACACGATCAAGGTATCATTTTTACACTAAAAACAAAATTAAACCAAACTAACTTGTAAATGCAAACAAAAATAGACGAAACTACCAATGGTTGGGTTGCCTCTCAACAAGCGCCCTTATTTAACGTCTTAGGCTAGACGAAATCGAGCTCATCACACATCCTCAAGTGCTATGAGTTTGACCTCATGCACTTTCCTCGTGTAGTCCTTTCCAAAGTATAGCTTCAACCTCTGTCCATTCACCAAAAATGTTGTCTCTCCATCACGCACCATGATTGCTCCATGTGTCCTTACCTCCTCTACAATGAAAGGTCCACTCCATCGGGATTTCAATTTCCCGGGGTGCAGCTTCAACCTTGGATTGAACAATAGCACCCGATCTCCCTTCTTGAAGATACACAGTTGAATATGTCGATTGTGAATAAGCTTTGTTCTCTCCTTGTAAATCCTCGATCTTTCATAGGCGTTCATCCTCATCTCATCTAGTTGATTTAGCTCTAGCAAGCGTTTCTTCCCTGCCTCATCATAATTCAAGTTCAGCTTCCTTAGCACCCAGTGCGCCTTATGCTCCAGCTCTACCGGCAAATGGCAGGCCCGCCCATAAGCCAACCTAAAAGGCGTAGTGCCTATAGGTGTCTTAAACGCCGTCCTATACGCCCATAAAGCATCCGGTAGCAAAGTACTCCAGTTCTTTTGTGTCGAAGCCACTGTGCGCTCCAAGATTTTCTTAATCTCTCTATTGGACACTTCAACCTGCCCTTGTTTCTATGGGTGGTACGGGGTGCCGATATTGTGCTTTACCCCGTACTTCCTCAACAATGCTGCAAACTTTTGATTTCTGAAATGGGTATCACCATCGCTGATAATCATCCTCGGTACACCAAATCTGCAGAAAATGTAATCTTTCACAAATCTGCACACTATAGTAGCATCATTAGTCCTAGTGGGTATTGCCTCTACCCACTTCAATACATAATCAACAGCCAACAAAATGTACAAATTAGAGTACAAGTGGTTTTTTGGACTGCAAAGTCCTTCAATTATTTTTGTCTTTTTGCTTCTCGCAAAGCGACATGTTTGGCCACTTGTTCGGCCTTGAAGACCTTGAAGTGTTCAAGAATATCGAATTTGGTCTACCCACAGATCAAACACCTCAACTTCTTGAAACACGTTGAGGGGCATCTCCTGTCGCTTTGATATAGTACCTGCCCTTTGACAGAAATCGCATCTTCGCACATAATCATATGCGTCCCGAAAAAGCGTAGGCCAATAAAGGCCACTCTCAAGCACCTTGGCCGCTGTCCTGGAACTTGCATGATGGCCACCCATTGGTAGAGTATGACAATGATGAAGAACACTATCATATTCAACCTCCGGTACACACCTGTGCAACACGCCATCCCTGCATTGCTTCAACAAAATGGGGTCATCCCAGAAATAATATCTCAAAGAATGGAAAATTTTCTTTTTCTCTTGATATGTCCAATCATCTGGGATAATTTTGCAGGCAAGATAATTAACAATATAAGAAAACCATGGATCCTTAGATTTTACAGAAAGAAGTTGCTCATCAGGGAACGTCTCGGTAATGGGTATATTAATGTCTTTCTCATCTACCCGTTCCAACCTAGACAAATGGTCCGCAACCACATTCTCTATTCCCGCCTTATCTTTAATTTCAATATCAAATTCTTGTAACAGTAAGATCCACCTAATCAATCTAGGTTTGGCATCTTTCTTTTCCATCAAATATTTTATGGCGGCGTGGTCCGTCCAAACCACAACTTTTGACCCTACAAGATATTGCCGAAATTTTTCAAATGCAAAAACGACGGCGAGAAGTTCCTTTTCAGTTGTAGTGTAATTGAGTTGTGCTTCATTTAAAGTTTTGGATGCATAGAAAATCACAGCGGGTTTGTTGTCAACACGTTGTCCTAGCACAGCCCCTACAATGAAATCTGAAGCATCGCACATCAATTCAAACGGCTTTGTCCAATCCGGTTTTTGCACAACCGGTGCAGAAATCAATTTCTCTTTGAGCACATTAAAAGCATGCAAACACTTTTCATTGAAATCAAACACCGCGTCTTTCTCCAACAGTTCAGATAATGGTTTAGCAATTTTTGAGAAATCTTTGATAAAGTGGTGATAGAATCCGGCGTGACTGAGAAAACTATGTACCCCTTTTACCGAATTCGGTGGGGGTAATTTGTAAATAACCTCAATTTTAACCGGATCTACCTCCAACCCCTTGCTAGACACTTTATGTCCAAGCACAATCCCTTCACTAACCATCATGTGGTATTTTTCCCAATTGAGAACTAAATGTGTGTCCTCACATCGTTGTAAAACTTTATCCAAGTTATATAAACATTCATCGAAAGACGCACCATAGACGGAAAAATCATCCATGAAGACCTCCAAACAGCGTTCAACCATATCAGAGAAAATGGCAAGCATGCAACGTTGAAAGGTTGCTAGTGCGTTACATAAACCAAAGGGCATACGACGATATGCAAAAGTTCCGTAAGGACAAGTGAAGGTGGACTTCTCTTGGTCCTTAGGATCAATGGAAATTTGATTATAGCCCGAATAACCATCTAGAAAACAAAAGTGAGATTGACCTGCTAATCGCTCTAAAATCTGATCAATGAACGGAAGAGGAAAATGATCCTTTAGCGTAGCAGAATTCAACCTACGGTAATCGATACAACACGCCACCCGGTTACCAAACGGGACGTGACTGGCTCATTTAATAAATTGTGAGTAACAGTAATTCCCCCCTTCTTAGGGACTACCTGTGTGGGGCTTACCCACGTCGAGTCGGAGATAGCGTAAATGATGCCTGCAGAGAGGAGCTTGATCACCTCCTTCTTGACGACCTCCATCATGCTTGGATTGAGTCTGCGCTGTGGCTGGATTACAGGTTTGGCTCCTTCCTCAAGCTGGATCTTGTGATGGCAAAGCGTAGGGGAGATCCCCTTGATATCTGCGACTGACCACCCGAATGCACCACGGTGGTTCTTCAGCACGATCATCAACTGATCCTCTTCCTCAGTACTCAGATATGCCGAGATAATCACTGGTAGCTTTTCACCCTCGGCTAGAAATGCATATTTCAAGTGAGGCGGAAGTGGCTTCAAGTCTAACTGTGGTGGACTGATCAAGGATGATCGAAGCGGTGGTGGAAGCTCCCCAAGATCTTCATAGTACCTAGCATAAAAATACGGCAGCACCTGAAGCATCTTGACAAATTCTTGTAGTGACTTACTTCTCATCCAGTCATGTGTTATATTGACAAGGCAAGCTTCAAGAGGCAGTTCTGGATATGCATCGAGGACAGAACTTGCTATGGCATCATCTTCAGTAGAAGGAGGGATTTCCTCCTCTTCATCATTCAGAAAACCCACAGCCTTGCGAAGAGAAACGACTTTGGTTTGTTCCATAATGTCTACGACCAGTGTCCCCTTCTCCACCTTAGTCATTACATGAGCCATATCTAAAAATGGCTTCCCTAGACAAAGAGAAATATTCTGATCAAAGTGTTTTACCATCTGGCACTGCTCCTTTGCTTTTGATTGTGTCGTGCTTGGGGGCATAACCATTTCAAACTGGTCATCAGCGATACCCAATGTCAAACGGCCTCTTCCCATCTCGAGTATCATATCTGTAGTAGCTTGGAAGGGTCATCCAAGGAGCATCTCATTTCCTTGTTCATCTTGCATTTCCATTACCACAAAATCTGCTGGAAATACAAACCGATCGACTTTAACTAACACATCCTCGCAAATACCTTATGGCTTCACCACAGAATTGTCTGCTAACTGAATCGTCATATTGCTATGCCTTGATTCTTTCAATCCCATCTTCTTGAACGTAGAGAGAGGCATCAAATTTATACTTTCCCTGGAATCACATAGTGCTTCGCCGAATTTCACTTTACTGATGTAACATGAAATATTGAAGCAGCCAGGATCCTGCCTTTTAGGTGGCAATGTGCTCATAATGAAAGCACTCACCTGCTCCTTCAGAACCACTACCTCAGTATCAGGAATCTTCCTCTTCTTTGTGATTATGTCTTTCAGAAACTTTCCGTAAGAGGGTATCTGCTCTATTGCTTCTAACAGTGGAATGTTAACAGAAAGCTTCCTAAAGCTATCTAGGAACTTCTTGAACTGAGCGTCCACTTTCTTGGCTTTCAAGCTATTTGGATATGGGACCAGGACAGTCTGTGCCCTTTGATGTGGCGGAACATATGGTGTCCTCTTCTGCGTCTCCTCCTCAGCAACTGATTCGGATGTGACATCTTCTACTACATCCTCTACCGGCTCTATGATTGGAATCGGAACCTCCTCTATAGCCTCACCTGTAGTTTCTGGCTGGGGAGTGCTTGGTTCATCGACCCTGGGATTTAAAATCTTTTTACCACTTCTTAGTAAAATTGTCTTAGCTTGTTGATTTCCTCCTGGAATGTTTGTATTTCCCAGAAAACCTTGTTGCGCTGGCTTTTTCAGATTTGCTATCTCGGCCGCCATCTGCGCTAAAGATGTCTCTATAGTCCTCAACTGCGCCCCATGGCTTTGTAAGGTCTGCCCAAATTAATTCATAAATTCTCCTTGTTGCTTAATCTGCTGGCCAAACATGCTCATAAGTTCTTGATTCTGCTTGATTACTTGATTGAGCAACTCATTGCTCTTATCCTCTGGCGACGGTTGGGGTTTTGTGTCAGGGTCCTGTAAGAAATTATTTGGGTCCTTCCATGAAAATTTCTTGTCTTTTCTCCAAGAATAGTCATTGTTTCTGTACCCCTGCTATTGGCGCATAAATTTCACCTGTGCTTCCTCATCAGATTCTGCATCTTCTTTTTCTAGAAATTTCTTGGCTAGAAGATCCATCTTCTCATTTAGCTCCTTGATGGCCTTTGACTCTCCTGCAGCTCGAATATGCTCTATTGCATCTCTGTCGCCCCAAGATTGCTTTTTGGCCATGTTCTTCAAAATCTCCCAACACCTTGTGCCTGTGTTGTTTAAGAAGAACCCCGAACCTGCAGAATCTAGGTAACTTCTATCATGCTCGCAAAGAGAAAAATAGAAGATCTTAACTTGTTTCTCCTTGTCAAGCCCATGATGTGGGCACCTCCTCAGCATTATTTGGAAACGTTCCCAGGTCTCATAATAAGTCTCCCCGGCTTTCTGGCTGAAAATTATGGATCTTCCGTACCAGATCGTTGGTCTTCTCGGGCGGAAAGAACCTCTCGAAGAACACCTCAATCATCTGGTCCCATGTTTCAACGGTCTCATCATCCAGGTTATGCAGCCATTCACGTGCATTACCTGCCAGAGAGCTGGGGAACAGCTTCAAGTAAAGTGTCTCCTGTGGAAACCTATCAATCTTGAGCATATCGCATTTTCCACAAATGTGTTGATGTGTGCGATAGGGTCTTCGTTCTTCAGCCCGTGGAATGCTTGAGACTTAACCAGGTTGATTAGTGCCAGATCAATCTTGTAGGTCGGAATGTTAACTGCCAGTTTTTTGATTGGCCCCTTTGATGTTGATGAGGAAGAAGCCTTTATCTTCTCCCATATTGTTTGTTCTTCTGCCATGGCTTCTGGTTCAGCGTCGGAATCTATATCTTCAGGTAGATCTTGAATGTTGTTCTCCTCGTCGTCTGGTCCCAGCGGTGGAACCTCTGGTGATAGATGCGTGTAGTCTGTGCTACGCGTCCTCACCATGCACTAGTACCTGCAAAATAATAATTTAGGTTCAGTACCGTGCTAGACGATTACTAAATATGAAAGATAAACTATGAATTTCAAAAATGAAAATAAAATAATAAAATAAAAAGTGGCCTACAATGGTCGTTTGCAACACTCGTAGTGCCGACAACTGCCGTGTCCCCGGCAATGACGCCAAAAACTTGACACGATTTTACCGTGCGTATAACGCAAGTGCACGCGTCAATGTAGTATAGGCCCTTGTGAGGCCCGAGTCAAACTCAGGGACACTGAACTATCGGTAGACTACTACTAACTATTTGCAATCAGCTAGGCCAATTAACAGGTTTTGAGAGTTGTCGAAAAATAAAAGAAAATAAATTAAAACAGAGCAATCGATTAAGTGTTTAGTTTAATCAATTCAGGTGGGAATCTTTAGGATTGCGGTTTCACCGCGGGTTTTCATTGTATGAATTTCCACATAGTTAGTCAAATTCGCCTCTTATTCTGGATAGTGGTCTTTAGTCAAAATTGTTCACTGTCATGATACAATTCACTACCTAAGTCTAGGTTGGTTCCACCGTCGTAGTAACCTATACCCTAAACTAGGTGCATTAGAATCGACCTCTGGGTTTCCACCATTAACCGTACATCACCTTGTTCAAGGGATTTATTAATTAATGTGAAATTCGTCTCTTTTCAACCGTTAATTCTTCTTTCAAAGCAATTAAGGGCATTAGATTATCATTAGGGTGATCAAGCATAATGATATAATTGAGACAACAAAATCATACCACGGATTTAAGAGACAAATTATGAATTACTATGATAAAAATGTCATACAATGATTGCCCGGGCTACTCCCGATCCTAAAGATAAAGGGGATTAGCCCCGCATGTTCATCTCTGAGCAAGACATGATTGAAGAAAGGGGAAACATGGATAAAAACGTGAATAAAGTGATGAAACCCCTGAACGGAGAAGATCCAAGCGTTCCTCGGCGTAGAGTACGCGATCTACAGCCTGTCGACGGTGGAAAACGTCTTCTTTGGCTCTCGGAACGGCTGGGGCATGCTTCTGGGCTCCGTTCTTCTCTCCACACCTTCTCGGGACGTGTGCAGTGGCTAATGATGTGATGGATGACCCCCGGCCGCCGTCCTTAGGTATAAACACCAAGTTAGGTCGCCAAAATATCACCACTGTTGGATTCGGGCCGATCTGAAGCAAAAACTGATTTGACGGTGTCGATACCATCGACACGGGTCGATGGTATCAACCCCTCGTGATATCAGCAAGCCTTCCTTCTCTTACGTTGTCCCGCCTGATGCTGACTCGATACCATCGACGGGGGTCGATGTTATCGACACCCTTTGGCGTCAGTTTTATCCCTTTTCCGTCAGTGAAGCTATAAGCGTCGATAGTATCGACTTTGGTGTCGATAGTATCGACTGGCTGATCGCTGGCAACCTGAAGGTAACTCGCTACCATCGAATTCCCAGTCGATAGTATCGACTATGCGTGGCTCCTTGCGGCTGTCTGCCTGTGACTGTGTCGATACTATCGACGGGTGTCGATGGTATCGACAGCTCTATATATGTGTTTTTCCTGAAATTGCAAGACAAAACCAAATTAGCCGAGATAAAACACATTATTATAATCATTTATGCTCAAAATGATAACATAAGAGAAATTTGATACTGAGAAAGATTATAGACTAAAGTGAGTGAATTATGCAATATTAACCACCAAAGTGACCAATAAACACATAAAATGCAAGTAAAACAAGTCTATAAATGCGACTCAAAATCATCGCATCAGCCAACATCATAAGAAACATTAGAAACAATAATATAGTGGAGCAGGGAGCATCATTAGAGATCAGCCAAGACAAGTAACATATCAATTAGGAACACCACAATCTAGAAAAGTATCTCTATGAATAGAAGAGTAAGCTTGAGAACATAAAAATAACTATGTGAACTAAAAAGTAATTGTGTATACTGGGAAGTAATTATTGGACATATAAAGTAACTTTGGGTCGAAAAAGTGACAAAAAGTTCTAAAATATAACTACTAAGGAACACTTATGTGACGACCCGACCGATAAAACGTCATTGACTAAGCGGAAGCAATCATTAACAGCGGATTACTGAAAATCACTAAAAATTAAAACCATTTACAAAGAGATCCATACATTGGAAAACTTTTTAAAAAAAAAACCAAAGTAATTCAATTACATTCTGGTTCACAAGTACATGTTCAGTACCATCTCTTCTCGAGGATCACAAGCATCAACTGCCCTATTAAAACTATACACAGGCAGCATAAGAACCTTGAGGCATCAAGCCAAAATCTCAGATCGATTCATTAAAAGTGCAAACTACTAATTCCGAGGAACTGAGAGTACAGAGACAACACATAGGACTCTACATACAAGACATGACAGCCAGTGTCTCCACCTGATAATTCACTACTGTCCCTGTTGTTGTTGCTGCTACTGCTGCTCTTCCCCTGCTATAGGGTTTCTGTCTCTTCTTCCGCGTCTACCTAAAAAGTGTTGATGACAAACGAAGTGAGACTCAGTCCCAGAGAGAGATATAACTCTCCGCCAAAAACATTATTATTGTAGTGTAATAGAATAAAACTGAGCAGAGGATCATATATATATTCAACAGCAGATAAATCAATGTTTAAACATATTAGAACAATATTCCTATTCACATCATTTCAGCTATAATTTTATAAAGCAGCATGTCACTTATCAAATAAGGAATATGAAGAACATGTATAACATTTATCCATCTAAGGTATGCTAAGCAAGGTAACATCACCAATGATTCTCGTATTTCAATCTTAAGCAAATACGCTACCAACTGATTACATTTTACAATCACATTTAATTAATGCCCTGAAGAGATGAAGTATACCATTCATACTCCAACCAACCACGATTACATAAAGCATCGGTACCACACAAGGTCAATGGAAGAGCCAGACTCCAAGACCTCAACCTTCTCCATCAGTACGAGATTATATGGTAGAGACATCACATGTCAAAGTGTAATTAGCTAGCCAGGGTATATTGGCATCTTCTCTATAGAGTTATAGCTCGCAGCATATACTCTCTTCACGTTTATGGCCGGTAGCCAATGCCTGGTTTCATATCATGGAGTCATGGCCCGTAGCCATACTCAAACTGGGGTATGGTCCGTAACCAATCCCGTATATAGGACATAGCCCGAAGCCATTCCTATGGGGCATAAGGATATAATTGCCAAATTACACCCACATATTCAAAAATATGTGCTTCGAGTTAAAATCGTTTCACCATTCAGCAAATTCTGAAGCTGATGGATTTGTGGTCAGGGAAACTATATTATATGATATCACTTGATTAATTAAGTGTATTACCATATTCTTTTAATATCAATCAAGTTCCCAAACATGAATTATTTTAGCAAATACTACAAAGAATGTGTAATACCATCAAGTACTTTTCAGGACTTATTAAAGCATTGGGATCTCAATCCCTCATCTCGTCAGGAGCATTCTCATCCTTTCACAAACTCATCTTCATGATTATGGAAAATGGGTATTCAAACCCTTAGTTCAACATAGAACAGTTGTTACCACTTATCAGGTAGCTAATACCTTTAGGTCATCTGACCAAGGTAAACATGATACTTGCTACACAAGCATCTCACATGGCTCTCAAAGTCCATTTCGTCTTTTGTTACCTCTCACTAGGTAACAAAGCATGTTATGGCTCACAAGGCCCATTAAAAATTTCAATAAATGAAACATCATAGCTCATACCTGGCTATGCTCATCATCTCATGATACCTGCATGGTTAGTACTCATGATAACAGTTATATCAATTACATATCAGCACTATGCAATACAAGGGTAACACCACTATTCCCTCACTAGGGTTAGGGTTTCCCATTTCATATCAATCAGGGTTACTCATCCCCTTTACACAATTAGGACTATGGTTAATCATCTCATTGCCCAAGATTAGGGTTTCATGTATTATAACCCAAAATTAGGGCTTCACATACCTTTACCCTATTTTAGGGTTAGGGTTTCAAATTAGTGTTTCACATAGTATTACATAGAATCACCCTAGATTAGGGTTTCACATCACATCACCCTGTATTAGGGTTTCACACCTCATCACCTTGAATTAAGGTTTCTTATAACATTTCCCCAAATCAGGGTTTCATATAACTTTACCCAAAATTAGGGTTTCATGAAGCATCCTCTTAAATTAGGGTTTTTCATTAAAATACCCTGAATTAGGGTCTCTCACATCATTACCCTAAATTAGGGTTACATCATCACCCTAGATTAGGGTTTTACCTAGCTTTACCCTAAATTAGGGTTAGAGCTCATCAACCTTCTCAATTAGGGTTTCATGATCTCATCATCATGGATTAAACCCTAATTACATATTTTATTCATGTTGAAAGTGTTGAGGATTAATTAATACATGATTATCACTCATGTATAAGTTCCTCTCTCTCATCCTCTCTAGGATGTTAATTACTTCAATCTTGATTAGATTGAATCAACCCCTTTATTCAAGTACATACATTTAGGGTTAGCATAATGTATTGAAACATTGTTACTTTCATAACCTTAGGTCTCCAAACGATTTTGGGTGATTTGAACCTCTAAACGGTTTTGACCTTCTTTCCCTTCAAACGGTTTTGAAACCAATTTCCCTCCAAACAGTTTTGAAACCGTTTGGGCATTCAACCCCTTGAAACTATTTGATCAAAATTTCGTTGAAA
Organism: Alisma plantago-aquatica; assembly: GCA_963693085.1. Lineage (NCBI taxonomy): Eukaryota > Viridiplantae > Streptophyta > Magnoliopsida > Alismatales > Alismataceae > Alisma > Alisma plantago-aquatica. The sequence continues at coordinate 1,261,922,427 of OY856412.1, forward strand.
CCGAATGAACAACTCAACAATGAAACCGATTGGACATCAAACGATTTGAGACCGTTTGGTCTCAAATGGTTTGAAGACCGTTGGATCTCAAATGGTTTCAAGACCATTTAGACTCAAATGGTCTTGAGACCGTTTGGTCAGAACCACCTCAAAACCGAATGGACCAATTAGGGTTTTCTTCAAACAATCGGTTTAGGGTTTGCACTCATTGAACCATCCATCAATTGTAGCATTGAGAGAAAATAAACTTGTGACCCTTGGATCTCCATCCATCAATATCAACCATTGACCTCCAAATGGTCTTCAGACCATTTGGTCTCAAACGGTCTTGAGACCGTTTGGGTCAATCAACATTGAAATCGATTCCCTCAACTAGGGTTTCAATCAATTCAATCGATTAGGGTTCGCAATTGGTGGATCATACATACTTGGAACCTTTAAAATTCAATTAATTGGAACCATTGGATCATCATCCAATCACATCAGCATATTCCTCCAAACGGTCTTGAGACCTTTTGACCTCAAACTGTCTTGAGATTGTTTGATCTTAAACGGTCTTGAGACCGTTTGATTTCAATCGATCTTGAGACTGTTAGGTCAGCAAGCCCAAACCGTTTGCACATGATATTAATTGAGGTGTGTTCTAAGATGACATCATCATCTTCAAGCTTCAAACCTTCGAAATTTTCTGTGATTCTTGTGCTGATTTCATCAACTTATCAATTGGAAATTTCGAGAATAAAAGAAAGAATCAACATATGATAAAGGAATGAAATCAATAACAATGCTTAAGGGTTCAAGTTATATAACCCGCCTTCAAAGTTGGTTTCAAATATTCAAGATTCACGTTCTCAATGGTGAATGAAGCTTCCTCAACTTCCCAAGGTTCGTCTTCAAGTCTTTGAGTGAATGAATGGCTAAGGTTGAAGATTGAATGGAGAAAAGAAGAAATTAAGCATTGAATTTCGATTTCCACCATAAAATCAAGGTTGCAAATGACTATGGAACTTACCTACAGGTGTGAGACGATCTCCTTCTCCTCTTTTTGCTCCCTTTGTCGTTGGCCTAGTGTGGAGTGGAAGGATTTTCTAAATAGCCTTTCTTACAAGTGAAAATTGAATTATATCATTTTATTTCTAGGAGAGAGAAAGTTGGAAAAGAAATTCCCCACTTTCATGCCACTTGCCCCCTCCATTCCTTGCTCACGAAGCCATCATCCTTCCCTTTTAATTCCTCTTCATTATCCATGAATTAAAAGAAAACAAATTAAGCACCTTTAACCATTTTAATAATAATATCCAATATTAGTGGATATTACTTTTTAGTTAACTAATGTGAGTGGGCTCTCCACTCACTTAGGATATGTTGGTGTCATTGCAAGGCACAAGGACGTCCATTCATATAGGATTTCAACTAACACATTTTTGGTTGAAGGGCGCTTCCATTAATATATATATATTTTCATTAAATTGAATTAGGGTTTCAATTATGCTTAAATCTTGATTATTTTAATATCAAGATTCTCTCTCCTCCAAAGTGATTCAAATGAGATGCTCCTCGCATTTTATTTTCTCTAAATGATGCCAAGAAACATGAGGGACTCTCTAGAGGTGGTATTTTGCATATTGAACCCTAGGTTTTGGGTAAATTGCACATTACCCCAAAACTAGGTTTTAATGCACAAACAATGCTTAACAAGCTCTTTCTTGGTACTCAGGCTTCCACAAACCATACTTCTGCATCATTTTCATTCTTATGATGCTTCAAAACTTGAGGAACATTTTATCATGTAACATTTGCATGTTAACCCCTCAACTTGGGTAATTTGCACTTTAGTCCAAAATAGGCAAAACATTGTTTCAACATTATTCAAAAAGGACTAAAATTGAAACATAAGTTCCTCTTGAGCCTTAATTACTTTTCAATAGATAAGAGTAAGCATATAATTAACTTTATTAAGCAAAACATCTAGGGTTAAATCATAACCCAGGTCAGGGATGTTACAAATTATCCACCCCTAATAGGGATTTCGTCCCTGAAATCATCAAGAGAAAAGAGAAGGGTACTTCCTCCTCATCTCTTCCTCTAGCTCCCAAGTAGCTTCTTCAACGCCACGATGATGCCAGAGAACTTTCAAAAGAACTATGTCTTTCTTTTTCAGCTTTTTGATTCTTCTATCAAGGATTAACACAAGTCCTTCTATGTATGATATATCATCATTTAACTCTACTTCCACAGGTTGCAAAACTAGCTTCGTGTCAGGATGACACTTTCTCAGCATGGAGATATGGAATACTGGATGCAATCTGTGTAGCTCAGGTGCCAACTCCAGCTTATAGGCTACTTTTCAAATCCGTTCAATGATTGGATAAGGCCCCATAAATCTAGGAGCTAACTTTCCCTTCTTTCCAAATCTAAGGACACCTTTCCAAGGTGAGATCTTGAGATATACTTTGTCTCCAACTTGGAATTCTAAAGGCCTTTGTCGTTTGTCGGCATACGACTTCTGTCTATCCTATGCAGCCTTTAACTAATGTTGTATTATTTTAATCTTCTCAGCTGTCTACTACACTAACTCAGGACCCAAAAGTTGATATTCTCATGTTTCATACGAACATAATAGAGATCTACAACGTCTACCATATAATGCTTCATATGGTGCCATGTCAATATTGTGCTGATAGCTATTATTATAAGCAAATTCTATCAAGCTCAGGTGTAGATCCCAACTTCCTACAAATTGAAGGACACATGCCCTAAGCAAGTCCTCTAAGGTTTGTATAGTCCTTTCCGATTGTCCATCTGTTTGTGGGTGAAAGGCAGTACTAAACCATAACTGCGTACCCAAAAATGACTCGTGAACTGGGGACCTCTATCAGAAAAAATAGTAGCCGGTACCCCATGTAAACGCACTATCTCATCTATATTTATTTGTGCAATCTTCTCAGCAGTATATGTTGTTTTGACAGGAAGAAAATGTGTTGTCTTAGTCAACCTATCAACTATTACCCATATGGAATCATGAACTTTGGCTGTTCTGGGCAAACCAACAACAAAATCCATAGTTACATGATCCCATTTCCACTGTGGTATAGGTAAAGGCTGCATTGTTCCTGCGGGCTTTTGATGTTCAGCTTTAACCTTCTGACACATTGGACACCGCATAACAAATCAACTACATCCTTCTTCAATCCGGGCCACCAATACATATCCTTTAAGTTATGATACATTTTGGTGCTTCCTGGATGCATGTCATACATCGAAGAATGAGCTTCCTCCAAGACTAACTTCCTTAAATCATTGGCATCATGTACTACCATCCTACCATGGTAACAGACTACCTGATCCTCAGACTCATGAAAGTCATCCCGTTTCTCACTACCATACTTTGACCTAATCTCCTGAATCATAGTATCAACCTTTTGTGCTTCTTTAATCTTCTGTCTCAGAGTAGGTTTCACTTGCATCTCAGCCAACAACCTGGCTAACAATGATACTTTAAGTTGTACATTGTTTTGCCTCAAAGAGATAAGCATATCTCTTTTAAAGCACACTAAGGATTTCAACTGTGCTTTATCTAGGGTTGGCGTTGATGATTTCCTACTTAGTGCATCAACCACTACATTAGCCTTCCATGGATGATAATCAATTGTACATACGTAGTCCTTGATTAACTCCATCCAGCGGCTTTGTCTCATGTTCAACTCATGTTGTGAGAAGATATATTTTAGATTCTTATGGTCTGTGAAAATTTGGAATGTCTCTCCATTAAGATAATGCTTCCAGATTTTCAAAGCATGGACCACAACAGCTAGCTCTAGATCATGTGTTGGATAATTCTCCTCGTGTTTCTTAAGATGTCGAGAGGCAAAAGAAATCACTTGTTTATCCTGCATCAACACACATACTAGGCCATTCTTAGAAGCATCACAGAAAACTATGTACCCCTTCCCTTGCTCAGGTAACACCAACACAGGTGCACTTGTTAACCTTATGTACCCCTTCCCTTGCTCAGGTAACACCAGCACAGGTGCACTTGTTAATATTTCTTTCAACAACTGGAAAGAATGTTGACACTTGTCATTCCAGATAAAAGGAACCTCCTTCCTAGTCAACTTGGTTAGGGGTAAAGCTATAGAACTGAAGTTCTTAATGAACCTCCTATAATAGCCTGCCAGTCCTAGGAAACTGCAAATCTCCGTCGGTGTCTTCGGCTGTTCCCATTGCAGAATAGATTCTACCTTCTTAGGATCAACACGGATACTTGAGGAAAATATTACGTGTCCTAGAAAAGAAACTTCTGGTAACCAGAACTCACACTTACTAAACTTAGCATACAGTTTATGCTCTCTTAGGAAAGTCAAAGCCTGACGGAGGTGCTGCTCATGCTGTTGAGCATCTCTACTGTATATCAAGATGTCATCTATGAAGACTACTATGAACTGATCAAGAAAAGGCCGGAAGATTCTATTCATGAGTTCCATGAATGCAGTTGGTGCATTAGTCAGTCCAAACGACATAACTATGAACTCATAGTGACCATACCTTGTCCTAAAGGTAGACTTAGGTATGTCACTCTCCTTGACACACAACCGATGGTATCCTAACCTCAGATCTATCTTAGAGAAGATAGTTGCACCATGTAACTGATCAAACAGGTCATCTATCCTTGGCAGAGGATACTTGTTCTTTATAGTTACTTTATTTAACTGCCTATAGTCAATGCATAATCGCATAGACCCATCCTTCTTTTAAACAAAGAGAACTGGAGCACCCCATGGTGAAGTACTCGGTCGAATAAAACCTTTCTCAAGCAACTCCTGCAACTGTTTCTTGAGCTCTGCCATCTCAACAGGTGGCATTCTATAAGGTGTTTGAGCTATTAGTTGTGTGCCTGGGATTAGATTAATCTCAAAATCAATCTCTTGGGGCAGAGGAATACCTGGAAGTTCCTCAGAAACATATCTTCAAACTCCCTAACTATTGGAACTTCAGAAAGATTAAGGCTTTCCATTGTGGTGTCTACCACATGAGACAAAAATGCAAAGCATCCTTGTCTCATCAGCTTCTCAGCTACCATAGCTGACACTAGATAGGTTGGAAGAATCTTTCTATCTCCCTGAAAGATCCATGTGTCATTATCATCTGTGAACATAGCTTGCTTGGAATCACAATCCAAGACAACCTTATACTTTTTTAGGGTGTCCATCCCAATAATTATATTGAATCCATGTATCTCAAGTGGTATAAGGTCCACCTGAATGCGATGTTCAGAAAAGGAAAGAGTGCAGGGAGAACACACCTCTCACAGCACTGTAGATCCAAGCAAAGGAGTTTCTAATAACAAATTATCTACTCTATGACTGATAGTCGTATTGAAGTCAAGATTCACTTCTCTAGTGATAAAGGAATGTGTAGCACCCAGATCAATTAAAATAGATACGAAGAAGGATGAAGACATATCAGAATGAAATAGTTCCATCTGACGTGTCACAACTCGAGGGTTGACTACTGCTTCGGGTTGATTCATCGCATAGAATCTCACCATTGCTTGCAGTTGACCCTGTGCTCGGTTGTTGGGTGCCGATGATCCAACTTGGGACGCTTGTCCACGTCCTCTAGCACCACTCGAAAACTGCCTTCTTTGAGAGCCTTGTTGACTCTACCTCTGGGGTTGAGTCACCATTGTGTTCCCGACTGGACAATCCCTTGCTAGATGTCCCACTTGTCTACACTGGTGACAGATCCTGGTCTCAGGATAGGGTCTATAAGGTCCAGTCACCAATGTTGATGTTGTGGTGAGGGCTTGACTTGGAACAAAACTACGACCCCTACCCCTACTCAACGTCCATTGCGTCTGGGTATTGAATCTTGATGGTGTTGTCGGTGCAGAAAACCTCGGCTTCTTAAAAGCCCTCGGACCTCTGTCCTTGGAATGGTGTGTACACCTTCTTACCACTGGTCTGTCTCTTCTCAATCACAGACCTTTCTATCTATCTCACAGACTCCAAAAAAGTAGCAAACCTCTCCATTTCTCCAAAGCAGACACAGTAGTGGTCAATTCAGCGTTCAACCCCTTCTCGAAATGCTGAATTCTCTCTTCATCACTAGCTGCCATATGCGGACTGAACCGCAAAAGCTCCATGAACTTAGCCTCATACTCGCTAATGTTCATCGGTCCTTGTTTTATCTTCTCAAACTGAGATATCTTCTCATCTAGATAAGTCTTAGGGAAGTATCTAATGACGAATTCTCGTCGAAATTCTTCCCATCCGACCTCGACACCTGGCCTCTTGCCTTCTTCTATTGTCCACCAATGGCCAACACTCCCTTTTAGAAGGTACACTGCATGTCTGACCTTCTCAGCTTCAGGGATATTGAGGATTCTGAAAGCCTTCTCCAGTTCTGTTAGCCATAAGTTAGCATCTGTTGGGTCAGTTGTACCAGCATACTCTGTGGCTCCTACCCGGCGAAGCCTCTCAAAAGTCTTACCAGCTCCCTGTCCCTCATTATGGGTCGGTGCCCTAGGTGTAGGTGGTGGCATCCTATCCGCCATATGCGACATGGTTGCCATGAACTACCCAAAGAGAGCATGGAAAGTTGGGTTCTCTATCATGGATGGGTCAAACTAGGAATGTTTAGGTGCCAGTTCCTCCCTAGCATGTTCCCTTGCACCTCCTCCTGGTGAAGCAACACTGCTCTCAACAGCATGTTCTTCATCTGATCCAGACATCTTCAAGTTCTTCTTCTCCTCCTATATGAGCAGAATCACTATCAGATAACTGGAAGACACTAGAACAGACTCAACAACCTAATCCTATGTCTCTGTAGACTTAGTAAACCTAGAGCTCTGATACCACTAAACTTGTGACGACCCGTTCGATAAAATGTCATTGACTAAGCGGAAGCAATCATTAACAGTGGATTACTGAAAATCACTAAAAATTAAAACCATTTACAAAGAGATCCATACACTGGAAAATTTAAAAAAAAACAAAGTAATTCAATTACATTCTGGTTCACAAGTACATGTTCAGTACCATCTCTTCTCGAGGATCACAAGCATCAACTGCCCTGTTAAAAATATACACAGGCAGCATAAGAACCTCGAGGCATCAAGCCAAAATCTCAGATTGATTCATTAAAAGTGCAAACTACTAATTCCGAGGACCTGAGAGTACAGAGACGACACATAGGACTCTACATACAAGACATGACAGCCAGTGTCTCAACCTGAGAATTCACTACTATCCCTGTTGTTGTTGTTGCTGCTGCTCTTCCCCTGCTATAGGGTTTGTGTCTCTTCTTCCGCGTCTACCTAAAAAGTGTTGGTGACGAACGGAGTGAGACCTAGTCCCAGCGAGAGATATAACTCTCCGCCAAAAACATTATTATTGTAGTTTAATAGAATAAAATAGAGTAAAGGATCATATATATATTCCACAACAGATAAATCAATGTCAAAACAGATTAGAACAATATTCTTATTCACATCATTTTAGATATAATTTTATAAAGCAGCATGTCACTTATCCAATAAGGAATATGAAGAACATGTATAACATTTATCTATCTAAGATATGCTAAGTAAGGTAACATCAACAATGATTCTCGTACTTTAATCTTAAGCAAATACCATATTTAATTAATGCCCTGAAGAGATGAAGTATACCATTCATACTCCAACTGACCACGATTACGTAAAGCATCGGTACCACACAAGGTCAATGGAAGAGCCAGACTCCAAGACCTCAACCTTCTCAGTCACTACGAGATTATATGGCAGAGACATCACGTGTCAAACTGCAATTAGCTTGCCAGGGTATATTGGCATCTTTGCTATACAGTTATAGCCCACAGCATATACTCTCTTCAGGGTTATGGCCCGTTGCCAATGCTTGGTTTCATATCATGGAGTCATGGCCCGTAGCCATACTCAAACTGGGGTATGGTCTGTAACCAATCCCGTACATAGGACATAGCCCGCAACCATTCCTATGGGGCATAAGGATATAATTTCCCAATTACCCCCACATATTCAAAATTATGTGCTCCGAGTTAAACTCGTTTCACCATTCAGCAAATTCTGATGTCGATGGATCTGTGGTCAGGGAAACTACATTATATGATATCACTTGATTAATTAGGTGTATTACCATATTCTTTTAATATCAATCAAGTTCCCAAACATGAATTATTTTAACAAATACTACAAAGAATGTGTAGTACCATCAAGTACTTTTCAGGACTTATTAAAGTGTTAGGATCTCAATCCCTCATCTCATTAGGAGAATTCTCATCCTTTCTCATACTAATCTTCATGATTATGGAAAATGGGTATTCAAACCCTCAGTTCAATTGTTACCACTTATCAGGTAGCTAATATCTTTAGGTCATCTGACCAAGGTAAACATGATGCTACAAAAACATCTCGCATGGCTCTCAAGGCCCATTTCATCTCTTGTTACCTCTCACTAGGTAAAAAAACATGTTATGGCTCACAAGGCCCATTAACAATTTCAATAAATGAAACATCATATCTCATACCTGGATATGCTCATCATCTCATGATACCTGCATGGTTAGTACTCATGATAACAATTATATCAATTACATATCAGCACCATGCAATAAAAGGGTAACACCACTATTCCCTCATTAGGGTTAGGGTTTCCCATTTCATGTCAATCAGGGTTACTCATCCCCTTTACACAACTAGGACTATGGTTAATCATCTCATTGCCCAAGATTAGGGTTTCATGTATTATAACCTAAACTTAGGGTTTCACATACCTTTACCCTATTTTAGGGTTAGGGTTTCAAATTAGTGTTTCACATAGTATTACATAGCATCACCCTATATTAGGGTTTCACATCACATCACCCTGTATTAGGGTTTCACACCTCATCACCTTGAATTAAAGTTTCTTAAAACATTTCCCCAAATTAGGGTTTCATATAACTTTACTCAAAATTAGGGTTTCATGAAGCTTCCTCTTAAATTAGGGTTTTTCATTACCATGAATTATGGTCTCTCACATCATTACCCTAAATTAGGGTTACATCATCACCCAAGATTAGGGTTTTACCTAGCTTTACCCTAAATTAGGGTTAAAGCTCATCAACCTTCTCGATTAGGGTTTCATGATCTCATCATCAAGGATTAAACCCTAATTACATATTTTATTCATGTTGAAAGTGTTGAGGATTAATCACTACATGATTATCACTCATGTATAAGTTCCTCTCTCTCATCCTCTCTAGGATGTTAATTACTTCAATCTTGATTAGATTGAATCAACCCCTTTATTCAAGTACATACATTTAGGGTTAGCATAATGTATTGAGACATTGTTACTTTCATAACCTTAGTTATCCAAACGATTTTGGGTAATTTGAACCTCTAAACGGTTTTGACCTTCTTGCCCTTCAAACGATTTTGAAACCAATTGCCCTCCAAACGATTTTGAAACCATTTGTACATTCAACCCCTTGAAACTGTTTGATCAAAATTTCATTGAAACCGAATGAACAACTCAACAATGAAACCGATTGGACATCAAACGGTTTGAGGCCGTTTGGTCTCAAACGGTTTGAAGACCGTTTGGTCCAAACCACCTCAAAACCAAATGGACCAATTAGGGTTTTCTTCAAACAATCGGTTTAGGGTTTGCAGTCATTGAACCATCCATCAATTGTACCATTGAGAGTAGATCAACTTGTGACCCTTGGATCTCCATCCATCAATATCAACCATTGACCTCCAAATGGTCGTTTGAGACCGTTTGATCTCAAATGGTCTTGAGACCATTTGGGTCAATCAACAATGAAATTGATTCCCTCAACTAGGGTTTCAATCAATTCAATCGATTAGGGTTCAGAATTGGTGGATCATACATACATGGAACCTTTAAAATTAAATTAATTGGAACCATTGGATCATCATCCAATCACATTAGCATATTCCTCCAAACGGTCTTGAGACCGTTTGAGCTCAAACGGTCTTGAGATCATTTGATCTCAAACGGTCTTGAGACCGTTTGATTTCAATCGATCTTGAGACCGTTTGGTCATCAAGCCCAAACCGTTTGCACATGATATTAATTGAGGTGTGTGCTAAGATGACATCATAATCTTCAAGCTTCAAACCTTTGAAATTTGATGTGATTCTTGTGATGATTTCATCAACTTATCAATTGGAAGTTTTGAGAATAGAATAAAGAATCAACATATGATAAAGGAATGAAATCAATAACAATGCTTAAGGGTTCAAGTTATATAACCCGCCTTCAAATTTGGTTTCAAAGCTTCAAGCTTCACGTTCTCAATGGTGAATGAAGCTTCCTCAACTTCCCAAGGTCCGTCCTCAAGTCTTTGAGTGAAATGAATGGCTAAGGTTGAAGATTGAATGGAGAAAAGAAAAAATTAAGCATTGAATTTCGATTTCCACCATGAAATCAAGGTTGAAGATGACTATGGAGCTTACCTACAGGTTGGATACGATCTCCTTCTCCTGTTTTTTCTCCCTTGGTCGTTGGCCTAGTGTGGAGTGGAAGGATTTTCGAAATAGCCTTTCTTGCAAGTGAAAACTGAATTATATCATTTTATTTCTAGGAGAGAGAAAGTAGGAAAAGCAATCCCCCACTTTCATGCCACTTGACCCCCTCCATTCCTTTCTCACGAAGCCATCATCCTTCCCTTATAATTCCTCTTCATTATACATGAATTAAAAGAAAACAAATTAAGCACCTTTAACCATTTTAATAATAATATCCAATATTAGTGGATATTACTTTTTAGTTAACTAATGTGAGTGGGCTCTCCACTCACTTAGGATATTTTGGTGCCATTGCAAGGCACAAGGACGTCCATTCATATAGGATTTCAACCAACACATTTTTAGTTGAAGGGCACTTCCATTAATATATATATTTTTGCATTAAATTGAATTAGGGTTTAAATAATATCAAGATTCTCTCTCCTCCAAAGTGATTCAAATGAGACGCCACACTCATTTTCTTTTCTCCACATGATGCCTATAAACATGCGGGACTCTCTAGAAGTGGTATTTTGCATATTGAACCCTAGGTTTTTGGTTAAATTGCACATTACCCTAAAACTAGGTTTTAATGCACAAACATTGCTTAACAAGCTCTTTCCTGGTACTATGGCTTCCACAAGCCATACCTCTGCATCATTTTCATTCTTATGATGCTTCAACACTTGAGGAACATTTTATCATGTAACATTTGCAAGTTAACCCCTCAACTTGGGTAATTTGCACTTTATTCCAAAATAGGCAAAACATTGTTTCAACATTATTCAGAAAGGACTAAAATTGAAACATAAGTTCCTCTTGAGCCTTAATTACTTTTCAAGAGATAAGAGCAAGCATATAATTAACTTTATTAAGCAAAACATCTAGGGTTAAAGCATAACCCAGATCAGGGATGTTACCACTTACAAATGAACTACTACAAAATTGCTAACTATAACTTTCAAATAAGAACATACTCAGTTCTTCACATAAACAAAACAAAAAGAAAGTTAAGACAACAATTACATAGATTTGCTAAATATATCCACTTAGTAGGAAAAACACCCACCTATTTGTTTGAAGGACAGTTTCTGCTATCATGATTGACACCGTATTGTAAGCAGTTTTTACATTGTCTTGCTTTAGATTGGGAAATTTCAACTCTAGATCTATACCACATATCAGTCGCTTTAGGTCTCCCTTTAGTTTTGGAAATACTTGGAATGCTGACCTGCACAACAAAAGAAGAAGATGTACACTAATATCAACAACATCTAATTCTGGTAGCTCCTTCTGCAAAGCTATGAGCTTTTCATGACAAATATATATAGCATTGTTCCTATACACTATGTTCACAACTGAATTGGAAGAAGAAACCAGTTGTAGTGTACTTCTATTGGATGAATGCATAATAGATACTATGCCAAAAACCAAAGGGTGATCTCTAGATCCCTTTCTCCACCTCATATATATACATATATATATGTATATATATGTATATATATGTATATATATATATATATATATATATATATATATATATATATATATATATATATATATATATGGCTCCGGAAGAGTGCAAAAATCACAAATCTTTAGATAAGAAAGAATGTGCCTATGTGGAATTCCTTTAAATTCTAACATGAAACAATTACATGATAGCATATCAGTAGTTAAATCTTTTTTTAAAACACGAGGACAACTAGAACCACCAATACAATAGACCTCAAACACACCTTCATCAGAAGTTTCCTTCATGTTATAAACCATACTTTGATGAACTTCAGATTGAATGATCTTAAAAATAGACTTGATGTATATACCTCTCATTTTCTCCTTCAAAGGCCAAAATGAAGCCAAAGACATATTGTTGTACACGTCGTCAAAATCCTTGAAATTTTCTATCTCCCGCACATGAGAATAATAAGTCTCCAAGCTACAAACAAGTTCAAATGGTGTTTTTCAGCTATTGATGTAGCTTCTAATGAATGTATTAAGGATCTCACTTCTTTGGGTTGTCCTCATGACAACAAAGAAAGAATCGTGCGTAAAACATGGTACCCACTGCCACCGCATGGCTACACATCACAAAACCAATTAAAGGACAATAAGTTGTTCTCTTCAACAATAGAACTTTATCTCTCCTTAAAATTGTTTGTATCATCTACACCCCAAACAAAATCATACAAAGCACTAATGATCTGATCTTTGTTAGGTATTAAACTAAGTTTAGAGGGGAGTTTCTGTAGAAGGTGTCAGCTGTAAAAATGATGCTTACATGATGGAAAAGCAATAATGATATCAACATTCATTGTTGGTCTTGATTAGACAGATGGAGACTGGATATTTGTTAAAACACAATAAATATTGATTGAAAACCCATAGAAATGACTCATACTTCTCATCCGAAAACAAGACTGAAGCAAATAACACTATTTTGCAATGGTGACCAATACCACCAAACATTCCAAAAATCATTGAATACTTATTGTTATGATAAGTGGTATCAAATACAATGACATCATCAAAGAGTGCACAATGATCAACAAAAATAGGATCAAACAAAAGCAAATGTGTCAAGCAACCATTAGAATCTTTTTGATGCGTAGAAAAGAATTTAGAATCCAAGACTTTGAAGCTTGCAAAACAATGTAACACCATATCCACGTCATATTTAGATGACTCATTTGTCTTGTTACTGAGGTGTCCATGAGTTTGTCTTCTTGTAAATGTCAACTTTTCATAACCACCAGACTTAGTTTCTATTAATGTGAGTTATTTGGAGATAGGAATGTTTGCTTGAATCATAGAAGAATGCATCTCTTTTTGAGTTTGTTTAAGAGAAGAATTACACTTCAATTAATGCAAGTGAGTGTCATTGACAAGATCAAGATTATGTTCATCAACAAAAGCAGTAATAACCCATTTAGATGAGGACTTGTCTAGTGTAAATCGGATCATGGCTTTGTACCCACACCTTTTCTCACAACTCTTATGCTTCTTGGACAACTTCTCATGTAGATCACTAAATTCATCACAAAGAGTGCTCAAAAGACCTTTGGATCTCTTAGAACAACTAATATGACCTTGCTTATCACAAACCAAATCTTTAGCAAGTAAAATCTTGGTACCTTGTTCATAAAGATTGTCATATTTACTTATATTAAATCCAATCATACTAGCATATCTAGAATAAAAAGATATACCATCATCTAAACTTCCAAATTCAAGTCCAATTCTAGGGACATCAACTGAGGACATAATAACATCATCGACAGATGAATAAGATCGAACAATATCATCATCATGATAAATCATATCATTATTAGCATCAATATCAAGACTATGATCCATAACAGAAACAACATAAAGGAAAACCTGCATAAAAACAATGCATAAATAATTAATAAACAGAGATACAAAAATCCATTTTAGAAAATATAAAAAGGGATGAGTATTGTTGGAATAAAAGAGATAGAAAAGACACCAATTTCATGTACATACACATCCAACTACATTTTAATATAAATTTGTTTCACACAATATAAAAATAACAAATTTAGTAACTACCTATATGTATTATAACAGTTCATTTCAGCAACTACATTACAGTTACTAATCATATTTAGTAATATTTCAGTAAAATGTGTCCCATGTGTATAAACCACTAGAAAGTACCTATCTGAACATCACTGCATATCTGAAAATGATTACAACAAGGACACGTAACAACAACAACAACTAGAAAGTAACTATCTAAACTTTAAATTCACACAGTGAACAACAAAATAAATATTTAATAAATAAAGTAAATGTGGGTAAACAAAGGTAACTGTGTGTTACATAAAGTAACTTCTATGAAAGAAAAGTAACTATTAAACTAATTGTTTGATTTAGAGACCTAACTATACATCATGTTTTATTTAAGCTCCGAGAGAGTGAATGGTACTCAAGAGGAATAAACAGAATTGTCTTCGGATTAAGGACAGAAAAGATGGAAATTCAAGATGAAGCTAGATAGAAAAGGATACACGAATGAAACATGATGATAGAGAAACCAATCCCCAAAAAGGTTGATAAACCATGACAAATAGGGAGATGGTCTGGGAGAGGTATGGGATGCATCTTACCTGGTTGTAACCTGAGCAGCGTCGTCATCATCAATGTTTGCAATCTAGGCCACCTGCACCTCCCCCTCCCATCACCAACAAAACATCATCAATTTGGAAATTAGGAATGTGGGAATTGAGAGTGTTCACCGTCTTCAGGTGAGGAAAATCATCGTCTAGGTCATAAATGATCTCCGTCTTCAGATGTAGAAAATTAGGGATGGAGGTCATCAACTTGTTTAGGAAGATAGCAAAATCAAAGGAAGCAAGAGCCAAATGAAAAGAAGCATGAGCCGAATCGAAGGAAGTGAAAAAAAAATATTTATAAAACTTCCACCGCATCTTTAGAAATGGGTAGTGTAGCTATAGTACCCACATAGGTATTAAATGAACACATATATATATTTATATAAATATATATATGTATATAGATGGCTATTCATTCGTTGTCCAACTAGTAGTCTGGATTTTTGCTACCAGTGCATCCCGAAAAGTAACTATATGCTCTGAAAAGTAACTCTCTGAATAAAAAAGTAGCCATATTGATAAAAAAAAAGTACTATATGACTTAAAAATTAAAGTCGGACAGAATATACATCAAATATATATGTAATTGTATATTTGTTATAGCTGTTACAAATGTAACTGTTTATGTATGAAAAGTAACATTTTGCAAGGTAAAATAACCATCTACATGTGTAAAGTAAGAAACTTCAAAAAATAACTAAAAGAAGGAGCAGGTATCGAATATGAGATATATATATATATATATATATATATAAAAGAATTGTGTACCCAAGTGCACATAAGTTATATGTACCAACATCATTCTTATCCTTCGGATCCTAAAATAGCGCCCGTGCTTGGAATAGCGGTGGGATCATAACTAATTATTCAATCACGTGATCTTCTACCCCATTAATTATCTCTCCAGAAAATGATGCATGCAAAAAGTCTTTCTTTCCGGCTTTTCGACACACTGCCTTTCCTAATAAATGAATCTTTATTGACTTTCATATTTTTCACGTTGGCATTCTTTAGATATAAGTTCTTTGGTTTCACGTCGCCAACTACATGGTGCTACTTTTTCTGACTTCTCGAATTTGAATGTTGTTTAGGTTACTTACTAATACAAATTGCAATGGCACATGTGCATTCCGATATATATATATATGGTTTCTGCTATTTGAATCTGGAAGCATTATTTTCAACCACGTGATTACTGTCAGCTTATGATTTATTGTCAGCTTGTTCATAGAACTATGTGACGACGAGCAAAACTAAATTTATAACAGATAGCATCACATATTCAAGTAGCTTGATAAGTTGGATCTCGACTAAACCATGTTGTAACATAAGTAATTCATTGTTGGATCACCAAAACGCTGAAGAATTCTTGTTCATGGTTCCCACAAATCACTAAAAAATGACAGCGACGAGGGGTGTCGCAGCACCACGAGACAAGTTATCGTTGTCACAATCCCTTACCTACTTCACTCGCAGAGGCAGGCTACAAAGGATGCCGGGGTCCATTCTAATCTCAACGTCATGCGCAATATTTACGGCTAGACAAGAAGGCCAGCAGTTCTGGGGACATGCTCGTCGATGGGAGGATCCCGAAAGTGCAGCAGATGCTGTAGGACTTTTTCAATGGCAACGAGCTGTGTAATGGCATCAAGCCAGATGAGGTTGTGGGGTACAATGCGGCCGAGAATGTGCAGGACCTGCTGCTTCAGTGGTTCTGGATATCACGCCCGTGCGGCTGGGTCCAGCAACGACAAGTTCAGTTATGACCGTGCTAATCCCGCGAAACAACATCAACCCGGCGAAGGAGCAGGTGTTCTCCACTTACTCCGACGACCATGTAATGGGAAACATGTAGTGGCCGGATGACTAACAGAAGCTCTCGATTCTCCACTCTCACACCCCCCCCCCCCCCCCCCCCCCCCCCCCGCGACGCTCTCTACTTGTACTATCCGTTTTTCTGTTTAATTCGGGTGTTGATGGCTGGGTCCGGCGGAAGGCATCAGTAGTACAACTCGTCAGCAATAGTGGCATAGTAGGTTTACTATTGTACATGCCTGGTGGTACCCTTGATTCTGTTGGTAATGTTTAGCGGGCACAGATGACTGTGAAATTAATTGAGAGGCATAACAGCCGGAGTAGTGAGCCTCAGAGGGTACATGCAAATTGTGTGTACTGGCCGGTACACCATTCTTGAGCCATATATATATATATATATATATATATATATATATATATATATATATATATATATATATATATATATATATATATATATATATATATATATAGTCAGGCTAGAATACACTCGAGTGTATCCGGAGCGGAATACACTCAAATAGTTTTTCATGATGCAATATTTATTTTGAAAATCTAATCCGTTGATCTTCTTAAACATCTCGTGAACAACTCATACGCAAAATTTGAGCACATTTGGATATGTATAGCTCATGTTATGAAGATCGCAAAAATTATGCATTTCAAATTAGTTTCGCGCGTCGATCTTGTTGCCCTTGGATGAGTGACTTACACTCATCCAAATGGGCTCAAAATTTGTATGTAGCCTGGTTATAGTATGACGGTGAAGATCAACGGTTTACATTTTGCAAAAAATACTCTCTATATACAAACACACTTGAGTGTATTCGTGCGATCCGTACACTCGAGTGTATTCTAGCCTGACTCTATATATATATATATATATATATATATATATATATATATATATATATATATATATATATATATATATATATATATATATATATATATATATATATATAGAGAGAGAGAGAGAGAGAGAGAGAGAGAGAGAGAGAGTCAGGCTAGAATACACTCGAGTGTACGGATCGCACGAATACACTCAAGTGTGTTTGCATATCAAGACTATTTTTTACAAAATGTAAACCGTTGATCTTCGCCGTCATACTATAACTAGGCTACATACAAATTTTGAGCCCATTTGGATGAGTGTAAGTCACTCATCCAAGGACAACAAAATCGACGCACGAAACTAATTTGAAAGGCATAATTTTTATGGTCTTCATAACATGAGCTATACATATCCAAATGTGCTCAAATTTTGGGTATGAGTTGTTCACGAGATGTTTAATAAGATCAACAGATTAGATTTTCAAAAAAAATACTGCATCATAAAAAACTACTTGAGTGTATTCCGCTTCGGATACACTCGAGTATATTCTAGGCTGACTGTATATATATATATATATATATATATATAAATAAATAAATATATATATATATATATAGAGTCAGGCTAGAATACACTCGAGTGTACGGATCGCACGAATACACTCAAGTGTGTTTGCATATCAAGACTATTTTTTGCAAAATGTAAACCGTTGATCTTCACCGTCATACTATAACTAGGCTACATACAAATTTTGAGCCCATTTGGATGAGTGTAAGTCACTCATCCAAGGGCAACAAAATCGACGCGCGAAACTAATTTGAAATGTATAATTTTTGCGGTCTTCATAACATGAGCTATACATATCCAAATGTGCTCAAATTTTGTGTATGAGTTGTTCACGAGATGTTTAACAAGATCAATGGATTAGATTTTTAAAAAAAATATTGCATCATGAAAAACTACTTGAGTGTATTCCGCTCCGGATACACTCGAGTGTATTCCGCTCCGGATACACTCGAGTGTATTCTAGCCTGACTCTATATATATATATATATATATATATATATATATATATATATCATGTACAGGACATGCGATTTGGACTGCATATATCATGCACACGACATGAAATTATTAAGCTATTGAAAAATTCACTTCAATTTGCCAAATTCTC
Organism: Alisma plantago-aquatica; assembly: GCA_963693085.1. Classification (NCBI taxonomy): domain Eukaryota; kingdom Viridiplantae; phylum Streptophyta; class Magnoliopsida; order Alismatales; family Alismataceae; genus Alisma; species Alisma plantago-aquatica. The sequence goes on from OY856412.1 coordinate 1,261,940,927, forward strand.
TTCCGTGACAAGTTGGTATAATATTAAAAGAAGATCAACCATTACTATACATCATGAGAAGTCCGTCCTTGTACCATCTCTCTATAGTCCAGATTTGTTGTTGTGAAAACATTATTTGGGGCTGTTGCAATTAATCACAGTCGTTGAACTCATCTGACTTATATATTTTAAATGATATTAAAATAGTATTAAAAGCATTAGTATCTGAACTAAATACCAATTTGCGATTATATCAAAACTTGAAAGAAACATCTGACCAAGTATTATAGAATTGACTTATGTTTACAGAGTTTAAACTTAAAAATAATTATTTTGGAGCAGGGGTAGGTCATATCAGCAGTTTTAGTATGGTTTTGACTGGTCTAGTATTTATGTATTGGTGCTTTGGGTTTTTGTCTGTTGCAATAAAACCCGAATTCTCATAGATTACATCCATCACTATAAAATTATTCATCAATTATACTCAAATATTTTTGTGTCCAAAGATTCTACAAATGAGGTGATGCAACATATATGTCTTTTCTTCAATTATATTATAGCATCACCAGAATTTTCTATAAATGATATGTTCTTTAGGTTTTACTCTACTGTAATATAACATAAATTCTCATGGGTTACATACATGACTATAAAATTATTCATTAATTATACCTGAATATATTTGCATCTAAAAATATTCAACCATGTCTATATAGGGCACTGGTGAAAGCTAGAAGGCACTACTTGATGGTGATGGATTAAAGTTATTCATTGGTTATAGTTGATATAATGTGAATTCTCACATAAGTATACTTAAATAACTACAAGAAATACAATACAATGGGCCTAAGCTCAACTAATAACAAATAAACAACTTATGATAACATTCCCAGTCAAACTAGATAGTAGATATTACTATAACATCCTGATCTCCTGTCTAAGTTAAAACTCCTTATTTAGAGCTATTCATAAAAACAAACTTCTATGAGGATTTTTTTTTGTAAAATCAATTTTAATGTTAAAATAATCTATTATGATTTATTTAAAAGCTTTTATATATTGAAAATATAATTGCGGTATTTTTTGTCAATTTTTGAAAAATAAAATTTTGGTGGGTAAGCACACAAACAAGTAGTTGGGTGGCAAGTAAGATGCTTATGGAGGCAAGCATATAGCTAGATAGCAAGTAGGTAGCTTGAGCAAGCACATTAGTTGGTGAAGCAAGTAGGTGAGTGGCACGCTCCTTCCCTTGACACCTAGCACCTCCAAAAGTTGACACCTATCCTGCCATGTGTCAACCACCCTTTAATAGCTATCTTGAGATGACACATATGCTTCCATGTGTCATCTAGCAGTTCTTGAGATGACACCTAACCATCCTTGTGTAACCTAACTAGTAAACATCCACCTAAAGATGACACCTTGCACCCATGTGTCATCCACACACTTTTTTCTATTAGGACCATGCTACCCTTCACAATTCCTATATAAAGAGCCCCCATACACCCCACCATAAGCACAAGTTCTCTCCTCTTCATCCCCAAAACAAATGTGGACGTCCTTCCCTTATCCTAGCCTCTCTCCCTTCCATAAACCTCGCATCTCTCTCTAGACTAGTGAATCACTCTCTCTTCCTCTATGTTAGTGAATGGAACCACTTCCCAACAAACCCTCTGTATATAGAAACCTACTACCTCGCTCCTCCATTGTAGTAAGATAATCCAAATACTATATCTTCCACATATGTCATGATGCTTTAAGCAATCTCTCTTCTACTCTAGTGAGAGAAACACTAGAAGTTGTTCTAGTTGGGGATGAGGGTCGAGGTGATGGAAAATGTGACATAATGCCGCCCAAATATATCAAGATTGGATATATTTAATGATGCTATGGTCTTATTGTAGAAACATGTATTAAGGACATATAAAGGTATGGTTCCCACATTTTGTCATCCAAAAAGTAAGGTTTATTATTGTTTAATATGATATTCAATTCCTATTGTAAAAGCAGTTGTTCTGTTTGTCAACTCTTTTCTTTATTTGGAAAGAGAGGAATTCAAGGATCTTCAGGGATTTCATTTCTGATAGTAGTAAATGCTAGAATAGCATTATTGATGTAGTTTCATTATATAGTTAATACGTGTAGATCTGGTGTATAGTTTGTTCTTTTGTTTCCTACACATGAACTATACATGTACATAAACAGTTGGTTCTATCTAATAAAAGGAGGGTTCTTACCGAGCAAGAAAAAATGGACTTCTTCCATTTTTGTTATTATGCATGCAAGATGACAATATTTTCCTCCTCTATTTTTGTTGTTATGCATGCAAGATGAAAAATGAGGTCTCATTTCTGGTCCATCTTCTGGTATGTATAGCAAAACTCATAAAAGAAAGAATTAAGTTTTCCAGAGACGCAATCGCGTGACTCGAGCTTGACACATTGGGAAAAACTCTAGTCTGTCAGCCGTCTGTCACCTTACCACCCAGTCAGCTTGTCATTTGTTACATGCTAGTGTAATCATTTTTTTACTTTATTTTTATTTTGTTTTTAACTTTTAAATCATAAGGAATCTCTTAATAAAATAAAATGTAATAGAATCCTTATAAAATGTACATTCTAACAAGATCAATATTGACATATTTTTAAAGAAAAAAGAATAAAATAAAAAGGGAATAAAAGGAGAGAGAATGGAAGTAAAAAAATGAGGAATAAACTAAGGAAGAAGAGGAAAGTAAGGAAGAAGGTAATTGCGAGAGGAGGAAAATAGTACAAGGAGAGGATAAAAAAAATATGAGAGGAGAGAAGTAATACACATGCCAATTACTACTCTTAGTGTGCCCACATTTGATTGAATGCACCCATAATTATCCTCAATGCGCCAACTTTTGATTTAATGTGCTTGAATGCACCCTACTACAACCCTCCATGCACCTACTATAGCCCTCAATGCACCCATGTTTATTTGAATGTGCCCATTGTTATCCCCATTACTCACTACAACCCTCAATATGCTCACTTTTGTTTGAATGCACCCACTATTGTCCTCATTACACCCAGTTTTGATTTAAAACGTCCACTTTGCTTAAATGCGCCCATAACAATCCTTCAACGCGCCCACTTTTGAGTTAATTGACTCACTTCTTCTTGAATATGCCCACTACACCCTCAATGCGCCCACTTTTGCTTGAATGCCCCCAATATTGTCCTCATTACACTATTTTTTGCTTGAATGAGCCCACTATAACCTTCAATGTACCCACTATTTCTTAAATTCGCCCAACGTTGCTTGAATGCGCCTATTTTTGCTTGAATGCACCCACTAGACCCTCAATGCATCCCGCTACACCCACTTTTGATTAAATATGCCCATTTTTGCTTGATTGCACCTACTACACCCTCAATGCGCCCATTTTTACTTGGATGTGCCCAATATTGTCCTCATTGCTTCCATTTTTACTTGAATGTGTCCACTATAGCCTTTAATATGCCCACTACTGCTTGAATTTTCCTACTATGTCTTTAATGCGCCCATATTTGCTTGAATGCGCTCACTTTTGCTTGAATGAACCCACGACACTCTCAATGCGTCCCGCTACGCCCACTTTGGATTTAATGTGCCAACTACACCATAAATGCACCCATTTTTACTTGAACGCGTCTACTACACCCTCAATGTGCCCACTTTTACTTGAATGCACTCACCATTATCCTCATTGCCCTCATATTTTGTTTGAATGTGCCCACTACATCGTTCAATGCGTCTACTATTGCTTGAATGTGCCTACCATTTCTTTGATGCGTCCATTTTTTCTTGAATGCGCCACTACATTCTAAATGTGCTCACTTCTTTTTGAATGCAGACATTGTTGTCCTCATTGCCTCTATGTTTTTCTTGAATACACCCGCTACAACATTCAATGCACCCACTTTTGATTGAACGTGCCCACTATTCTCCTCATTGCCCCCATTTCTACTTTTATTGTGCCTACTGCTTTTTGTGATGCACCCACAAATAATTGGACTCACCTCTTACTTTCCTCATCACTTCCTTCTTCTCATGTCTTCATTTACGTTCGCTCATTACTTTTTGAATGTCTCTTTCTCATTTATTTTCTCATTTTTCTTTACTTCCCTCCTTATACTGATGAGTATTATTTTCTAAAAAAGTATGTTAATATTAATGAATTTCTATACCAAATTTAATCATTTTTATTTTGTAAAAAATGCATACGGATCAAAAAGTTATACACTAAACAAATTTTTCTTTATATTACCTCCTAATATCTATGTGTATTATTTTCTTAAAAATATCTTAATATTGGTCTTGTTGGATTGAATTTTTTATAATTAAAAATCCAACTGTTTTTATTTCATCAAAAAATTCATTACAAATTAAAAATTATGCCAAAACAAAATTTCCTTTCTATTTCTCTCCTAATCTCTCTCTTTCCATATACCTATCAAATCAATCCACTTGTCTCCCTTACCTACCCCTGCCATCTCACCTTGTGAAATCATCTTTCCCCACCCAGAACCACCCCTGGAACATGTCCCACGCTTATAAAGTCAGCCCCAGGCAGGCGTCAGACGCGCGTCAATTCCTAACGCGCATCCTAGGACGATTTTTATAAAAGGAACGAAATTTCTCTGACGGTCACTCATGTTGATGTGCGGTTTGATGCGCTGGGAAAACCACCCCACAACCCACCTGCCAACCCTATGCCATCCCGCACCTGCCACCTGCCAACATGTCAGATTATTTTTACTTTTTTTTTGTTTTGCTTATACCTTTTAAAGTAGAAAGAATTTTTTGATGAAATAAAATGTATTATAATCCTTATAACAAGTAAATTTCAACAAGATCAATATTGACATATTTTTTAATGAAAAAGAAGAAGGGGAAAATATGGAGGGAATAAAAGGAGAGAGGAGAGAAGTAAAAAAGTAATAAAAAGAGATAAAATAGACGAATATGAAAAGAAAAGCGGGAGATAAGGAAGAACTTAAATGAGAAGAGCAGGGAAGTAATGGATTTTTTCTTGAATGTGTCTACTATAGACCTCAGTGCGCACATTTTTTATTCAAAGTGCCTACTATTGTTTGAATATGCACATTATTGCTTCAATACACCCATTTTTGCTTGAATGTATCAACTATTGTTTGAATGTGCCTACTATTATTTCAATGCACCTAGTTTTATATGAATGTACCCACTATTGTCTTGAATGCGCCCACTTTTTCCTGAATGTGCCCACTACAGCCCTCAATGTGCTCACTTTTATGTGAATGTACTCATTATTGTCCTGAATGCGCCTACTTTTGCTTGAATGATCCCACTACAACCCTCAATGCGTCCACTTTTGTATGAATGTGCTCACCATTGTGTTGAATGTGCCTACTTTTGCTTGAATGCAACCACTACAATACACACGCTTTTGCGTGAAAGCGCCCCTATTTCTTGAATGCACCCATTGCTTCAATGCACCCAGTATTGCTTCGATGCAACCACGTTTACTTGAATATGCCCACTATTGTCTAGAATGCTCCCATTTTTACTTGAATGCACCCACTTTTATTTGAATACGCCAACTACAGCCCTCATGTGCCCATTAGTGTCCTCAATGTGCCCACATTTGTTTGAACGCCCCTACTACAGCCCTCAATGCACCCAATTTATCTAGAATGTGGCCACTATTGCTTGAATGCGCTCATTATTTCTTGAAAGCACCCACTATTGCTTCAATAAATTTTGCTTGAATGCTCCCATTTTGTCTTCAATGCACCCACTCTTAATGGAACGTGTCCACAATTGTCCTTAATGCGCCCTGTATTGTCTTTAATGCACCCACATTAGATTGTATTTGTCCATTATAGCATTGAATGCACCCACTACTTCCCTTCTCACTTCTTTCCTCTCCTCTCTTTACTTCCTTCCTCTTTTTACTTGTCACATGTATTTTTTTATTTGTTTTCTCACTTCGATTACTTCCCTTACCATACTGATGTGTAATATTTTTTCAAAAATATGTTAATATTGGTTTTTTTGAAATGAAATTTTTATAACAAATCCAACAGTTTTTATTTTGTCAAAAAATTCGTTACAGATCAAAAGTTATATACAAAATAATTTTTTATTTCTATTTCTTCTTCATATACATATGCATTATTTTCCCAAAAATATATTAATATTGGTCTTAAAAAATAATATTTATGTGTATTTCTCTCTAAATCTCTTTCCATAGCCCTATCGAATCACTTCACTTGTTGTTTTTACCTACCCCATGCCAGCTCACCCCTCCTCCCAAAACCACGAGTCCCGCTAAAGCCACCTGCCTCGGGTCCCGCACGCTGGGATATTAGCCACAGAGGGGCACGTCAAATGAGTGTCCACCCTACAACACGTCATTGACACATTTTCTGATGTTTCCTATATGATCATTACCATATATATATTATATTGTTGATAGGACCGAGGCCTTGTTCAGCACCCCTACCCAGTTACACAAATACGTCTTCTCTCTATCAGATATTGATTTGAATTTCCTAGACATATTCACAATGCGATTATGGAAAAGTATATCATTTTTGACAAAAAATGTCAAAGTAAGAAACAATAGGGACCCCTTGAAAGTTATTGACAAACATGTAATTCTTTGCAATCATGAGACATTGGTATATTTGAGATTCTTTTAGTCTCTATAAAAGGTTGAGTGGAAATTTCTAAAACTTCGTAGTTTAGAATGGATCATGGCAAATTAGAATTCTCTTTGATGAAAAGTTTGAAGTGAAAATAAAGGCCGATTTGCAACAATCCACAATTAAATAAATGATATCAAGACATCAGTATAACAAGAGCGATAAAGGATTTTCTTAGACTCCATCAAGTTAAATTCTTTAGTCCCTCAAATTTTCCTATTTTAGTTAGGGTTGTCAATGGAGAGGTACGGTCTTACCCTTAACCTTATCCTTACCCACCACGTGTGGTGGGTAATAGTATGGCTAGTTTCCTTCTCTACCAATATCATTGCCCTCTCCTTGTACTTACCATCTTACTGACAGGGTAAATGAGGAAGGTAAGGGTGAAATAGAGAATTTATATATATATTTCAAATTTATTCTAATATTAATAATAGTGGTCTAGAGAATACATATATTTATTTGAGTGAAATATCAAGATGTTGTAAAATAACTTTTAAACATCCAAAATGATTATATGTAATCTTCTACAAATTATATAAGTAGTTTTTGTTGTATTTAATATTTATATAAATGGTGGTACCCTAACATTGGTATGTGAACGAATAAATTGTTCCTAAAAGATAAAGTTTGCTACATAAAATGATATCAAATGACAATATGTCACAAAAAGTTATTGTTGGATACATAAATATCTTATACCATCTAAAATATTATTGCGTACAAAAAAATAAAACATAGATAAGTAGATAACACCACCTCAGGTATGTATCAAATAGTACATTAAAGATTAAATCTTGTTACTGTATACATTTTGTCTTACACCACACAAGTATTTAATGGAACATAAACTTTTTTTATACACCTGTCTTGCACCTTCAAAATGATAGTGCATACACAACCAAGTTAACTACATAAGAAGTAGATAAGAATATCAGTATTGTATAAATGATGGGCATAATATTATATATTCCATAAGCTCAAACAACACAATAACTAACATTTAATATAGTATACACAAATATTGGTGGTAGCGGGTTAGAGGGTATGGGTAATGACTTATCCTTACCCTTACCCACTAAGGTAGCAAGTTAGAGGGTAGCGAGTAGGCAGGTAAAGGTAAGAAAATCATTTACCTTTGCCCTTCCCCTACAAGGTATGGGTAAAGGATAAATATGTTTGTCCTTACCAATTGACAACCCTAATTTTAGAGTATATAGTATGGCTTCATTTGGAATCGTTGGAAAAAAATATGTTGTCACTTGTAATTCTTAACTAAACAAGGTGGATTATTCTCTATCTTTGTAGCGGGTTATTAATTTCTTAAATATGTTATTTCACATTGGTTATAGCAAGCAATATTGCTTCTTCTTTTTCAGTCAACTCAAAGCATGTATATATCGCTTTTTTTTAGCAGACAGTGTAGCTATATTTAGCATGGGTTATAGCAAGCTGTATTGCTTTTGACAAAACCTAAATAACTGGTTTCAGTTTTAGTTTATTGACAAACAACATAGTGTTAGTTGCAATTGTTACAAACTTTATCGCTGGAACCTTTTGTCTCTATCGGGTCTGATGGTAAATTCTTGAAACTACGGAGCTTAGGATGAATTACAACAGCAAAGCAGATTTCATTTTGTTAAGAGATCTTAAGGTTAAAATCGAACAACAAAGTCGAGTTTCGAATCTAAGAAATTGCAGATAAATATAACGTAAATGCAATAATTTATTATGATCTGTCATACTAACTGAAGTTAACGAATAGTCATAATAAAAAATGCTATATTATATAACTGTATTTTGTTGAGGGGGCACGGCCAGACACAGCTTAACCCCTGGTATCTAGATACAACGTCTACTTTATACTTCTTCTAGATGTATCTTTGATATCATATATTGGATGAAATCTACAAACGATTAAATAATTAAAGAAGAAAAGATTATTGAAACATGGATTGAGAAACAAATGAAGTAATCAACTCATTCCAATAAACAGCTTGCCTTAGGATCAAAATTATTTTTGTTTTCAAAATAATGTGTCTGACATTTGAGTACCTAAAGAAGACGTGCCTCCAAATCTGCTGTGCCGGATTTGGTGTCCCGGTTGTGTCCCAAAAAATCTTAGCCATTTATTTATCCAAAAACCAACTCTTAAAAAAAATTAATGGGGCGTGCGTGGGGCTGAGATTAACATGGACACACTGGGATAGCAAGCTCGGGACAGCAGATTAGATTACATGTAGTAAGCGAATTTAGTTTCGCAGAACATCAACTACCATAGTTAATTTATTAGATACATGAAAAGCCCTGTCGAGACAGGATTGCGTGGATCGATCATAAAAGTGCAGAGATAACACACAAACCGGTTGAATACATTTGAAACTTATAAAAGGACTCTCAAAGTAGACACATAGCACAATATTTTAAACAGTAGAGGGGAAAAAAGAACCAAATATCAGGTTTTCGTTTACTGAAACATCTAGAAACAACATGCAGAACTGCGACAAACTTGACCTGACCTACCTTCTGTCTCCCTGGCTTCATTGCGAGGCCTGAATACGGGGTCGTACTGGACAAACGCATAGCAATCATTTTTCAAGTCCAAATTTTCCCACCATGACTGCTCTCCTTGAATCAATTTCAATTTTTCAGGTGGATCCACCGGTAATGATAACTTGGTTAATTTGCTACAAGTTGACACACAGAGAGACTCCAATGAGCGGAAGCTGATGTTATCATTTTCTTGGCAGATGGAAGTTAGCTCAGGGAGAGTTTCGAGAGTCATCACCTTCAGAAGTGACAACGCATGAGACCTACTATCTAAGGTCTCTATTAGAAGTTGCCTCAGCACTTCGCAGCATGATATGGACAGATATTTGAGCATAGGCATCGATAAGATCCATGAGACATGCTCGAGCTTGTTGCACTTAGAGATTGTTAGCCACGAGAGAAGTTGGAATTTCTCAGATGAGTTTCTCTCCCTTGCCCATTTTACGTTAACAAGACCGGAAAGGAATATGGTTTCTAGATCTGGTGTGTTTCTGAGTTCATCTTCGTTGACAATCAAATTTAGCTCATCAGTGGAGGATGTAACAGAAAGATCTGTCAGTTTGGGAGCTTGAACCAAGATACTTGCGATGTTTATATGTGTCTCGCTACATCCTTTGAGATGAAGATGTTTGGTGAAACTTTTTAACTCTTGTGAACCAACAAGCGCTGGCAGAAGTGTTTCAGAGTTTATAGTTATTGCTAGATATTCCAACTTTTGAGATCCTTGCAACTGTAGAAAAGATGTTGTCGTATCATATTGGTCTTCCTGGTCGATTGTGCTAGTCCAGCTGTTGTAACTATCATTCATTTTTAAGACGTGCAACTTTTTACTTAAGTGACAAAAGACACTTGTTGGTATAATACAGAGTTCCTTGGTACCTTCTAGGTTAAGGTTCTCCAATTTATCGAGATGTTCCAGTTCTATAGGTAAATTTCTGATGTGTGTGAAAGATAAATTTAAGCTGCACAAGTTTTCCAAGGCATATATTCCTGTGGCTATTTCTCTGATAGATGTGTACGAGAGATCCAGGACACGAAGCTTAGGCATATAATCAAAAAAGCCATTTGAAATTGATCGTAGCCTACTATTGTGGCTCATTATTAAGGTTGTCAAATCTGGGCAACGTGGTGATACACCATCTAGCTCTTCATCATCGCTATTTATGAATGATGCTCGCTGTACCTTCAGGATGTCGTTAAATTCGGAATGTGGAAACGTTGTTGAATCATCGAAACAAACGTGAGTTTTCTCATCTGCAATAAGCAATGCTGCTTTTTTATACACATACGCAATTTTTACCATTCCTTTCTTGTGTTCGTCGGCTGATTGCAACAGGCGGAAGTGTAATAGATGTTGGATAAATCTCTCTGCTTTCTTAGTTAAGGAATGACGACGACTGGAACCTTCTGTACTTCCAAAAAGCCCTTCACAAATCCAATAATTAATTAGGTCTTCTGTGCTAATAGCATAATGTGAGGACAATATTGAGCAAAAAAGAAAGCAAGATCTCAAAGTATCCTTGCTGGAATCATAACGCATGTGAGGAGGTAAGATCACATTCAACCAGTAGTCAAACGAACCATTATTGGGAGATGCAATGCTGAGTGAAGACATACAAGCCTGAAGATAGTCTTGCAATTGCTTCGGCATGTTGTTACGGTTATCTTGAGCCATTTCTCGTGCTAGGTAAATGATTGGCTCTGGTAAGCCATTGCACAACTGCAGTGCTTGTCTTCCGATTCTCTTCGCATTTATATCAAAACTAGAATAGACGCTTTTATATTTCCAACTGAAAATCTCCCAGGAAGTTGCTTCATCCATCTGGGACAATTCTATGAAAGTTGCTTCTAGCCAGTCAGAGGCAAGTGAAATGACATCCCAAGCTGAGAACACTATCTTCCTCTGTAGGCCACAGGTAGCATGATGAGATGGAATCCCCAAAGCATCTAGTCGTGCACCAGGCATCACATTGTCTATGATAAAAACAAAACTTGACCATTGTAAGGTCCTTGTAATCATTTGGGCTCGATTTCTGATACTTCTATCGGTATGATCAAAATTGGGGATTTTTAGCTCATTTGCTATTTTTCGTTGAACCTCTCGAATCCAATCATCAGCGGAGGTACTTGCTTTGCACACTTCTTCATCTACGAAAATCACCCATGGACTTCGCCAATTCGATTTCTTGAATTTATTGTAGAATTTTTTTAAGAGGACCGTCTTTCCAACACCTATAGGCCCAGTTACTCCTATGATTTCTGGCTTGCCTTTTCTAAGTAGCTTCACGGGGCCGGCATACTTTTCGGTACTGCCCTTTTCATATAGCTCCATGAGAGCTGCAAGATGCTTTTCCCCATGCCTATATTCAACAGGTAGAGAAATAACTTCTTCGGTAAAGTTACTTATCGTGTTTATTTGACAATCTAAGCATGGAATTGATGTCATGATGCGCTGGCAAGAGTCACTACAGAGGCATGTTGTTATAAGTCGAACTGTTTCGGCGGCCAGGGGAAGGATATCAGCCATTGTCCTGTAAGAGACAGAAGTATAGTCGATCAGTTCAAAAACTGGCGTGAAATAAGGATAAGTTTATGTGTACAAAACGGGGCAGATTAAGTTGGTACCGAGACAGAGAGGTTGATAAATAGTAGGCTAGCTGGTATTCCTTTTTGTTTACTGGGAAATCAGATAGCAAGAATCCTATTGCTAGAGTTTCAAGGTGCCATTACCTGCTAAATGGTTATTAGAAAAACAACGAGGAAGCAGCAGGGATTTTCAATCAAGCTCTAGAGTCACTACATACCTTGGATGATTGTATCTGAAATAAAAATGTGGCTCACAAAATAATCTATAAACCAAGCAAAACTGTTTCTTCATTTTTCTAGCTGCAAAAGACTGTATATCAACATCGTGCACACACTATTCTTCTAATGGAGTTAGTACAGCATAATATCCAAACAGAGTCCCTCCCTTATCGATCCGCCAAGAACGTCATCGACCTGCCATGCAATGGATATCGACAATGAACGCATCACTTCTAGAGTCATATGGTAGGGCTAGAAAGATTAATTAAGAACAAACGCTCACCCAGCACATCCATCTACCAAGGACTATCATCCCTTGACAATAAGATATACATAGTCAACGCACAACGGCGACAGTCATCCAGATAGAGCCCTTCCGAAGCAACTTATCCTTGGCCCTAATTGAATATAAACACTCCTCAACTTTCCGGAAAGACAGCACTTTTAATTTTATAAAAAGAAACGTCCGTTTGGTTGTTGGTAGACATTTTCTTGATGTAATTTAGAAAGCAAATGCATTTGCTTTCCGCACAGCGTGTTGATACACAGACAGATAGTTTTTGAAATGAACAAGTTAACTCATTCTTATATCTATACGTGTGCATAAGAAGATGCCGATTAGTTGCTGCTATTATGTAGGAAAACAAAAAAGAAGGGCACGCCTGCAGCTCCAGTCAAAGCATACCTTGGATGATTGGATCTGAAATGCAGATGTGGTACAGCCACCATCTACTCCGAAGACAGCTATTTCATCTTTTGTCAGCTACCAACACTTAAAAGATCAATACTAGGCAAATTTCTTCCGAAGGAGTTAGTAGATGAAGACTTGCAAACATGGAGGAGCGGACTATTCTACAGAGCTCCCTAGCATGTGGATCTACCAAGAAAAACAGGTAGCGATAGCTAACGCATTACGGCTCTCACATGACCACATATCATCGATCTACCATGGGCGAGTGGACCATATCAACATACCATAAATTATCCACAGTGGACGCACCGAGGCTGGAGTCTTCACGCAACATCGCAAAACGTTCAGTTTACTTAATTACGAGTTTACAACCATATCTACTACTATATGTTGGAAAAGGAACAGAATTCCGACCCATGTCTTATTAAAATTTGGGCTTGAGTAGGAGTTGGCTTGTGTTGCCAATCCTAATAGGAGTTAAATGATATAGGAGAGAAGGTAGCTCTCTATTTGCAACATTGGAAGTGGATTAGGAATTAGACTATGAATTGAAGTGAGATTCTTAATTGCTACTACATGTGATGGAGGCCTATAAATAGAGGCCCTGGGGAAGGCATTGGGATCATCCCATCAGTTGTTTGTTGTTGGTGCCTTATGTGGTAGAAGAACCAGAAAATAAGAACAATTGGTGGTGCTCTCTTTTGGTAAGAGAGGGTCAGCGACTTTGACTTGAAGCGAAGTAGCGGCTGACAGTCAGCGACACATTGGTGGTGCATCAACAACAGCGTCGTATCCGGCCAGTGGAGGACGCACATCAGTTGGTGGCACTATGTTGGTAGGCGGAGGACATGCATCTGGGAGAAAGCTTTTTGGTTGGTAGGCGAGGTACACAACCTCGTCAGGAGTAGAGGCGGCCCGGTCAGCGGTTGCTGCGACAACAGGCAAAAGCACAACTGTGTGTCTGATCCCCTACAACGACAGAGGTGTTGTGAGGAGAAAAAGATAAGTGAGATATTTTGTACACGTTTGGGTGTAATTCTGTTCTTCCTATCTTTGTTCTCATGTGGGGGGAGCGATCAGAATTTAGGGGTAATTAAATCTGAACGGTGTGAGTTGTAATCTTGATTATATAGTGCTTGTTGGTCGATATTGCCCCGTGGTTTTTCTCTCATTTTGGGGAGAGTTTTCCACATTAAATCTTGCGTTTTCAGTTTTACAGAATACGTCACTTTCCCACTTCAATTCCTAACAAGTGGTATTAGAGCAAGATTGGAAGGTTGAAGTGGAAATGACAATGACGTCTGAAGATGGAAAAGTACACATTGACAAGTTTGATGGCAAAGATTTTGGCTTCTGAAAGATGCAGATTGAAGATTATCTGTAATAGAAGAAATTGCATCAACTTCTGGCGGGGACTAAACCTGAACAGATAAAGCAGGAGGATTGGGATCTCCTTGATCATCTGACACTTGGGGTGGTCAGGTTGACATTGGTATGAAATGTTGCATTCAACATAGCCAACGAGAAGACGACGGAGGGACTTCTGAAGACGCTATCAAATATGTACGAGAAGTCAACAACTGCAAATAAGGTATATTTGATGCGTCGCTTGTTCAACCTGAAGATGAGCGAAGGAGCCTCAGTAGCAAATCACATCAATGAGTTCAACGTCATAATTACTCAACTAAACTCAGTGGAGATAGTGTTTGATGATGAAGTCAGAGCCCTTATCTTACTTTCCTCTTTGCCCGAGAGTTGGTCTACTACGGTGACAGCAGTCAGCAGTTCGTCAGGAAGCATGAAGCTGAAGCTTGACGATATTCAAGATTTAATTCTGAGTGAAGACATCTGCAGAAGGGGATGTGAAAAATATGATTCTTAAAGTTCAGCTCTATACATTGTAGGTAGAGGAAGAAATCAGAGTCGCAATCACGGTTCTAATCCTGGGAAGTCAAAGACAAAGAGTAAAGATTGTTACTATTGCGGAAAAGTTGGACACTTCAAGAAGGATTGCAAGATCTGGAAGAATGTGTCATAAGAACTTGCCAAAGAACACGAGGATGATGACCAGAACAATATAGCTGCCATGGCAAAAGATCTAATATTAACAGTCCAAGAGCAAGGTTTGAACACAGACGATGGTGTTGAGTGGGCTATAGACACAGGAGCGACGTGCCATGCTGTAACTCACAGGAAGTTCTTCATGAAATATAGAAGAGGGAACTTTGGCAATGTGAGGATGGGGAATGCTAGCTACTCAAAGATAATTGGGATTGATGACGTCTGCGTCAAAACAGATGTTGGGTGTACTATCATGGTCAAGGATGTTCGTCATGTTCCAGACTTGAGGCTTAGTGTAATTTCTGGTTCCTTATTGGATAGGAGCGGATATGATCTCGGCTTCGGTGGTGGCATGTGCAAAGTAACAAAAGGGTGTTTGGTGATAGCTCGAGGCAGACTGTGCTGCAATCTATGTAAAATCACATTGAGAGTGCACAAAGAGAAGGTTTAGGAAGTCAAGAAGCCAACGCCAGTTCAAAAGAGATGAGGAGGACTTGGAAGTACTCCTACAGATAGCCACAGGTCTGAGCTGCGGGATTTCCTCAGTAATGTCGGCAAGGGTAGAAAGGTAAGTTTCTACAAGCATCAGGATGGCTCCCAGTTAGAGAATGTCACTCCAAAGACTTCTTCTAGACAGTGCGCACATGAGGAAGAAGGATGATACAGTGGACATGTAGTTGACACATGCAGAATGGAGGATCAGACTCTTAATGTGGGGATACATCGACAGGGGGAGTGTTGAAGGAAGGTTTCTGAGTCTTACTGCAGAAGGTCAGAAAAATAATTTTCATCCAGGATGGCTCGACGGACCGGTCAACGGGAGCAAAGAAAGTTCTAGGTGTAGGAATAGAGAGAAAAGCGGCGTTGCCAGGATATGCTTTTTCTCAGTTGCTTGGGAACAAAGTGAAGTCAGGGTGATACTTCAAGAAAAAGGATGAAAATGACAAGATGATGACATGTTTGAGCAGAATGACCACCTATCGGAATCCATCACAGGTGGTGATGGAATCCAGAAGTTACTCTGGATGATTGCTGAAGACAAAGTCTCCCTCATGGGTCGGAGGGGGAGATTGTTGGGAAAAAGAATAGGATTCCGGCCCATGTCCTATTGGAAATTTGGGCATGAGTAGGAGTTGACTTGTGTTGCCAATCCTAATAGGAGTTAAATCCTATAGGAGAGAAGATGGGTCTCTATTTGCAACATTGGAAGTGGATTAGGAATTAGACTATGAATTGGAGTGAGATTCCTAATTGCTACTACATGTGATGGAGGCCTATAAATCGAGACCATGGGGGAGGCCATTGGGATCATCCCATCAGTTGTTTGTTGTTGGTGCCTTCTGTGGTAGAAGAGTCAGAAAACAAGAACAACTGGTGGTGCTCTCTTTTGGTAAGAGAGGGTCAGCGACTTTACCTTGAAGTGAAGTAGCGGCTGACAATCAGCGACATATTGGTGGTGCATCAACAACGGCAGCGTATCCGGCCAATGGAGGACGCACATCAGTTGGTGGCACTACGTTGGTGTTGCGGCAGCAGTTCGTCCGTTCAGCGGAGGACGTGCATCTGCTCTCTCAAGCGGAGAGAGGTTTTTGGTTGGCAGGCGAGATACACAACCTCGTCAGGAGCAGAGGCGGCCCGGTTAGCGGTTGCAACGACAACAGGGAAGAGCATAACTGTGTGTCTGATCCCCTACAACGACAGAGGTGTTGTGAGGAGAAAAAGATAAGTGAGATATTTTGTAGACGTTTGGGTGTAATTTGTTCTTCCTATCTTTGTTCTCATGTGGGGGGAGTGATCCGGATTTAGGAGTAATTAAATCCAGACGGTGTGAGTTGTAATCTTGATTACATAGTGCTTGTTAGTCGGTATTGTCTCGTGATTTTTCTTTTCTCGTTTTGGGGAGAGTTTTCCATGTTAAATTTTGCGCTTTAAATTTTGCACGCTTTCCCACTTCAATTCCTAACACTATCAACACTCGTTTCATTCTATTTAATTACCTAAATGGCAAAGGCTCAGGTTCCACAATTCAAAATATTAGTTTCGTTTGGCACCATCTGATTTTGTAAATCATAGCAAAAATATCTTTAATTGCTACAAGTCCATCCCTCATTTAGACGCCGCCCGCATGCACAACGGATGGTCAGGCAGCCGTCAACATCTCGCAGGTCAGTTATAGAGCGCAGCAAAGAACAACAACAAAAAGTTTTCTTTGGTTTCACTCGTCTATCGTATGCAATCTCAACTAGATGCCTTTAATCGATTCTATCCACCAACTCAGACCAGAGAGGTACCACGCCGCCACCTTCTTCCCAATCGACTCGACAAGTGCAGATTTTATGATCGTTTTTGGTCCAGCCACCTGGAGTAAGGCGAGGTGCAGACCCTGGGTGGCTTCACTGCTACAAAACACAACTGGATGGTAATGCCCAACCCAGTCGATCGAGCAGTTCCTGGCCTTCCGCATGTTAAGCTGCTCTCTATATTTTTAGTTCTGGGGATTGAGAGTGGACATTTTTTTATAATTTTTCATCTACCGGAGGGAACCCATCGCTACCGTGCAGTCAGCGAAAATATATCAATGAAAGATGAGAGAAGTAAAAAAGAGAAGAAATAATTTTGTTCATAATTTTTAATTCGGAATGTTTTTGTTTGATAAAATAAAAAATATTAGTTTTTTTTAAATACTTTCTAACAAGACTGTGTGTTAACATATTTCAAAAAAATAATAATATAAGATTAATATAGTATCTGTATTTTGGGGTACAATAAGTATGTTCTGAGCACAATATCTGTGTTTTGATTACAATACATCAACAAGTAAACATTTGTATTGTACCTCAAAAGCTGGAGTAGTATATTTCAAATCACGCTTATTGCACCTTTTATTTATCTACCTGAGTATATCACCAAAGATTAGGGGTAGAATGCACATATTTTGGGGTACATTGATCTCAGTTTTGGAGGCACTCTGATGAAACTTTCCGCGTTGACATTCCATTGATATATGTGCACTCATCAATAATATTTCAAGAGGGAAAATACAAGAAATTATAGTTATCATCTATTATACACGAAAGCCGAATAATGTTGACAAACATCACATAATTTGCCACACAAAAACCGTCATTCATACATAAGAAGATAATAGTGTTTACATTATTTGCATAGAAGAAAAAGCTAACTATGAGTAAAGGAAAGTGCATAGGACATAGTGCATCCTATACATCAACTGAGGAATAAAAAAGTAATTAGCTAAAAAAATGGAGATAAGCAACATCTACTCTAGATCCTCCAATGTGAGTTATTATTGTGTTCTGATACTTTGACTGTATTTAATGGTTCTTTGTACCTAGAAAATACGTGAAGTAGCAAATCAACATAAAATGTTATGTACATGATTGAAAGATACATATATACTATGCTTGCATACTGTAATAATTTGAAAAAGAAGAAAAGGTAAGAGGAAATATTATTTCAGGCGAAAAATTAGGTAAACCCACATTATTAATCTCATTTCAATGAATATGCATTACTATGGTAGAGTTAGCACTTAATCACATATATTATTGGGTCTATTATATGTGAACCGTGCACTCTAGGGATCTCCATGTGTAGCATGTACTCTAGAGAGGTGCTAGTTAACATTAATACTTTTCCTCTCTTTTTTGATGATTAATGAGCACCATCAGTAACTACATTTCATTCTCTTTCTTATTGTACCTAATTTCAAGGAGATAATGTATTGTACATGTACATACATACAAGCAAGATTCTAAAAATAAGACAAGCAAGTATTTCATATACATTTTCATCCAGAAAACTAGTCTTATACTTATATCCAGTCTTATACTTATATCCACATGCCTCTTACTATTAGATTTGAATTTCAAACTGATTACAGAAGATGGGAATATGTCATCGTGAAAGAAATGAAAGACCTAGTGTCATAATGTGTACATATCACTTCATATTAGGGTTTTGACTCACTTAAGGTCACTATCTAGTAACTTAGGCTCATGTTTTGGTACTAGCGGGAGAAATCTCATTTAGAGTTCTTAGGGATAGATCATGAATCTTGGTGATTAGTGGTCCCATAATTATCTTCATTAATCAAGAGGGAGAATAATCATTCACATGGTATTTGGAGAGTTTGATTCCATCATTGACCATCAATAGGGTTTCATGTTTAATAAGACTCATAGATATTGTTTACGTCTCAGAGTTTCAAAAATACTAATATTTAGTTTTCTTACTCATTTCTGTTAAATAATTAATGAAAGAACATTAATCATGTCCATATAATAGAATATTGATTCTTGGATTAGTTTTTCGTACAAGTGATATTTTGAATAGGTTCTTTACATTTTTCTAAGGAAGTGGATGTCTTATGGGAATTTTTTTGGATACTAGAGCTATTTATTATTAACTTTTTAAAATGCACCAATACAAAAAGATTGGAGATCAAAACGAAAAAAAGAATTTTTGGTTGGGTTTTGCAAATTAGAGGAGGGATCTGGATCTGCGGATCCTCGTCCTGACCCACAAGCTAGCCTTGGCTAAGGGGGTCGAGCATGGGGTTTACAAGACCCAAAATTCCCATGGGGGGTAAAATGATTCGGTGTGATAGGGTATGGATTTCATCTACTTGATTCTTCTTCTACTCACCCCATGGTAGCAGTGCACGAAGGATGAAGAGGATAATGGATTGAGAGGATGAGAGGTTGTCAGGGGTCTTGCTGAGGGCATGGTTGGCCTCGTGGTGTCATACCAAGTTCAATGGGCCTAGGGAGGTTGCCATAGACTAATTGTATCTCTAATTTTGGTCAAAATTGGTGGAGAGAACATAAAATGCGTTTGAGAGTGTTTACCTGCCCTCTAGTCAAATTGAGGGATCAAGGAACTACACAAAGGATCTAGTGATGCTCCACGGTCTTCCCTGAAGCACGAGGGTGCCCAAGATCTACTGGAAGTGAAGCTCTAAATCTTGATTACATTTGTTTTTTGACCTGACTCATTGTGGCTTTGCAAGCCCATATGGAAGCTGGGACCTTGATGTTGTGGTCCTACAGTGGTGTGGGCACCAATAATTGAATGGTGGTGACCGCTCGAGTGAGTAAAGCCCTAGGTCAGACGGAGGTGGGGGAGGTTCAGGGTTGGAGATGATGGGTCGAGCTCAGGTGCAATCGAGGATAGGGAACGAATAAATGAAGATCAGCGGTTGTGTTGGAGTCCTTAAATAGGAATAAGGGGGTGAGTGTGAAGAAACCCTAAATGTGGGCTCGATGTCGGGTGAGAGGCGCGAGGATAAGGGAGTCAGTTCTCCCTGATATGAGGGCAACAGGAAACGTGGCATGAGTTGTTGAACTCACCTCAGTTGGGAGAGGAGAAATATCCCAATAGTTTCATGGAAAAGTGGCCAATAAGCCACGATGAGTCAGGGGAGTCTGGTGGCTGGTTGTTGATCAAAGTTGCATCTTGCAAAAGGTTGATGATGGGTTCCATACTGTCAGATCCGCACGAGATCAGTTAGGATCGAGATTCTAGGGCCTGAAAACTGCAGATCAACCATGAAGCCATGTGGCACATTTATTTGTCATGGCCTAGATTATGTAATTCTAAACTTAGGTCTTTAGGCCATAAATGAATGAAATGTAGTCCATAAATCAAATGGCCATAACTTTTAATTGGTACATGCAATTATAATGATATTTTAGGTGGAACATGATGAGGTTATGCAACTGTGGTAATAAATTGAGAATCAAATTTGAATGTTGATTATAGTAATTTCACTAGGTTACAAATTTACATTTATCACCTTTAAAGTGCATTAGGGTTCACATTATTTTGAAATTTGTGTATCCATATGACCAAATTAGTAGAGGGAGGTGATCGAGGGTATTAGGAAAGTTAATTTTGAGTGATTATAAGTATTATTAAATTTGTAAGAGAGGGACAATAAATAATGTAAAAACTCACTTTATCACATTCTCCCCTCCTTTAAGAATTTTGTCCCCATAATTCAAGCAGCTTGAAAGAAATGTGGATATTTCTACTCGATCTCAGACTTGAGCTCCTAGGTGGCGTTAGTCTAATCATAGTGGATCCTGATAACTTTCACCACATCAATGCGTCAAGTAAAACAAAGATCTTTTATCTTGAAATCAAGAATTTAAGTGGGGATTCAACATAAGATAGATCATCTTTCAGTTCTAGAGGCTCATGATTTAGAATGGGACTAGGATCATTGACATAAGGCTTTAGATTAGATACATGAAATACATTATGCATCACACTGTACTGAGGCAGAAGAGCAAGATGATATTTGTATTCACCAACCCTTTCTAAGATCTCAAAGGGTTCCACAAAGCAAGGACTGAGCTTTCCTTTGTTCTTTTTCAAAGATCGGATAGGCTTGATCATCATTAAAACATGGTCGCCTTCTTTGAATTAACGTTCCTATCGGTAAGCATCAACATACGATTTCTACTTTTCTAGTGCCCGTTTCATTCTCTATCGTATTATCGGAACCTTATCTGTGTGGAGTTGCACCTCCTCAGATTTCATCAAGGTGTGTTATCAGACATCATCCTAATGTAGTGGAGATCTACATGGTCTTCCATATAGAGCTTCATAGTATATACAAACTTAGCCAAGGGCAAGTAATGGTCCTACGATCCTTCCCAATTGAGAACACAAGCTCGTAGAAGGTCCTCCATAATATGTATTGTACGCTTGGACTGGACGTCACGTTGAGGATGGTATAATGTGCTGAAGTTTAGTTTTGTACCTAGTTCCTCTTGAACCTTTTTCCATAGCTTAGATGTGAACTTTGGATCCCTTTCTAAAACAACAAACTTTGGAACTCCATGTAGACGTACTATCTCCCATCTATTGAGGTTGGTAAGCTCAGAAACTTTTGTTGTCGTCCTCACAGGTGGGAAGTGATATAATTTTATGAGACAATCCACTATAACCCATGCAACATCATATCCCTTTATGGTCTTGGGTAAAGCGACCACAAAATCTATGTCAATGTGTTCCCATTTCCATTCTGGGATTTTAAGGGGTTTTAGTAGGCCACATGGTCTCTGGTGCTCTGCCTTGATTCTCTGGCACATTAGATATCTAGACACAAATTCAGTAATGCCACGCTTCATGCCACTCCACCAGAAAAGTCATTGCAGGTCTTTGTACATTTTGATTGTGTTGGGATGAATTGGGTACTTTGACTCATGTGTCTACAAAGAATCTTTGTCTTCACAGCTGACTACTCAGGAAACCACACACAGTTCTTATATCAAAGACCACCATTGAGACCCACAGAAAAGTGTGTTTGAGGTTTAGATAAGAGGGGAGAAATCTCTTCAAGATAGGGAATAGCCTTTTGTGCCTCAAGAATTTCAGTCTGTAGCCCATGAATGATAGAGATATTGTTGAAACGAACATGATCGTCCATAAATTGCGGCTTCTAATCCACCAGATCCTCCATGTTCTTCCACTCAGGAACAAACAAAGATGAACATACTACCACTTTCTACTAAGGGCATCATCCACTACATTTTCCTTACCCAAATGATATGAAGTGGTGAATACCCAAATGATATGAAGTGGTGAATACCCAAATGATATGAAGTGGTGAAATTTTGGTCTTTTGGATATTTAATTGACCGATGTTGATGCAAGTTCAGGTCCTTATGGGTTAGGATATACTTCAAAGTTTTGGGATCAATGAATATGTAAAATGTTACCCCATACAGTTAGTGCCTCCATATTTTTAGAGCATGTATTATTGCATAAAATTCCAAATCATGGGTGGGATAATTACCTTCATTTGGTTTTAGTTGTCTAGATGCAAAAGGCACTACCTTCCCATTCTTCTACTGGACACAACCTAGATCATTCCTCGAAAGTGTCGATGAAGATAAAAAACCCTTCATTGCCAGAGGGTAAAACTAGAATAGGTGTTGATGTCAGTTTCTGCTTTAACTACTGGAAAGTGGACTCACAAGTAGATGGCCCTATATAACTCTCATCCTTTCCAAGTAAGCTCAGTAAGAGGAAGTACAACTTTAGAGAAATTAGGGATGAAGTGAAGATAATATCTGGCTAGACTTATGAAACTCTAGATTTTAGAAGGATTCCAGGGAGGTTTCCAATCAAGAACGACATACACTTTTGCAGGATCAACAAATATGCTACCCTCAGAAATAACATGGCCAAGGTACATGACTTCACCAATCCATAATTCACATTTAGAAAGTTTCCCATAGAACTTCTAAGCTCAAAGGACTTCAAGAAATTCCTTCAAGTGCTCATGATGTTTCTCAATATAATCAGAATAGATCAGAATATCATCAATGAAAATGACCACAAACTCATCAAGGCATGGTTGGAAGACATTGTTCTTCAAATTCATAAATACGCTAGGTGCATTGATTAACTCGAATGGCATCACTAGAAATTTTTAATGCCCATAACCAGTTTGGAAAATAGTTTTAGATATGTCACTATCTCTGACTTTGAGTTGATGATAGCGAGAATGAAGGTCAATAATTGAGAAAACTTTAGCAGTGCAAAGTTGATCAAAGAGGTCATCAATGCTGTGAATAGGGTAATTATTTTTAATAGTGGTTTGGTTCAACATGTGGTAGTCAATACACATGCACGTAGAATTCTCTTTCTTATTTACTAAGAGAACAAGCTCACCCCAAGGGAAAACACTAGGACAGATAAAACCTTTATCAAGAAGTTCTTGCAACTATTTCTTTATCTCTAAAAGCTTAGTAGGAGCCATCATATATGGGGACCTAGAAACCAGAGTGGTTCTAGGAAGAAGATCTATAGAGAACTCAATGCCTCGGTATGGAGGAAGCCCAAGGAGCTCTTTTGGGAATATGTCAAGAAAATTATGTACCACCTCCAAACTTTCTACGGGTCTGGTACTAGGAGTGGTCTCTAAGACTAATGTGAGGAGGACTTTATGACCTTTAGAAATAATATTTTTAGCTTAAAGAGAGGAGATTATATCATTATTACAGAATCTGCTTACCCTAGTGATCACCACAGGATTAGAATTGGGTGGAGAAATGACTACTCTCTTCTCTACCATTAATATGTGCATAACACTTGTACAAACAATCCATACAAAGTATAGTATCAAAATATTCCACAGTCAAGAGGATGAATTTGAAGGGAATATCATGAATTTCAAATGTTATTAGCAAGACATCAATTTTTTGTCATGTAGTGAATATTTTTCCATTAGGAGTGAATATATCCCATAACTTTTATATGTGAATGTAATATAGATGCCAAATTTCATGATATGAAGTTATTTGTAGATCCTGAATCAAACAAAGCTTTAACATAATGCTTACTAAGAAATACAATGCCTACAATTTTTTTTTGTCATGAATATTTGAAGGCGTCTAAAATGATATTTAGATAAATGAAAAGGAATAAAGGTAGCCTCTTTTGTAGTCACTGCAAAAACTATGGAATTGTAGTGCCCTTGAGGAGGTGGAGCACCTGCTGGAGGGTTGCCAAAGATAGACAAGGTAGGACACTTGGAAATGAAATTTCCCTCCTTTCTGTAGTTGTAGTAGGCTATCACAACATACTATGCCATCGTGTCTATCATAAGTCTTGAACTTTGGGTGAGGTGGCCTTTGATGGTTCTAGTTGTTCTTCTTAACCTACTTTACCTAAACTTCCTTTAAACCGATCCCTTGTTATGCCCAGGGTGAAACTTGTAGATTGCTCTTCTTCAGTAGTGGTTAACTCTAGGTATCCCATGCCCAAAGATTTTTGCATACCCTGATCCCTTTCCAGTTTAAGGGCCATATCTAGGGCTTCATCAAAGTTTTTGGGATGGTAGGTGATGACTAGGGTTTTTAGGTTGACGGTCAGATAGTCAATATTTTATTCCATGAGGCTTTCCTCGGTTCTAATTGTAACAACCTGATGCCACACTAAGAGATAACTTAAAACCAAAACATGTAATTAACAGGCTAAACAAGCATATTACCACAAAATAGGGTAAAACTAAAATCGATCTCATATAACCATCACTAGTGAAAACATATTACAACAAGGTCCACGACTTGTAACATATCACATATCATACCAGGTACATACATATGTACAATGGCCATCTTCCACACACCGGACACAAACAATTTGTTCGCATATACAAGAAACTTAAACAAGCCAAGGGATACTACCAAAACCATGTATCAATGTACATATCATCCACAAAGCACATCCCTCCTAACCTGAGAGTACAGGGATGACTCATAGGACTCTACTACACATCACAAGCAACATCCAACCTTCTACGTCTATTGATCTCCAAGATCCTCTTCCTCAACAACACGATCATGTCCACGTCGCTGACGACCACCTAAAAAGATGTGGTGAGCCACAAGGGTGAGGCCCATGTCCTAGAGAGACATATAACTCTCAGTCAACAATTATTACTATGATAGGTTATAAAATTATTAAGTAGGATGAGAAAATTCAGCTAAATGAGTTATTTAATGAATTACATAGGTTAGGAAGATATTACTACTCTAGCAGATTGCACATCATCATTTACATTTTAGAAGGAATATGAAGAACATGTACAACAGTTGAAATCTCTTACCATGTTATATAACAAGTAAGCAATAATAGAAACAAGGCAAGGTTAAACATCCAATGTGAAGCATGTTTAACCCTAAGAAGATATGATACACAACAATATTACATCTTTTATTTTCCCTAGTGAGTTTGATTCGTACCACTCAAAGTCTATCTAACCACCGTTTGGTCGCAATCAGTCCCATATAAGATCTAGGAAAAGCAAGACTCCAAGATCTTCTCCTGCACTACTCGGTCAGCACGAGTGTGAAATGAAGTGATATATCAGTCAAACTGCTATCAGTGACATATAGTCTTGAAAACCACTAGCCCACCTTGGTATAGGTCACGATGCTAGAAACAAGGGTATACAAACCCAATCACTGAGGTACAACCACAGTTGCCCTCCAATCACATCACATATATAATCACTGAGACATGACCGTAGACATTCTCCAACTAAGGGATAGGTATGACCGCATCCATCCTCCCTAAAGACCTGGGATCTAGATCAAAAGGACACACAATCACTTGCACCCTACGTACTCAATAGTATGCGCTCCGAGTTTCCCTTAGGAATACTCATTTTAGCACCCAACAAGTTTTGACAATGGAATGGATCTATGGCACAAGGCACTACATGATTTGGGTTCCACTTGATTATTTAATCCAATTGGTATCTTTTAACTTCATCAATCAAGTTACATACAAACCTTAAAAATATTCTATAAAGACAATGTAGGATGAAAATTCAGAAGATTTAAAATGTATAAAGCATAAAGTTGATCACATCACCACGTGGTACTATTTCACTATCATGCAAGGCCATCATCATTATCACATGACTTTGGGATTTCAATTTATTATCACATAATGAGAGGATATCACCTCAATTAGACACAAAGCGTCAATCAAGGTCATAAGACCATTCACATTATTCCCTGCAAGAACATTATTATCTCTCCATGCCTCTTCAAGGCTCATATCCTTCACACATGTGTCACATAAGTGATATCACCAACAAACATTAACTATGATGCTCATGTAGTAGAAAATTAGGGTTATAACATTAGGAGAGAGAAAATAATTTATCATCATGCTAATTACTCTAGCAAGCTAGGCAACATTATCATATACCTATAATTAGGGTTAGGGTTTTGAAATAACATATTATATTAGAGTTTCAAACCAACAGCTAACATCATACCCTAATTATCACCATCTCCCGCATTCTTGGAAGCCATTAAATCAAATATTATTATCATTAATTGAACATGAACGTTGATCATGAAATTAGCAATAATCATAGTAGTCATGTAAGTTGGAACCATTTCTAGCGGCCTATTAGGGTTAGGTCGCCCTAGCGATCATTAGGGTTCGTTTGCCCTAGTAACCGTTAGGGTCAGGGCCCATCATAGAGAATACTAGGGTCATGGAGACCTCAAGCAACACCTCAATGTAGTGACCAACATAAATTATTAACACAGTGACTACAAGGTCTACTTCATCGATCACTTTAAAGGTTCACACATAACAATCATGCAAGGATTCCAAAGACAGCAACCTCTATAGGTTCAAAATGTTGTGACTTCTCAAAGGCTCCAAAACATAGTGACCACTTGAATAAAACCACCTCAACCAACATGGTCCAAACACATTGATCATGAGATTAGAGAAACATAGCGACCATGCAAGGTCAGCCTATGTTAGATACCACTAGGGTTAACTTACATTGGTGACCATCTAGAAAACATAGTGACCAAAATAGATAGTTCATCATCAAGAATCTGAAGACACATCAAGGTGTAACTACATGAAGAAGATAAAATCCAAAAATCCTAACAATAACCGTTGTGAGAGACTACATAGAACTCATGATATAAGGGAGAAAACCAAAGGTTGAGTACATACATACAAGAATCAAAACCTTCATTTCCAACATGATAGCCGTGCACAAGATTAGGGTTTATCCAAAAGAAGTTATTTACACAAGCATCTTTATAAATAGTAAAACCTAGAACATGATATCATCACCATACTACTTATAATCACAGTTTTAGTGTAGATCACTAACATGCAAGATTAGTGTAACAATAATCGAGGAGAAAGTTATTTAACTCACTTTGGAATAAGATGTAGAGACTCCAAACAACAAGAAAGCTCCAAGGAGAGAAAATCCTAGCTTGATCACCTCCACGACTAAGCAATCCTCACCTCAAGAGAAGAAAAACCCCTAGGTTAAAAAACAAGAAAGGAGAGACAAATGTCTAGGCTGAAATGGTAAGAGAAAAGAAGTGATTCTTCAACTCAACTTAGATACTACCATGGAAAACCATGGATTCAACCAAGAAGAGAGAAGTATCTCAAGAAGCACTACCATGGAGAACCATGGTTTCGGCCAAGAGAATGAAGGAAGGTTGGGTTGAATGAAGACAAGGATCAAGGAAAAGAGGTCACTTACCAAGATCAAGGAACACCAAAGGATAGTTGTTCCAACCCTTGATCACACATGCAAGGGATCGGTCACCTTGCTTCAAGGTTGATATCTTCTCTACCACCCAAGATCACAATGGATGAGCCCCAAGGATGAGAGAGAGCAAGAAGGTGTAAATAGGTCACTTGCATTCAAAGAGAGGGGTATATAAACCCAAGGGTAGGAGAGAGGTAAGGGAGGTTAGGTGTCATGCCACTTGTGCCACTTTTCCCTCAAAACTCGGCCATGCAAGCACTAAGACCATGCATGGATCAAGGGTGATCAGATCAATGAAGTCTAGCAACCATCTTGGTCCTCAAAACATATCGGTCGAACAAGAAACATAGTAGCTAAAGGAAAGAACATCGGTCGCCACACACAGATGGGGTCTGTTAGTATGTATGCCTAGAGAGCCAATCATATGATGATTGGGATGTGGCATCATATAACCGATTTGATAACAATAAATGTAATTCCCTCTATTATGTTTGTCTCAATCATGAGATGACGACACAAAAGTTAGTAGATGTTTAATGAATGATGTTACTCGATGACATACGTCTTCAAGTACGTGACTTGAACAATGAGATCATACAAATGCTAAGAGTACATACATTCTTGTTTTGTCCCTAATCGGATAATACTGTGGAAAAAATAGACAATAGTAATACATTAGACTAGAATGTGAGTTGGCTGATGGCAGAAACTCATTAGTCATGATATATGATATCTAGTTAGTCACATAGATACATGTTAGAGAATGATGTATCAGACAAACCCGCCATTAGAGTGGTACATGGAGACCATGGAATGGTAGTTAGAATCATATCTCATAGTGATAATGGTGATTATGGTTCTTAGACCTGAAGTCACTACATTCATCACATGTCATTCAGTATACTTTGACATCATCAAATGTAATCTGAAATAAGGGTTTCCATAACGACGATGATTGGGTAGCTGTGACACATGGGGATTTGAGTATGAATTATGTAGATGGGATTTATCCCTCATACATGAGTTTGATATCAAGGGCCTCTTGATAAGAGAGACTAAGAAATGTATATTCATACAATGTGATTCAATATGTGATATGTGAACTCACATGCATCTCGAACAATCTGCTCTAGTTCAAGTAACATGGATTGAATGTTGAAAGGATGATGATTCCTTGCTTGGAGTTTAATGTGGATATCTGAGACAAAGGAACATATGATCATGTTAACACTAATCACATATTGAAGGTTGAAGTTGTTCTCCAACTTTTTGAATTACTTGGGTAGCAATGATGTGTGACTAGGCACCACTCTTTGCTTGTGATGTCAGAAGTTTGTTATGGACATTCACTGCCAATGTAATTATGCACCTATAGGGTCACACACGTAGGAAATTTGGATTAAAGGAGTTTATTCATGAATGATATTTGGATTGAATACTAAAGGTCTTTTGGTATTCAATTAAACAACTAGGGTTCAAAATTGACTGACTAGACTCATAGTTGAATGGTTCAAGTGTTGAATTGACCGATTGGAGTGTCAGGTCAATTAGAATTAATATTAGTTGAATGATGCTTGAAATGGACAAGTAAAATGACCATCTCACTTGTGAAATGACCGTATCACACTATGAAACAGCCGTTTCACTATGTCAGATGGCCGGTTTGTTTCCCATGTCGCCCGATTCAGTTGCCAATTCAATTGGAACAATGATTGATGTCGATGTCATGTCCAACATTAATCAGTCATTGAATACCAATTTTATTCAGAATGGGAATCTTGCAAAATGTCTGTTTCACTCACCAAATGATCATTTAGGTGTGTGAGATGACTGTTTCATGCTACATAAGTTCTAGAACATTCATGGTTCCAGACCCTTGTACTCCCACACGGACTGAGAACCCTGACCCTGGCCTCCACTATAAATAGAGGGGTGCTGAGGGATTCCCTAGACACACAATTGAGAATCAGTTGCTCTGACAATTTTTGTCCTCTCTATTTGTGGTAACCAATAGAGAACCCAAGAAAGTCCAAACCCTTAAAGGGAGGGACAGTGAGAGAGAGAATAAAAGAGAGCAGTTGTTGTGGTAGAGCATGTCGACGACTAGTATGTCAACAGGAGGGGACAACTCCTTCTCGTTGGCCCTGGTAGTGCAACGTGGAGTTCCCAGTGGTCTGTGTAGACTACTCTAGAGGCGAGAGGCCATTGTTTGCTGCTAGAAGGACATCGCCAATCGCTGTCCATGGTGTTGCACCAGGAGTCCGGTGGAGACGAATATTCGAGTTCTGTTACTGCTAAAGGAGTGTGTTGCTGCCTAAGGAAAAAGAACCACGATGCTACTATTTGGACTTGCTCCAAGACCAAGTATGACCTTACAACCTTTCCTTCCTAGATACATTGTTGTTAATGCGATCTTATTGTTCTTAGGAAAATGGTAATTAATTTTTGTTTCCACTGCCTTATCTGTCACCCCAATTCCCTATAGTGGTGTTAGAGCCACACCAATTTACTTTGTATCTGGGATCTAAATTGATATGATCAGATTTAATTTTCATTCTTTTATTGCATGCGATGTGAATATTAAAATGATTAATGTGCTTATTTGATTAAATTCCTCATACGACTCCACAAACTAATATATATATATATATATATATATATATATATATATATATATATATATATGTATATATATGCAATTTGCACGTGTCACCATTAAATCAGTTTTGATGGTGGATGTAAAGCATGGTTATGGCCCATAACCCTAGATTTGTGTGTAAATGATTGTGATTGTTTATTCTTGTTGTTACTCGATTTGCATATTGAGACTCTCCTATCTAAATGAAAATTAATGCTCTTCTTCCTCTTTCCCCTCGAATGTAACTTGAGGTTTCCCTTTTACAATGTAATAAGAAATGGGATATATTTTATTTATCTTTTGATGTGAGATTGCAATCTACACAAAGGAAAAATGATCTTCTCGTGAGACAAACCGATCGCTTGCAAGACCAAGGCAGCCAAGTGATTGGAGGATGAATCGATCAGCTGGAGGAGTCCATACACCGCTTGGACCTGAGAACCAGGCGACCATTTCAAGAACCCAACTGAGCAACTAGGAGGTGAGTCAATCGGTTCAAGAGTTGAATCGATCAACCCAGATTGGTTCAAGCACATATCATCATCAACAACAGGTTGCCTATGATGATGACCTTAGGAGGTAGTAATTCCTTGTGGCTCCAAGAAATTACAATAGTATGGCCATAACCACCGCTTGTGTGTTTTAATTATTGCATGTTCTTGTATGTAGTTATAGTATGTATATGATACGTACTAGGTATGTGGTGATTGGATATGTAAATGCATTTATATATAAATTACCTCATTTAAATATTATGTCATAGATGCTTTTTAGAAATGCTACACATCAAAATCTTGATCAACCAAGCATGGGCTCCCCAAGGGAGGTGCACTGTCTATCTCTCGGAAGTGTGATGGTAGTAATGTGTGCCCACCAAGTGGGGTGTATTATTATCGTGGTTTCTATTCGGTCAGGCATAACTGGTGATTCTTAGAGTGTCTAAGCCCAGAGGAATGAGAATGACTATGGCAAAGAGTTGTGCATATCATATATCCAAGAATTGCATATGATGCAATTGGTAAAAGTTCCTTATGACAACTGCCATCAAATGATAACAATCATCACGCAAAACCTCACGAAAACAACCATTAATTATGAATCACCAAAAATCACTAAAAATTAAAACCATTTCCCCACAAAGATCCACTGTCAGGAACTCTTCACAAAAGGGCCCAAGGCCATATTTACATATGCATCATTGTCAACTTATACATACATCATTCCTTTGTATAGCAAGGATATGAGACAGAAGTTGCTTTATCAAAATGTACATAAAAGAAACATTATATATCAAGGCATTTCTATCCAAAAACTCAGATTATAGCAAGGAAAACTATCTCCCAAGGACCTGAGAGTATATGTATGACACATAGGACTCTATTCTATTAGACACATTACAACACACTCAACTTGAGCTGTTACTACTGTTCCTGCTGTTGTTGCTTGCTATCGGCTATAGGATCACTATCTTCTTGTGTACATCCACCTAAAAAGTTTTGGAACCCACGAGGTGAGACAACAAGTCCCAGCGAGAGATATAACTTTCCACTAACATTATTATTATCACAATTAAACTTTTATGAATGAGAGCAGAAGAAACCTTTATTGAATTAAACATGTATAATTGCTGATTATATACATGATAAAGCAATCTCAATATATCATTAGTTCAATTATCTCTAACTGAGCAATAGATCATTTAATCACTTTAAAAAGGGATATAAAGAACATGTATAACTGTTATAAACTGAACACTATAAAAACAAAGCAAGGCTTCAACTGATGTTTCCCTATTTGATCCTTAAACAAATACGCTACACGGATGATTACATATTAAAACAATCCTTCTTATGCCCTGTGGAGATGGGAACATACCTTTCATCTCCAACTGATCACTGTGAATCTAGCATCAGTTCCATATAGGTCTATGGAAGAGCCGAAATCCATGACCTCATCTTCCTCGGTCAGTACGAGAGTGGCAATGACATTTGAGTGAGTCTGCATTTTAGCTATCCTAGCGTATAGAGGCTCTTCATTGTAGAGATACAACACATGGCATGTTCTCTATTCAGGGTATGACCTTCAGCCAATCCTTCTTATATATATTGACTCATGGCCGCAACCATACTCTTCTTTTGTATTAGAGCTATGACCTCGACCACACTCTTTAAAAAATGGCTCGAAGCCAATCTTGTGAATTCAGGATACAATCTGTACCCCAAATATTCAACAATACATGCTCTGAGTTAAACTCATTTCACCATTCAGCAAATCCTAACACCGAATGGATCTATGGCTAGTGCAACTACATTTTTAGTTTAGTTGATAGATTAAGTGCATTACATCATCTTTGAGAACCAATCAAGTTACAAGCATGAATTGTAAATAAAGGATACATAGAAAGGTGTAACATATCTTTTCAAGAAATCTTGTATCAAATGGAACATATCCTGTTACACATATCCTAAAATCTCAATGCCTTGAACATATTACTGGGAATCTCATCCCTTATATATTTTCATCATGATCACATGTTTTGTGTATCATACCCTCAGTTCATCTTTGAATACTGTCACCTCTTACCAGGTAGCAATCATCTCTAGGTAGTCAGACCCATATACTTGATTATCACATGCTACAAGGTTTCAATCTTATTAGTTCAATATTGTACAATCTCACCTTTCATTGGGCAACCACCAATTCTAGATCATAAGATCTACATAAACATTATGCGTGTCATTCAAGTATTTCACATGGCTCACAAGGCCCATTCAGTCTGTATAATGTCACATCATCATAGCCCATAGTTGGCTATGCTTATTATATCAAAATATTTGCATGATTAGGGTCTTATGATAAAAGAGATACCAATTTAAATGTCAACACAGTAATAGAATAATCTCTTAATCAATTTACCAATATAATAAAATGAAAGGTATATCATATTGTCTAAGATTATTTAACAATTAGAACACCTCTGTGTCACCCTATCATTTTCATCATGGGATATTAATCCCTTAAAATAACCATTGAATGACACATTACCTTTTAGGCAGTTATGGTTTTGCCAGATCATCAGACGTATATACATTCTTTATGTGAAACTATTATTCCATATGTCTCATGAGGCATAATCAAGCTATAACAGATTATAAGAACTATAGCCCTCACTTGGCTATAATTAATCATAAGGCATTCATGGTAACCATTGGATATTATTATCATGCCATTTCAAGTTACATTCCCTTTTGTGATTAGGGTTAGGGTTTCTCTTTTCAACTGATTAGGGTTTTCCAGGGTTATATTCAATCATCATCCCTAGATCATAACTCCTCATTTCTAGAAGCTTATATTATTATCTTCACATTCAATTATATCACAAATAATCTATCAATCAAGTTATAACCTTTTCATAATTAGGCTTAGGACTTTATTATAACGAATTAGGGTCTTTAGGGTTTTATTCAACTATCGAACCGCAATTCATAACCCATCACATCTCTAAGAATTTAATTCATTGCTATAAGTATTCAATCATACTTGATTACTCTTATCAATTATCATTAATTGATTATCAACATAAGGTATTACCTTTCTCATATAAGTAGTACAAGTTTCTCTTTCATCCTTACGAGGATATTAGATTCAACTTTAACTTGTTGTACTGACTTGACCTTCTTTAGGGTATACTAACCTACACTTTTCAAAGTATATCCATCTCATTAGTTTAAAGTGTATCCATTGATTATATTCAAGGTGTATCAGCCTACACTCATCAAGGTGTGTCAACCTAGATGTATCGTCCTACATGTTACACCCTTGTATCGGTCTAAACAGATGTGTTTGTGTCGTCCAAAGTACCATTACTTGTATCAGCCCAAGCATGTCAATTGGTATCGGTTTAGAGATGCTTGAGAAGGTATATCAGCTATAGTGTACTTTAGGGTATCGATCACCCTATCTCATTTTGTATCATCCATAACAACTCATTATGTATCAGCCATATCAACCTATTATTTATATCAACCACACCATCTAATTGGGGTATCAGCCACTCAACCAATTAGTGTGTCGGCCTCATCATCTACTAGGGTATCATCCTAGCTTATCCCTTTGAGTATCAACCACTCAATCTACTAAGATATTGACTAAACCATTAGGTAGTGTATCGGCCACATAGCACATTATGGGATATCCGCTTCTAGGGTTTGAGTTGTAATAGATGAACCCTTGTTCAATACTTTCATTCTCTCCCCTATTGACCTTACCATTAATTGGTGTATCGCCCAAGGCTTCAAAGAGTATATTGCCCCATCTTCACATGATGTATTGGGCTAGAGGGTGTCAAATTGTGAGTGTATTAGATTACTAGGGTTAGAGTTGGCCATGTCGGCCTCCACACTCAACTAAGACATCATATTTTGATATCCCATTTCACTAGACATATCCTTAGTTATGGAAATTTAGTGACTTTGAAACATATTGTTTTGAGAGCATCTAACATATCGACCTAACAACATCATATTGCTTTAAAGCATCTCAAGTCATATCGGCCTCCGTGTTATGTTGCAAGTATGTATGTGTCGGCTTGGATATCTTCTAGATATCGGCCTGCCTTATCCTCAATCTTAGATGACAGGTTAAGAAACTAAGAGGACAATAGTTCTACTCATGCTACAATCCAAAAGGATAGGAGCTCATATGTATCAGTTTTTGTGTCCCTATCCTTGTACCGGGTTAGGGTTTTTCACAAATCAAAATTGATTTATGCATATCGGTTTCATCATCTTAAAATCAAACTCTCCGATCATTACTACTCTATTTCATGGACAACAGTCCCATATATTCATTATGACTCATAGAACCATCATTTAATCAAAAAAAGTCGAAATAGAAAAAGGATCACCAAGTATTATGTGATAGGAGGTGAATAATAAAATTGGGTTCAAGTTATATAAATCGCGTCAAGGTCACCACTAAAGCTTCAAGATTCTAAGATCCACGTTCCCAAGGTTGAAGATGACTTATCAAGAGTCCAAGTCTTGATCAAAGCACCTCTATATGAAAGGTGAAGCCAAGGTAAAGATCTTGGTGAAGAAGGAAAGAAAGAAAGAATCATGGTTCAAGAAGCATAGCCCATCCAAGGTAGGAGATAACCATGGATTTACCTTGGGCAAGTTGCTAGGCCTTCCTCTTCCTCCTTAAGCTCCTATGGTCGTACACCAATTAAGAGATGGTAAAGAAGTCGAAAGGTTTACTAGGAGGCGATAAGAGGGGTATGTATAGTTGAGGCTCATGAAAGAGAGTATGTGAAAGGTGTCATCACCATATGCACATGGGTGACACATGTCCATTCATGATGAAACCATGCAAACTCATTTATATTGACATGAAAAAATCTTTTGTATAATCCAAGAGTAAGGTATCAGCCATTGGGTAGCTTCTTTGATAAGATATCACAACTTGTCATCACTTTGTGTACAAACTGATACCACTTTTGCAAGGAAGTCTCAAACCGATAGGCTTCACCTATTTGAGGTTCTTATCCCATCATGAATGCTTCCAAAAGTTTCCAAATTGATAGGGGACATGTTCTATGGTTTATAAACCGATAGGCACCCCCATATGCCCTTCACAACTTGACACAACCTCATCTATGGTTCAAGGTACTCAACATTCTATGGTTCTAATATCACCAAGAGTGTTATCACTCAACAAAGAATCAAACAAGGAGCCCCATTCTCTATCTCTATCCCATCTAGATGATACCAATAGAGAGTAGGGACACTCTAGAGGTGGTAAATTGCACATAAGCCCCATATATTGGGTAAATTTCAAGTTACACCAAAACTAACACATAAAGCACAAGCATCAACCATACAAGCTCAACTTGGAATTTAGGTTTTCCACAAGGCAACCCTTATCATCATGCTCTCTCTCTCATGATGCTAGAGTACTAAGGGAACACTTATCATGTGACATATGATAAGATAACCCCTTATCTTGAGTAATTTGCACTTTGGTCCAAAATAAGCAAACATTGCTCAAACAACATTAAAACACGACCAAACTTGAAACTTGAGCTCTCTTTAAGTATTATTTACTTTCTATAAGATTAAGACAAGGTTCTAATAATACTACTTAGGAAAAACATCCAGGGTTATCCCAAAACCCAGGTCAGGGTCATTACATTTTCTACCTTAATGATTGACTATAGACTCTGGAGTTGGCCAGGTAATAGTTGAATTGTTTTGGATCTTGTCCACTAGAAGATTATACGTTGCAATATTCCAAATGGATACATGAGTGTTATTAATTTAAACAAAATAGTGGGAGTGATAATTAGTTAAAGGCCTAATTAATATTGTTAACTTATCAAATCAAACAAATCATTTTCTTTGAAAATTTGCAATATTTCATTGTAGAAACTAATTTCAAACACAAACATGTTATTATTGTGATCATCCATTAGAAGGAAAAAACCAAACAAGATTTACTTTCAAATCTAGTTTAGGACTTTTGAGAAGGGAAATCTCTATCTCCTTGAAAGACCAGAGCCAGAGGAACCCACTCCAAATACGCATAAGGATGAAGTGGATTCTTACTAGAAGCATGCCAATGATGCCGTAGATGTTTGAGTATCTTATGCAATGATGTATAAACTATGAGTTGCATGAACAACATGAAAACATGAACATTCCTGAGATGGTAACACATCTTAAGAATCATGTAAAGCAAGTAAGGAACAATGTCTCAAAAGCATTGTTTGAGTGCAGACTGACAATGGGAGATCCAACAGAACCTCATATGCTAAATAAGATTGGGCGTGTGGAGTTACTGAGATCCCATTAAGGTCAAGAGTTGACCATGGATATGATTATGAAAGTGTTTCATGAATCATATAGTCAGATTGTAAAATACTTGGCATGCTTATGCCGAAGCAAGGAAGAAGAAGGACAAATCCATGATGGTGATCAACAGAAGTGAGTACTAGGGCAAAGGCAAAGCCATGAAGAGTTCTGAGGCTAAGTTGAAGTCTAAGTCTTCAACATTCAATATGTGGAGAAGGGTAAGTGAAAAAGGAATATGTCCTTTTCACTTAATGGATTAAGGAAAGAACGTGCCACCATAGTCACATGTATGGACATTGAAAAGAACTATCCTCTTTATAGAGGATCTCAAGAAGAAGATGGAGATAGAGATCTCTACTTTAGGACCTGAGAAGAATTAAGCTAGAACTATACGGAGCAAAGGTTAGTGCCTCTGCAATTGGAATCTATCATTAATGGGAACATAATAGAATTAGTGAGTTGGTATTAAGTACCTACCATTGATAAAACATCATGCATCTTGTATGGACAAGGATATTATGAATGTTTTATTTTATAAGATGAGATCTTGTATGGAAATGCCCTATGTCTCATAATATATACTTGATAGTTGTATAGAAAAATGTGTATGAAACACATTGAATGACTTGATGACTCAAATATAAAATACCTATAGCATTGTCATCTAAAGCAGACAAATGAGATATTCATTTCTATAATCCACATGATGGTTATCTAGACTCTTTTGGTTATTGAACCATTAGAGACATGCAAGTTTTATTTATTTTGCAATATGACAAAAATATCTTCACTATATGTAGTGGGAGAGTGATTATTTTATTAGGAATCATACATACTAATGTATATAGACATTTTAGAATAAATGCTAAAGGTAGTTACCAATACCTCATTATATTTACTGATGTTATAAGTTGATATGGAGCTTTGTATTTGATGAAATACAAATATTGATCTCTTGAAGTGATCAAGGATATCATAATGAAGTACTTAACGAACTTGGTAAAAGTATTAAGATACTTTGATGAGATCAATGTTGAAATATTTTAAACTAAGAGTTTGAGAACCATCTGAGAAGATTGTGATAATGTATCATGATGAACTCCACTTGAAATACAAGGAAAGTTTTTTCGATAGAAGGTATCACACCATGTTAAGTCATGGTGGGATTATCAATTAAAATCTAGCTGGTGTTACAATTTCTATTGGGGACATGCTTAAACACAAAACAATGTACCGTCCAAAATTAGTTCAAAAGACACCATATGACATATGGCATGGGAGGTGTCCCGATGTGTCTTTTATAGTGATTAGGGATGAATACCTGTATAAGAAAATTGTTTCTTAAAAGGCTTTGTCCACAAATCACATAAATGTTATTTTGTTAATTACTACTTTTATATCCCAATCCAATAGCAAAGATGTTTGCTGCTCGAATGGCTTTATTCCTAAAGATAATTTCATTCCAATGGAATCAGTGGGAGTAAAAGTATAACTCAAAATATTCGAGACAAACAAGAAAAGATTGAGCCTAAAGAGGTACAGTGGGAACAATGAGAATCAGAGAGTGTTTTTGAATCTCAAGTTCCTTATGTAACACAAAGAACTCATAGTTCTGGTATAACATGCCATGAGTTTGAAAGATTATGATATGTTATAACTCAAAAGGGCATTGAGTTGATCATAGATGATGAGTCAACAACCTACCTAGAAGCTATGGAGGAACCACAATCTGAGAAATGGTTTAAGGCCATGGGATCAAAGATGGAATCCCTATACACCAATAAGGTATGACCTTGGTGAATCTACTTGAAGGGGTAAAACCCATAAGATGCATTTGGGTCTTTGAGAAAAGACCAACATGGATGGGTATGATTTTCAAACAAGTTCAAGGTGTTGAATATGATGAAGTCTTTCACCAGTTACCATGGTAAGATCCATCACGATCACGCTTGCAATTGCACCTTAGTATGACTATGAGATTTGACATATGGATGTTAAAACCACATTCCTTAACTAGAATAATTAGATGGATGTGTACGTGACACAGTCTAAAGGTTTTATAAACCCAATATTGCAAATAAAGTCTATAAGATACAAAGGTCAATATGTGGATTGACATAAGCATCTCAGAGTTGGAATATTCTATTTGACAAGACTATCAAAGGGTTTGACTTCAGTCACAATGAAGATGGACTTTGTGATTTTAAAAGATTCAGTAGGAGAATATTTATATTCCACATAATTATGTGGAATAATGTCCTTATCCTACAAATGTTAAGACCTGGCAAGGAAAGTACCTTCTATATGAAGGGTATAGGTGAAGCATCCTATGTGATAGGAATTGAGATCTATAGAGACAGATCTGGAAATCTTCTTAACCTAAGAAAGAGCACATAAATTCGCACGATGTTGAAGGGTTCAACATGCGAGACTCAATGAGAGAAAACTTGTCCATGTTTCATGTAGTTAGTCTCTCAGGATCGAAGTGTCCCAGTCCTTGTGAAGAATAGGAACAGATGGATAGATGACATATGGATCTAGAATTGGATCTATCTTGAATGCAATGTTATGTACTTATACCGTTATCTCATATGTATTAGACGTGACAAGAGAATTATCTTGTATGTGTTAGACATGATGAGAGGATATCCAATTATCTCATATGTAATGGACATGATGAGAGGATATATATATATATATATATATATATATATATATATATATACCCATCTAGTAATCTCATATGTATTGGACATGATGGAGGGTATCTGTCAGATACCAGTGAGAGTCACCGAACTACCATATAGGACATCCTTACGTGCGTATGAAGAACGAAAAGATCCATTTTTTGATTATGGTTATAAGGAAGAGTTAGGTGTAAAGGGTTACACACAATGAAAGCTTATGAAATGACAAATAACTAATTGCAATTTAAATTTAAGTTTGACCTAAAATGAGAACTGTAAGATGCAAAGGTTTCAGGATAATGACAATTGTTTAAATCTACAATAGAACCTGAGTATCTTTATCTTATGATAATAGCAAAGGATACCGTATGGATCAAGAAGTTCATATGGGTGAACTTAATGGAGGTACCAACCATCGATGACACAGTAGAATACTATGAAAACAATGGACCTATTAGATAGGCATGGAATCTCAGACAACGTACTACGACACTTCCATCTCATACGAGTAGTTGTACAACAAGGAGATGTGAAACTTGTAATATACTGACTTGAAGAAAATGTTGCTAAACCTGCTATATAAGTGCTTGTGCAGCAGAAACATGATGGACATGTTAAATTCACTTAGAATATGATTTGTGGGTGATTGTCTCTAAGTGCATGTGAGAGTCTATTGGAATGTATGCCTAGAGAGCCAATCATATGATGATTGGGATGTGGCATTAGATACCTGATTTGATAATAATAAAGGTAATTTCGCCTATTATGTTTGTCTCAGTCATTAGATGATTACAAAAATGTAAGTAGATGTCTAAAGAATCATGATACTCAATTATGTATGTCTTTAAGTACATGAGTTGAACAATTAGATCATACGAATGCTAATAGTACATACATTCTTGTTATGTCACTAGTCGGATATTAATGTGGAAGAAAAATGGATAAAAATAATACATAAGACTAGACTGTGTTGACTGATGATAGAATCTCATTTGTCATGATATATGATGTAAAGTCACTCACACAGATACATGTTAGAGAACAATGTATCAGACAGACCCAACATGAGAGTGGTACATGGAGACCATAGGATGGCAGTCAGAATCATCTCTTATAGTGATAATGGTGATTGTGGTTCTTATACCTGAAGTCACTACATTCATCACATGTCATTCGATATACTTTGACATCATCAAATGTAATCTTGAAATAAGGGTTGCCATAACAATGATGATTTGGCAGATGGGACACATGGGGATTTGAGTGTGAGTGACGCATATGGGATTTTTCCCTCCTATAGGAGTTTGATATCAAGGGCCTCTTGATAA
This sequence comes from Alisma plantago-aquatica, assembly GCA_963693085.1. Lineage (NCBI taxonomy): Eukaryota > Viridiplantae > Streptophyta > Magnoliopsida > Alismatales > Alismataceae > Alisma > Alisma plantago-aquatica. Next base: position 1,261,982,305 of record OY856412.1, read on the forward strand.
GAGAGACCGAAATATGTACGAACATACTCATGTGATTCAATATGTGATATGTGAACTCACATGCATATCAGATAGTCTGTTCTAGTTCAAGGAACATGGATTGAACGTTGAGAGGATGATGATATAATGCCTTGAGTTCAATCCGGATATTAGAGATAAAGGAATTATATGATCACGGTAACACTAATCACGGATTTTAGGTTGAAGTTGTTCTCCAACTTTCTGAATTACTTGGGTAGAAATGATGTGTGACTAGGCAACACTCTTTGCTTGTGATGTCATAAGTTTGTTATGGACATTTATTGCCAACGTAATTCTAGACCTATAGGGTCACACTCATAGGGTAAACTTGTATTAAAGGAGTTTATTCATGAATAATGTTTGGATTGAATATTAAAGGTGTTTAGGTGTTCAATTAAACAACCGAGGTTCAAAATTGACTGACTAGACTCCTAGCCAACCAGTTCAAGTGTGAACTGACTGATTGGAGTATCGGGTCAATTGGAATCAATATTGGTTGAAATTTTCTTGAATTGGACAAGTGAAACGACCATCTCACTTGTGAAACGACTGTCTCACAATGTGAAATGACCGTTTCACTATGTGTGATGATCGATTCTTTTTCTATGTCACCCGATTTAGTTGCCAATTTGATTGGAACAATAATTGATGTTGATGTCATGTTTAGCATTAATCAGGCATTAAATTCTAGTTTCATTTAGAATAGGAAACTTGCAAAATGACCATTTCACTCACCAAACTACCATTTGGGTGTGCGAGACAACTATTTCATGACACTCAAGTTCTAGAAAATTCATGTTTTGAAACCCTTCTACTCTGATACAGACTGGGAACCCCGACCCTAACGTCTACTATAAATAGAGGGGTACTGGGGTCTTCCCAAAACACACAATTGAGCAGTTGCGCTAACAATTGTTGTCCTCTCTGGTTGTGGTAACTAATAGAGAGCCCAAGCAAGTCCTACCTATTAAAGGGAGGGATAGTGAGAAAGAGAATAACTGTGATCAATTTTTGTGGGAGAGCATGTCGGCAACTAGTATGTCGATAGGAGGAGACAACTCCTTCCCATTGGCTCTGGTAGCGCAACGTGGAGTTCCAGGTGATTTACATGGACTACTCTAGAGGAGGGGGTCTGTTGTCTGCCGTTAGGAGAACATCATCAACCACTGTCTATGGTGTTACACCAGGAGGCCATTGGAGATGATTGTTGGAGTGTTTCCACTACAGAAGGAGTGTGTTGCTGCGTGAGGAAGAAGAAGCACGATGCTACTACAAGGGTAATGTCACTGGACTTGCTCAAGGATTAGGTATAACCTTGCAACCTTTCCTTCCTAGATACATTGTTGTTGATGCGATCTTGCTGTTCTTGGGAAGCAAACAATTAAATTTGTGTTTCCGTTGCCTTATCTATCACCCTGATTCCCTATAGGGTCAACATTGACCCAGACATCCATGCAAAACTCTAATGATCACACATGGGATCATCTTATCCAGACAAGGTAAAACATGGCACCCCAAATCTGAACCATCATCAACATGATATGTAAACATGTGAGGTACATAAAGCATGTGAAAAATTGCAAGTTGAACCCTAAGCATGGGTAAAATGAAACTAGGCCCAAAAGAGACACATATATAGCATAACTAGCTCAAACAACATTTAAACTAGAACACACTGAAAACATAAGCATGTCACATTTTATTAAGGCTCATCACATTATTAGATTAAGGTTTTAATCAACTAATTATTCTAAGAAATCAAGATCAAGCATAAAGCTAGGTCAGAGGTCTTACAACCATAAACCCCTAACAAGGATTTTGCCCCTAAAATCCTACACAAAAATAGACAAGTACTTCCTACACATCTTGTCCTCTACTCTCATGTGGCTTCCTCCATGCCATAGTGATGTCAAAAAACCTTAATCAACACTATATCCTTCTTCTTCAACTTCTTCACTCTCCTATGCAAGATCACTACATGACCTTCCACATACGCTGTGTTCTCCTCCAACTCAACCTCCATGTCCTCCTCCAACTCAACCTCCATGGGATGCAACACCAATTCGGTGTCTGGGTGGCACTTCCTCAACATCAAAACATGAAATACTTGATGCAAACTATGCAACTCTGGAGGTAGATCTAACTATAAGCTACCTTCCCAACACGTGCCACCATAGGGTAAGGTGCCATAAACCTAGGATCCAACTTACCCTTCTTGCTAAACCACATCATACCTTTCCAAGGAGAGACTAGGAGGTACACTTATATGTCCCACATATAAATAGAAAGGTCTGCAACGAGTATCAACATAACACTTCTGTCTGTCCTGAGCTGCCTTCGACTACTATTGTATCACTTTGATCTTCACTGTTGTTTATTGCACAAGCTCAGGACCCAAAAGCTAGTACTCACCTATCTTGTACCAAAAAAGTGGAGACCTACAATGCCTCCCACACAAGGCCTCATAAGGTGCCATGTCTTATTGTAGGTAAACTCTATCATACTCAGGTGCACCTCCAAACTACTCAAAAATAAACACATGCTCTCAATAGATCTTCCAAAGTCTAAATAGTTCTCTCAGACTAGCCATCTATCTGTAGGTGAAACACCATACTGAACCTCAACTGTGTACCCATGGCTGTATGAAGATGCTCACAAAAATGACTGGCAAATTGAGGACCTCTGTCAGACACTATCGTATATAGGATACCATGTAGATGAACTATGTCATCCAAATATGTATGTTCCAACTTCTCTATTGTATATGTCATCTTCACAGGAAGGAAGTGCACTGACTTGGTAGACCTGTCCACTGTCACCTAAATGGAATTATGACCTTTGGCTGTCCTAGGGAGACCGACCACAAAGTCCATAGTGATATGATACCATTTACACTACTTCATAGGTAATAATTGTAACGTTCGTACAAGTTTCTAATGTTGAGACTTGGCCCGTTGACACACATGACACATTGACACAAACTCAACCACGTCACGCTTCAAACCAGACCACTAATACAGATCTTTTAGGTTGTGATGCATCTCAGTATTGCCTCGATGAATCACGTACATTGAGGAGTGAGCCTCCTCAAGAACCATCTTCCTCAGACCATCAACATCTGGAACCACTATCCTGCCATGGAAACAAACTATCCCATCCTCTGTATCATGGAAGCTCTCATGATTCTCGCAGCTAATTTCTGATCAATTTTTTTATATCATAGTATCATCCTATGGCACATCCCTGATTTGCTACATCAAGGTAGGCTTCAATTGAAATAGTGCTATCATACCTACCAATAGGGAAACCTCTAACTACAAGTTCATTTGACGCAAAGACACCAACATGTCTAACTTATGGTACACTAGAGAACACAACTTTGCCCTATTAAAAATGATAATGAAGAAGAATTACTGCTTAAAGAATCTGCCACCATGTTTGCCTTCCCTAGATGGTAGTCTATGGTGCCATGATAATCCTTGATCAACTCCATCTAGTGTCTCTGCCACATATTCAACTCCTTTTTTGAGAATATGTATTCAAGGTTTTTGTGGTCGGTTAAGATCTGGCACTTCTTGTCATAGAGGTAGTGCCTCAAAATCTTCAAAGCATGGACCACAACTGCAAGCTCTAGATCATGTGTCAGATAATTCTCCTCATGTTTTTTAAGCTGGTGTGAAGCGAAAGAAATCATGTTCTTATGCTGCATCAACAAGCATACCAAGCTGTTCTTTGACACATTAAAGAAGATGATATAAGCTTTACCTTGCTCTAGCATAATCGATACTGGTATACTGGTCAATTTATCCTTTAAAAGATGAAAGGAACACTGACACTTGTTGTCCCAGACAAAGGGTACACACTTACTCGTCATCTTGGTTAGGGGTAACACCACAACACCGAAGTTCTTGATAAACCTCCTGTAGTAGCCTACCAATCCTAGGAAACTACAAACCTCCATAGACATCTTAGGCTACTCCCACTCTAACACTAACTGAACCTTCTTAGGATCCATACAAACACCTTCAACAGATATCACATGCCCAAGAAAAGACACCTCTTGCAACAAGAACTCACACTTGCTCAATTTGGCATATAACTTGTGCTGCCTCAGCATTATCAATGCTTGTCATAGATGTTTCTCAAGATATTGGTTGTCCCTAGAGTATATCAAGATGTCATCGATGAACACTACCACAAACTAGTCAAGATATAGGATGAATTCTCTGTTCATCAGGTCCATAAATATTGTTGGTGAATTGGTTAGCCTAAACAACATAACCACAAACTCGTAGTGACCATACTAAGTCCTAAAAGTAGACTTGGGTATGTCAACCACCTTAATCTGTAGCTGACGGTATCCTGAACATAGGTCTATCTTTGAGAACACGGTGGCACCTCTTAGCTGATTGAACAAATTATCTATCTTTGACAAAGGGTACTTGTTCTTGATCGTCACTTTGTTCAATTGTCATTAATCTATTCAAAACCTCATAAAACTATCCTTATTCTTCATGAAAACCACAAGATCACCCTAAGGGGAAGTGCTTGACTTGATAAAGACCTTCTCTAACAGCTTATGCAAATGTTTCTTCTACTCCTGTATTTCAGATGGTGCCCACCTGTATGGTGATTGTGCTATTGGCTTCATACTAGGAACCAGATTGATCTCAAAATTAATCTCTTTAGGAGAGGGAACATTAGGAAACTCTTTAGGGAACACATCTTCAAACTTGCACACCACATACACCTCCTAGATACTAGGACTCCCTCACCTTAGTATCCACCATATGTGCCAAGAAAGCCTAACACCCCTGCTTTATCACCATCTCTACTATTATAGCTGACACCAAGCACGTCAGAAGAATATTCCTATCTCCTTGGAAGATCTAAAAAACGTCTCCATGAAAGCACATGACAACCTTGGAACTACAATCCAAGACGACCTGATACTTCTCCAAGGTATCCATACCAAGGATCACGTCAAATCCATGCATATAAAGTGGCATACAGTCCACTTGAATAATGCATCCTGAGAAAGAAAGAACACATGATGGACACACCTCCCACAACTTGGCGAAACCAACAAGGGGGGTTTCTAACCAAAGACTATCATATCTACTAACAACAGGAAGATAACAACTATCTATCACTTATCTAGTGATAGAAGAGTGCATCACACATTGGTCAACCAAAATAGATACAAAAGAAGATGCTGACAAACCATAATAAAAAATTTCCATATGACCTGGCATGACCCGTGGGTTGACCACTCCCTCCGTCTAACTCATAGCGTAGAATCAAAACATTTCCTATTGTATTATACATCCACTACTGGCATGCCCATAGGATCCTACCTAGGATGCCTGACTGTGTCCTCTGCCATCCACTACTGAACTTCTATCTCTAGGAACCTTGTGTCTCTACCTAGGTTGTTGTGTAATCTCCTCATCCTTCACAGGGAAATACCACTTTGTATGTCTGGTCTGTCCACACTTGAAGGAGGTCTTACTCTCATACCATGGTCCAGATGAACCTATCACCAATACTGATGTTGTACTATGTGCTCCTACTGACGGAAAAGTACGATCTCTGCCCTTGATTGGTGACCACTGATGTGGCACTCCAGATCTCTACTACAAATGAGGTGAAGAATCCTAGGCTTCTTGAAGCCTCCAAAAGACAACTCCTGAAATGGAGTTGACCTCTTCTTAGTGTTGTATTCATGCTTCTCAATAGACTACTGCTCTATCCATCTCATAAACTCCATGAAGGTAGCAAACTGCTCCCAGTTCTCCAAAGCAGATAATGTCATTGTCAATTCTGAACTCAAACCTGTAACATCCCTGACCTGGGTTATGAACTAACCCTAGGTGTTTTGCCTAAATATGTGATTATATGCTTGTGATTATCTTGTGAAATGTAATTAAATCTTGTGAGGAACTTATATTTACATTTCAGTGCTTTTTAAGCATTGTTGCAATATCGTTTTGTTAATTTTGGACTAATGTGCAAATTACCCAAGAAGAGGGGTTAACTTGCAAATTGCACATGTTAAGATGTTCCTCTAATGATGAGACATCAAAATAATTAGTATGATGTAGTGGTATGGATTCCACAAGCTTGAGCACCAAGATATAGCTTGTAAAGCAATCCTTGTGCGTTAAAACCTAATTTTGGTGTAAAGTGCAATTTACCCAAAACTTAGGGTGCAACATGTAAAATACACCCTCTAGAGTATCTCTCATGTTTCTTGGCATCAATTAGAGCAAATAAAATGAGAGGGGTGCCTCATTTGAATGGTCAAGAAAGAAAGATAACCTTGATATTTAATAATCAAAATTCAAGTAAAATGGCCCTTTCATATATATGTAGCTTATTAAGATGTATGGTTTCTTTTCCTTCAACCATGGATAAAAGAGAGGTTTTGCATGTGAAAGGAGGAAGAAACGTGTCCAATGGTGGAGCAAGTGTGAGTGGATGGGTTCAAGAAATAAAAGAAATAACTATCTTTTCTTTGCTTTGATAATACCCAAAAATATTTAAGCACCCTTTTTCCTCAAAGCAAGGGAACGTCTCCCTTAGTTTCTTTTCTCATCTTCTTGCTTTGGACCGACCAAGAGGGATCTCTGGAACAGAGGAGGATGACCAAGCTAAGTTGGTAAGTATGGATCATCACCTAGCTCGAATTCTTGGTGGAAACCCTAAAACGAGGTTGGTTTATTGGTTTCCTTTGCATGATTCTTCTTTCTAGCCTTCTCCTCCATCCAAACCTTGAAGAACGGACCTTGGGCAACCTTTGGAGCTTCATCCACCATTAAAGCTACGAAGCTTGGAGCTCTATATCAGATCTTAAGGCGGGTTTTATAACTCTAAACCTTATGCTTTGCTTTTGCATCTTCTTCCACTAGAATAGTTGCTTATATTTCCTCTTTAGATACCTTTAAGTGTTCTTGTTCTTAGTTCCATGGAGAACCGCCCCTGTTCTTGAGGTAGAAGATGATGACGTTAATATCTATGTTTATACTAAATCTTACTTTAGCAAACAGTCTCCCAACTTTTTCAAACGGTTTCCCAAACCGTTTGAATGCAAACGGTTTCACAAACCGTTTAGAAGCAAACGGTTTAAGACCATTTGGATGTGTTGACCAGGTGTTTACCATTTGGAGGTCTGTTGTAAATAATATGTAATAATCACCCACCAAAAATCATCAACTAATTTCAAGTAAATCATCAATTGAAGGCCCATTAATCCTCTAAACCCTAATCGGGTTAATTGCTGATTTCAACAATTCAATTAAGTTGAAGTTTGGGTTAAAGTGACCCAAACGGTTTCAAAACCGTTTGGGAATCACCCAAACGGTCTGAAGACCATTTGGTGATCACCCAAGACCGTTTGGAGGTCTAGGGTTAAGTAGGGTTGACCAATTGAGGGTCCAAAGATATCAAGTTGTTAAACAATTAAGTGCTGATTTGGTGACAAAACCTAGGGTTCAACCCTTGAGTGAATGACTTGGTTTTTGATAAAATAATGGGCAAACGGTCTCAAGACCGTTTGGAGGGTGTCCGAATGATCCCAAGACCGTTTGGGGGTCACCCAAGACCGTTTGGAGGTCTAGGGTTGACTAGAGTCAAGTGGTTGCAAATCTAAAGATTCTAAGTTGAAGTGCAATTGATTAGTGACCTAATGATCAAATCAATGAACCAAACCTTATTTTGTTAAGTTAGTTTTTGAAGTGGACTTGAACAAACGGTCTCAAGACCGTTTGGAGGATGTCCAAACGATACCAAGACCATTTGGGGTCAGGATATGACCCAATTGATTGATAGTTCAATGGATTCAAGTCAATTAGACTCATGTTGAAACATGTTGAAGGGTACTTGATTCCAAACCCTAATTCAATTGATCCAAGCCCTAATTGGTGATCAGTTGAGGGTCAATTGAGTGTCAAATCAGTTGAGGGTTGACCTAATTGACTCAATTGATAAGTGGTTAACAAGTGCATGAACAATTGAGGGGTTCAACATTGAAAACCCTAACTCAATTGAAGTGGTTGAGACACTTTTTGATCCATGCGGTTTTGAGGTGGTTTGGACCAAACAGTCTCAAGACCGTTTGGGACCAAACGGTCTCAAGACCGTTTGGGACCAAACGATCCCAAACCGTTTGATCTCATGCGGTTTCAAGATCGATCTTGCCCATGCGGTTTCAAAGTCAAAGTTGGCCAAACGGTCTTCATGACCAAACGGTCTTCACCTCACCTAGGGCAAATGGTCTTGAGTGTGTACTTTACCAAATAGTTTCAAGAGTCAAACTAGACCAAACGGTCAACACCACGAAACGGTTTCAAGGTGCATCCAAGACCGTTTGGGGGTTTTGTACCCAAGACCGTTTGAGGTCTAAAGAGGTTAAGAACGTTTGATGCCTTAGTGGTCAAGATGGTTTAGAGGTTGATTAACCTAAACCCTATAGATACCTAAAGTGATTAAGGGACTAAGTAATTAGTTGATTGATGCATGATAGGATCAATGGTGAACATTACAAAAGTACCTTGATAAGATAGGGTAACCAATACCCCTTTAATCGAGTGAATATTAATGATCACAAAGCTAGTGACCTAAACCATGATGTCAAGGTTGATTTGACATAACCTAATCAAGGATGATGTAAACATCAACTTATAGAGAGAGGAGAGAGAAGACTCCCTATATGAATGAGAATCAAGTAATAAACTTCCAATATGTATAAATATACCTAATTAGGGTATGATCCTTCATAGTGAGATCATGGAAATCCTAATTATGATGGTTAATGAATCTTAACCTAATTTTAAGGCATTAGTGGAAGTAATTCCCATATATGATGATGATATGATCTTAATTCATTGTAATGTGAATAGTAAACCCTAATCTAGGGTAATGTGATGTAATGTGAATAGTAAACCCTAATCTAGGGAAATGTGATGAGATGAACAGTAAACCCTAATTTTGGGTGATGCTTCTAAGCATGAAACTCTATACTTGATTATGAAATGAGGAATCATCATGCCTTTGTAAGTTAAAGGGGTTGAATAACCCTAATTGAATTGAATAGGAAACCCTAACCCTAGAAACCAGCCGTGGTGATGTGACACGGTCGTGGTGATCTTCCTTTGCACGACCGTGCAAGATAGCATGGCCGTGGTGTTATATACTTGACTTGAAAAAGGTTTACATTATGTTGAAATAGAAATAATGTACATGTTATCAATTGTGTTAACCATGCAGGTCTTTATAAAGAAGTGAGCATAGCCAGGTAAGGGCTATGATTCCATATTTATTGAAAGCACTTTATAAGCTTTGAAAATAATGATATGCTATGTTGTCTAATAAAAGGTAACATATGAGATTGATAGGCTATATGAGCCATGAGAAATATCTGCATTGCTACAATCAAGGTCATGCTGTTAAATGACATGATGGCAATATGTTACTTGGTAACAAGTGTTTTGATGATCTAAGGGTTTGAACACCCATGATCCCGATTCACAATGATGAGATGGTTAGGGATTGATATCCCAATGTTAACAAATGTGATATGAACTTGATACAGTTAGTACTCTTTCTTTATAGCAATTCTGTTATTGGTTTATGTTTGAAAACATGCCTGATGCTAAAAGAATGCTATAATGTACTTAAATAATCAAGTATAATGATATCATGTAGAGCCCTGACCATAGATCCATCATTGTCAGAAGTTAAATGATGGTGAAACAGGTTTTCCTAAGGGAACTCCTGGAGAGCATACTTTTGAGTATGTGGGGGTTATGGACGCGAATATCCTTACATCCTAATGTAGGAATTGATGTGAGATGTATCTTAATCTCTCATTCCTTCATTATATGTTTATGCTGGGATGACGTATCACTAATCTCCCGATGATATTGTTAATGTCGCATCGATGAGAGATAAATAAGAAATCCCTCGATGGCGAAGAGAGTACAGAATGCCACTGTAACTCTAATAGCGAAGTTGCCAGAATACCCTGGAAAGCTATTATAGCAGAGACACAAGATGTCCTGCATGTTGTTCCTCATACTGACTGAGGAGGATGAGGTCATGAGAACTCCGGCTCTTCTAATGACCTATGTATGGTACCGATTGCGATTTCGTAATGGTCGGTTGGAGTATGAGAGGTGTAACTCATCTCCTCAGGGCATAAATATGTTTGTAAATTGTAATCAGCCGTGTAGCATATTTGCTTAGGTTGAACTACGAGAAACAATGATTGATGATACATTGTTTATAATACTCTAGTTGAATAACTAGTATACATGTTCTTCATATTCCTTAATGATATATGTCTTGTCATTCAATTAAGTTATAATTGAAATGATTGCTTAACAGAATGTTGCTTCACTTAGAATATACAATATTTTACCTGCTGTTAAATATTATAGTTTACTGCTTATGTTATTCCATTCTTGCAATAACAAAGCTTCTGGCGAAGAGTTATAACTCTCATTGGGACAATTATTCAATTGTCTCACCCTCGTGGGATTCGACTTTTTAGGTAGACGCTGAGGACGAAAGAACCCATCAGTGGGTGGACAACAACAACAGCAGCAACATCAGGGACAACAATGATCCTCAGGTGGAGACACTGTCTGTCAAGTCTTGTAGATAGTATGTCCTATGTGTCGTCTATGTACTCTCAGGTCCTAGGAGTCAGTAGATGTTTGATCTAGATCTGAGTTTTTGACATACTGCCTCGAGATTTTGTATCTTGCCTTGAACAGTTAACAGGGCAGTTGATGTTTGTAATCCTCGAGATGTGTTTGCTACAGAGATGTATTGATGGATTGGTTTGTAAATAACTTATCATGTTTTCTTATGAAAAAGTTTTAAATTTTTAGTGATTTTCATAATTCCGCTGCTAATTAATCGCTTCCGCATTCATTGATCTCGTGATTTATGAGTCGCATCGTCACAAAACCCTTCTCAAACTATCAAATCCTCTCCTTATCATTAGAAACCATGTGAGGACAGAACCTCAACATCTCCATTAACTTTGCCTCATATTTGTTGATCGTCATCAATCCTTGCTGAATCTTCTCAAACTGCAAGATCTTCTCCTCAAGGTAAGTCTCCAGGAAGTATCATCTCACAAACTCTCACCGAAAGTCTTCCCAATTGATCACTACACCAGGCCTCTTCTCTTCCTGAATCCCCACCAACAGCCAACACTACCTTTAAACATGTAGAACACACACTTCACTTTATCCTCTTCTGGGATATTAAGGATCTTAAATGCCTTCTCTAGCTCTATTAGCCACATGTCTACATCTATTGGGTCTTCCATACCGACATACTCTATTGCCCCAACATGCCTCAACCTCTCAAAAGTGTTCTTAGAACCATGGGATTCCATGTTAGGGACAATTGCCCTTGCTTGAGGTACGACACCCTATCTGCCATATGCAAAATCGTGGCCATAAAGTTGTCCAAACATGGACTAAAAGGTGGGGTTGACCATAGCTGTTTTGTGATAGAGTTGACTTTTGAAATTTTTATTAAATGTCCAATGATATAAGTGAATTCATGCATGTTGACTTGTTTTGGGAGTTTCAAGTATTTGATAAAGTTGAGTATTGATTGAAATTGATATCATTATTGAGATCTATAAGTTGATGCCTATTTGAGGAAATTAATTGATTGGTCATATATATGAGTTTTTCACTAAATTTGAGTATGATGTAGCTTGAGCGATGATAGATCTATGGTTAAAATTTGGTGGCTGTTGGAGGATCCTGGATGAAGTTATTTAGATTTAAAAATGATGACAATAATGTATACATTGAGTTGTTTGATTAACAAAGTTCAAATTAAATGGCTTAAGTCCTGACTTGTTGGATGTGTCATGCAACTCACACGACCCTTAGTTTGGTCGATTCTGTGTGGAAAGTTCATGGCCCAGGATCTATCATCAGTCGCTGCATCCCCATTGCTGAAAGAATCCGCATATCAGGCTTTAGGAGAGCTAATTTAGACCCTTGGATGCCATGCGACAGTTGTGGGTAGCTTCTCCTTAATTGTTGTTGCATAATCATGGACAACGACCCCCACTTCCGTTATCTATTGCTCGGAGGCCGTGGGTTGAGGGAACCATTTGAGTGGGCAGTTACATTTTGGGCTTGATGAGTTCTCCACAATGACCTCTCATTTGAGATACAAAGCCAATAGATGAGAGGGAACGAGCAACCAACCCATTAGATTTTTCCACGACGGTTCACATGCCTGTAAGGATGAGAAAGCCAAGGAGTTTTGGAGTAGGAGATGAGAGAAGCAGAGGCTCACGCTAGGGTGGAGTCTCACAGACTCACACATGGATAGGGAACTGAGAGATGAGCCGAACGATGGCGATGATTCGGAGGTGGTGGGTTCTGTCATTGTTCTTCCAACGCTAATGACACCAAGACGGGAGTGGCGCTCAAGATCAGAAGTAGTTTTCCAACCATAGCTAGCCAGACTGGACACTCCAAGGATTATGTGATGACGCTCATGATTGGGAAGAGGCCCCACGGAGGCAGCCGTTGTCCAAGAGACGACGCACATTGGCGTCGGGCGGATTTGGGCAGAGAACGATGCCAGTCGGGGCGGCGGCGTGGAACAGAGATGCACAGCAGTAGCCACTCCTGGCGAGATCCTTGAGTCTGTGAAGAGGAGGAGCCAACAAGAAAGCTTTTGCTCACCTGGGGAGACCAGTGCGACAATGTGATCTAGAGGACAAAACACACATAGGAGTTGTACACCCTGGCTTTCACGCGAGCGAGAAAGAAGAGAGGTGCACCGGTGCATCCTACAACCCAAGTCAAATTGAGTCCGCAACCCTGGACTAGGAGAACCAGACCGCCTGGCCCAGCCAGAGAAAGTCTGCTAGCTCAACGTGGGCATAAGAGGAGTGAGCTGCACCCTGCAGGGGACACGTGGTAGTGGCCAATTGGCCAAGAGAGGTAAAAATCCCAGAAAATGCTCAGATCTTCAATAGTTCATAATAAATAGCCCGATCATTGGAAAATTGCATACAAGGTACCAAAATTCTCAGAAAAATATGCAGAACACAATGAATAAGTAAAATTAGACTTTTGATGTACTCATGTTATGAATATCATGTAAGTTATGAAATGCATATATATTGTGTTATAAATATTAAAAGATGGCCTAAAGTTATAGAAATATGCCACTAATTCCTAAACATGGTATAGAATCCATATAATGTCAGAGATGATGATCTTTAGTCATAAAATGATGTATTTTGCTCCATAAAGCTATCTAGTGCTAATAATCCTAAATGAAATGTATAAAATACATACATGCTCAATCAATGATGAAATTCACAGAAAACCCTAATATCAGTAACTGGAAGATAATATGTAAATCTGAGATCAGTTTTATGCACAAAATCCATGTTATATGAGGTTGACCCTTAATACATGGGTTGTAACCCTAATTTGGATTAATGTATATAATCTAGGGTTAATATGTGCACAAAAGGATATGGAACCTAATGTTCTGGTAATGAACCATAATCTAGAATATAAGATCAGTAACCTAATTACAAGGATATAAGATAAGTAATGATGCACATATCCTAATGATCTAAGTAAAACCCTAATGAACACGACTAGGGTTAAGATGATAAGAATCTGATGATAGTACATGATATTTGAAAAACACTAGAGGGGGGTGAATAGGGTTTTATGATAATTTTAAAATAATTTAACCAAGCAATGACAAAAATATTGGAGAAGGAGGCAAGGTGTTTAGAGTGGTTCCACCCTTAGCAAATACTAAGGGAGTCAGTCCACTACCCAGTTGTTCCCAACTGGGATTTTGAAAGCAATTGTATTTTATTACCTTTGAGGATGTTACATAAGATACAAATACCTTCACAACCCTTAAGATAGCCTTCACCTAGAAGTACTCTCAATAACACCTTAAAGCATCCTTCCTCGAAGTAACTTCAATCTCCCCCTTGAAGTAGCCTTCCTCTTGAAGTAGCTTAACCCTTGAGACAACCTTCTTGAAGTAACCTCAAGTCCACTGAGCTACCTTTACCACCTGAAGAAGCTCCAACAACCTCCTTTCTGCAGCCTCCAACCTAGGAGTAGCAAAGGAGAATACAAGTAATATAAGGGAACAAGAAAGAAGTAGGAAAAATACACTTTACCACTTTAGCACAAGGCTTGAATCCTATATCAAGCATTTTGATCTCCTATCCAATGTATATGAACGTGAAAGTGTAGTGGGTAGGAGATGCTAGCCTATAGGACATGAAATCTCAGCTTATGGAAATGATTTGCAAGTGAAGGATTGCTCAATTGCTCACAAGTATTGATTCTCAATTGCAAGTGTGTATGCTCAAGTAATTTGAGTGTCATAAGGCATGTCCTATTTATAGGAATGGCTTACAAGGGTCTAGGGACGTTCTATACACTTTCTAGGATGTTCTTAGTGCTCAACTAGCCGTTATGTGTCCACTAGTTTCATTGCAACAGCTAGTTGTTTAATTCTGAAAAGTGCAGTCCAGAACCTATCTCAGTCGAGAAGTTGTTGACCAAGTGTCTCTCAGTCGAGAACTTCGTCGACCGAGGAAAGGTTTGGAGTAAGCATATTGCAACGTTCATTTCCAACTTCCAACCACTTTCCTAACTCAGTCTAACGTCTATAGAACCGGCTGGAAGGGCTATACTCGGTCGAGGACTTTGTCGATCGAGAGTGTCGTCGAGGACTTTGTCGACCTAGAGTGCCCCTATTTTAACATGTTAAATCATTTACTAAGTGTGTGTATGAATGTGTAATTGTGATTCTATCTTAGTGAAAGTATCTATCTAAGTGTTGTGAGTGGATAGGGAAGATCTAACACTTGATTTACATGATATCTATGTACTTGTACATTATATACTTGTACAAGTTTTTAATTTTGAGTACTATCATGAAAATAAAAATAATCTAAGCAAGTTGATCTTCCAATTTGTATTTTTCTTCAACTATCCACTCCCTTGTTTGTTTATCCCTAAAATACTCAAATAACAAGTTAGATCCATAAGAATGAAATGTTTGTCATCATCAAAACAGAGGGTTTAATAATGTCCAATTTAGCCAAAAATATCCCCCTTTTTGAAGATGACAAACATTTCTAAAATATAAATCAAGGGAATTTAAATGACATAAGTTTCATACCTGAGATTTACCTGATGTAGTCTTTCTCTTTTTTATTCATGGAGTGTGTGCTAGTTATTCCCAAAGAGATGTGGAACATAATATCCAACTCTTTAAGGAATATAGCAACATTTTATGTGTAGCCAAGAGATTATGAAACTCATTTAATTTTGAGTTATAATTTCATTTTTGATTTATATTACTTCTCCCCCTTTGTCATTTCAAAAAGATAGCCAATCATTATAATTAAGACTATTATTATTACTCCCCCTGAATGTGAAGCTCCCCCTCAATATGATACTTAAATGTGAAAAACAAAGGTAAGATAAGTCCAATTCAAGCCACAAAGTAATCACTTTTTATTATCATGATAATAACAAGCTCAAGTACATAAAAGAAAGATAGTCCATTACAAAGTGATTACAATCATCTCACTACATGATTACATCTCACTAAAAAGATCGTAGAATGTCATAAACCTCAGGATCCTTTCCAAAGAAAGGAGCAACATCATAGTACTTCACCAATGACTGTCAGTCAAGTGCACCTATCTTGGTGAGGGCATAAGCTTCCAAGAAGGTGGGCACATGATCAAAACAAAAGTGGGCAGCAATATCTTGAAGTTGTATTGGTGAGAATTGGGTGTGGGAGAGGTCAAGTGATGGTGGAGGTGGTATTTGAGTGTAGTTGTGAGTTGGATTGTAAGGGTAGAGAGGACTTGGATAGCGGGAATAAGGATAGTTGTCAGGGTCATTTGGAGTGAGGGCTTGCATTCTTTGGTTGATGTAGGTCATAGCATGATGAGTGTAGTCCATTTGTCTTGTTAAGTGATAGGTAGCCCCAGTTAGGTAGGTAATGTTATTGGATAGGGAATCAATGGGTTGGTTAGGAGTAGGAGGGGGTGGAGGAATATCTTGGGTGGATGGCTCCCCTTCAGTCCTAGCCCTCATATGTCCAAAATCAATACCCATCTTCTTGACTGTATTTCTAGTGATCTTTTGGGGTTTCCTATCACATTTAATACCTAGGTCCTCAATACTTTTCTTAAGACAATGTTGGGTAATTTAGCAAAAAAAGTCGGCATAGGGAGGATTGCCACAAAACTCAACCATGTTCTTAAGAATAAGGCGAATAAAGTTGATGGGTATGCTATTTAGAATGGAATAAATGAGATACATGCGAAAGGTAGGTACCTCTGATTTGTTTGCTCTGGGATAAATGTTGGTTGAAACAATTAGGTTAACTATCCCAGCTTTGGGTTTTAAATTAATGGCATAATAGGTAACCCTTTCTTCATGGCAAGATGTATTGGGTAGAAAAATGGCTCTCTTAATATCACTCAAACTAGTGGTGGTGTCATCTTGTGAGATCTTATTAAGACGATTTCTAGTGGTTAGATCAATAAACCCCTTATATTATTCTACATCAATGTTTAGCATATTAAGAACATCCTCCTCATAAAAGTGAAAACCATACCCACTAACCATAGAAGAGAGAATGAGCATGGTCACAATGTGTGGCTAGATTGGCATAGAATTCATTTATGGCTTGGGAGGAGTAGCAGCGGAAGGATGGAATTAGGAATTCAGAAAGATGTTGCACCTCAAAGAGTTATTCTAGATCAACGATGTTGATGAAGTCATTGAAGTCCACCGGCCGTCGAGGAAGAGGAGTCTTTCAGGAGAACTTTAGATAGCGATCTCTGGCAGCAACGTCGTTGAATGGAATGTCGTTGATGATCGTCAGCACCAGAGAGACCATCCTTCCTTTTCTTTCCACAACTTGCTTCTTTCCACGCGAAGATGAGGAAGCCATATTAAAGATATGAGATGGAGAAGAAGAAAGGCAAGATTCTTGTGGAGAATAGCTAAATATTTGCACAAGAAAGCACTAGAGGGGATCTAGAGAAGTGAGATTGTGAATTGGTGAAGAATGAGGCCATTTTGGGCTCTATTTATAGCAAACAAAACCCTGCTTAGTCGACGAATTTGTAGACTTAGAGACGCAACGGTCGATTCTACAGACGCTCCTCTCGGTCATCCAACGGTCGTTTCGGTCGGGAATTTAAAAAATAGCCGTTGGTTTTTTTTATAAAAAAAATTGCTTTTTAAAATCAGTCGAATGGGGGGGTCCACTAAGATGTTCTCGGTCGAACATTTTATTGACCGAGGCTATTTCTGAGATAGAATGTTCAAAATATACTCAGTGAGTGTTGGTCGAGAAAGGGGACCAACCGAGGGATTCTCGGTCGACAAACTTGTCGACCGAGACGGTCTCGGTCGAGGTTTTTGTAGACCGACGAAACTGCTGTGAGTGATTATTGTGAAGGATATTTGAGCTTGTTTTTAATAATAGTTATGAAAAGCAAGTATGAGACTGTATAATTTTATGAGTGTGGAACACATATATCAAAGAAGACATCATCTAGGGGAGTAATAAGTAACTTCTTTCTAATATATTGAAATTGATCAAGTGGAAGCAGTTTTGTAAAAATATCAGCCAATCGTTCTTCAGTGTCAACATGATGAAGAGATATGTGATTTTTAGAAATATGATCCCGTAAGAAATGATGTCGAATTTCAATATGTTTAGCATGAATATGTAAAATAGGATTGTGTGCCAAATTTATAACACTTGTATTATCACAGAAAATTGGCATAGATGAAAATGTAAAGCCATAATCATTTAAAACTTGTTGCATGTAAAGAACTTGAGCACAACATGAGCCAACCGCTATATATTTGGCTTCAGTGGTAGAAAGGGCGACTGTATTTTGTTTCTTACTAAACCACGATACTAAAGCTCATCCTAATAAGAAAGAACCACCACTTGTGCTTTTGCGATCAAGTCGACAACCAGCATAATCAGCATCGGTAAAAGCTTTTAAATCCAGTGATTGGCCTTTAGGATACCACAATCCATAGTTGGTAGTACCAACTAGATATCTTAAGATACATTTAATAGCTTGAAAATATGATTGCATTGGTTTAGACTGAAATCTAGCACAAAGTCTGACGGAAAACATAATGTCCGGTCTAGAAGTAGTTAAGTATAACAAGCTACCAATCATAGCCCTATATAAGGAATCATCAATGGGTTCTCCATCTTCATCCTTATCAATTTTAGCAAAAGTGACCATTGGAGTGGTAGCATGCTTGCAATTTTTCATTCCAAAATGTTTTATTAGTTCATTAGTGTACTTCTGTTGGCTTAAGAAAATTCTAGCGAGTGTTTGTTTTATTTGAAAACCAAGAAAGAATGTTAATTCACCCATAAGACTCATTTCAAATTCTTTTTGCATTATGTCACTAAGTTTTTTGCATAAGTAATCATTTGAGGCACCAAAAATGATGTCATCAACATATATTTGTACCATAAGGAAATCTGATTCATATGTTTTGAAGAACAATGTAGAGTCTGAATTTCCAATTGAAAAACTGTTATCGAATAGATAATTCTTAAGTCTTTCATAATAGTTTCGGGGTGCTTGTTTAAGCCCATAAAGTGATTTCTTAAGTTTATATACATGATCACTCTTACCAGGGATTTCGAATCCAGGTGGTTGGGCAACATATACTTCTTCTTGTATAGTTCCATTTAAAAATGCACATTTTACATCCATTTGGAATAGTTTAATGTCTTTGTGGGCAGCTATGGCTAATAGCATTCTAATAGCTTCAAGTCTTGCCATAGGTGCATAAGTTTCATCAAAATCTATTCCTTCTTGTTGATTATACCCTTGAGCCTCCAATCTAGCTTTGTTTCTTACTACTTCCCCAACTTCATTAAGTTTATTTCGAAAGACCCATTCAGTCCCAATGATGGTTTTGTCTTGTGGTTTAGGAACTAGGTCCCATACTTCATTTTTTGGGAATTAATTTAATTCTTCTTGCATATCCATTATCCAATAGTTATCTTGTAGTGCTTGATTTACCTTTTTAGGTTCAATTATTGATACAAATGCCATATTTGCAAAATCTCTAAGTGATGATCGAGTTTTTACTTTATCATGCTGATTTCCAATGATTAAATCTTGAGGATGATCTTTGATTAATCTAGGAACACGTTGTTGTGTCTCATTTTGTTGATTATTTTCAGTATTTTGATCGTCTATTGTGGTTATGGTTAAGTCTTCAATTTGATGAGTAATGTCATTTATGTCCTCATATTCATTTTCATCATTTTGAGTTGATACTTCATGAAAAGTGATATGGATGGATTCTTCAACTTTTCTAGTAATAGTATTGTAAATTCTAAAGGCTTTTATAGAATTTGAATATCCCAAAAAGAATACTTTATGTGATTTAGAATCAAATTTGTCTTTATCATCTTTGGTATTTAAGATATAGAAAGTTGTACCAAAGGTATGAAAATAATCAACTCTTGGTTTTTTGTTGAAGATGATTTCACATGGAGTTTTCTTTAGATGAGAATGTACTATTACTCTATTTAACACATATCATGTTGTATTTACTGCTTCAGCCCAAAAAGTTTTGGGTGTATTATGTTTAAGCAACATTCTTCTAGCCATTTCTTGCAAAGATTTTTCCTTTCCACTATGCCATTTTGTTGTGGAGTGCGTGGAGCTAAAAAATTATGAGTGTATCCTTGAGATGTGCAAAGCTCTTCAAAGGTGTGTTTTTAAAATTCCCCACCATGATCACTCCTAATTGTACATATTTTATTTTATAATAAATTCTCAATTTTAGAACAAAATTTTATGAATGTTTGAATTGTACCATCTTCGTTTGCAAGGAAATTTTTGCAATATCTTTTTCCACCAATAGATTGAGTTCTCATAGGACTAAACAAATCCATGTGAATAAGTTCTAATGATCTAGTAGTGCTAAGCATTGTTTTTGATTTGAAATAAGTTTTGCTTTGCTTTCCTAGAGTACAAGATTCACAATTTTCAGGTTTATCAAAAGATATTTTAGGTAAACCACGTACAAGATCATATTTAATCAACTTTTTGATAACATGAGAACTTGCATGACCTAAGAGATTCGTCTTTTGCAAGAAGGAATTTTCCAATAATAGCTTGCATAGAATTAGGCCTAAGTATATATAAATTTCCTATTCTTTTTCCTTCATAAACGATTTCATTAGTTTTTTCAATCAATAGTTTACAACAAGTTTTATTGAATAAGACATCATATCCACTATCGCATAGTTGACTAACACTAATTAAATTATGATGTAGGCCATCAACAAGTAAAACATTTTTTATTTGAAGATTTGTACCAATGTTACCTATTCCAACAATCTTTCCTTTTCCATTGTCTCTAAAAGTGACTGTTCCACTTTTCTTTTCTTCAAATGTTTGAAAGGCCTTTTTGTTGTCAGTCATATGCTTAGAACATCCACTATCAACCACCCAATCCTGCAAAAGAGATAGATTTTGGTACCCATGTGATGGTCCTCTTTGGTTAGAGTCATTTAATAACAAAACTAAATATGATTACATAATTAAACAATTGAATGTTTTAAGTTGAACAAAACTACATTCGGTTGACAAATACTTCGATCGAAGAGTGTATCGGTCGAAGATTTTATTGACCGAGATTGTTGCTATTTTTACAGCAGATTGCAGATTTGATACATGTATTCCCTCGGTTGAATACTTTCTTGACCGAGGAGAGTCTCGGTCGAACTATTTGTCGACTGAGATTGTTTCTATTTGTTTTCAGCAATTTGTTTATGTCAGTTTGAGCTTAAATCGTTGTAATACGCTAAGGTACCATTCTATTTAGTTGAGATAAGACATTAAGATATTCAAATGAGGTTTTAGGTCAAATCTCAACTTAATCATATTCAAATTTGCTAAGTTTGGGGTCTTGGAACCCAAACTAATTCAACATCCTTTTTCTTGTATGGGCATGAAAAAGAATAGTGTCCAAGGCGCAAGCAATAGTGACAACAATTTCATTTCTCTTTCTAAGATTTTGAGTTGAGTTGTTCTTGGGTACATACATTATCTTGGTTTTGGGTGCTTGTGTTCTCCTAGGTTTAGGTTGATAAGATTTTTCTTTTGGAATATTTCCCAAACCTCTCCTTCCAATATGACCAGAAGAATTATGTAGGATCTTATCAAGAACATCATTATTTCTCAAGATACTAATTTCTTTTTGTAATTTAGCAATCTCATCCATTTTCCTTTTGATATCTAACTTTGCTTGGTCTAGATTAGATGACAAAGCATCTCTTTCCTTGACAATATCATCATAATCTAGATGAGTACACAAGATAGGTTGAGTCTGAAAATCATTTAGTTTTGCAAGCAATTCAACCTTTTCTTGAGAAAGAAAATCATAGTTTGTTTCTAGAGTAAGCAACTGTTGGGTTTTAGGGGAGGCAGAGAAGGCAGCGGAAACAAAAAAATTTTCTCCCCCAAACCCGGAACAAGGAAACGCGTCAACGTCTATACAATAGGAAAGGATGGTTTGTGGAATCATACCTTGTCCCGAGGCTTGCTCGGCGACAATACCTCGCGCCTTGCGCAGTCTTCACCTCCAGTCTTGGACGGTGTCTGTGCAGCTCCTGGTCGCACCGGGACTGACGACTCCTGGTCTCACCGGGACTGTCGGGATTGACAGTTGTCCTCCTGAGCGGAAGAAACCTCCCGCCTCTGAAGTAGTCCACACGGACCACCTGGAACTCCAATCTCCTTGTCCCACAAGGAATTGGAAGGAGTCACACCCTCCTGTCAGCGTACTAGTCGCCAACACACTCTCCTGCTGCCAGTTGCAACTATAGTTGTCTTTCCCTTGCTGTTCCTCCCTTTTCGGGTAGCACTTGCTCGGGCTCTCTCGGTTACCAAAACCAGAGAGAACGACAACTTTACAGAGAAACTGGTTGCACTGAGTTGTACTTTGAGAAGCCCCCCAATAACCCTATATATATAGGAGGGTCATGTGACATGGTTCTCCATCTCGGGCAATGCGGGACTAAAAGCAGGAGTAGAAGGGTTCGAGATTTTCCACAAAAACAACCAACTCGCAACCTGAACCGATCGTTTCACAACTGAAACGGTCGGTTGGGGACCTGAGTCGGTCGGTTGACACCTCAACTGATCAGTTGGGACCCATGAGCCGGTCGGTTCACTTCTGAACTGGTCGGTTCGTGGTCCTGATCAGTTTCCAATTGACTTTCCCTCTTTTTGTTTCTAATTGGTATCGAATACCAATCCTATTTCCCAATCAAATTGGGTAATTGAAACGAAAAAGAAATTTCTCACCAACCTGACTTTCCCAACTTGCTCGGTTGCACTAGTTGAACCGATCGTTTCAACACTTGAACCGATCGTTTCACCCTGTCCATGAGCCGATCGACTCAACACTTGAGCCGACCGGTTCACCAAGCTCAGCCGATCGGTTCATCACATGAGCCGATCGATTGGGAGTGCAGATTGTGCAGAATCAGTCAATTGCGGTTTCAATCAATCCGATACTCTAATCAATCAGTCCAACACCTTGAACACTATGATTTTGAGCTATCAATCAATTGAGTGTTTAATTTAACTACTAAACTCCTTTAGTAATCAATCTAAACATTGTTTGTGGACAAAACTCCTCTTCCAGGTTAAATCCTATGTGTGTGACCCTGCAGGTCCATTTCACATTGGCAGTGAAAGTCCATAACACTTATGACTTCACAAGCAAAGAGCGGTGCCTAGTCACACATCAGTGCTACCCAAGTGAAAGTAGAAAGTTGGAGAACAACTTTCAATCCTACAATCCGTGAATGGTGTTACAGTGAATGTATAATTCCTTTGTCACTGATATCCCGAATGAACTCGAGGCATGGAACAGTCATCCTGTCAATGTTCATTCACTTTCTTGATCTCAGAGTAGATTGGAAGAGATATATATGACATCAGTATCACATATTGATTCACACATGCGTGCGCACGCCTATTTCAATCCTACTCATCAAGTGGCCTTGGATATCAAACTCCCTCAGGAGGGACAAATCCCATATCTATCACTCACCCCTCAAAAGCCCCATGTGTCAAAGCCACCCAATCATCACCTTTATAACAACCCATGTTTCAGGACTGCATTTGATGATGTCAAAGTGTGCCCAACGACATGTGTTGAGTGTAGTGATTTCAGGTCAATGAATCACACTCACCACCATCACTGTGAGTACTGACTGTGACTACCATGTCATGGTTCCATGTGTCAAACTCACAGTGGGTCTGTCCAGTACACTTGTTCTCTAACAAGTACCTATGTGTTTGGTTTGATATCTCTATATCATGACTAATGAGATTCTGTCATCAACCAACACCACATTCTAGTCTTGTGTGTCATTGTTGTCTATCTACCTTCCACAATGACATCCGACTAGGGACATAACAAGAATGTACAAACTCTTAGCATCTGTATGATCTCATCGTTCAGGTCCTGAACCTGAAGGCATATGTCATTGAGTACTGTCATTCTCTAGACATTCAATCTGTTCTATCACTATCTCATATGACTGAACCAGAAAGAATTGGAAGCTTGCCTTTGATGTTTATCAAATCAATCTTAATGTATCCCACCAATCATCCCATGATTGGCTCTCAGGGCATACATACCAACAGACTCCCACTTGCACTGCGAGCCAATCACCCTTGAATCATATTCATAGTGATCTTCAAACATGTCCCACATGTTACTCTGCTCTAGTGTGATCATAGTGAGTAATGGCAACACCTTGCCAAAGTCAGTATAAATTGCATCTCTCTCATCTCTTCGCTATACGTCACACGTATGAGATGGAGTTGCCGTAATATGCGATCTAGTATTCCATTGCTAACCTTTAGCCACATTGCATGATCAAGGATTCCATACTTGTCATCAATGAGCGGAATATCTATAAGTTCATCTCATGAACTTCCAGATCCATATAGTATCCATTGCTGTTCTCTAACACATAGATACTCGACATTTCCTTTTAAATGGTTTTATTGGAACACTTCCAATTATCAACAAACTTTCACTTTTATATATCCTATATATATTTTACGATTAATTTTCTATCCTTTTGGAAGTTCGCATCAATGTAACTCTTTACATTGAACTCTTCCTTATCTCCATAGAACTAGCACTTCTCAAGTACTTATCAAGTTCTCATGGTGTTCCAGTAACCCTTACTGGAAGTAGACAGACATCCACTCGTTATGTCCCACATACGAGTTATCAGGATGAGCACATCATATTGCCATGTCCTACATACAAGATGATGAATGCATTTTGTTCTTGCCATGTCGATACATGCAAGATAATGGGATGATTACATACATGATAGATCCATATCTATTCTTAGTATTCCCATTCTTTATAAGAATTGGACACTTGGCCTTGGGATACTAACTCCATGTAACATGGACAAGTTTTCTCCCACTAAATCTGTGCATACTAAACCCTTCAGTACAGATTGCCAATGTACGCTTTCTCTTTTCAGGTCAAGAGGTTTTCGAGAACTATCTCTATAGATCTCTATTCCTATCACATAGGAAACATCTCTATCTTCCTTAAAGATAATTTCCACTTTTGGATTTCCATTCTAGAACATTTCCATTTCACATCAACATGTGGAATGTGAACACGCTTCCACCAAATCACAGATCCCTTCTTTATCTTTGACATATCAGTCAAACCCTTTGACTATATCATCGAAGTAAAGATCCAATTTTGAGTTTCTTGTACTCAATCAATCACATTTATTAGTCCATTGTAACTTATAGACTTCATTTGCATTAGTGGATTCATAAACCTTATAGGTTGTGTCACGTACACATCCTTGTTTTATTCCTCATAGGAATGCAGTTTTAGTATCCATATGCCAAATGTCTTAGTCATTAAGTTGCAATCAACAAGCATCATCCTTCTCAAAATGTTATCCATGTGTCTTAACACTTAAGACTTATTCGCACTCATGGATTTCATACCAATGAGTGCTACCATCAAGGTCATACCTTATGATTTACATGGAAGTCATTTAGGATGTAATGGTCATAAACCATAACTCAAAATTTGGTTCCTCATGTTCATCTAGATAGTTGACTCATCACATGAACAACTTATCACATAAATAAAAGAGGTGTATCTATCAAGGATATAAGAACTCACAACTCCTTGTGATTCTTAATGTCTTTTATTAGTGTGGGGTATTCTTTTATTAAGAAGAGTTCAGTTATTTGATAATCATTCTCTAACTCCTTAGAGTATGATTCCTTCTTGATTTAGACATCACCATGCCTTAATCATGAGTTCACTATGATACACTATCATAATCACTCATAAGGATCTCAAACATTTGGTCCAAGTATTTCATTCATTGATCTCATCAAGAATTAACACTTTACCAAATTTGCACTCCATCTATGATAATCTTGAACACTTCAAGATATTCATATTGGTATTTCTCTAAACACCATTTGAAGTATTAGCATTTGTTCCAATAGGTATGTAAATACATCACATGTATCATACCTAATAGGATAATCATTCTCCCACTACCTTTAGTGAAGATTGATTAATCATGTCCAAGATATTCATGTCTCTTACTGGTTCTCTAACCAAAAGAGTCTAGATTTATCCATCACATGGAAACTAGAAATGAATTTCTCATGATTGATGCTAATTTGTTTGTTTGAGTTATCTATAACTTTTTGGTATCATTTTATCTTATGCATATCAAATACCACAAGATAAACAAGGCATTGCCATAAAGATCATATCTTTTAGAAATTGAAACGTCTCTTTATTGATTGCCATCATTGTCATACAATATAAAGTGTTTCTATCTATTGGCAAATATGAAATAGAAGTTCATAACTGTATTACATGCCTTTTAGGCTGAAAATAAACTAAAGTACTCCTATCTATGGTGGCAACATTTGCCCCAATTATGAGTGCTTTACACTTTACATCTTGGTATCATATACCTCAAAAGTGTTACAAGTTTACTTTCAGGACACCTTTAAGTAGAGACGTCTGTCGCCTCCTTCTTCTTTTGTTCTTCCAGATAGAGAGGACAATTCCTTTTCCAATGTCCTGGCTTTTGACAATGGTGGCAATTTCCTTTCTTGGTCACACCTCCCTTGGCCTTGAGAGCTGAAGACGACTTGGGCTCCTGGCTAGCATCAGAACCTTTCTTAGCTTTGCCCTTGCCCTTGTGCTTGGACTTGCCTTTCTTGTTCATGATCACCATCACAGACTTAGGCTTGTCTTTCTTCATCTGTGTCTCGGCTGTCCTCAACATGCCCAACAACTCTGACAGTGGCCTATCAAAGTTGTTCATGTTGTAGTTCGTCACAAACTGACTGTAAGATTCTGGTAACGATTGCAGTATCACGTCAGTAGCCAACTCTTGGCTCAGTGGAAATCCCAGTCTTTGCAGGTTCTCCACATACCCAATCATCTTGAGTGTGTGAGGACCAACTGGATCTCCTTTTGTCATGACACACTTGAACAGTGCCCTTGAGACATCGTATCTCTCTTGCCGTGCTTGATCTTCATACATGTTTCTAAGATGCTGAATCATCTCAATAACACCCATGTTCTCATGTTGTCTCTGCAACTCGTGGTTCATAGAGCACAACATCAAGCACTTTGCATCAATGGCATCATCAGCATGCTTCTTGTAAGCATCCCTTTCTGCCTTTGGTGCATTAGGAGCGGGTTCCTCTGGAATTGGAGTATCCAGGACATAGAGCTTTCGCTCTTGAGTGAGAACAATTCTCAATGTCCTATACCAGTCGTGGAAGTTTGTCCCATTTAGCTTGTCCTTTTCAAGGACCGATCGTAAAGAAAAGTGATTGTTGTTTGTTGCCATTTGTACTACAAAAAGGAAAATATGCAATTTTAGTCCAAAACTCTTTTTGACTTATTTGATTGATTTGAAAGGTTAACGATAAAATTAGGCCTTTAATTAATTATCGCTCCCACTATTTTACTTCAAATTGATAGCCCTCACCATCAATTCGGAAGATTGCAGTGTACAACCTTCTAGTGGGCAAGATCCTGAAATCCTCTAAGCCATGGACCAGCTAGGGCTGTCACCCACAACATAGATCTCTCAGGTAGGCAACTCTTGCCAATTGCATCATATGCAACTCTTGATAAGATGTCATATGCAACTCCTTGCCATGATCATCTCCATGCCTCAAGGTGCTAGATCCTATCTAGGTCACCTTGTTAAGTCCGACCCAAAGACAACACAATGAATATGCACCCTGCTTGGGCAGACCCACACATTCATCCTTCACGCTTCCACGAGATAGACGGTGCACCACGCTTGGGTGTGCCCACACTTGGTCGATCAAGCTTTTCACGTGTGTCGCATTTGGAAGGCATCTAAAACTTAATATTTAATGAGGGATTTGGTTTTTATATACATATACATATCCAATCACCACAATACATAGTACGTATCATATACATGCTATATCCCACAGAAAACATGCAAAATGATAAAAGCGATGATTATGGCCATCCTAATATGATTCTTCGAGCCAAGAGGAATCACGGTCATCTAGGTCTACATCACATGCAACCTGTACAAGATGAACTCTGTGATTTGCCTTTCTGGGTTTGATCAACTCATCACATTAATGATCGGCTCGCCATCAGGCCGGTCGGCTGGGTGCCACCAGCCGATCGGTTGGCCTGGTCGTCGTGCATCTCTTCATGGCCACCACCCTCTCGTCTCACTCCTCGAACCGGTCATCAACCGATCGGCTCACTCCTTGAACCGATCGTTTCAGCTATCGTCTCGATGTCCTCCATTCTTTGACATAACAGGAAATAAAATTCTATCCTATTTTACATTATAAAAAGAGAAACCCCGAGTTACATTCGGGGGGAGCAAAGGTAGGAAAGAAATCTCGAATTATTTTGAGTTACATCAGGAATAGGAGAAGGGGAAGATCGGTGCACAGACCGAGATGCAAGCAACCACATACAACCATACATAGATAGGGTTTATTGGCCATAAACACACTATACATCCACCACAAAAATCGTTTAAGGGCGACGTGTATCGAGTGCATTAATAATACATATCATATATGTAAATTGGGATTTGTGGATTCAGGATTGGACATGCATAAAGCCAATTTTATTCGCATCGTATGCAATAAATAAAGGCGACAAACCAAAAATCGATCATATCGATAATACCTAAAGTATAGAGCAGTTGACGTGGCTCTGATACCACTATTGGGTTTTAGGGGAGGCAGAGAAGGCAGCGGAAACAAAAAAATTTTCTCCCCCAAACCCGGAACAAGGAAACGCGTCAACGTCTATACAATAGGAAAGGATGGTTTGTGGAATCATACCTTGTCCCGAGGCTTGCTGGGCGACAATACCTCACGCCTTGCGCAGTCTTCACCTCCGGTCTTGGACGGTGTCTGTGCATCTCCTGGTCGCACCGGGACTGACGACTCCTGGTCTCACCGGGACTGTCGGGATTGACAGTTGTCCTCCTGAGCGGCAGAAACCTCCCGCCTCTGAAGTAGTCCACACAGACCACCTGGAACTCCAATCTCCTTGTCCCACAAGGAATTGGAAGGAGTCGCACCCTCCTGTCAGCGTACTAGTCGCCAACACACTCTCCTGCTGCCAGTTGCAACTGCAGTTGTCTTTCCCTTGTTGTGCCTCCCTTTTCGGGTAGCACTTGCTCGGGCTCTCTCGATTACCAAAACCAGAGAGAACGACAACTTTACAGAGCAACTGGTTGCACTGAGTTGTACTTTGAGAAGCCCCCCAATACCCCTATATATAGGAGGGTCATGGGACAGGGTTCTCCATCCCGGGCAATGCGGGACTAAAAGCAGGAGTAGAAGGGTTCGAGATTTTCCACAAAAACAACCAACTTGCAACCTGAACCGATCGTTTCACAACTGAAACGGTCAGTTGGGGACCTGAGCCGGTCGGTTGACACCTCAACCGATCGGTTGGGACCCATGAGCCGGTCAGTTCACTTCTGAACCGGTCGGTTCGTGGTCCTGATCAGTTCCCGATTGACTTTCCCTCTTTTTGTTTCTAATTGGTATCGAATACCAATCCTATTTCCCAATCAAATTGGGTAATTGAAACGAAAAAGAAATTTCTCACCAACCTGACTTTCCCAACTTGCTCGGTTGCACCAGTTGAACCGATCAGTTCAACACTTGAACCGATCGTTTCACCCTGTCCATGAGCCGATCGACTCAACACTTGAGCCGACCGGTTCACCAAGCTCAGCCGATCGGTTCATCACATGAGCCGATCGGTTGGGAGTGCAGATTGTGCAGAATTAGTCAATTGCGGTTTCAATCAATCCGATACTCTAATCAATCAGTCCAACACCTTGAACACTATGATTTTGAGCTATCAATCAATTGAATGTTTAATTGAACTACTAAACTCCTTTAGTAATCAATCTAAACATTGTTTGTGGACAAAACTCCTCTTCCAGGTTAAATCCTATGTGTGTGACCCTGCAGGTCCATTTCACGTTGGCAGTGAAAGTCCATAACACTTATGACTTCACAAGCAAAGAGCGGTGCCTAGTCACACATCAGTGCTACCCAAGTGAAAGTAGAAAGTTGGAGAACAACTTTCAATCCTACAATCCGTGAATGGTGTTACAGTGAATGTATAATTCCTTTGTCACTGATATCCCAAATGAACTCGAGGCATGGAACAGTCATCCTGTCAACATTCATTCACTTTCTTGATCTCAGAGTAGATTGGAAGAGATATGTATGACATCAATATCACATACTGATTCACACATGCGTGCGCACGCCTATTTCAATCCTACTCATCAAGTGGCCTTGGATATCAAACTCCCTCAGGAGGGACAAATCCCATATCTATCACTCACCCCCAAAAGCCCCATGTGTCAAAGACATCCAATCATCACCTTTATAACAACCCATGTTTCAAGACTGCGTTTGATGATGTCAAAGTGTGCCCAACGACATGTGTTGAGTGTAGTGATTTCAGGTCAAAGAATCACACTCACCACCATCACTGTGAGTACTGACTGTGACTACCATGTCATGGTTCCATGTGTCAAACTCACGGTGGGTCTGTCCGGTACACTTGTTCTCTAACAAGTACCTATGTGTTTGGTTTGATATCTATATATCCTGACTAATGAGATTCTGTCATCAACCAACACCACATTCTAGTCTTGTGTGTCATTGTTGTCTATCTACCTTCCACAATGACATCCGACTAGGGACATAACAAGAATGTACAAACAGTTAGCATCCGTATGATCTCATCGTTCAGGTCCTGAACCTGAAGGCATACGTCATTGAGTACTGTCATTCTCTAGACATTCAATCTGTTCTATCACTATCTCATATGACTGAACCAGAAAGAATTGGAAGCTTGCCTTTGATGTTTATCAAATCAATCTTAATGTATCCCACCAATCATCCCATGATTGGCTCTCAGGGCATACATACCAACATCAACTTCATATTGAAATCATTGAAAGATGATTTCAAGGTAGAATTTTTAGAAATAATATTTTCTTTTTCAAAAGCAAGATCATTTAATTTAGCATACAAATCCTCATTAGTTTTAGTAACTCTTTTTAGTTTCTTTATACAATCAATATATTTGTCATGCAATTCTTCAATACTAGAAATTTATTCTTCTTTTGATAAATCAAGTAGACTTACCTCATTTGAGTCTTCATTTTCATCTTCTTTGGCCATAAGACATTCTACGTTTTCTTCTCCACTTTCACTATCATCACTTTACTCATCCCATGCATCTTTGTATGCTTTCTCTCCCTTCTTCTTGGAAGAGACTTTCTTCCCTTTCTTTATCTTAGGACACTCATTTTTGACATGTCCTTTCTTGCCGCATTTGAAGCACCTAAGATAGGAAGAAGAAGAAACACTAGAATTTTTGTCAGATCTATACCTTTTATATTTCTTACCATTGACAATGAGTGCATCTTCTTCATCATCTCCTTCACATGTTTCATCACTTTCTTGAGTGATAACTTT
Source organism: Alisma plantago-aquatica (assembly GCA_963693085.1). NCBI lineage: Eukaryota > Viridiplantae > Streptophyta > Magnoliopsida > Alismatales > Alismataceae > Alisma > Alisma plantago-aquatica. The sequence goes on from OY856412.1 coordinate 1,262,013,536, forward strand.
TGTTGCTTTGAGGGCTACGTCCTTCCTTCTATCCTTTTGAAGTTCAAACTCCCGTCTTTCTTCCTCCTCTAAGGTAACCTCATGAGTTTCTAGATTTACAATGAGTTGTTCCATCTTTAGTTTGGTGAGGTCATTTGCTTCTTCAATGGTTGTCACTTTCAGCTTGTATTTTGGAGGCAAAGACCTAAGAATCTTTGAGACTTGATCTTCTTCGCTTATGAATTTTCCTAATGCACTTAAGCCATTAACAATAGTAGAAAATCATGCATACATATCACTAATAGAATCATTTGGTTGTGTATGAAATTGTTCAAATTTTTGTTTAAGCATACTAATCTTAGAATTTTTAACTTGTATGGTTCCTTCATGTGTAATGGAAAGTCTATGCCATGTATCATATGTAGTTTCACATGAGGAAATCCTATTAAATTCACTTACCTAAATAGAGCAATATAAAATACTTACAGCTTTGGCATTCAGTTGAGCTTGTCTTATTGTATTGGCATCCCATGTGACATACTCAGTTTCAGGAAGCTCATAAGGGGTCGACACCATCCTCTAAAGCTCCCAACTGATGCCTTGAAAGTAAAATTGCATCCTTCTCTTCCAATATTTCTAATTGCTTCCATCAAACGGTGGTAGACGAGATACGTAAGTTCCTTCCAAGTTCAGGTTGTTGAGCACACCATCCCCCATGCTTCAAGACCTGTTAAGGATCCTTGAAGACCTGCTCTGATACCAATTGAAAAACACTAGAGGGGGAGTGAATAGGGTTTTATTATAATTTAAAAATAATTTAACCAAGCAACCAGAAAAATATTGGAGAAGGAGGCAAGGTGTTTAGAGTGGTTCCACCCTTAGCAAATACTAAGGGAGTCGGTCCACTACCTAGTTGTTCCCAATTGGGATTTTTAAAGCAATTGTATTTTATTACCTTTGAGGATGCTACATAAGATACAACTACCTTCACAACCCTTGAGATAACCTTCACCTAGAAGTAGTCTCAATAACACCTTGAAGCATCCTTCCTGGAAGTAACTTCAAGCTCCCCCTTGAAGTAGCCTTCCTCTTGAAGTAGCTTCACCCTTGAGAAAGCCTTCTTGAAGTAACCTAAAGTCCACCGAGCTACCTTCACCACTTGAAGAAGCTCCAACAGCCTCCTTTCTGCAGCCTCCAACCTAGGAGTAGCAAAGGATAATACAAGTAATACAAGGGAACAAGAAAGAAGTAGGAAAAATACACTTTACCACTATAGCACAAGGATTGAATCCTATATCAAGCATTTTGATCTCCTATCCAATGTGTATGAACGTGAAAGTGTCGTGGGTAGGAGAAGCTAGCCTATAGGACACGAAATCTCAGCATATGGAAATGATTTGCAAGTGAAGGATTGCTCAATCGCTCACAAGTATTGATTCTCAATTGCAAGTGTGTATGCTCACGTGATTTGAGTGTCATAAGGCATGACCTATTTATAGGAATGGCTTACAAGGGTCTAGGGACATTCTAGACACTTTCTAGGATGTTCTTAGTGATCAACTAGTCGTTATGTGTCCACTAATTTTGTTGCAATGGCTAGTTGTTTAATTCTAAAAAGTGCAGTCCAGAACCTATCTCGGTTGAGAAGTTTGTCGACCGAGTGTCTCTCAGTCGAGAACTTCGTCGACCGAGCAAAGATCTGGAGTAAGCATATTGCAACGTTCGTTTCCAACTTCCAACCACTTACCTAACTCAGTCTAACGTCTATAGAACCTGTTGGAAGGGATATACTCTGTCGAGGACTTTGTCGATCGAGAGTGTCTCGGTCGAGGACTTTTTCAACCGAGAGTGTCCCTATTTTAACATGTTAAATCATTTACTAAATGTGTGTATGAATGTGAAATTGTGATTCTATCTTAGGGAAAGTATCTATCTAAGTGGTGTGAGTGGATAGGGAAGATCTAACACTTGATTTACATGGTATCTATGTACTTGTACATTATATACTTGTACAAGTTTTTACATTGAGTACAATCATGAAAATAAAAGTAATCTAAGCAAGTTGATCTTCCAATTTGTATTGTTCTTGAACTATGCACTTCCTTGTTTGTTTATCCCTGAAATTCTCAAATAACAAGTTAGATCCATAAGAATGAAATGTTTGTCATCATCCAAACAAAGGGTTTAATAATGTCCAATTTAGCCAACAATCTTGTCTTAATCAGGGTTTGATGAAGAGTGATAGTTTACAAGGACATAGTTGACACCAGGAATGTGATATGTGATGATTAGGTTTGTTCTTAATCAAGATACGCCATTACCTCTTACTTGGCTTATTATGCAATATGTTTGTGTTATATGTGTAGTAAAATACTTGACATATGATATTGGATGAAATGATTGTTCTTGTATGCTATGTTGCTTGAGCTTTCAATACCTATGTCTATGAACACATGAAACATAATATATCTGTTCCATTATATGAAAGCACTAAACTCTTTGGTAGTACAATGCTTGGAAGTTACTTAACTCTTTGGTAGTTGGTCACATTGTACATATGATCTAACTCTTTGGTAGTCGATCATAAAGGCCTTAATATTTTGCTCCTTGAGAGTCAAGTGAATGCATCAAAACCTTCAGTAGTCAATGCATGGATATATAATGGAAAATGTGCTTAAAATATGTGTTCTCTTTGTTAATGAACATCTTTGTGCAAGTATATGCTTTTTCTTATATTTCTTTATACCTGCCAAGTATTCATTTTATCTTATTGCCATGCTTAGTAATGAGAGGTGTATAAAAAGACACGTAGGCATACTCAGTATAATATTCTTGAATATTGTGCTGACGTGTACCACATGTAATCTTTTGTTTAGGTTGTGGTTATGCTCTTGAAGATCTAGGATAGTGGAGAGTTGTGTGGAGAGTTGATGTACTGGTGGACTTGTTGTCTTAATATCTTGTTGTTTAGTGGTAGTACATGTATATGTAAAAGTTGTTGTTCAATATGTAATATCAAATGTTGTAACAATTCATTTTACAATTATATGTTGAATGGTGAACATGTGAATGTGCTACTATTGTTTCCTTCTGACTTCCTCCCATTTTCTTCTTCTTAGCATGGTGTGGGGTGTGTAAATTGGGATTCTCACTGAGGTGAGGTTTCAATTTGGACGTCACACATCACATTAAGTTTTAGAAAATACGAGGATGTCACATGTTTGGTCAAACCGAGGCACTTCAGGTAGTCCATCTACTTTGGTATGTCTCCTGGTACCGCCTCCTAGTGCAACAAAGCTACTCTCAATATGTTCCTTGTGCTCTCCAGACATATCGTCTTCTTCTTCTTTTTCTTCTTCTTCTTCTTCTTCTTATTCTTCTAAATAAGCATAAGTTGTAACGATATATACTGGATGGCACAAGTACTGACACAAACCCTAGTCCTATATCCCTCTAGACTCAGCAAACCTAGAGCTCTGATACCAACCAAACTGTGACAACCTGATGCCAGACAAAGAGATAACTCAAAACCAAAATGTGCGATTAACAACTAAACAAGCACATTACCACAAAATAGGGTAAAATTAAAACCAATCTCATATAACCATCACTAGCAGAAATTTATTACAAAAAGGTCCATAACTTGTAACATCTCACATATCATACCAGGTATATACATCTGTAAAGTGGCCAACTGCCACACACCTGCTAAAAAAGATCTGTTCGTATATACAATCTACTTATCCAAGCCAAGGTATACTTCCAAAACCATGTATCAATGTACATATCATCTATAAAACACATCTGTCCCAGACCTAAGAGTACATGGACAACACATAGGACTCTAGAAAACATCACAAGCAACATCCAACCTTCTACATCTACTGATCTTCAAGATGATCTTCCTCACCATCACGATCCTGCCCAAATCATTGACAACCACCTAAAAATATGTGTCAAATCACAAGGGCGAGACCCATGTCCCAACGAGAGATATAACTCTCATCCAACAATTACTATGACAAGTTATAACATTATTAAGCATGATGAGAAAATTCAGCTAAATGAATTATTTAACTAATTACAGAGGCTAGGCAAATATAACATTTCTAGCAGATAACAGATCATCATGTACTTTTTAGAATGAATATGAAGAATATGTACAAAAATGGATTTTTCTTACCATGTTATGTAACAAGTAAGCTTTAATAAAAACAAGGTAAGGTTAAACATTCAATGTGAAGCACGTTTAACCCTAAGTAGAGATGCTACATGATTGTGTCACATCTTTTAATTTCCCTAGGTAGTTTGAGTCCCACCACTCAAACTCCAACTGAGCACCCCTTGATCACAATCAATCCCATATAAGAGCTAAGAAGAGTTGGACTCCAAGATCTTTTGCTACACTACTCGGTCAGTACGAGTTTGCAATGTAGTGACATATTAGTCAAACTACTATCATCTACATATAGTCCTAAAAACAACTAGCCCACATTGGTATAAGTCATGGCACTAGAAACAAGGGTATACAAACCCAATCACCAAGGTACAACTATAGTTCCCTCCAATCACATGATATATATAATCACTATGACATGACCACAACTGTTCTCAAACTGCGGGCTAGGTATGAACATAAACAACCTCCCTAAACACCTAGGATCTGAAAGACAAGGACACATAGTCACTTGAAACCCACATACTCAATTGTATGCGCTCTGAGTTTCCCTTAGGAATACTCATTTCACCAACCAACAAGTTCTGACACATGAATGGATCTATGTAACACGGTACTACCTGATTAGGGTTCCACTTGATTAGTTAATCCAATTGGGTTTCTTTTAACAGAATCAAACAAGTTACATAAAAATATTAAAAAGATTCTACAAAAGATAAGGTAGGTTGTAACTTCATAAGATATAAAACGCATAAAGCATAAAGCTGATCACATCACCACATGTTACTATTTCACTGTCATGCACAAGACCATCATCATTATCACATCACTTTGGGATTCCAATCCCTTATCACATCCCCAGAGGATATCACCTCAATTAGGCATAAATCCTTAGTTAAGGTCATAAGACCATTCACATTATTCCCTGCAAGAACATCATTATCTCTCCATGCCTCATCAAGGCTGTTATCCTTCACACATATGTCACATAAGTGATATTTCCAACAAACAATAACTATGATGACCATTCAGCAGCAAATTAGGGTTACTACATTAGGAGAGAGAAAATACTTTATAATCATGCTAATTACTCTAGCAAACTAGGAAACATCATCATACACTTGTAATTAGGGTTAGGGTTTCAAAATAGCAAACCGTGTTAGAGTTTCAAACTAGAATCTAACATCATACCCTAATTATCACCATCTCCCACATTCGTGGAAGCCATTAAGTCAACATTCTTATCATGAAGTCAACCTGACCGTTGATCATGAAATCAGGGAAAACAATAGCGACCATGTAAGTTGGAACCATTTCTAGCGACCTGTTAGGGTTAGGTTGCACTAGCGACTATTATGTTCAGGGCCCATCATAGAGACCACCAAGGTCATGGTGACCTCAATCAACACCTCAACGTAGTAACCAACATAAATAATTAACATAGTGACCAAAATCTCTACTTCATCTATCACTTAAAAGGTTCACACATAGCGATCATACATGGATTCCAAACGTAACGACCTCTATAGGTTCAAAATGGCATGACCACTTCAAAGGCTCCATATGTAGAGACCACTTGAAACAAACCAACTTGACCAACATGGTCCAAACATAGTGACCATGAGATAAGATAAATATAACGACCATGCAAGGTCAGTCTATGTTAGCGACCACTAGGGTTAGCTTATAATGGAAACTATGCAGAAAACATAACAACGAAAAATGATAGTTCATCATCAAGAATCCAAAGATTCATCAAAGTATAAACTACATGAAGAAGATGAAATCCAAAACCCTAATAAGAACTATTGTGAGAGACTACACAGAACTCATGCTATGAGACAGAAAACCAAATGTTGAGTACATACCACAAGAATTAAAACTTTCATCTCCAATATGATAGTCGTGCACAAGATTAGGGTTTAGTCAAAATAAGATATTTGCACAAGGATCTTCATAAATAGTAAACCCTAGAACATGATATCATTACCATACTAATTATAATCACGTTTTTAGTGTATATCACTAACATGCAAGATGAGTGTAACAATAATAGAGGAGGAAGTTATACAACTCACCTTGGATTATGATGTAGGGACTCCAAACAACAAGAAAGATCCAAGATGAGAAAACCCTAGCTTTATCACCTCCACAACCAAGATATCCTTACGTTAAGAGAAGAAAACCCTAGGTTAAAGAACAAGAAATGAGGGACAAACTTCTAGTCTGAAAAGGTAAGATAAAAGAAGTGATTATTCAACTCAACTTAGGTACTACCATGGAAAATCAAGGATTCAACCAATAAGAGAGAAGTCCCTCAAGAAGCACTACTATGGAGAACCATGGTTCAAACAAGAGAAAGAAGGAAGGTAGGCTTGCATGAAGACATGGATCAAGCAAGAGATATCACTTACTAATATCATGGAACACCATAGGATCACCAAAGAAGAGTTTCTCCAACCCTAGATCTCACATGCAAGAGATACACCACCTTGCTCCAAGGTTGAGCTCTTATCCACCACCAAGATCACAAGGGCCGAGATCCAAGGATGAGAGAGAGAAAGAGTGTGTAAAGAGATCACTTTCATACAAATAGAGGGGTATATATACCCAAGGGTAGGAGAGAGGTAAGAGAGGTTAGTGTCATGCCAATTTTCCCTGAAAACTTGACCATGCAAGCACTAAGATCGTGCATGTATCAAGGGTGATAAGATCAAGAAAGGATAGTGACCATCTTGGTCCTCAAAACACATCGGTCAAAGAACAAACATAGACACATGTTATAACCTCATTTTTCCTAAACTATGTAATGAAATTTGTAAATCTCCTTTTGATGATAAATGAAATCAATGGTTGACTTATTTGTTTGTATTGGATGGATTTCATTTACAATAGCCTTGTTTGGTTGCTTAGTGGGATTGATTGGCTATTGAGACCAATTACAAGAAAAAGAAAGCTAAAAGAAAAAGGAATTTATTTAATAAAAGGAATAAGTAAGAAAGAGAAAAGGCAAAGGAATATTTCCAAAGATGGTATTTCGTGCCTTTAGGGTTCCTTGAGGTCAAAGGAATCCAAAATGATAAGATAACGACAAAAGAAAGAGGAAATATCAATTAATTTGGTTTTATTAATGAATAACTTGCATATGAAGGAAACACCCTTTTCCTTTGGAATTTGGGTTTCAAATTTAATACACGAGTAGATTATGCCAAGATAGAGTTTTCTATAAGATTTGAGTGAAAAAAATAAACGAGGAGAGAGATATGATTTTCACAAGTTTTCATTGTTGAAAACCCTTTTTCCCTCATTTCTAAGAAAATAGAAATAAGGGAGCGATGACAACCGTTGGATGCCCGCGTGGTCCAGAGGATCACGGATCCAACGCTGGCTGTCCATCACCCACCTCGAGTCAGAGAAGGAAATGGAGAGGGAAACTGATATTTCCCAATGCGATTTCCTCGCATCTCACCTCACCTGCCACAAATCCAAGACCATGAGGGTCTGTGGGAGGTGATTCCGTGCACGACCAACCCTATTCTTAGGGTGTCTCGAGGGTTCTAGAGGAAACGCCCAATTGGGCTGAGGGACAGGTGGCGACGAGAGTAGGGGAGCCCTAAAGGAGCCCTCAAATCCTATAAATAGACCCCCCTCTCGATTCCTCACATCATCGCGATCCTATACAACTGCCTCCCGAGTCCCAGCTCTCTCTCTACCCCTCGATTGATCCCTCTTCGGTGAGGACTCCACCTCGAATATTCCAAAAAAGACGAGGAGCAGACGATGTCCGATCAAGGTCCACTGTGGTCTCGCGAAGAGATCCAACGGTCCCAGGCCTGGCCGACTAAGTTTACCTCAAGAGTGGAGGTGAACGACGCGGTGCGTCGGATCCAAAAGGCGGACCAGCGGATCATCGATCCAGCGGCTGAGGAATTTTGGTAAATAGCCCTCTCTGCTCCAATATTCCAGAAAAGTGTTTTTCCTTATAAAATTCGTAGAAATTACTAGGCTGACGAAGGGTCTTTAGCTACTAGACTAATCAAAGATGGAATAAAAAATCCTACATGTTCAAATGAAAAATCTGCACATATCTTGTTTAAGTAGCTGTAAAACATGTATTACATATGCATTAATATATAAGAAACCAGATCACCGAATCCTACACAAGGTATATGGATGTATAAACAATATCTCACCTTATCCATAGCTCTATCACAGATGTATTCAGCCAATCATAGCGAAACAACTTCAAAATATCTTGTATAAATAGTTTGTTTTCGTATGATTGACCTGCAACATCCGCATTTATAGAAACATTTATAGGGCAATTTATATCATGTTCGCGTAACCATACTGCCATACCCCTACAATTAGGACCTAACGGGGTAGGTAGGTCCTGTGGAACCCAACTTGGTAATGTAGGAGGTGGAGGTGGAGGCCTAGATGCTCTGGGTGTCTTCATTTTAACCTGTATATATAATTTCAGATCAATTGACTTCATATATACATACTAACAATTTAACATAATGTAAATTTACCATACAATTTTAGTATAGACGACATCCGTTTTGGGCCATAATATCACTCCGCCTTCTGCCTCACCAAGCGTTTCACAATCTGGGTGAGCATATGGGAATAGAAGATCTATCCAATTGGGGAATATATGTAGCGGGCTCACACGAACCCAACCATGTGGTAATGGAGACCCATGAAACATTTTCCCTGGAAGGGATGGGTAAGCCGACGCCTCTGCAATGACGTATTCTTTACTTTTTAGACGGCATGGCTTCAACCCCTACAAATTTATGTAAAGAATGTTATATACATATATACATATCATCTTGACAACATATCATCTTGAAAAGACTAGCTACTATGTCATAAAAATACTTACAGCGGATGTGCTAGGTGGTGGGTCTACAAGATTACTCCCAACCTCTGTAGTAGGAGTAGAGCGGGATGCCATAGGTACTGTCTGAGTGGCAGTCAGAGATGCCTGCCACTTGCTCATTGCTTCATGGAGTGTCTTATCAACTACTTCCTTGACTCTCTTATCAACTACTTCATCAACTATCCTATCAACTATGTTATCTACCTATACATGGATAAAAGAAACGTTAGCTTCTTATTATTGAATTCCCTTTTACATTAGCATTCTAAAAAAAGAATAGGTTACCTCTTCTTGTGAAATTTCCACTTTTGGGACATGTTTGTGCTGGGATGGCCCAAAGAATGCTTTGATGCCCACACCAGCACATGCACCCCTAACACGTCCAAGATACTCTAGGTTACCCATAGCAACTGTCAATTCATCCCTTGTGCCCTCAGGGATGAACTTTCCTTGTTTCCTCAGCTCGTACAGCTCTCGCTAATCGCCATCAATAGAAATTGGTAAGTAAGTAAACACCACAAATAATCAATATTCAAACGATTGCTCTAAGAGTTGTATTTTACCATTTTTGCAGCCGCCTCAACAGTTGCGGGCTTCTTTATTTCTCCCTTTTTATTTTGCCTCCCAGCTATCCAGACATCATGGCGAGGCAGATGTGTGGTACCTATAGTAGAGGACTCCTGAGTAGTAGTAGACTGAGTAGTACACTCAGCCTGTAGTCTTTGGCAAACACCTACATAGCCCTTTGGATCCATTGTGTGCTCATGCACATTCAGTGCACACCTTGCTCTTTGCGCCTCACTCATAACCTAGTTAGTATGCACATTGATTTGGTTAGTAAAACTAAAGGTTAATCTTGAATAGGTGAATACAATGTATATTAATTAAATAGGGATTAACGCCTAGTACCTTGAATTCATCAGTTTTTCTTGAAGCAACAAACGCGTCCCATTCTTCTGGGTCCAGGAAGTTCCACTATTCAGTGGCTGACTTCTTCCTCTTCTCACCATCTTTTATGTATTCGTGGGTGAGATTTGTCCTATAGTTCCTTAGGACCCTCCCACAACATTGCATCACACATTTACAATGCATCTTTTCATCCAACGCAAATATACTCTACAAAATAGAATTGCTATTAACTAGTATCCAAAAATTTGTAATCTATAAAATAGAATTGCAAATAATAATAACTCACGCATAAATCCTTCCATATTAAGTCTTTCTTCCCCTTAGGAACTTTATGCCAAGAATCTATCTTACAACCACAATGGCTACGAGTAACATACCCAAGATATGAAACAAACAAATTGCGGTTCACTCCAATTGCATTTCCTGTATTATCAAAATCCACAACCAGTAAGGGTCCATTGCCCCTTAGCACTGTTAACTTCTTCATCATAGTGATGCCCCTTCTCTTGTGAACTTTTTGGTACTTCTCATCAAGTGCCTCAAGTGCTTCAGAGGGTACATGTGCATTATCAACCTAAAATTTGACAAAATAAACACACTTACATGATATAACTATAAATGGACATATAGATAGAAATATATGATATATTTTTAAAACTTACATTGTGAGGCAGTGCATTGGTATCCTCACCATGCTCATCATGGACATCATGGTCATCATGCCCATGCTCAGCCATCTGAAAATTTCATTAAAAAATCAAACATTTAGCATTTGACATTGTATAGTTCACATATACAAATGAAACATTGAAAAATGAAACATATAAAAAAATATAAACATGCATGCCTCTAATATTGCGATCGTTTATCAATTAAAAATCCTTCATTGTGATATCCACGCACATACAAGTCATCATTAGCTTCAATATTTTGTGGTGTTGGCAACCCAACTGAGAATGGACTGGAGTCATCATACTTGTCATAATACTCTTCTTCATCTATAGGATCTTCAATGAACTGTCTTTTACCATGAAGAGCAACCAACCATTTATCATTTGTAGGATCATCGATATAAAATACTTGTTATTCCTGTGATGCCAATATGAATGGTTCACCCTTCTCGCCAATCTTTTCAAAGTTCACTAAAGTGAAACCCAATTCATCCACTATAACTCCTTTGGTGTTATCAACCCAATTACATTTGAAGAGCGGAATTCTGAAATCTATGTAGTCAAACTACCATATGTCTTCAATGACACCGTAATATGACATTTTAGCTTCACGTGGACTCTTATCTTTTGCACTTGCAAAAAACATAGTCGAGGCTTGAAGGGTGACCCCACTATTTTAGACGACACTCTTATCATCTTGGCACTTTGTGTAATATGTGAATCCATTAATGTCATACCCTTCATAAGTAATAACATTCAATTTTGGTTTAAAGGTGAGGCATTTGATAGTTTCAGTAATATCATCTGGTGTTTGAGATAGTTTATGTAAGACTTTATCTTCAAACCACTTAATAAATGTCTTGTTGTTCTCTCTAGCAAGCCACATTGAATTGGCTCGAGGATATTGTCTCTTGATGAAATTGGTATGTTCCTCGATATAAACACTCATTACATCCATGTTGTGTAAAATATACAAGTGACTTTGTTCCAACTGATCACGGCTGATTACTTTCACCCGTGATCCCAAAATTCCTTTGCCAAATTGGTCCTCAATATTCTTGCCATTACCAGGAGTGTCATTACCACTCAGAAAGTCATTGCAAAAATCCATAACCTCTCTCGCCACATAACCTCTAATAATACTCCCTTCAGGCCGATAACAATTTAGAACATCACTTTTAAAAATGCGCATGTATCATTCAAAGGGATACATCCAATGCAAGAAAACTGGTCCCAACATTTTCACTTCCCTAGTCAAGTGGACAACAAGATGTACCATGATATCAAAGAACGAAGGAGGGAAATACATCTCAAGCTGACATAGGGTAACAACCACTTCTCTTTGCAAAGTATAGAGTGTATCAGGGTCAATAACTTTGCTGCACAGACTGTTGAAAAAGAAACAAAGTCTGGTGATTGCAAACCTTACATGCTTCAACAACATAGATCGAATTGCCACGAGCAATATTTGTTGCATTAGAGTGTGACAATCATGAGATTTAAGACCTATCAACTTCAGATCTTTCATTGATACCAATCTACGGATGTTGGATGAGTAACCCTATGGTACCTTAACATTTACCAAGCATTCACAAAAAGCTTTCTTCTCCTTTCTAGACAACGTGTAACAAGCAGGAGGTAAATATGTTCTCTGATTTCCCATTTCACGCAATTCTGTTAATTCTGACCTTATTCCCATTTCAAGTAGGTCCAATCTGGATTTTATCCCATCTTTAGTCTTACCTGGTATATTCAACAGAGTACCAATGACGCTATCACAGATATTTTTCTCAACGTGCATAACATCGATACAATGCCTGACTGTCAAAGCTCCAATAAGGAAGATCCCAAAATATTGACTTCTGCTTGAATAAAGATTTGTCACTCCGTGTGGCCATAGTACATTGTGATCTCTTACCAAATTCATTGACAAAGTCTTTTACTCTTTCATAAACAACCTCCCCTGGTATAGGTTTAGGTGCACTCCGTTCCTCATTCCATCCATTGAATGCTTTGCGCTTCATACGATACGAATGGAATTTTGGAAGAAACCTTCGATGACCAAGATATACAGTCTTGCCACCATGTTTTAGTCTTGTTGAATCGATGTTCTCTTCACATATAGGATACAGTTTAGCTCCTTTGACACTATATCCAGACAAATTCCCATATGCTAGAAAGTCATTAATAGTGCAAAACATCATAGCGTGCAAACGAAATGTCTCTCTTCATGAAGAATCATAGGTCATCACACCTTCACCCCAGAGTTTCTTTAAGTCATCAATCAGAGGTTCAAGATAAACATCGATATCATTTCCAAGTTGTTTAGGGCCCAATATCAACAACGACAGCATAACATACTTATTTTGCATACACAGCCAGGGAGGAAGATTGTATATAACAAGCATGACTGGACAAGTGCTATGTTGGCTGCTCAATGTCCCGTATGGATTCATCCCATCTGTACAAAGCCCAAGTCTTAGATTCCAAGCTTCTTCACCAAATTTAGGGTCCAATAGATCATTCTTCTTCCACTGTGGGGAATCAGACGCATGTCATAGGATCCCATCATTATTTTTCTTAACATCTGCATGCCACCTCAAATTCTTCGCATGTATCGGATTGGCAAACAAGTGTTAAAATCGTGATATTATAGGTAGATACCGCATCACCTTGGTAGGAGAACCAGTTTTGGACTCCCCGAAGTCGTCAATTTATACCGTGACGCGCCACATTTTAGACAATCTTTCAAATCTACATAGTCCTTTTGAAATAATACACAATCATTCAGGCATGCGTGTATCTTCTTGGCCTCCATTCCCATTGGGCACAACAATTTCTTTACCTGGTATGTTGAGATTGGCAGCTCGTTTCCTTCAGGAAGCATTTCTTTCAACAAAGACAACAATGACGTGAAACTTTTGACGCTCCATCTATTGTTAGCTTTCAGCTTATACAATCTCAACACAGCGCTAAGCTTCGTAAACTTAGTACAACCTGTGTATAACGGTATCTCAACATCATGCACAATGTTTCTAAACATGGGTGGTGGATCGATTTCGGTGTGCTCTACCCCACAACTATCCAGCATCGTATCAACGATGTCTACTGGAACTGGTTCGTTCACATCTACATCATCAGAGGCAATAGCTTCATCCATACAAGCATTGCTATCGACATCCACTGGTTTCAGGTTTGAAAGCTCTCCATGCCAGTGTCATACTGTATAGCCTTGTACAATCCTGTTGCACATGACATGACTTTTGATTTTGTCACAAGTGCTGACTTTCAAGTTGTTACCGCAATGCCTACATGGACAGTAGAACCTATCTTCAGGTTGTTTCATTTGTTCCTCGACAAATCTAATAAACTGATCAAGACCAAAAATAAACTCTGGGGTGCAGCGATTGCGAATGGACATCCATGATCTATCCATTCTATGATCAAAGAGAAAACAAGTATATATTACAACAAGATTAGGGTCTAGGGTTAACATATTAGAGTTTAAGCATGGTTAAAACTTTAGGGTTTAAGGTCTTATATATAATTAATGGTTAAAACATCCTAAGTGAGATTAGGTGTTCAAGAACAGTCCCAAACCGGGGACTATCCAAGATTTACTCCTATTGAGTAAATCTTTAACGGGTTTCTAGGCCAACAAATACATGTGTTGTCATTCTTATATATAATAAATATGTACCACCTATACCATTCTTGAACACCTAATCTCACTAGTAAGTGTATAATGTGTATTGGGTTTTTAAAAAAAATTCGGCAGCATTTCCCCCTGTTCTCCAAGTACATGTGTACTTAGAGAACAAATGGGAAAATGCTACCAAAGTTTTCTTGAAAACCCAATACACATTATACACTTACATCCTAAGTGAGATTAGGTGTTCAAGAACAGTCCCAAACTGGGGACTATCCAAGATTTACTCCTAATGAGTAAATCTTGGACGGGTTTCTAGGCCAACAAATACAACACCAGTCCCTTGTTCACAACCCCATTCAACACAAAATTTTCTTATAAAAACACTTGTGGACAGCCATAACAACATATCAATGCTTCCTAAATTAATCAATGTATTATTTTATATATAACACAAATATGGTGGGTATAACATAGCAAAAAACTCAACATGTCACAACAAAAACATGTCCTTAACCTAATACACAGATATTTATAACATAACTCATTAGGAAGAGAGACCATGAAACACCATGCATTGATTTGAAGTTTTCTTTCCCATTTAAGGTTATTTGCAATTTCATGCTTGTTTCATTATCTTTCTTTCTAGTATTTCTATTTGAATTGCATATATAATCAATTTCATATAGATAACCACCACATTATGTTACTAATCATTACTTCATATTATGTCCTATGTAATTTTTACTTAAATAGGAATATGTCTATTTCTCTCCAAGTGACACATTAATAGCTTATGAATGTTTAGATGCATTGATACTATCAATTCCTAGGGTTTACTAAATTAGGTCAAGCATGAGGATTAGAAGCACAAATATTTGCAAGCACAAGATTTATTCATATCCTAGGTTGATTTACAATAGCAACATCTAAATAAGTAAACTCAAAGCATTAGATAAATAAATATAATCAGTAGATAAAAAATACAAAGCAATAGATAGAAAAGTACATCTCAGTTGATAAAAAAATATAAATCAGGAAATGATTGAATAATTTTAAAAAGTAGATGAACAAATATAAAGCCCTAAATTTAAATAATGTGATGAATAAAAAATCATTAGATGAACGAATGAGTAGATAAGTAAATACAAATCAGTATTTAAGTAAATACAAATCAGAGCGTCTTTCTCTAGAGCTGGGAGAGAGGGCAAGACAGAGGGTTTTTGGGGATGTTTACCTCTATTTGAGCCTAGCTGGGCGTCTTGCTATGGAGCAGGGAGAGAGGGTGAGACGAATGGGTGCACGTGGAAGCTGAACGGGCAGGCCGAGCGGGTAGGCGAGCATGGAAGAGTGGCGAGCATGCAACCGGTGAGTGACCAAGGAGGAGGTAGAAGGGCGACAGTGAGCAGGAAGTAGGCAGTGAGATTTGGAGTAGGTAGAAGGCCGGTGAGCTTTGGAGCAGGCGGTGAGCTCTGGAGCAGGCAGAAGGTCGGCGAGCTCCAAAATCGGCGACAGCAGGCAGGGAGAACGGCGACCGGCAGCGGCGAGCAGGGAGAAGGGCGGCGGCGGCGAGCAGGGAGAAGGGAGCAGGTTGGATGACCGGCGGCGTCGGGAGCGGAGGAAGGGTCTGTTTCTCACGGTGAAACATAGACGAATGGGGGAGAGTCTGTTTCTCGCGGGGTCTATTAAGTTAACAAAGGCATCAGTTATCTAAGAAACTGACACCTAATATCCATCAACGTCGGTTGCTAGAAAAAACTGACGTCCATTGGACAATCTTAACCCTAAAATTTTTCACATGGATGGCGCGCGAAACCTTTGGAGGTAATATTTTTCATCGTTAGGCGTCAGTTATTAGGTAAAAAACTGATGCAGTATGTGAAACTTTGGGGGTAATTTTTTTTCGTTCGAAAAATTAGATTTGGCGGGCTATTTTAGGCATCGGTTCGTCTTAGGGAGTCGACGTTGAATAAAAAGCGATACCCATGTCTGGCCGGTCTTCAAATATAGATGTCGGTCTCTATAATTAGCCGAATTTGTAGGGTTTAGGCGTCGGTTTTTGGTAATAACCGACGTCTCTAAATGTGACATTATAAGCTATTTCTGTAGTAGTGGGTCTCCTAGGATCTTGAAAAGCTAAGTGGAGAGTATATAGTATGAGAACGAACCTATAGACCCATAGATGACCATCTCTAAGGGCATGTGGATGTGTTCCCATGGAGGTAACCGGTATGGGACCTAACCGAGGTAGGTAGGTTGCCATGATCCCTATGAGAGGATGTAAGTTAGACCACAAATGCCGAGAGAGATGATGGAGACTTGGGTAAGATTTCAAGTTTGATATGTACCATGTTAGAATCCTAAGTCTATTCTAGGGTCAGGTAGGGATAAGACCGATGGAGTAGGAGTTGCCTAATTCCCTAGTTGCACAAGACCATAGGGTCGGGAGGAAACAACTATCATTGTCTGAGGAGATTGATCACCTTCATGAGCTCATGGAGCCCAAAGGACATTCGAGGTGGGCACTCTCTGGTTGCATAAGGGAAGAGGGATGACCCCAAAAGTGTCGGCACCCTACAGACCTAGGATTGTGTGACAACCCATGTGTTTGAGAGTAGTTTTCAATGGAAGTAAACTTGATATTGAGATGTCCATGGCGTGGAGACATGTGATGCACGTTTCAACCTAGATTGGAAGGTGTATCGGCAATGTGGGATGCACCATCTCTACTCTTAGAACGAGAAGAACTTTATGTTTGGACGGCCGCCAAATGCTTATTTCCTCTTGTTATGGGGGTGAGAGATAGGGCAGTACGCATGCCATACACTAAGGATAAAGATGATATGAGTTGAAACGTTGCTATGATGTATGAGGATAGAGATAGTAGCATACCTTTAGGGAGTGTATGATGTGTGGATAGTTTACAAACACCAAGAGAACTAAGGTAGTCATCTTATAAGGACGTTTTTATAATGAGTTGTATGGAATTTATGAGTTATATAAGGTTGAGTTTGATAACCAAGAGGAAGAGCTCTGAGTTTCCCTAATAAAGATAGACCTAAAGGTCCGAGATGAGATGATAAGTGGAATACATGGAGGTGTATGTCTTTGTCGTTACCTAGCACATAAGGATGTAAGGTGGTAAAGGATGCTCTGGTTGAGATACATCTACCTTGTTTAGCTAGTAGAAAGGATAGAAGAGGTGGTTAGGTGAACCCTAAGTTTGTGAGATATGTTTGGCTAACACTCAGATATAACAAGATCTGTTGATCAAGTTAGTGAGCCCAGGGCTCGATGCGATAGAAGGATGGTTGTAGAACCTCAGATGCACTTCACTGGAAGAGAAGATGTTGAAACCCACAACTAGAGTGTTTTAGGGTTTCTGAGGAATCAACCTTGAGGAATCATGACATACATGAGATCATGATTTTAAGTTCACCATACACCATGGTACTACTAAGATAGTGAGTTGCAGTAGTACTTTGGATGCCTAAGATGAAGAAGTGTACAGAGTTGCATGTGGCTTGTCGCCATTCATGCTAGAAGGTGAAGGACGAACACCAGTAACCCAGTGAGTTGATATAGAGGATAAAGAGTCCCCGAGAGGGAATGGGAGTTGATCACTATGGATGTTGAGGTGAGTCTCCCTTGGACCGAGGAAGGTCAAGATGCAATATTGGTTATGGTAGATCACCTTTCCTAGATGACATAATCTAAGAGAAAGAGAGAGTACTGTCCGGGGATAGATCCAGTGGAACTACATAGAAGAGAGAGAGAGATGGTTCAACTACATCATGATGCAAATTCAAAAGTTCTTGAGTGTGATCTAAAGGTTCACTTGCATGCGGTGGATGTAGGTAATACTGTTGTGATGCTTTTAAAATTTTTGGTCAAAATAATAAGACGGTGATAATAGCTCCATTCAATGTGGAGTAAGTTTACTTTGCTTATAATTTGGACTTAAGAAAATTACATTTTTATTGTGGATTTTGAGTTATTAATTTTTAACTTTTTTACCTCTAGGGGTATGCATTGGGAGTTACTAGTTATTGTCCCCGGGACGTTAACTGTCTATTATCTTGATCCTAAGGGGACTAAATTGAATCCAAAATATGGACATGCAATGAAAATGGCATTATTCCGGTGAGAAATATTTCATTTTTATATCCGTTAACATTTGTTATTACATTACTATTTAATTATGCAATTTACTGTGTTACATTAACATGTAGGGATTAAGATGAGTTCAAAAAGGCTGGAGGAAAGGTCCCCAGGAAAAAGAACCAACCAATAATTTGGGAGAACGTGGAAGTAAGTTCCCGACTCCAATGTATATATTATTTATGTGAACTATGCTTAGTTGTATTTTTAATATTTTGTATGTTTCAATTTATAGTGTGCTACACAAGACAACGGTTGGGCATGTGCATACTATGTGATGTGATTTATGCACATGATTATCAAATATGCCGTAGTGGACATCGATACCATACATGAGGTATTATATATAGTCTCATTAGATAATATGAAATATATCAATCTTATTTATATATATACATCATTCTCTTATACATCATTCTCTTTACAGGTGTTTAAAACTAACCCCACTATAGGTAAGGCCTTATCAGATGTACATGCTTCCTATACGACAGAAGAATTAAATGATGTAAGACAAGAATGGGCAAAAGCCATACAAGTAGTGGGGGTTTTAAAATATAAGTGGGATGTTGATAGCGATAATGACTAAAGAATGATATTTTGTAAATGAATTTTTCTAAATTGTCATATGTGTGAATGTTCCTACATGTCTGAATGTTTCTACATGTGTCTGAATGTTTATACATGTGTGAATGTGAAAATGAATGGAACTGCAAGTTGCTACATGGATGTTTCTACATGTGTCTAAATGTTTCTATATGTGTGAATGTGAAAATGAAAGGAACTGCAGGTTGCTACATGAATGTTTCTATATGTGTCTGAATGTTTCTACATGTGTGAAAATTGAATGGAAATGCAGGTTGCTAAATGTGTGAAAATGAATTTTGTTAAATTTGTAGGTTTGTGGCCTGTTGTTGGCTGATATCAATGGATGTCGTTAAACCTGCAGTTCAGTTCCACTAAACTGCAGGTTTCTCATACTGCGACCAGCCACAACGGGCCTGCAAACTGATAAGAAAAAAAAAAATCAGAACATAGGCGTCGGTTATTAGTCGAAAACCAACAACAAAGGCTTACATCGTTGGTTAATAGCAAAAAACTACCGTCTAATGTGGCCAGACAACATGGCTGTGCGGCCAGCATGGAGGTGGCGGATTTGGCGTCAGTTAGTACTAAGAAACTGACACCGATGGTGTCCTAGATGGCGCCCTTTTTGTGGCGTGAAGGGTTTGGGCGTCGATTTCCCTACTAATAATCGACGCCTATAGTGCCCCTGCTGGCGCCCTTTTTATGGCGTGAAGGGTTCTGGTGTCAGTTTTCCCACTAATAACCGACGCCTATAGTGCCCCTGCTGGCACGTTTTGGGTGGCGCAAAGGGTTTTGGCGTCAGTTTTCAAACCGACGCCTAAGGGTTCACCTTTTAGTGTCATCCACATATGTCTCGCTTTTTAACCGTCGCCAAAGGCCTTAAATAACCGACACCAAAGGTTGGTTTTGTAGTTGTGACCCCTTTAGGTTACCTCAAACCCAAACAAAAGTGGGTACATACCCTACAGAAGGGTCTTTTCCCAGGATGGGAGGAAAACTATCTCTCGATAACAGCAAGGGTCACCAACATCCTCACGTCTAGGGTTTATGTCCACATGAGCATGCTTAGCCCTATCAAACTACTAAGGCACGTAGCTAACAAGCAGACCACCTTCTAAACCATGCTAGGTCTCCATGGTAGGTCATACTTGTTCTCATTCCTTCTTATTGGACCATCATCATACATACATATGTCACCAACCTATAAGTAAGGGTTTCATCAAACATACACCTTAATCCAAGGGGTTTCCCTTTCCTCTAATCATGAGGGGTGCCATGCTCCCATGCATATGAACTCCGGCATTCATGTGAGCATGAGGTTCACCAGGTACTACTACTTCCTCTCTTAGGTCTAGAAACCCTAGGTTCACTTTTATGTTTCAGCTGTCCAACTACATGCTCAACAATGAACCAAACATGTACGAGATATGTCATGCACTTCCTACTATCCTTACACATGAACAACACCTTGGAGTCGAGCCTTCCTCAAGGACAAACATCTAGGTATGAGGCCTCATGACTTGACACTATACCTCCTCGGGGTCTAAGGAACTCCTCTTCCTATCCCTAAAAGGTAAGGTAGGCACCTACAACATCCATAGATTAGTTCAAGAAGTCTCCTTCCTTTTCTAGGTTTTGGTTCCTCGAAAGGAAACCACAACCATCCAGGTCAAAACATATCCAACTTCTAATGGTTCCTCATGTCTCGAAGTCTAAGCTTCCAACCTTTTCTTTAGTCTAAGCTTCCAACCTTTTCTTTCTCGGGTCTTTCTCTTCCACTCTAAGGAAACCCTACAACGGACCTTACCACTGGAGGTTCTCTCTCTAAGAAGGATCAAGCTCACATACATGCCTACATGGGTGAAACCTACGTTCGCTCAAGACTATCCATCATTCTTCATGCTTATCTCATAAGCTTTCCTACATGCCCTTCTGGCCTAGGTTTCAACCTACTGCCATCACTACATATGTACTCTAGGTGCATACTCTGCCATGCTCATAAAAGCCCATAAGGATTTCTATATGGTCATCACTATCCTCAGCAATGAATGAATTATCCTTCACCCTAAAATGCACGACCCTTACCAGGTTGGGTCGCCCAAAAGGCACTAGGTCAGCCAACCTCACATAGCTCATACTTCTCATAGGTATCCAAAACCAAAAGCATGTCAAACCACACACAGGGTTGACCATGACATCTAACTCATCATGCCATCTCTTTCTAACCACCACTTAGGGTTAGGGTTAGCATCATCCTCAGAGGATGCGCCAGGTCTCTACCATTAATGGAGGTCTCTCTCTCCAAGACCAACTCTCTACTCATCCTCCTGACAAGAAGGTCTAACATTAGGTCTCTCCTGAGGGTACGACAACACATGTCATACAACCTAAGCATGCAACTAATCTTTAGTTTATGCTTAACTATTAAGCTTACGTCCATGACATCTTGTTTACATGCTTTTTATTAATTTGGTGGAGGATTCCTTAACCTTATCATACATACCCTATCCTCAAGAGGGTAAGGAAGAGAGAAAACCCTAAACCTTAGAATCTTAACTGAATTAGGGTTGAGAAGGGATGAAAATAGATGAGAGAGTCCTAAAGGTATCTTATTTCGAGTCAAAACCTAATACATTGGCCAGGAAGTCACACAACATCCGGGAGTCCTCGTGACCGACTAGCGGGGCGGAGAAAAATATTGCCATCCCCCAGACCGTGATCCTTTTCTAGACACCTCTGTCTTTCAAAAAATCCTATAATAACTCCCTTGGTTCTATAGAGTTTGTAAAATTTAATAATTACAAAGGATTAAATGAGGAGCCAACGCTCTGCTACCAAATGTAACGACCCCGCCTCCCGGTAACCCCCAATTAAGGGAGACTAGAAGGTCAGAGACGTTATCCCAATATTTCTGAATCAGTGGTTCGACATTTAATCAATAATTATCAAATTCTACTAAAACTAAACTGAAAAGATAGAATAAAATAAAACTTTGCATACCTTCTTAAAATCTTGGATTTCTAGATTTCTGTCCACAACTAGAGTCTATTCTAACTAGTCCTCCTTGTACTTATATTATATATTCACAATGTATCACTTTACTATTTGTCCTTTATATTGTACATAAATGACGACAAACAAAACGTTGGTCAGCATAAATGAATATGGCGGTATGTGGGGACAACCAAAATTTCATAAATATTGCTAACAACCTAAATATCACAATTAAGTTATTTAACAATCCAAATTACGTTTTCAATGTGACATTCTCCACCACTTTTTCCCTAACCCTGGAATACCCTCTCTAGGGTTTTTCCTTTGCAAGAGACATAAGGCCACCTTCTCCATCCTGAGCTTGGTGCATGGGGTCACCTCTCATGGTACCCAATAGTCATGCAAGAAACATAAGGCCACCTTCTCCATCCTGAGCTTGGTACCTAGGGTCACCTCTGATAGTGCCCAATGGTCTTCCCTCTTGGGCTTGACCTAATTGACCTTCCCTCCAGGGCTTGATCACGCATCATACATCAGGGTGGCATGTAGGTGCGAGAATGCACATTTATAATTAATTGTGATAATCATAGTGACTTTAAAGATTTGCATAAATGAACATCCAACAGTTAGTGTGACGTCCCCGGATTTTCTAAAATTTAATCTGATGTGTGACGTCCAAATTGAAACCTCACCTCAGTGAGAATCCCAATTTAAAAACCCCACACTAGGCTAAGAAGAAGAAAATTAGAGGAAGTCAGAAGGAAACAATCAGTAGCACATGTACATGAACAATAATAAAACCATACACACATGTTCACCATTCAACATATAATTACAACATGAATGGTTACAACATTTAATATTACCTATTGAACAGCAAACTATACATATACATGTACTACCACTAAACTACAAGATCTTAAGACAACAGGTCACATGTACATCAGCTCGCCACACAACTCACAACTATCCAGGTCTTGATATGATCACATGTCCACATACCTAAAACAAAAGATTACATGTGGTACACGTCAACACAATATTCAAGAATATTGTACTGAGTATGCC
This sequence comes from Alisma plantago-aquatica, assembly GCA_963693085.1. Classification (NCBI taxonomy): domain Eukaryota; kingdom Viridiplantae; phylum Streptophyta; class Magnoliopsida; order Alismatales; family Alismataceae; genus Alisma; species Alisma plantago-aquatica. The sequence continues at coordinate 1,262,036,617 of OY856412.1, forward strand.
TACGTGTCTTTTATATACCTCTCATCATATCTTGGCAATAAGATAAAACTAATACTTGGCAGTATTAAAGCACATTTCCAACATATATCTCGTACATCTGCCCCTAGGGCTTTGATTTTCTTAGGCCTTATGATCTACCCCCAAGGAGTTTGTGATCATTGTACATGTGATCAACCCCCTAGGAGTTTGTGATCACTCTATTGCACCGTACTACCAAAGAGTTTAGTGCTATCATATGATGGATTAGATATTTTATGTTTGATGTGTTCATAGAAATAAGTATGGAAACTCAAGCAACATATCATACAAGACAGTCATTTCAATCAATACCATATGCCAAGTCTTTACTACCATAAAACACAAGAATAATGTATAATAAGCCAAGCAAGAGATAATGGCGTACCTTCCAAAGAGATAGATCATTCTAATCACATATTCCTCATGTCATCTATAACTTGTTAAACCTGATCAAGACAAGATCATATACTATCATCAGGTTTTCATCATCTTACATCACATCTTAACCCTAATTACGTCCATATTAGGGTTTAGCTTAGTTCATTAGGATGTGTACATCATTACTTGCATTCTTGTCTTGGAATTATCTTACTGTTTTCATTTTCCAGATTATGGTTCATCAACTGGATATACTCATGTGTCACATTATTATGTGAACATACTTAACATCATGTCACTTTCATTAACCATATTAAGGTTACATCATATGTATTAAGGGTCATCCTCATGTAACATGAATTCTATGCATCTAACTGACATTAAAGTTCCAGATTAGCTTGTAGTTACTGATATAAGAGTGTTCTGCAAATTTCATCATTTATTGAGCATGTATGCATTAATTGCATTATCTTTAGTGCTATTAGCCCTAATTAACCTTATGGAGAAAATTACATGATTGTGTGCATCAACATCATAATCACTAGCATCAGATGAATTCTAAACATGATTATGGATTTACTGACATTTTATCATAATTTTAAGGCATTGTTTGATATTTATTATCCATGAAATAAGAATTTCACAACTTACATGATATCATTGATATTAGTGCATCAAAAGTTGAATATTATGCTTTCATATTGTTCTACACATTTTTATGAGAAAAATAGTGCCTTGTTTGTAAATTTCTGATAACTGAGCTAATTATTATGAATTATTGAAAATCTACAGATTATTCGGATTTCTTACCTTTTTGGGCCAATTGGCCACTGCCACGTGGCTACTTGGGCTGGCGTACATCTTTTGCTCGGTCTATTATGAGCTGAGTAGTTTACGGCTTAGGTCTTCCTAGTTTTGGGGTCGGTCTGCGTTTTGAACTCGGTTCCTATTCTTTTCCTTCCTCTCGTGCGTCGCGTTCGTCGCTCAGCGCTTCTGAACTGCCACCGTCGGGCGTGGGAGCAGAAGTAGAGTCGTCTCCTCATCTCACGTCATGCAAACCCGTCCATCAGTTCGTCATTGCACAATACCACTGCCACCTGTTCTCCTCTCCCGATCCATGCCACTGTCGTGGTTGGGTCTCCGACGTGTGGACTGCCTTCCTGTGTGCTGCGCCTCCAGGAGGCCATCACCACAGGCTCATCGTCGTTGCAAGTGATGACTAAGGACATGAATCGGTCACCGCCTTCTACTCTGATGCATCCCTGGGTTCAGAGTTGGATCTCCTTCTCCGATCTTCTAGCTTCCGTACTTGTCATTGGAAAGCATCTCCTCCTCAACACCGGCATGCGATGCTTCGAGTGGCTCCCCCTCTCTCTTTCGATCTACACCGCCTAGGATCCTTTTAGCTTTGCTCGCAAGTCCGACGGGGCTTGGTTCTCTATTTAAATGGCCGCCGTCGAGCTTCTCGGCTAGCTGCGCAATGGCGGCTTCTCTACTGCGGTTGGTGATGGAGGGACCGAGGTGTGGGGGGGGGGGGTTCTCGCTCTCTCTCCGTAGCCTCTAGTCGAAGTAAACCATCCATCGGTCTCTCTCTCTCTTATTTATGCCATTCCGCAATGTGGGGATCATGGCGCCGTTGCTCATGTAACCACTGCCATGAAAAAGACGGTGTCCATTGCCATCAGTTCATATCCAAGGCTCATGATTAGGGATCTAACTAGGCCGATCATGGCTCACAAATCACAGGGGCGCATGACAAGTTGATATCCTGCTTAAGACTAAGAACAAACCAGACCTTAGTCTATCCTACCCAAATATATATACTATTTCATCATTTTCATACCTCATTATCTTCTTCTAGGAGCATCTGAATTTTATGAGATGTTTACCATGGCTTCATCATCATCTGAGTTATATCCCATCAAATCTTGATCCCAAGTTTCAACTATTTGACTAATAAACAACTTAATCCAAAAGGGCGTCAACTTAGGGATCTTAATCTTGGTGTCAACACAACTAATCATCCATATTTTATCAAAGCACATGGTACACTTCAAATAACTCAAACACATGGATCCATATATATCGTTGGGCATTTAAGGATTACAAAATTCCACTCCATCACATCCTACACACCTTAAAAGATATTTTGTCCTCAAAATTAAACCTAAAATCCAGTCCATCACATCATATACATCTTAATTGAAAATTTCATCCTCGAAATTCAGCCATTCTCTTACTCCAAGGGTAAAACCAAATGGTCTACTTCTACATGTACGACACCTCTGTAGGTGCAACATATCCAAAAACAAAGCTCCTTACTCATATCCAACCCACTACTAGGAGGTTTTATAACATCAAAGGTGAAACACCCCTTCATGAGGATTGAAACAAGGGTTTAGAAACTCAGATTATGTCATGACATATTTCATACGTTAGGGTTGCATTCTTATCTTTACCCATGCATTATGGTTTCCAACATCATATTACCATGTTCAAAAGGAGTTACTAAAGTTAGCCCATCATACCAAGGTGTCCTCAACGCTTTATTTGGCTAATTTTTAGAACATGTTCAACATTAACATAAGTCTTTTATGAGGGAGTTAAATATAATTAACCCACTTTATCCTTCTAGATCATATCAAAGTGTCATAATTTTTATGTTGGGCTAACTGTCAAACTGTATTTTTAATCTTTATTAAGCAATAAGATTAACACCTCATGTAACATATTTCATTCATTTGATCTTATTTCACTGCTCATAATAAATTGCAACATTTACTAGTGATCTCATCACAAGATTAACCATTGATTTCACATTATCATCATTATTCATATATATGGTTAACCATTTATGCATCGATATCTATTAAACCATCTTTAGGTTTCCATTATATCATGTCTATAGATCACAACTTGATATTAGATCACATCCGTACATGTATTATATCATGGTTGTACTAAACAAACTTATGTGAGTGGCTTGTTAAACATATATCAACACTTCATCTAGTGCAACTGAGGTTCTCCTAACCCATACCCTAAGGATTTTTTCTTGCTCAATCTCTCTGAGCTTACTCAACTCTATGAGTAACTCATATTCATATACTTTATATTACCTCTCTTAGTCTAGGGTTCTCGGATTACCTCGTTGGCACTCGTGATAGCTTTACAAGCTCTAGACACATAAGCAAAAACCAACACATGCTATGACATACTATTCATAGGTTCTCCACCCATGAGACATGCTTACCCAAACCTCTCTTATATACACCACTAGATTTCTATGTGGGAAACCACCAACCCGAGAATGAGGCTTCACAGAAACTAACATAGCTACCTCCTCCAGGGTCTTGGGCTCTCTCCCTCACCTAGATGACAGGCACTCATATTCATTTCCACTTGCACACATATATCAAGCCTCTCTCTCTATCTATAGGGTTTGGTCCTCCCAAGGACATCTAGGGTTCAATATAACTATAGGAATCATGCATAAAGCAACTCAACTCATTCACTCAGGAATAGTCTAGTTTAGGATATATCATATCACATATTTCTCTTATTTCTCATATCTTGGAGTTTAGGTTCTCTAACCTTCTCCCATTGGGTCTCACTCTCTCTGGTGTTAACCCTAAAACTGGTCCTAACACTAGATGTCCTCCTTTGTAAAAGATCTTGAGGCTCATGCTGATTCACAACCTTGTCTCATCTTAACATATCTTATCTCATAAAATCCTAGTTACTTGCATCATCAAAAGTCATCTTGCATCCTCAAACTAAACTTGGGTTCTCAAACACAAACATATATCATCATAAACATCTTATTTCTTCTATATAAGACTTACATCATATATAAACTTATCCATCTATTCCATCTATCATATATACCAACAAGGCTCTAGACATCTAATCTAGAACTACTCTCTCTTCTAGACTGATGTCATTCACTTTCACTTAGGTTGCATGACCACCTCCTACTCGTACATGTATGGGGACATATTTTTATAATACATATACATAATAAAACATGATATAGTTTTTCTCTGATAAAACAAGCGTTAGAGAAAACTATCGATGTTCGATTCGATTGGAATCAAAAACCAAATCCAGAAACGAGTGTCCCACACATAGTAGAGAGTACAATGTCATGAAAACTAGTGAAAAGGGTGAGAACATGGTGTAGACTAGTGTAGCTACCCTAGACAATGAGCGCTATATGTCTAGGATTTCTCTTCCCTTGATGCACATTATTTCCAAATAATGCAACATCCCATACCATTGCACTATAATTAAAGAACGACATCTAAGGACCTGCTATCAAACGAGCACCAGTCTAGACCTAGTTCTCTGACATCTAGGTGCTAACCTAGAGGCTAGGTCAGATCTAGTCTCTAAAAGACGACTAATCCAACCCTAAAGATTTTTTAAGTTTAAGGTTTTCTTTAGTTTGAGTTGCATAATGAGAACATGTCAGGCTTTGCTATTGTTCATACGCTGATACCACCTCTGACGTCCTCGGATTTTCTAAAACTTAATCTGATGTGTGACGTACAAATTGAAACCTCACCTCAGTGAGAATCCCAATTTAAACACCCCACACTAGGCTAAGAAGAAGAAAATCAGAGGTAAGTCAAAAGGAAACAATCAGTAGCACATGTACATGAACAATAATAAAACCATACACACATGTTCGCCATTAAACATATAATTACAACATGAATTGTTACAACATTTGATATTACATATTGACTAGAAAACTATACATATACATGTACTACAACTAAACTATAGGATGGTCCACCTGTACATCAGCTCGCCACACAACTCACAACTATACAGGTCCTGATATGATTACATGTCCACATACCTAAAACAAAAGATTACATGTGGTACACGTCAGCACAATATTCAAAAATATTGTACTGAGTACGCCTATGTGTCTTTTATATACCTCTCATCATATCTTGGCAATAAGATAAAACTAATACTTGGTAGTATTAAACAAATATAAGAAAAAGTGTATACTTGCACAAAGATGTTCATTAACAAAAGAGAACACATATATTTTAAGCACATTTCCATCATATATGTCGTACATCTGCCCCTAGGGCTTTGATGTTTTTAGGCCTTATGATCTACCCCCAAGGAGTTTGTGATCATTGTACATGTGATCTACCCCCTAGGAGTTTGTGATCACTCTAATGCGCCGTACTACCAAAGAGTTTAGTGCTATCATATGATGGATTAGATATTTTATGTTTCATGTGTTTATAGCAATAAGTATGGAAATTCAAGCAACATATCATACAAGACAATCATTTCAATCAATACCATATGCCAAGTCTTTACAACCATATAACACAAGCATAATGTATAATAAGCCAAGCAAGAGGTAATGGCGTACCTTCCAAAGAGATAGATCATTCTAATCACATATTCCTCATGTCATCTATAACTTGTTAAACCTAATCAAGACAAGATCATATACTATCATCAGATTCTCATCATCTTATATATCATCTTAACCCTAATTACGTCCATATTAGGGTTTAGCTTAGTTCATTAGGATGTGTACATCATTACTTGCATTCTTGTCTTGGAATTATCTTACTATTTTCATTTTCCAGATTATGGTTCATCAACTGGATATACTCATGTGTCACATTATTATGTGAACATACTTAACATTATGTCACTTTCATTAACCATATTAAGGTTACATCATATGTAATAAGGGTCATCCTCATGTAACATGAATTCTATGCATATGACTGATATCAAAGTTCCAGATTAGCTTGCAGTTACTGATATAGGAGTGTTCTGCACATTTCATCATTTATTAAGCATGTATGCATTAATTGCATGATCTTTAGTGTTATTAGCCCTAATTAACCTTATGGAGCAAATTACATGATTTTGTGCATCAACATCATAATCACTGACATCAGATGAATTCTAAACATGATTATGAATTTACTGGCATATTATCATAATTTTAAGGCATTGTTAAATATTTATTATCCATGAAATAAGCATTTCACAACTTACATGATATCATTGAGATTAGTGCATCAAAGTTGAATATTATGCTTTCATATTGTTCTACACATTTTTCTGACAAAAATGGTGCCTTGTTTAAATTTCTGATAACTGAGCTAATTGTTATGAATTATTGAAAATCTATAGATTATTCGAATTTCTTACCTTTTTGGGCCAATCGACCACTGCCACATGGCTACTGGGGCTGGCATACATCTTTTGCTCGGTTTTTTGTGAGCTGGGCAGTTTACGATTTAGGTCTTCCTGGTTTTGGGGCCGGTCTGCGTTTTGAACCCGGTTCCTCTTCTTTTCCTTCCTCTCATGCATCGCGTTCGTCGCTCAGCGCTTGTGAACTGTCGTCGTCGGGCATGGGAGCAGCAGTAGAGTCGTCTCCTCATCTCACGTCGTGCAACCCCATCCATCAGTTCGTCGTGGCATGAGACCACTTCCGCCTGTTCTCCTCTCCCGATCCATGCCACCGTCGTGGCTGGGTCTCCGACGTGCAAACCGCCTGCCTACGTGCTGCGCCTCCGGGAGGCCATCACCGCATGCTTGTCGCTGTTACAAGTGATGACTCAGGCAACGAATCGGTCACCGCCTTCTACTCTGATGCATCCCTGGGTTCAGAGTTGGATCTCCTTCTCCGATCTGCTGTATGTACTTATCATTGGAAAGCATCTCCTCCTTAACACCGGCATGTGAAGCTTCGAGTGCCTCCCCCTCTCTCTTTCTATCTACACCACCTAGGATCCTTTTATCTTTGCTCACAAGTCCGGTGGGGCTTGGTTCTCTACTAGCATGGCCTCCGTCAAGCTTCTGGGCTAGCTGTGCAATGGTGGCTTCTCTACTGCGGTTGGTGATGGAGGGACCGAGGTGTGTGTGGGGGGGTCTTGCTCTCTCTCCGTAGCCTCTAGTCAAAGTAAACCGTCCATCGGTCTCTCTCTCTCACTTATTCATGTCATGTCCACAGTGTGGGGATCATGGCGTCGTTGCTCATATAACCACTGCCAAGAAAAAGATAGTGTCCATTGCCATCAGTTCATATCCAAGGCTCATGATTCAGGATCTAACTAGGCCGATCATGGGTCGCAAATCACTGGAGCGCATGAAAAGTTGATATCCTTCTTAAGACTAAGAACAAACCAGATCTTAGTCTATCCTACCCATATATATATACTATTTCATCATTTTCAGACCTCATTATCTTCTTCTAGGAGCATCTGAATTTCATGAGATGTTTACCATGGCTTCATCATCATCTGAGTTATATCCCATCAAATATTGATCCTAAGTTTCCAATATTTGACTAATAAACAACTTAATCCAAAAGGGCATCAACTTAGGGATCTTAATCTTGGTGTCAACACAACTAATCATCCATATTTTATCAAAGCACTTGGTACACTTCAAATAACTCAAATACATGGATCCATATATATCGTTGGACATTTAAGGATTACAAAATTCCACTCCATCACAATTAGGTTGCATCCAATTCGATCAATCATTCGAGAAAACTCTGTGAAAATAAATCAGTTACTCATAAATAACCACATACATGTACTACTGATTTTTTAGATAGAATCAACCAAGTAGGGAAATCCAATCAAGCAAGCAAGTACAAGAATCCTGAAATAAACATACAATTTCCTTTTATCAAGATCTATCCAAACCAACTTGCTTCTTAGGATTTCTATTCCTTTTTAGGGTTTCTACCCCTTTTAGGGTTTCACTTGCAATTATGGTTTTTCCTTCACTTTTAGTACCACAAACCCTAATTAGATAAAACTACTTATAAACCTTAAGTTTCTCATCTTATCTCTCCTAACAGGCATATGATCATCATTTAACAACATATTTCCATATATTTGATTTAAATATGATCTTCTCTTCTTTTACCCTAAATTTGGGTTTCTAGATGCATTATCATACATACTTGGTTTAAAACCCTAAAACATGTAATTATTCATCTAAATCAGGTTAGAATCTACCATTATCATTCAACAAGTTAATACTACTCGAATTAACTTATTATGCCTCATAGATTCATTCATTAACCTCAATTAGGGTTTCTAACCAAATTTTTAATACATTTTCCATCAAATTAACATACTTTTGCAAATAGAAATGAAATTAGGTTCTCAAACAATTTCTATTGTGTTCCTCATATTTTTCTGATGGTCCAAGGAATCCAAGATGATAAGATAATGGCAAAAGAAAGAGGAAATATCAATTAATTTGGTTTTATTAATGAATAACTTGCATATGAAGGAAACACCCTTTTCCTTTGGAATTTTGGTTTCAAATTTAATACATGAGTAGATAATGCCAAGACAGAGTTTCCTCTAAGATTTGAGTGAAAAATAATAAACAAAGAGAGAGATATGATTTTCACAAGTTTTCATTGTTGAAAACCCCTTTTCCCTCATTTTTAAGAAAATAGAAATAAGGGAGCGATGACAACCGTTGGATGCCCGCGTGGTCTAGAGGATCACAGATCCAACGGTGGTTGTCCATTGCCCACCTCGAGTCAGAGAAGGAAAGGGAGAGGGAAACTGAGATTTCCCAATGCAATTTCCTCACATCTCACCTCACCTGCCACAAATCCAAGACCACGAGGGTCTTTGGGAGGTGATTCTGTGCACGACCAACCCTATTCTTAGGGTGTCTCGAGGGTTCTAGAGGAAATGCCCAATTGGGCTGAGGGACAGGCGGCGGCGAGAGTAGGGGAACCCTAAAGGATCCCTCAAATCCTATAAATAGACCCCCCTCTCGATTCCTCACATAATCTCGATCCCAAACGACTGCCTCCCGAGTCCCATCTCTCTCTCTACCCCTCGATTGATCCCTCTCCAATGATGACTCTGCCTTGGTGCCGCCGCGACTCGAGCATCAGGAAAGGAAGAAGACGAGGAGCAGATGACGTCCGATCAAGGTCCACCATGGTCTCGCGAAGAGATCCAACGTTCCTAGGCCCGACCGGCTAAGTTTACCTCGCGAGTGGAGGCACGTAACGCAGAGCATTGGATCCAAAAGGTGGACCAGCGGATCATCGATCAAGCGGTTGAGGAATTTTGGTAAATAGCCCTCTCTGCTCAAATATTCCAGAAAAGTGCTTTTTCTTGTAAAATTCGTAGAAATTACTAAGAAGCTCTAATGACAAAACATAATATATGAAAGTTGATCAAAAAAATATGAGGAACACAATAAAAATGGTTTGAGAATATAATTTCGTTTATATTTGCAAAAGTATGTTAAGTTGATGGAAAATGTATTAAAAATTTGGTTAGAAACCCTAATTGAGATTAATGAATGAATCTATGAGGCATAATAAGTTAATTCGAGTAGTATTAACTTGTTGAATGATAATGGTAGATTCTAACCTGATTTAGATGAATAATTGCATGTTTTAGGGTTTTAAACCAAGTATGTATGATAATCCATCTAGAAACCCTAATTTAGGGTAAAAGAAGAGAATATCATATTTAATTCGAAAATATGGAAATATGTTGTTAAATGATCCTAAGCCTGTTAGGAGAGATAGGATGAGAAACTTAGGGTTTATAAGTAGTTTTGTCTAATTAGGGTTTGTGGTACTAAAAGTGAAGGCAAAACCCTAATTGCAAGTGAAACCCTAAAAAGGGGTAGAAACCCTAAAAAGGAATAGAAATCCTAAGAAGAAATTTGGTTTGGATAGATCTTGATAAAAGGAAATTGTATGTTTATTTTAGAATTCTTCTACTTGCTTGCTTGATTGGATTTCCCTACTTAGTTGATTCTATCTCAAAAATCAGCAGTACAGGTATGTTTTTTTTTATCAGAACAGCGTGTGACTCCTTTTTATAGATATTCAAAAAGGTATATACAAAGATCGAGCAAGCTCAAAGAAAAGTAAACTAAGAGCTAACAAAGGAAAGAAACTATACAAGTAACTGATCTATGTCTTTCTTTAAAGATGACCACTTTCTATCTGCACTAGTGCTCATCTCCACAAAAATTCTTGAGTTCCTTTCACTCCACAAGCAATGGAACACAGCTAGGACAGTAATTCTATGTTTCATGAGAACCATATTGCAGACACTACTAAAAGAGTCAGGTATACGAGGAATATACAGCTCTTCAGCAGCCTTCCTCCAAACATGTTGTGCATACTGACAACAAAACATGATATGATTCAGATCCTCACTTTCTGCTATGCAAAGGATACATCTCGAGGGAAGATGGAAACCTCTGCTCTGCATGTGGTCCAAAGTCAGAAGGTTATTCAGAAAACATCTCCAGCCATTAAGCACATATCTTCTTGGACCTTTGGACCCCCACAACCAATCCACCCAGCCAAGCATAGGGGCTCTTGGTCTAATAATTTCCCAAGAACTTTTGACATTATGAACTTCTTCTCCTTTCAAAAGAATCAAATCCTCCTCCTCAGAACAAGGATCAACATACTTCTGAAGAAGATCAATAATAACTCTCAGATGTCTAGACTTAGTCATAGACCAACCATCCTTCACGAACAAGCAACTGAGAGTGGCAAACTTACCCGTGCCACTTCTCATAATAGCCCCTTCACCTAGAAAATTATCTAGGTAACCTCCTCTAAACCACAGATCTCTCCAAAGTTTCACCATTTCCCCATTACCTACAGAGAAAGAAATCATACCAGCTATTTTGTCTCTATAGTACAGAAGATGCTTCCAAACCCACGAAGAATTTGTAGGCACCTTACATCTCCAGACTGTATCACCTTTCAGGTATCTACCATGAATCCATCAAACCCACAACCTATCTTTTTTTGTATCCACACTCCAGAGGTTAATCACCATACAAGCTTCCACAATATCCCTCGACCTTTTAATACCCAAACCACCTTCCTTCTTAGGTAGACAAACCTGCTCCCAAGACACAAGATGTATCTTCTTCTCAAGCTCTGGACCTCCCCATAGAAAATCTCTACAAAGACGATCAATCTCCTTAGTAACATCCACATGAATAGGAAAAGAGGCTGCCCAATACACTTGAAAGGAGGATAGCGTGGAGCTCACTAATTCCAACCTCCCAACAAAGGAGAGATGCTTCGATTTCCAGCCTTCCAGTTTATTTTTGATCTTATCAATAATAGGGGAACACAAACTTCTGGTGAGCCTTCCACAGAACAATGGACGCCCAAGGTATTTAACAGGGAGATTCTCCTTTTTAATCTTTAACTCAGTTTCCACCATAGCATCGTTCGTAGCCCTATTAGAAAAAAATGAAGATTTGCTGCTGCTAATATTCAGACCAGAGCTCTTCCCAAACTCCTTAATAATATTGCTGATTCCAGTCACATAGTCAAGCCTCCCATCAAAGAAAATCACCACATCATCAGCATATAAGATGTGAGATACCTCAATATCATTACCAGCTTTCAAAGGTAAAATACTCTTCCTTCTAGTCCCCCGAGCAATCAAGGCAGAAAAACCTTCCATAACAATGACAAAAAGATAGGGGGCTAAAGGATCCCCCTGTCTAATTCCATTAGACGGCCAAATTTTCTTAGAAGGCACCCCATTAATGAGAACTTGAAAACTAACAGTATGAAGGATCTCGAAAATCCAATTTATCCAACAAGTAGGAAACTTCATTTTAACAAGAATGAATTGAAGATAATTCCAATTCACAGAATCATAAGCCTTCATAAGATCTACCTTAATACAGACCTTAGGAGTCGAGCTCTTCATAATCACATTAAGTAACTCATTAACCAGCAGCGTAGCATCAGTGATTGACCTCCCCTTAACAAAAGCACACTGAGCTTTGTTAATAATAAGTGGGAGAATAGGTTGAAGCCTGTTGGCCATCACCTTAGAGATGATTTTGTAGAGGGTATTACATAAAGATATAGGCCGCCAATCCTTAACCTCAATTGCATTTTTATGTTTAGGTATAAGAGTGACAAAAATCCTGTTAACTTCCTTCAATAACCAACCACTTCTGAAAAAATTTTGCACAACACTCACCACCTCATCACCCACAATGCTCCAACACTTCTTATAGAAGGTATAGTTAAAGCCATCAGGGCCTGGGGCCTTTTCACCATCACTGTTCTTAATCACACTCTCAATCTCCTCTCTAGTTACAAAAGCAGATATAGCTTCAATATGATCATTAGATAGAGTAGAAAACGGACAATCCTCATCATCCCAACTGATATCACCATCACCAAAAGAGTTGAATAAATCATTATAGTAATTAAAAAACTCATCATGAATCTTATCTTCATCATTACATCTATCACCATTTACCAGAATACTTCTAATAGAGTTCCTCATCTTCCTTGTCTGAATAGAAGAGTAGAAAAATTTTGAATTTCTATCTCCCAACTTCAACCAGTTAACACGAGATTTTTGTTTAAGAAAAGACTCTTCCTGGTTATAGGCAACCGTCGCCTCCTTCCTTTTAGAAACAACTTCCTCCACAAGCATACACTTAGACGGGTCTAGATCAGTAGCATATTGAGCACAACACGCTTCATACTCCTTCATCCTCCTCATTTCAGTAAGGTCACCAACTCTTTCCTTGTTCCATTTCGCCAAACAAAATCTCACATTATCCAATTTTCTGCAGACTCTGTACATGGGATTGCCATCCACCTTAATGCTCCAGGCTTCCTTCACAACATCCATGAAATCATCTCTATCACACCAAGCATTTACAAAATGAAAAGGAACTTTTTTCTTAGCAAAATTATTATCCAGATAAGCAGTAACTACTCTGTGATCACTGTGAATATTAGCCTTAAGATCACCCCATAGATTAGGAAACTTATCAAGAAAATCAAGATTGTAGAAGACCCTGTCGAGATTTGACATAACAAGTTTATCACCTTCCTGCCTATTGTCCCAAGTGAACCTTGAACCTCTAAGGTCCAATTCAATCAGAGAATCATACTGTATACAGTCATTAAAATTCATCATAGACTCATAGCAAGGCTCAGATTTACCAAATTTATCTTCAGCAAACCTAACAGCGTTAAAATCCCCACAAATAAGCCAAGGGTCATTAATATCAGAGCTTAACATCTTGATCAAATCCCAGAGATCTTTCCTCCTATTAAGGTTATTATGGCCATAGGTAGCAGATAAAAAGAAATCCCCTACCTCAGTAGACACACGAACATGAAGAAGTTGATCAGATTCACAAACTTTCCTCACTTTGATATCCTCTCTAGTCCAAGCAATAATAATCCTCCCAAGCACATGACTGCCATGGTTGGAAATCCACGAGTCATTTCCAAACAACCTATTCATAGTCTTATCAACCTTCCTCCGTCTAAGCTTAGTTTCAAGAAGACACACCAAAGAACTATCAATCCCCCTCATCATCTCCTGAAGTGTCGATTGACGGCCAAGGTTGTTCAATCCTCGCACATTCTAGGAGGAAATAATAATGGGACTAACCATTAGAGCTTACTGCGGTTGGAGGCCTGCCAACCTCAGTAGCTCTCCTTTCTCCTTCATCAACAAACAAATTCTGAAATGCATTTGGAGAAATGTTGACTCCCGATCGATATGCCACCTCCAACGATTTGGATGGGCCTGTAGGAGGGGACTTCGTCTTCCTCCTATTTCTTCGAACAACAGGGATGAAACCATCATTCTTTTCCGCACTATTAACTGGGGTAACTTCTACCACTACACCATTCAGTTCATTAATATCCTCCTTCTCACCTTGCACGGTAGCTTCAGACATCTCCTCTAACTCAGTAGTTATAGGTGGGATATCAGAAGCATCCACAAATTGCTCCACCTCGGACTGACCATCTTCTTCAGATTTGTCCACCACCTTCTTTGGAACCCACACCATTCTCTTTTTCCCTTTCTCCAAACGATCCTCACACCCTGCCTCTTCATGACCAAACGTCCCACAGGAACTACATCTACTTGGATACCACTCATATTGGATATTCACTGTATCTTCAATTCCATCATCACTAATCAGTGGGACGGTAACAGGAAATTCTGAGACAGCCGGCATAAGAACCAACATCCTTGCAAATTCCAATCGCTTGAAATCCAATGTAGCTTTATCTACTTTGATTGGAGTTCCAAGAAATGAGCCAATCATCCCTAAAATGTCCTCATCCCAAAGCTCCAAAGGTAGGTCAAAGAGCCTCACCCAGACATGAACTTCCATTAGTTTCAGTTTTTCAAGAGACGAACCCCGCATCCACTTCTTCAGAATAAGTGGCTTCCCTGCTATGAACCACGACCCCTTATCAATGGCCGTCACCATATCTTCTGCTTCAGAGAACTTGATTATGAAATAGCCATTTCCTCTCGAGATAACCTCAATGGTGCCTTTTGCTTTCCAGAGATTCCGGAGATGATCCTGCAAGGAAGGCCAATGTGGCTTCAGATCTACGATGTAACCAGTAGCAGTCAGACTCCACTTATTTGCATTCTTCTCTGCGATTGATTTCAGATATACTATCGCCCCTTCACGCATCATGAGTTTCTTCGCCTCCAGACCTCCCGCATCCTGAGCCGCCACCGGCTCCTGAAATAGATCTTCCCACCTTCGAGGTTCCTTCTCAATCCCAGCTACATTGGACCTCTTCCTTGCATCAGGTCTCCGAGGGATACCAGGGGGAGGAGGCCTTCCTACTCTCCCCACTCCTACGCCGCCATCCTTCCGAGAATCGCCATCGCCATCGCTAGAGTCACCAGACGGAGCCATCCTCTCCGTAAGTTATATAATCAGTACAGGTATGTGGTTATTTATGAGTAACTGATTTATTTTCACAGAGTTTTCTCGAATGGTTGATCGAATTGGATGCAACCTAACTGTTGGATGTTCATTTATGCAAATCTTTAAAGTCACTATGATTATCACAATTAATTATTAGTTTGCATTTCTTGCACCTACATGCCACCCTGATGTATGATGCATGACCAAGCCCTGGAGGGAAGGTCAATTAGGTCAAGCCCAAGAGGGAAGACCATTGGGCACTATGAGAGGTGACCCCAGGCACCAAGCTCAGGATGGAGAAGGTGGCCTTATGTTTCTTGCATGACTATTGGGTACCATGAGAGGTGACCCCAGGCACCAAGCTCAGGATGGAGAAGGTGGCCTTATGTCTCTTGGAAAGGAAAAACCCTAGAGAGGGTATTCCAGGGTAAGGGAAAAAGTGGTGGAGAATGTCACATTGAAAACGTAATTTGGATTGTTAAATAACTTAATTGTGATATTTAGGTTGTTAGAAATATTTATGAAATTTTGGTTGTCCCCGCATACCGGCATATTCATTTATGCTGACCGACGTTTTGTTTGTCGGCATTTTATGTACAATATAAAGGACAAAAATTAAAGTGATACATTGTGAATATATAATTAAAGTACAAGGAGGATTAGTTCAAATAGACTCCAGTTGTGGATAGAAGTCTAGAAATCCAAGATTTTAAAAAGGTATGCAAAGTTTTATTTTATTCCAGCTTTTTAGTTTAGTTTTAGTAGAATTTGATAATTATTGTTGATTAAATGTCGAACCACTGAACTAGAAATATTGGGATAATGTATTTGACCTTCTAGTCTCCCTTAATTGGGGGTTACCAGGAGATGGGGTCTTTACAACACCAAAGGAAAGCACATCGGATGCCACACACAAAGGGGGTCAACATCCATGGTCAACATTGACCCATGTATCCATGCAAAATCCTAATCATCACTCATGGGATCATCATATACAACCAAGGTAAAAGATGGCTCCCCAAAGCTAAACTATCATGAACATGATGTGAAATATGTGATGTAAATCAAGCATGTGACAAATTGCAATACAAACCCTAAACATGAGTAATTTGCAATTAGGTCCAAAACAAACACATATATAGCATACATAGCTCAAACAACATCCAAATTGGACCAAACTGAAAACATAAGCATGTAACATGTTATTAAGGATAATTACATGATAAAATTAAGTTTTTGAACAATCTAATTATTCTAATCTAGAAAGATCAAGCATAAATCTAGGTTAGGGGTCTTACACTAATGGGTGCATACGCTCCAGAAGCTTAAACTTGTGAGTTTAGTCAACCACTAAGAGATTTCCTTGATTGAGCTTAGTGTATCACCTCTCCTTCCTCTTCCTTTCAGTTATGGGCATAAAATAATCAATAAAGACAATTTTGAAGGCTTCCCAGTTCATGCTATCAACATGTACTTATTCCCAATGAAGTTTTTCCACTAGAGTTTAGCTCCTCCCTTAAGCAGGTATGTGTAATTCCCGGGCCCACTGCCCAAGGCTCTAGTAGAGTTTCAGGAATGACGACTGGCCCCACAGACCACCACTAGCTTTAACAGCACAGTTTTTCCTCACTTACGCGCATGCCAGGATCAACTTCCCGACAGGTCACCCATCCCAGTACTACTCCAAGTTGAGCACGCTTAACTATGGAGTTCTTAGTGATGGGCTCCCAGAAAAGGAGGTGCAGCTTGGTGATATGGGTAGTCCAATCAATCCTTATAAGATCATTATATATGAGGCCTCAAATCCTGGGATGTTACAATCTCCCCCACTTAGACTCTTGACGTCCTCGTCAAGGCTCAACTATAAGGCCTCATAATCTCTTCCCCATTTCAGTGCAGGCCCACAATGGCCCATGGACACCCAGCTCCCGATCACGGAATACCAATTCAAGGGTGGCTACGTCAACCATGGACAACCCTTTCCTACATGCCTGGACCGCACGGCTCAAGACTGGCATGCCATGCCCATGTGGGCCCCACCTACTGGAGGGGAATTGGCTCTGATACCATTTGTAATTCCCGGGCCCACTGCCCAAGGCTCTAGTAGAGTTTCAGGAATGACGACTAGCCCCACAGACCACCACTAGCCTTAACAGCGCAGTTTTTCCTCACTTACGCGCATGCCAGGATCAACTTCCCGACAGGTCACCCATCCCAGTACTACTCCAAGCTGAGCACGCTTAACTATGGAGTTCTTAGTGATGGGCTCCTGAAAAAGGAGGTGCAGCTTGGTGATATGGGTAGTCCAATCATTCCTTATAAGATCATTATATCCGAGGCTTCAAATCCTGGGACGTTACAGTATGTGGGAAACTTCACCTTATTCTTAAGGGGTTCCTCCAGGATACGAAAGACATTTTATACTAACAAGATCAATGCCTCAACTTTGTCCATAATGTCTGGTTGGTCTTTAACCCAAAATGTATCAAGGTTTAGTTTAAAAATATCAATCACGATTACCTCCTTCTTCGATGAACTAGGTTCATAGGTTCCCTATAGGGAAACCTTCTCCGTAAAGTCTAAAAGTATTTTTTTCTATTCTTCCCACCTACACTTGGTAATTTTCTCATAATCATGTGGTGTGTTTCTCAAATGCAACAAAACAAACTAGCAAAAGATGGTGCCAAAGGGGAGAGTCACACCAAACCTACTAGGGTGCTATGGCACTTTCTGTCCCCAACAACGATGCCAAAAAGTTTGGTGCGTCTCCGCTAGAGGTGCACACACTAATCAGTTAGATTTGACTAGCTGCACCCACGAGATCAAATTTATAAACCTAGACTGGCTACCTACTTCTTACTAAAACACTATCCCGTAAGTGCATGAGGCCATGTCGTATATAGGGTAGGAGACAAGTATAGGGTCGATCCATAGGGAGATAAGGGGGAACTAGAGCTTGGTTAGTTATGCTAGGTCCTACTACGGAGTCTATGGTTAAGGGTTTTATTAGGGGTTTGTTGATTAAACTAAGGGTGAACAAACAAGCAAGTAAGGCTGAGAAGGAAATCTAAGTTAACCCTAGACTAGATTAAGACTAATTAAGCAAGAAAAGACTAAGCTAGGTATGAAAAAACAAGTTACACGAAGGCAATCAAGGAAAGAACTACACTACACTACACTAGCCATTAGGGCTAAGATGCAATGAAAGATCTAAGCTAACAATAACAAGACAAAGGAAGACAATTAAATAGGAAAGTAAAGTGACTAGCTAAGCAAGCATGAACTAAGCAAGAAGGCAAACTAGGGTTTTGATGCAATTAATAAAGGTGTGGACCGTTTAGGGGAATGCACTTGTCAATTAGGTTGGGGGTAATAACATTCAAACATGAATCATCCATTTAAATCATTCAAACCAAACAACAAGTTAGATGCTAATGAGATACCCTAGACTACTAATTGGCCATGGATGAGATAGGGAATGAATAGGGGAACTAGTCCCTACCATCCTCTAATCATCCTTGTGAGTCTTGATTGATTAAGGGTTTTAGCTCAATTAAGATATAATCAAGCCTAGGTTTCTAGATTAGAGGTTCCTAGGCAATTAGGGGCCGGGGGTAGTAATGAGGAGGTGAAATTAGGGCTTTAGACTCCAATTCTCCCACATTCTAACCTTGAGAAGGCTCCATGCTAATTGCACTAGAGGCATCTAATCTAGATACTTAGATCTCTCACATAGGCTTAGGGAGATTGATTAGTATGTAGGAAGATGGGAGGTAACCTAGGGATCCAAGAATTGGACCTAGGAGCAATTCCCAAAATTGCCACATATAATCAATTTCCCTAGAATCCTAGGTGATTTCACACACAAACCAACAAGCAATTCATGAAGAATGAGATATAAATAGAAAACAATCATTAATAAATGAAATCATAATGTATACATAACATTTTCCCCCAACATGGCATCAAAGTAACATTTTTTACCCCAAACATCCCGCCAAAGGGGCCTAGCCACTCATGGAAATGGAATATAGGAAAAGAGAAGAGAAAGAGGTATAAGAAGCTATGGAGCTTGGTGAAGATGAAGAAATATCTCTCTCCAACTGCTATAAGGTCGTCCTCCTTCTTCTTGGATGGAATGATGTGAACTGGTGGTGGGAAGTGGATGGAAGGCTTGGAAATGAGGAGTTTTGTAGTGGAAATGGAGAAATGGAGAAATGGAGTGAAATGGAGGTGGAAATGGTGTGGAATGGCTAAGGGGAAAAATGGAGTCATAGGAGGTAGCTAGGGGTGGCCATCGAGCTCTAGCCACCCCCAAGGTTTATATAAGGGTCTAGGGGGTATAAGGTTAAGTGGGAGAAATATGGGTAAAGTAGTGCAAAAATAGGCTAGGGTTGATGCCCACCACGGGAGTGGTGGGTCACCACGACCGTCGTGGTTGTAGGAGAACATGGACGTGGTGTATGGGCATGTGTGAGGTGAAAAATTGCTAAAGATCATAGGGAATTGGTTGAATTTGTACATGAAATGCCACGGCCGTGGTGATCACCATGGGCATGGTGGATCTTGGTCACCATGGGGGTGCTCGTTCACCACAAGGGTGGTGGATTCTCATCACCATGGGGGTGGTGGATTCTGATCACCATGGGGGTGGTGAAGCCTGATTACCACAAGGGTGGTGGTTCACCATTGGGGTGGTGGAAAGTAGCTTCAAACTTGCACTTTACTATGACACGGGGCATTTGTGCCATAGCCGTGGTCATGTACCATGACCAAGTTGTAGCTTTTTTCTTGCATTTTGATCTTCAACTTGCTTATCTTTGATGCTTCTTGCCTTTGGATTGATCCTTGACCACTTGGGGGTGGTTGGGGTGAGCTCTTGGGCTCTCTTTAGGATTCTTTAAGGGTGAAGAAGCCCTGAGATCCTCCTCTTTCTATCCCTTCCTTTATGGTTAAAGTAACTAAAAATCACGCATATAACATCGATAAGTGCATTTTACACAAATATGCATATTGAGGGGAATAACATGTAATCTGACAGTAATAGATGTGATTAAAGTGCAACAAGACTCAAGATGAAGCCCTAAAATAGGACTGCATCATTAGGTTCAGAAGTTTTAGGTTCTTTTCTCTTATGGGAGGAAGACTCTTATGAGGCCTTAGAGCCACGTGTTTTTAGAGGCATCCTAAAAATTAAGTGAAGTGGATTACATACTTCTTTTCTCTTTTTTTTTAAATATATTTCATAAATTCTCTTTATTGATTATTCATGATCTTAGTGTTATGATTTGTGGAGGATACACTAATATTCCTTAGTCAAGAATCGGTCATCCTTAGGACTCTAAATAGAGTGACTCATTCCTAACCTACATAGAATAGAGAGAGATGAGAGGCAACATTTATACAATAGAGGGAGATGGAGGGAATATATATAGATGGGAAGGATCCTTAATTAAGGTATGCCCAAAAGTAGGGGACACTTATGGTTTTCACTAGGTAGACTTATACTTCCATAAGGTACCGTCGTATGCTAAGCAAAGTAACTCAGAGACATTTGCTAGACCCATGGAAGATGTTATACTATCCCCCTCCACCCCTTATATCACTAACTCAAAAACTTCCCTAGACTCACAATAGGGTGAATGAGGTTTCATGCAACTATGATGTGTGAACCTCGACTCTCATACCAACTGTGGTGACCCCCATTCCTGCATACTTTTCATGTTGACATTCCAATGATATGCATGCACTCATATCAATAAGATGTCAAGAGGTAAAGTACAAGGAATTGTGGTTATCATCTATAGTACATGTAAGTCGTATAATGTTCAAAAACATCACATAAATTGCCACATGAAAACCATCATTCATAAATAAGAAGATAATAGTGTTTAAATTATTTTCATAGAAGAAAATTCTAACTATGAGAAAAGGAAAGTACATAGGACATATTGCATCCTATACATTATCTAAGGAATAGAAAAGCAATTAGCTAAAAGAAATGGAGATGAGAAACATCTACTTAAGATCATCCAATGGGAGTTATTATTGCCTCCTGGTATTTTGACAACCTTTAATGGTTCTTTGCACCTAGAAAATACATAAAAAAACCAATCATTATAAAATGTTGTGTACGTGGTTGAAACATAAATATATACTATGCTTGCATTCTGGAATAATTTGAAAAATAAGAAAAGCTAAAAGGAAAAATTATTGAAGGTGAAAAATCAAGTAAAACCACATTATTAATCTCATTCAATGAATATGCATTACTATGGTGGACTTAGAACTTAATCACATATTATTTGGCCCATTCCATATGTACCATGTACTCTAGGGATCTCCCTATATACCATATACTCTAGGGACATGCTGGTCAACATTAATACTTTCCCTCTCTTTTAGGGAGATTAATGAGCACCATCAATAACTACATTTCATTCTCTTTCTTAGTGTTCTTAATTTTAATGTGAAAGACTATAATACATGTACAAACATACAAGAATGATTTTATGAATAAGACAAGAAAGTACTCCATATTTATTTTCATCAAAAAATTAATCTTATACTTATATCCATGCACCTATTTTTATGAAATCTTGTATTCCAAACTGATTACTGAAGATGGGAATATGTCACCCTAAAAGAAATTAAAGTCTGAGTGTGATAATGTGTCCATATCACTTCATATTAGGGTTTTGACTCACTTAAGGTCACTATCTAGTGACTTAGGCTCAGTTCAGGGTACTAGGGGGAGAAATCTCCTTTATCATTCTTAGGTATAGATCAAGAATTTTAGATGATTAATGGTCACATAATTACCTTCATTAATCAAGAGGGAGAAGACTCATTCATATGTTATTTGGAGATTTTGACTCCATAATTGAACACCTATAGGATTTCATGTTCCATAAGACTCAGAGATATAGATTATGTCTCAAAGCTTCAAAAATACTAATATTTATTTTCATACTCATTTTCTACTAATTTATTAATGAAATTACATTAATCAAGGTTATATAATAGCATATCGGTTCTGGGATTGGTTTTTAGTACATCTGGTATTTTATATAGCTTCTTTACATTTTTTTTAAGAAAGTGGATATCTTATGGGAATTTTTCAGATACTGGAGCTATTTATTATTCTTTTTTTAAAATGCACCATTAGAAAAAGGCTGGAGACCAAAAGGTAAAATAGAAAGGATCTTTGACTATGCCTAGCAGATTAGAGGAGGGATCCATCTCTACAGATCCTCATCCTGACCCGCGAGCCAACCTTGCCTAAGAGGGGTCAAGTGGGGAGTTTGAAAGACCCAAAATTCCCATAAGGGGTAAAATGATTCGGCGTGACAGGGCATGGTCAAGGTAGGGATTTCATCCGCTTGATTCTTTTTCTACTCGTGCCATGGTAGTATTGTATGAAGTATGAAGGAGATGATGGATTGAGGGGATGAGAGGTTGTCAAGGGTCTCGCTCAGGGCATGGTTGGTCATGTGGTGTCATACTGAGTTCAATGGGGTAGGGAGGTCACTGAAGACTAGTTATATCTCTAGTTTTCATCAAAATAGGTAGACAAAATACAAAACATGGTTGAGAGTATTTACCTTCCCTCTGGTCAGATTGAGGGATCAAGGAGCTCCACAAGGTATCTAGTGATGCTCTGAGGTCCTCCCTATAGTGTGAGGGTACCCAAGATCTACTTGCGGTGAAGCTCTGGAGGATAGTTACATGCATTATTTGACCTAAATTCTTGTGGCTATGCGAGCCTAGATGGATGCTGGGAACTTGCTGCCGAGGTCCCACGGTGGTGTGGGTACCAATAATTGAATGGTAGTGACCCACAGAGAGAGAAAATCCCCAGCTCAGGTAGAGGTGGAGGAGGTTTGAGGTCAGGGATGATGGGGTGAGCTCAGGTGCAATCAATGGTAGGGTACAAATACAGGAAGAGTGATGGTCATGCTGGAGTCCTTAAATAGGCATAAGGGGTGAGGGTGAAAAATCCCTAAATGTGGGCTCATCACCGGTTGAGAGGCGCATGGATAAGGGAGTTGGTTATCCCTGATCTGAGGATGAGGGGCGACCTGGCACGAGTTATTGATATCACCTTAGTTGGGAGAGGAGAAATATGTGAACGATTTTGTGGATAAGTGGCCAAGTAAGCCGCAAGGGTCGGGGGAGTCTAGTGTGCAATTGTTGATAAGTCATGCCTTCTAAGAGGTTGATGATGGGTTCCACACCGTCAGATACTTGTGATATCGGCTGGGATCAAGATCCTAGGGCCTGAAAGCTATGAATCAACCCTAAAGCCACATGACACATTTATGTTGGCCTGGATTATGTAATTCCAAACATAGGTGTTTAGGACATTACTGAATGAAATGTAGTCCATATAATCAATAGCCATAACTTTTAGTTGGTACATCCATTTATAATGAAATCTTAGGTAGAGCTTCATGATGAAGTTATGAAACCATGTTAGAGAATAGAAATCAAATTTGAATGTTGATTATAGTAATTACACTAAGTTACAAATGTACACGAATCACCTTTAAAGTGCTTTAGAGTTAACATTATTGTGAAATTTGTGTATCCATATGGTCAAATTAGTAGAGCAAGGTGATTGAGGGTATTTGGACAATCAATTTTGAGTGATTATCAAAATCATTAAATTTTCAAGAGAGGGAAAATAAATAATGTAAAAACTCACTCTATCACATGTACAATATGAATGTTTTAGTTACTGATGCATTGTACCCGAAAACATGAGTATTATACCCAATATAGTGTGAATATTTACTATACCCAGATTAGTATTAATATTTTACTTGATGATCAATGTAAGTATTGTAATGTTTGGGGTAGAATATCTATATTTGGATGTATATTATTGTCATTTTGGAGGTACAATTCTAATGTGACTCCCATTTTAGAGTACAATACCAAAAAGTTTATGGGTACTATACTTTTTATGCTTCTCTCCTCCCTAGTTATACTTCCCATATAGTTTTTTCTCTAAATTATGTCAACAACGGTCTTTTTAGAAATTATTTTTTTGTGATGAACCTATTTCTTTTTATTTTGATAGAAAATTCCTCGTAGTTTAACAGTTATGAGCAAAATATTTTTCTCTCTCCAATTTTATGTCTTTCATAGTGTGTCTACTTTTTCTGCCACATCAACATTTGATCACCCCTCCCAACTAGCTGGTGGATGACCGGGTGGGTGGGAGGGTATAGGTAGACTTACTATTAAGTTTGGGGCAGTGTCACGACTGTTGTATAAAGCTAACCCTTTATGTCTGTAATAAATAGATTGTGGACTTTACCCGGTTACACATAAGGAGTCGGGTCTGTCACTCTCTTTGTACCTATATAATTACAACAAGGTAACAGTGGCAAGTGCATGATTGCCAAATATTTTTCTTCCCTTTTGAATTCAAAGATGGTATCACATAAATTTCGAGGAGTGACTTCCTTGACTATACATTGAAAGGAAAACCTAGGGTGTCAAGGCATCTTTGTCTTCCTCGCAGAAACATCTGTTGTTCCTCCTCTTCTTATCCTAGATAAAAGCAATCTGATCATCTTCCCATCTTCTACTAGATGTCTTCAACTTCTATGAAAATTCAAATCATCCTGTTTGACTTCTGATGCTTGGCAACACATCCACACATTGTTGAAATATCATTTAGAAGCTCTCTATAACGACCTCACTTTTTGACAAACCCCAACTAAGCAAGGCATTTTAGTTGTGAGACACTACAAAAATATTTCCCAGGACCCATATTTTACCAAACAATATAAACTAGAAAATAATTTCCATTAATTCCAATAATGTTTACAAAAAGCTCTTCTAAACAGTTACATGAATTTTTGTCATTACATTATACATAGAGAAGTGTCTAGCTAATCCATCTTACATAGATTAATGCCTTTATGTCATTTCATGTGGTTGATGATGTCTCTAAGCATCTTTAAATTTTCCATGTACCTAAAACATCGTGAATCAAAACACAGTCATTATAACAAGTTATACCAGTATGTGGGGGGAAACAAAATATTCACATCTATTTGTAAGAAGATATTAACAACAACGATTGTTACAGAATGGATATTAACATTCTGAACATAACTTCTGAACCAATTTTTACTCAACCTTTGGGATACCCTCTCTTAGGGTCTTGTCCCTACATTAGATGATGGGCTACCTCCTCAATCTAGAGTTAGGTGCCATGTGGATAGGCCACCTTCTCAAACTGGAGCTAAGTGCCATGTTGGTATGTCGCCTTCTCAATCTAGAGATAAGTGCCATGTTGGTAGGATGCCTTCTCAATCTGCAGATAGGTCCCATATCAGTCTTTGCAATCTGAGGCCAGAACTCATATGACCTTCCTAATCTAGGACATGGTCTAAGTCATTTCTATGACTCTCTATTTTAGACATGCAGAGTTGGTATGAGGGGTTTGAGCAAGTTATAAGCATATAATGTGATATCCATAGTGACTTTATAGATTGATGAAAAAAATAATTAAGTAAGCATTTATTTGCAATCATTTCAGGAAAACTTTGAGAAAGCCACAAAAAACTAACATGAGTAGTCTTAGACATAACCACATACCTTGATTATGATCCATGCATATTATACAATTATACTTCAAGTAGATTCAATCAACTAGTCAACAGATTCAAGTAAGCAAATAAGAATACTATCATTTAATCTACATGAATGTAAATATTAGTGTCACCATGACATCAATTACATTGAACCCTACCTGGTCCTATTCTAGGTTTTTAGGTCTTCCTTTTCCTCAAGTTATCATTAAAGTCATTCTATGATACCCTAACTACTATGCCCTACATATCCTTTCATGATAATCACTTTGATTGGATTAGTTTCATTGACAATGTTGCAAGTGAGGATCTTTAAACCTAAATCTTTATATACATGACTATATCCCTTAGAAGCTTTGATTATCATCATTATGGTCCTAATCATGTTAAACTACCATTATATTCAAAGTAGTAGATAATAATACAAAGGAACAACCTTTTAATGTTTTCAACATTTTATACCCAAATTTAGGGTTTATATATACTAATCAATTATTTAAACATGTATTCAAGGAACTTTTAGAATTGGAAGCATTGTAGACTTTGAAACAATTTTACTTAGATTCCTCTAATTTTTCTAATGAAATTTCATACATAATATGCCCCAAGTTGAGTTACCAATAATTTATTACATTTTAATGCAATATTATCACTAGGTGGGCCAATCCCATGCTGCCATGTTAGCAAAAATAAGATTACCTTTTATTAATTCAAATCATCTCTTGATTAGGTGGGAAAGGACTTCTCCTCCCTTGGGTCTTGTACATGCACTCTTAGAAAAAAGAGTCATTTGACTCTTATCCTTCTCTTTCCTTCGCACGATGCTCGCAACGACGTGAAGTCGTGCGCATCCTGCTGGGTCAGTAGGCAGGGTGTCGACTCCAGGGGTTCTTCCCCAACAAAGCAAGTCTGTCACCCCTTCATCCTCCTCATCCTATTCTCCCTCTCTACTAGTACTAGGTCTCCCTCACGCAGTCAGTCCACACCCAAACATAGGATGAAGAAGAAGAAGTCTGGTGTTGTCTCCCTCCTTGAATCTATTGCATGACATGTTTCTATCGATGCTACCACGAGTGGCTACCTTGCCACCCTTCTATAAAGGATGTGAGGTCAACCACAAGGGTACCCTCCTTAACAAAGGCTTACCAACAAAAAACCTCACCACTAGAGAAAAGTCCCCGTGGCTGGTGATCTCCAAATGGATACAGAAGGTCAAATGTTGTTGTTTCCCCATCGAGCACCAATTGTATGAGGGCGACTAGACTCACACGTCGATTTCACGATGGCATGTTCCCTCATATCCATCATCTGTGAGGTGCTAGGTTTTGTATTTAGAGGTAGCTTGTCATCTGCTAACAAGGTAGTCATAGGTTCCCATACATATGAGAAGGGTTGGGTGATGGGGATCACCTGCGAAGCCTCCATGGTCTACAGAGGCCAAGGCTACAATTCCTCTATCAATGTGGGGCTTCTCGAGTCCCTTATATAGGCTCTACATGAACCTTTGGGGTTACGAGAATAATGGTTGAGAGGGAGGAATGTGGATGAAAGTCCCAGGGATTGCTTCCCTTTCTTGTACACATGGTAAAAATTGGTCTCTAGGGAAAGTAGATCAAGCAGGTTACTTATCCATGGATTAAAAGTCCAAATTTCTATACATAGATTTCTTAGATGTATTATCGTATCATCAAGGTTGGGTCCACTTTTTACATGTATTTGGAAGATCCAAAAGAGTTCTTGCAAAGCCTGTTACCGTACACCTAAGATCCTTTCTGACTTGCTCATCAAAGAATAACAAGGCAAGGACTTGAAATATATTCCTTCTTCTCCTTGTTTCCTTTCTTTCTAATTGCACAAGGAAGATGCCCAAAAGGAAAGACACTTATCACATTAAAGAACCACCATTTCTCAAGGGGTAAAAAGATATTTTGTAAGAGGGATCCCACTAGTCAGCTTCCTTGTGCCTCGCAGGTTTCCGCACCCATTGACTCACATGCATGTTAGACTCCTTGGTCTGTGTTTCAAGACGGGTCAGATGAGGAGCCCACAGGCCGCCTGCTTCCTGCCCAAAAGAGCCGCTCCCCCTCCCGCGGGGGGTGGGGGGAGCACAGTCGAGTTGCTCACGCGGACCTCCCGGGAAGTCAATAATTTGTTTCCCACCAACATAAGGAGAAAGGAAAGGCAACTAGTAAATGAATATATTCTTCTTATTTTCTCTTACTTTCCCTTACTTTTCTTTATGAAAACTTCTTGGATTTTATTCTAACAAAACCAAAAGTCACCAAAATACACTACCATAATATCTCATGGAATCTCCTTTTTCTCCCAATTTCTAGAATTCTCCTTTTTCTATTACTATTTTCAATATACCAAAATGTTAGTCAAGACAATACTAAATGTTGCCTAAAAATTGTGTTGCCAAATTAGCTAGATAATTATTCTTTTAATTATCTAAAACACCATACATTTTATTTGCTTTTAGAAGATTGTCTAGTATTCCTTAATTCTATTATTCACCAATTCCTGAAGTAATTATCCTTCATTTATGCATAAAAACTCTCTTTTCTGGAGTATTTCACATGATTCCATATTTAAACCATCCATTGTGAATCACCTTTAGAAATTTCTTTATTATTTGATTTTCCTCTCTTTCTTTGTCCAAAATCTATAAATGATTTATTGAAAACAATATATTACACAAAATCCATCACATATGGAGTATTTGCACTTTCAATCCAAAATTTCCAAGGAAGACACATAGAGTGCCATCTTTCTAATGTGTCCTTCATTTTATATTATTTGCAAACAAATATATTAAAACATGGGAAAAGCCAGGTTATAACATCCTTTCCCACTTATAGGAATTTATTCCTCAAAATTCGACTAGTCATCTAGGAAGATGGTATGAGACAATTCCCTCACATATATTTTAACCAACATCTCATAATGCCATTAACTTTTATTTATGTGCTAATTCCTTCTATTTCTTTAACTTGTGACACAAGTACACATGTCACAAAGGTGGTCGACATTATTATTTCACCAATAATACCATTTATTTGTCAAAACATGCTTTATATTATATAGATTCGATTTCACCAAATTGAGGATACTAGATCCACACCTCCTTAAAAGGAATTTTGTCCCCAAATCGAACTCAATAAGGTTAAGGTGAATGAGAACTCATCTTAGTTTCAAACCTTAGGGTTAGCAACCCTTCTTAGATACTTTCACCCTTTTATTGATATGCAAAACTCCTCACATTATTACTAAGATTGGTATCTGAATTCAATTCAAGATATATCAACATCCTTAGTATATACATGATATCATTTCTTGGTGATTATATTTTCATGTGTGATTTCAATTTCACTTGATGATTACCTTTTAACCTAGGTTTCCAACCTATTATTTACTATTTAAGGGTGAGGCAACATCTCCAACCCTAGGCTATTCATTTCAACTTAGGTATTCATTCTGATATATCTTTATTTTATCATAGTAGGAGTCTACCCAGTCTCTCACACTCTTAACAAGATGAAATGAATATTTGGCTGCAATCCAAATACAAAATTCATCCCAATCCAAGAGCAAAGATGGTGCGATCACACATTATTTCTAGATTTTTTTGATTCATCCTAAACAATCACTCTATATCATGAATACCTCATAATTTCACAAATCCCTTTCTATATTATGCAATCACGTGGAATGTGATTCTCTTTTTAAGATTCTTTGTCAAACATCATCTTATGACTTGCTATGTTCTTTTCATCTACATCTCATTTTTTACTAGTCTCAGTCATCCCCTTAAGATCTCTACGACATAAGTACCCTTGGAATGATCTTCTCTTGACCCCCAAGGTCGTTATGCACTTAGCACATGATCATCTCCTTCCTTATAAATCTTGTGTACCTTTAATCATACTACAAGATCTTTGGTTTGACTTGTGGTCCTTCCAATCCGAAGGTTTTATTGAGATGTCATAATCCTTTATTTGATGTTATAACTTCATTTTGTTTCAACACTCATTTTTCTTGACCTTCTCTAATAACATCCAAACACATTATATCCTTCTTAATTCTTTCACCTGAATTTCCTTCAGCTTTAGGGAACACATAGTTTTCTTTATGCCACTTTATTGGGCCATGTCAACCTACCCATATGGGCCTGGTCCCATACTATTGGTCACTTCCATAATGACTTTTCCACAGTCCCTTAGAGGTGGTGATGCATGTATTTTTTGTCAATTTTATAGGCTCATTTTCTCTTGTTTTCATGTGTAGTTTGGACATTTATATGACCTATTATGCATGGAATGTCATAGTGAGCCTATATTTCCTTGTTTGCATCAAATTATATGATTTCAATCATTTTTGACTAGTATATTATGCATTTCGAGCACTTACGATGCTTTATGTGTTTTCAGGTACAAGGCAGACCGACACAGCTCGGTACTACCGATACAAGAAAAGTCAATGGCACCGACTTGACCTCAAAGAGCCACTCGAAAATAACCCAGATCTCAATGCTACCAACCCAAAAGTCGGTGCCACAGAGATATCATACGAGAGACCCACATGAATCAAGAAAACTTGGTGCTACCAACCCCAAAAGTCGGTACCACCGAGTTGATATCAGAGAGGTGGCTTGAATTTGCAAGAAGTCGGTGCCACCGAGACATTGTCGATGGTATCGACGGGATCAGGATCACATGACCTAACTTAAGCGACTCGGTAGCACCGACACATCAAGTCTGTAACACCGAGTCTGCCCGAACAGGCCAGCCACAGATTTGCTTCTAATCCAATGGTGGATGAAATTTCACACCCTAAGTCGTGCCTATGACTTAGGGGTACGACGACCAGAACTGGGAGTGACCTGTTTTCATGATACGAAAAGCGGAGAGAAAGAAGAGAAGGACGGAGGACCAAAAGCTTCACCAGGAGTAATCTGAGCACCTATAGAGGATGTTTCTGTTGTCGAAAGATAGCAGACCGCACGTACTATGGAGGGGATCGTCCGGACAACCAAAGATCCAGGGGTTACCTTGGTTTTTACTGTGTTCCCCACATTTTTCTTCTTCCCTTCTCTGTGTTTTGTCATGAAAACCATGCAAGGCTAAAAACCTTTATTCTTTAGGACCCGGGAGTAGCCCGGATATACACTACAGTTGATTTCTATGCATAATATTAATTTATCTCTCGTTACCGGATATAATTCTATGGATGTTGCTTGTTCTATTTATGCTTGATCACCATGAATGGATTAATAGACACTTAATCATCTTGAGAGAGGGATTAAGGGTTGGAAAACATAACATTACCCGTTTATTGTACCCTTTGGGAAAAGCGGCGAATAGACGAGGGGAGAAACCCCGAGTATTGATGTAAAACACCTAACTAATCAAACCAATAACCGCGGGAGTAGGATTGGTATTAGTATATGTAGTGAATTACACTACGGAAGAAGGTAATTCTTGCTACAGGCTCCTTATCTAAGAATTGATTCCAAGCCTTTATCTGAGCTTTTAGAAAAAGATGCTGATTTTTCTTTTGATGAACGATGTTTAAAAGCTTTTGAAACACTCAAAGTGAAATTGATTTCCGCACTGATTGTGTAGGATCCAGATTGGAGCCTCCTATTTGAACTGATGTGTGACACATCAGATTTTGCAGTGGGTGGGGTGTTGGGTCATCGTCGTGATAAAATTCCTAATATTATCTATTATGCATCTAAAACTTTAAACGATGCACAAATGAACTACACTACTCAAAAGGAGTTATTAGCAGTAGTGTTTTCCTTTGAAAAATTCTGACAATACCTAGTAGGGGCTAAGGTGATAGTCTGGACAGACCACACCGCTATCAAGTATTTGTTGCAAAAGAAGGATGCAAAACATAGACTTATTAGGCTGATTATTTTGTTATAGGAATTTGATATTGAGATTAAAGACAAAGCAGGTATGGAAAATGTAGTGGTTGATCATCTTTCTAGGTTAGAGAGGTCGGATGAGAGAGATAAAGCTATCCCCATTGTTGAGGAGTTTACAAATGAGAAACTGTTTGTTGTTCAATCTAATGACCCATGGTTTGCAGATATAGTGAATTACTTGGCTTGTTAGGAGATACCTACAGATTGGATTTACTAGGAGAAAAAATGGTTTTTCCATTCTGTAAGATTTTATATTTGGGATGACCCAATTCTTCTCAAGCAATGCAGGGATGGTCTGTTGAGAAGGTGTGTTCCAGAGTGTGAAGTAGAGAGCATTCTATCACATTGTCACTCTCTACCACGAGTGGGCACCATGCTAGCTCTAGGCGGTAGCTAAAGTCATGGAGAGTGAGTTCTATTGGTCCACTTTGTTTAAAGATGCACATAAATATGTTCTTCATTGTAACACTTGTCAATAGGCAGGTACAATTTCAAAGAGACACGAGATGCCCTTAAATGTATTTCAGGAGGTTGATGTTTTTGATCATTGGGGTATCGACTTTATGGGTCCATTTGTGTCATCCAATTCATACCTATACATTCTTCTTACAGTTAACTATGTGTCTAAGTGGGTGGAACCAATTCCAACCCACACCAACGACGCACATTTGGTGTGCAAATTTGTGAAGGATTACATTTTTTGCAGGTTTGGTGTCCCTCACCTAATCATTAGTGATGGTGGCTCACACTTCACTAATAGGCAGCTTGGAGCTCTCTTGAGCAAGTATGGGGTGAAACACCGTGTGGGTACCCCATGTCACCCACAGACTCAAGCTCAGTTTGAGGTTTCAAATAGGGAAGTTAAGAAGATCTTAGAGAGAACGGTCTCAGCCAATAGGACAAATTGGAGTTATGTGCTTAATGATGCACTCTGGGCCTATTGAACAACTTATAAATCTCCAATAGGTACCACACCTTTTGGGGTGATCTATGGCCGTGCATGCCATTTACCTGTAGAATTAGAACATAAAGCCAGATGGGCTATGAAGAAATTGAACTTCAATTTAGATGAAGCAGGTAAGAAGAGATTTCTAGAATTAAATGAATTAGATGAGCTAAAGATGAATGCTTATGAAAGCTCTAAGATATATAAGGAGAGGACAAAGAAAATTCATCATATACACATTCTTAATAGGGTGTTTCTTCCTGGGCAAAGAAAATTCATCATATACACATTCTTAATAGGGTGTTTCTTCCTGGGCAGAAGGTCCTCCTCTTTAATTCTAGGCTTAGAATGCATCCATGGAAGCTGAGGTCCAAGTGGAGTGGACAATTTGTTATTGAGAATGTTCACCCCCATGGCGATGTAACCATTATATATGGGATTAGATCATTCCTTGTTAATGGCCAAATGCTCTAGCATTATTTTAGAGGGGAGGTAGAGCCAAGGTTAGAGGAGGTGAAACTTTGCACCATTCCTTAATTTTATGCTCTAAGGACTGACTAGTCTAGGACGTTAAACAATGATGCTTGTTGGGAAGCAACCCAATGTTTATCGTATTTCTTAGATTCAATTTTTATGTTTAGATGTACTTTCAATTTGATTTTTAGTAAAAAAGTTACCTTGATCCATTCTTTTTGAGTGTGCAGGACAAAGCACGTCCATACTACTGAGTCAATCAGTCAGTGGCATCGAAATAGTGTCATCATTTTTTGCAAACCAACAACGCCAACTCGGTGGCATCAACCATCAATGTCGGTACCACCGAGTCTCTAGATATTTGTTGTAGTTTAACTGATAAGGACTCAATACCACCGACACTTCCTGTCAGTGCTACCGACTTCTGGGCACTCCCAGGCTCGGAACATCGAGTCCATTTTTCACAAGCACCGACAAAAATGCAAAATCTCGGTAGCACCGACCAAGGAAGTCGGTACTACTAACTCCCCACGTCAGCAATCCAAGTGGTTGCAATCCAACATCTCCGATGGCACCGTTGGTAGTACCGAGGGCGATCCAAGCACATCACATTAGCCAATCATAAGTGTCACAAGCACCGACCACGGATTGTGCTCTGCAACTTGGTACCACCGACTTTCATGTAGGTAGTACCGACAACATCATGAACAACTATAAGAAGGGAGGAAGTGGAGTCATTTTCATTCACATCCTCAGGCATCCACCTCTCCTATCTTCTAGAGCACAGTTACCATAGGCGCCAACAGACTTCTTTGAGCTCTATTCTCCTATCATCACTCTTATTCTTCACCATGGCTCCCAGACCAGCCCGCATCCAACACCAGAATGCAGAAACTAGGAGGATGTATGAGGAACTCCAGACCAGGAAGGTGATACCAACACGATATGGTGATGGCAATCTACTTGAGATGACTGACTTTACAGACAACATGCACTAGGTGTGTTAGAAATAGGAATTGGAGGGAGATAATCCTTTCTTTGGTGACTGGCACACTTATCCGGCTCTTCACCTGGAATTCCTGGCGTCTCTGGATGTTATTGTCACCCTAGAGCAAATGGTAGGTAGAGAGTGGAGAGAAGGCAGGGTCAACTTTTGCCTTTTCAACACCACTTATTCCCTCACACTACGCACCTTCAATGATATATTTGTCTGGCCTCAAGTACTAGAACACTCCGCACCATCAGATTTTGACTATTATCTAGCATGGGAGTAGCTGACAGAGGTGCCGGTTGGTTACCATATCAACTGGCACATCAGTTCAGTGTCTGACATTGAGCACCCATTTGCTCGGATACTACACCAGTTCTGCGTCAACACCATCTTCGCCCGGTCAGGTCAAGTGCAAGGTAAAGTCTAGCAGGCTGACCTTTATTTCCTTTACCGACTATTGGGTGGGGGCTGTGAATTTTGGGTCATTTATGATGCTTCGCATGTTATCTGTGAGACATAATGTGAAGGGGAAGGGTCTGATTCTCTTTGGGGGTCTTATCACCCCCATTCCACTTCTTCTGAACTTGGATTTGTCCATGCTCAAGACTTTAGAGGACACATCCAAGTTGGACCTCCTGCACTTCCGCAAGGTGCATCTACTACAGAGCAATCATGGGGTCATCTATGGCATTGCAACCGAGGAGGTGTTTTCAGGGAGCATGTCCTTCCTGACCCTGTCTTCAACCTTCGTGGGGTGGAGAATCTCAGGTGGCCACTCAATGAAGGTGAGGAAGAAGACCCAGTGAGAGAACAATAGGGAGGCGAGGATGATGATGACAATGACGATGAGGATGAGGAGGTGGAGCCCACCATCCCTATCACATGATGAATGGTCCTATGTAAGCGGGCCCACACTTATGCGGCATCAGCTAAAGAAACGGGCCCGCACTTATGTGGCCTCAACATCTTCAGCCCCACCCCCTCTTAGGAGGAGACCGACCCATACAACATGCAGGGCATGCATGGGATGCTGAAGTAGATACAGACTGGGCAGCGGCAACACCAAGAGGCCCTCACCAGTGTGCGGGACATTTAGGGACGGCTATACGAGAACCAACATGCCATCTTTGAGAATGAATGTCTTCTCCTGGCTAACCAGGAGAACGTTCATACACATCTGTAGAGGATTGAGCAGTACCAACAGCCATTCTATGACAACTATTGGAACTGTGGCTACTTGAGAGAGTATCCATAGCCACTTTCGATGCCTCCATCAAATCTATCATTTCAGGGGATATTCCCTCCTCATGACCCAAACATGCCACCTCCATCGTTCTAATCCATGGTATCATTGTTCCACCCCTTGGGTGAGAGTATTGACTATGTGGTCATAGTCATATTCAAGCTTAGGGGGGTGCTGGAACAACATTCTATCCTAGTTTAATCTAAGTTTCTATCTTTTTTTTCATTTCATTTTGCTATTTTAGTTACTTTGTTTGGTTCATTTTTAGCCGTGCAAGTAGGATCCACATCTATATAGTGTAATTGTGGAGTTAAAAATTTTCATGGTTTCAATCTTGAATTCTTGTACTCTCTGGTGTTAAATGAAAATGAAGGTCATGCTTTTAAAAGATTGAATTGCAACATCCTTCTACAACACCTTCTAATGAAGTGTTTGAATTAGTCAGCTTTAGGACACAGGACATAAAAGAAAGTCTTTTTGAATAATGAAATGTGGATGATGAAGATCTTGAGCCTAAACTGACCAAACCATAATGAGATCTTAAATGAATATATGAGAAATAATCCCTTGGGTCACCTGACCACATGCCATTTAAAAGGGACACATCATAATATAATGAAAGGTGTTGTCTCTTAGTTGTGTGATTCTATTTTTTTCATTCATTCATTTGACTCTCCACCTCAAAATTCTTGAGTACTCCAAACTATTTTTCTTTGATTCCATTGCATAGCATATAAGGTAGTTTACTTGCACACAAAAAAGAAATTTTTTTTTTGCATTCGTAGTCATTGATAGTCTTGCATACCATTTTAGCTTTCATAACATTATTCATATAGTGCATTCATTCC
Source organism: Alisma plantago-aquatica (assembly GCA_963693085.1). Taxonomy (NCBI): domain Eukaryota; kingdom Viridiplantae; phylum Streptophyta; class Magnoliopsida; order Alismatales; family Alismataceae; genus Alisma; species Alisma plantago-aquatica. Next base: position 1,262,072,826 of record OY856412.1, read on the forward strand.
ACCATTACATGCATTTTCTCTTTTACCATGTGGATTCTTAAACTCAAAATTAAGAAGATGAGATGCAGAAAAAAAATCAAATGTAAAGTTGAGAAGAAAGCGAGAAGTGCAATGTGAGACTTGCTAAAAAGAAATTTGAAAAAAAAGAAAGAAATGAAGTATATTCTGCATTCTTTTATGAAGAAGAGTTTAATCCACATGCGCAACTTCTCAAGTAGAAGAAATATTTTTTTAGTCGGTCTACATGCATCATCTCATGAAACAGAAAATTAGGCATTAGGTTCATTCAATACATTCTTGTGCATTCATATAGGTTCATTCTTCTTGTGCATAAATAGATTGGATATACACTTGAATTTTTTTGTCAATTTCCACCCATTTGCACCATTAACTTCTCTTATTGGTAGGCCACTCTTCACAATTTATCTCCTCACATGTTTACATGAAGATCTACTTCCAGTTAGCTGGTAGTTAGGAAAGAACAATTTAGTGTAGGGAATCACACAATACATCAAGAAAATGCCTGATTAATTATGATGTTAACTGCTTACTTGATAATGTCATTGACTGAGGGTGGACATCTCTTATTGTAGTTTTTGGTCACTTTAGATCAGTTAGTGGTTCAGTGGTCAGTGAATGCCGGTTTAGGGCTTGCTAGGTGGGTTTTTAAAAAAAGAATGTATGTGCTTTGTCCTTTTGCTGACTTTTATCAAACGTATCTGATAGTTTGTTGCTCGAGGATGAGCAACATTCAAGCTTAGGGGAGTTCGATGCATGTGTTTTTAGTCGCTTTTATGGGCTCATTCTCTCTTGTTTTCATGTGTAGTTTGGACATTTATATGGCCTATTATGCATGGAATGTCATAGTTAGCCTATATTTCCTTATTTGTATCAAATTATATATTTTCAATCATTTTTTACTAGTATATTATGCATTTTGAGCACTTACGATGCTTTATTTGTTTTCAGGTACAAGGTAGATTGACACAGCTCAATATTACCGACACAAGAAAAGTCGATGGCACCGACTTAACCTCAGAGAGCCACCCAAAAATAACCCAAATCATGGTGCTACCGATCCAAAAGTCAGGGCCACAGAGATACCATTAGAGAGCCCCATGTGAATCAAGAAAACTCAGGGCTACTGACCCTAAAAGTTGGTACCAATGCATTGATGTTAGAGAGGTGACTTGAATTCACAAGAAGTCGGTGTCACCGAGACATTGTCGATGGTATCAACAAGATCGGGATCATGCGACCTAACTTAAGTGACTTGGTACCACCGACATATCAAGTCGGTACCATCGAGTCTGCCCGATTAATCCAGCCACAGATTTGCTTCTAATCCAACAGTGGATGAAATTTTGCACCCTAAGTCGTGCCTATGGCGTATGGGGATGACGACTAAGTCGGTACCATCGAGTCTGCCCGATTAATCCAGCCACAGATTTGCTTCTAATCCAACAGTGGATGAAATTTTGCACCCTAAGTCGTGCCTATGGCGTATGGGGATGACGACTAGAGTTGGGAACGACCTATTTTCATGATATGACAACATGAGAGAAAGAAGAGAAGGACAGAGGATCAAAAGCTTCACCAGGAATGATTTGAGAACCTAGGAAGGACGTTTCTATTACCTGAAGACAATAGACCACACATACTACGGAGGGGATTGTCCGAACAACCAAAGATCTAGGGGTTACCTTAGTTTTTACTATGTTCCCCATGTTTTTCTTCTTCCCTTCTGTGTGTTTTTTCATGAAAATCATGCAAGGCTAAAAACCTATGTTCTTTAGGACCTAAGAGTAGCCCAGATATACACTGGAGTTGATCTCTATGCATTAATATCAATTTATCTCTCGTTACTGGATATAATTCTGTGGATGTTGCTTGTTCTATTTATGCTTGATCACCATGAATGGATTAATAGACACTTAATCATCTCGAGAGAGGAATTATGGGTTTGGAAACATAGAATTACTCGTTTACTGTACCATTTGGGAAAAGTGATGAATAGACAAGAGGAGAAACCTAGAGTATTGATGTAAAGCACCTAACTAATCAAACCAATAACTGCAGGAGTGGGATTGGCATTAGTATAGGTAGTGAATTACATTGTGGAAGCAAGTAAATATGGCTACATGCTCCTTATATAGGAATTGAGATAATAGGTATTAGTGTGTAGGATAGACTGTAAGTCATATAAGTGGAAAAACCATCATCCTAAGGAACTCATTCTCATTTTGATTTACTCAAACCATTTAATTTGTTTGCTTTAGTATTAATTTAATAATTCAACCCAACTCAACAACCATCATCGGCTTAGCTGATTGATTTGTAGTTAGTAGTAGTTTATGGAGAAATGCTTCCCCGTGTTTGACTCGGGCCTCACATGTCCATTATTACTGTGATACATTCACTTGTGTTTTGCACACGGTAAACACAAGTCAGGTGGTCATACATGGATCCAAAGAATCATACTCAATATATATGATTTTGTGCTTCATGCCCTTAATCTCTCAACTTTTAAGTGGCATTTAGGGTTACCTCAGTTCTTAAATTTATTTGTGGAATCACCCTTTATAGGTCCTATCCCGGGACAAGATAAAGCTAGCATTTATTAGAAACCAATTGAAAAGATCTTGTATTGATATTTATATTATCACAAAGGAACATGTCTTTTAGGCATATATTCCATTATATCATCCATGCATTTTCTACCTGAGAGTTATATCATTAAATCCCGCGATCTACCCCTAAGAATTGGATCACTACTGGTACCTTACTACCAAAAGTTAAAGAGTTTGGATATAAGGAGGATGAGTGCATTAAGTCTCTTGTGTTCAGGTCTATAGAAACACTATCTAATGTCATATGCCAAGTACATTATTCAATCCATACCATATAGTAAGACGAAAAAGATAAAGCGTACTCTAAAGAAGGAAAATTTGTTCACCACATATCCCTCATGTCACCTGCAACCATGTTCATTATTTTTGTGGTCATTATCCCATTTCTATTTTCTCATATTAGGTTGTGTTCCTTATTAAATGTTCATTGTGAGGTTAGATAGTCACTTTCCTTTATCATATTTCATAAATGCGTCTAACCAATAGCAAGTAGAGAACTTATTAAAGCATTTTTATGTTTTTTGTTATATCATACCCATTCATCATCTCTCAAGGTTGAACCGTTTCATAAATACATATGGTAGAATGGTAGTGCTAGACCAGCATGTGTGAGTGGATCATCAAACATATATCACAATCCAAGTGTGGTTTTCTTTAACCCAAAATAGGAGGGGGTACAATGCTTATTCTCTATGAGCTTACTCAACCTTGTGAGTATTATATGCACTAGGTACCACCACTTTCTCTCTTTGGTCTGGGAACATTGAGTTTACCTCATGAACATTGGTCATCTGAACTGCATGACTTCTCCACTTAAGCATGTACCGAACCAAAACATGATATGGCATTTTATTCTTAGATTCCTACTCACAAAATATTATTACCCAACTATCTCTTTCAAATAAACAACCTTTAGAGTCCTACTCAAGTGACTACCAATTTGTGTATGAGGCTTCACAACATATTACCATTTTGTACATCTCCAGGATCTGGGGACTCTCTTTCCCTCACCTAGATGGTAGGTACTCATATCATCTACACATATGTACAAGAAGCCTCCTTCTCTGTCTATAGGATTTGGTCCTTCCAAGGACATCTAGGGTACAACAAGCCTCTAGGGATCATGCATACAATAACTAAACTCATTCACTCAGGGGTAGTCTAGTCTAGGACATATCATATAAATAATTCTCGTAGTTCCTCATGTCTTGGAGTCTAGGTTCCCAACATTCTCCTTCTAGGTCCCAGAGTCTCAAGAGTTAACCCTATAAGTGGTTCTAGCACTAGAGGTCCCCCTTTATAGAGGAGGTTGGGACTCCTTCAGATTCACATCTTATCCTTATCTAGTTTATCTTATCTGGTGAAGCACACATACACTTGTATTATCGAATCTTATTGTCCAAAATTCCAAAACTAAAGTCAAATTCTCAAATCTGATTGAAGTCCTCATAAACCATTCTAAACTCTTCATCCATTCTATCTAGTGTGCCTATCTCATAATCCAACAGACGTTAACCCTCTGGCTTAGAACTAATACCTTTTCTAGCTTTGATGTCACTCACTTTCATGTAGATGCATGTCTACCTCCTACCTGTATATGTGTGGGGACACACTTCCTGTTATGGTTCCTACAAAAGGATTTTAGACTTTCTGGTTATAACTCGATCTTAGGGTTTAACTCCTCATAGATTTTTTCTCCACTCTTGGATTTACCCACCCTAAGTCGAGATACCAACTTTGAAAGTTGTACAAAGGGTTGCATACTTTCCTAGTTATGTAACCACTTATTACTAATGTAAGTACAATACTATCTTGTGTATCATGCATACCTTACTCTACGTACCTATACGCATGTGTATGGTAGGGTATCTAAACTCATATTTTTTCTTTCTTTTCTCTATTCATCCCTTAGATTAGGATTTTAGGTCAGGGTTAGAACCCATACCCAGCACCTTTGATTTTTCCATGTCCCACTTAGAGTTTTCCAAACTAGTCCTCAATCTAATGTTTAGCCTTGTATGGACGAACCCATGAAACCCTTCTTCTTTACCTATCATTTTTCCCATTATATGTTCATGATTTGATGGAGGATGCATTAATCCTACTTCTTCTCAAAAATCCTATCTTGAGGTGAGGAGAAAAGCATCTTTTAGGGTTTATTAATTAAGAGGATCATGAGTGGGTGAAAGTAGATATCACAAGACTTAGAGGAAATGTTACTTCAGGCTAACCCTAGGTTCTGTACAGGCCAATATCATATTGGCTAAGGGAGTCCTTGTATACCAACTCAATGGTGAGGAGGAAAATATTTCCAGCCCCCTAATCTATGGTCCTTTCTAGACACCATTGCCATCAATTTTTACCTTAATAAGTTCTTGATATTCCTATGGATTACTTGAATTAAAAACAATAAATATTATTTGAAAAATTTGGCGCTCTTATACCAAATGTAATGATCTCACTTATTGGAAAACCCCAATTAAGGAAGGCCTTCAAGTTGAGATCCATTACTTCAAATTTTTCCAAGGACCCATATTTTACCAAACAATATAAAATATCAAACAATTTCCATTAATTAAAATAACGTTTACAAAAATCTCTTCTAAAGATTTACATGAATTTCTATCATTACACTGTACATAGAGAAGAATTGTCTAGCTAATGCTCCTTATATAGATTAATGCATTCATGTCCTTTCATCTAGTTTATCATGTCTTTGAGCATCATTAACTTTTGAATGTACCTAAAACACCATGAATCAAAATGCGGTTAGTATAACAAGTCATACTGGTATGTGGGGGAAACAAAATATTTGCATCTAGTTGTAACAACATATCCACAACAATTATTATTATAGATTCAAAGTTAATGTTTTAATCATAAATTCTCAACCCATTTTTACTCAACCTATGGGATACCCTCTCTTAGGGTCTTATCCCTACAGTGGATGATGGGCCACCACCTCAATTTAGAGTTATGCACCATGTGGATAGGCCAACTTCTCAATCTGGAGCTAAGTGCCATGTTGGTAGGCCACCTTCTCAATCTGGAGCTAAGTTCCATGTAGGTATGCCACCTTCTCAATCTGGAGCTAGGTGCCATATTGGTCTTCCCACTCTGTGGTCGGACCTCATATGACCTTCCCAATCCGGGGCATGGTCTAAGTCTCTATGACTCCCTCTTTTAGACTTCCAGAGTTGGTGTGAGGGGTTCGAGAAAGTTATAAGCACATAATGTGATATCCATAGGGATTTTATATATTGCAGGAAATAAATAATCAAGCAAGAATTTTTTTGCAATCCATTCGGGAATACTCCGCGAAAGCCACAGAAAACTAATGTGGGTAGTCTTAGGCATAACCACATACCCTTATTATGAGCCATGTATATTATACAATTATACTTCAATTAAATCCAATCAACCAGTCAATCGATCCAGGCAAGCATAGAAGAATCCAATCATTTAATCTACATGAATATAAATCCTAAAATGTCAGCATCACAACAATTACATTAAACACCACTAGCTCCTATTCTAATTTTTAAGGGTTTCCTTGTACTCAAGTTATCATTATGGTCATTCTTAGAAACGCTAACTACAATGACCAACATATCCTTTCATGACGATTACTTAAATTTGATTAGTTTCATTGACAATGTGGCAAGTTAGGATCTTTAACCCTAAATCTCCATAGACACGACGAATTATCTTAGAAACTCCAATTATCATACATATGGTCCTAATCATATTAAACAACCATTATATTCAAAAGAGTAGACAATAATACAAAAGAATGACCTTTTAATGTTTTCAACATTTTATACCCAAATCTAGGGTTTATATATACTAATCACTTACTTAAACATGTATTTCAAGGAACTTTTAGAATTGGAAGCATAATTAGACTCTAAAACTATTTTATTTAGATTCCTGTTGTTAATATAATTAAATTTCATATATAATATGCCCCAAACCGAGTTACAAATAATTAATTAAATTTAATGCAAGATTATCACTAAGTCAGTTGATCCTATGCTACCATGTCAGCAAAAATAAGATTACATTTTATTCATCCGGCTCAGATCTTGACTAGGTGGAAAGGACTTCTATGCCCTTGGGTCTTGAATGTGCACACTTGGGAAAAAGAGTCATTTGACTCTTATCCTTCTCTTTCCCTCACGCAATGCTCACGACGACATGCAGTGATGCACACATTGCCTCATCAGCAGGTAGAGCGCCGACTCCAGGTCCTTCCCTAGTGAGGCAAGTCTGCTACCCCTTCCTCCTCCACATCCTATTCCCCATCTCCACAATTAAGGAAGATGCCCAAAAGGCAAGACGCTTTCCACATTCCATAACCACCGTTTCTTAAGTGGTAGAAAGCTATTTCCTTTAGTCAATAATTGATTTCCCACCAACAAATTAAGAAACGCAATGCATCTAGTAAATGAATATATCCTTCTTATTTTCTCTTACTTTCCCATACTTCTCTTTATATGAAAACTTGGATTTTATTCTAATAAAACCAAAAGACATGAAAAGACACTACCTTAATCTTATTAGGACTTGGATTTGGCAACCAAAAGTCATTAAGGAAAATTCATGACTATATGGTGAAGTTTGGATAAATGGTCACTTAATCTATTTTAGGAACCACTTCTTTTATCCCTCTACTTTGTATATCCTTTGAACCAATTATCCTCATCTTATGGTAACTTATTTAAGCCTTTTATAATTATATTTTGTGGTTGGGGTGTCTTTTACATAAAACGTTCTCTTTTAAACCTTCCATTAAAATAATACCATCATCTCATGGAACCTCCTTTTTCTCCCAATTTCTGGAATTCTTCTTTTCCCTTATTATTTTAAAACATGCCAAAAGGTTAAGTCAAAACAATACTAATTGTTGACTCAAACATTGTGTTGCCAAATTTGCTAGATAATTATTCTTTTAATTATCTAAGTCACCACCATTTTATTTGCTTTTAGATATTTGTCCAATATTCCATAATTCTATTATTCAACAATTCATAAAGTATTATCATTCACTTATGCACAAATACTCTCTTTTCTAAAGTATTCAACATAATTCCATATTTAAACCATCCATTGTGAATCACCTTTAGTAATTTCTTTATTACTGAATTTTCCTCTCTTTCTTTGTCTAAAATCTATAAGTGAATTATGGAAAACAATATATTACACGAAATCCATCCCATATGGAGTGGTTTCACTTTCAATCCAAAATTTCAAAACAAGACACATAAACATCCATCTTTATAATGTGTCCTTCTTGTTATATTATTTCAAATAAATATATTAAAACATGGGAAAAACGAAGATATAACATCCTTTTCCTCGTATAGGAATTTTGTCCTCAAAATTTGACTAGTCATCCAGGAAAATGGTATCATAGCCAATTCCCCTCTAGTAGTTGGGTCCCACTTGGGTTTGTGGCATGCCAGTCTTTGAGCCTAGCAGTCTAGGCATGTTGAAAAGGGCTATACTAGCCACCCTTACACCAGTATTCGTGGTCAGGAACTGGGTGTACATGGGCCATTTGGGTCTTGCATTGAAATGGGGATAGATTATGAGGCCATATAATTGAGCCTTGATCAGGATGTCAAGAGTCTAAGTGGGGGAGATTGTAACGTCCTAGGATTTCAGGCCTCTGATAGAAGGATCTTAAAAGGAATGATTGGAATATCCGTATCACCAAGGTGCACCTCCATTTCAAGTAGCCCATAACTAACGAACTGTATCGTTAGTCATTCTCATCCGAGAGTAGTAATAGGATGGGTGATGAGTCGGGAAGTGGATCCTCACTTGCATGGGAGTGAGAACAAAGCGCACAACTAAGTCTAGTGGTGCTTTGTGGGGCCACTCATTATTCCATAAACTTTTCTAGAGCCTTGGGCAGTGGGTTCGAGCTTTACACCCTCCTCTAAGGTTTTCTTCCTTAAACTTAGAAAGTTGAACTAATTTTGAAGTCCTTCTCTATTCTAATCTCTCTATCTCAACAAAGGACAGATCAATATCTTCAATGAGAATCGTAAGATCTTCTGATGTGATTTCAGTTTCCTCTACAATACTTTGCTTCTTCTTCTATCCGTGAATTAGCATCCATCTATCAATCTTGTCCTATGGAGTCACAAGAGTCCACAATCTTCATGCCATCAATCAATTCTACAACTACATTGTTCTAATCATATAATGTACAATTTAATGTGTCTAATTTTCTATCGCTCAAACTTAATCTTTCAAACTTCTAGTTATGGGAAGCACAAGTCTGAACTCGACCTGAATTTCATTGCCTTGAGAGTTTCCTGGATGGATCCGAGCTACAACCACCTCGTATTTTTCAACATAAAACAATTCTTCCTAATTATAATCCAAGGTACAAAGCCTATATGCAAACACATAGGATGATTACAGGATGGATGTCTAGATCTCTTACTAAATAGGTAATGGGAGAGATCATAGGGTGTACAATAATTGATGATGTATGGAGTACCTTGAGCAAGAAGTTTTCTGAGCTTTCATTGTGTAGGGAGTTTGAAATAAAATATCAATTGCGACCCTTTTAGAAAGGTATTGAATCGCTCTTAGATTAGCTAAGGAAGTCTAGAGGCATCTATGCTCAACTTAATGGTATTGGACATGTTTTCAATGATCAATAAAAAGTCTTCATCCTTCTCAATGGTCTGGATATAAGTAAGTATGAAGGCTTTGTAGTTGCTATGTTGAAACCACCAATTCCTAACAATATTGATCTACTGTCTATTCTTCATGATTTTGGGAGAAGGATGTCTGATAGACCTAATCATGCAGTTGTCTTTTATATAGAGAAAGGGCATGGTAATCGGGACAACATGTGATGTACGAGTTTTGAGTCACTTTTACAAGCCTATTTTATATTTGTTTTTTGCATTTGTTAGTCAATTAGTTGATCATATTTGCATAAATCTCTATAATTTTCTTGTATAATCTGTTTGCATCAAACTGTGCCTATTTCATCGTATTTATATTATTTTATACATTCCTCAGCCTTATACATGGTCTCTGTGAATTTTAAGGATTTTCCAAGTATTTGAGGAGTTGGTGCCACTGACATCCAAGTCAGTGCCACCGAGATGACGTCAGGGACTGGGCCTTAGACGACCAGAAGAGTCGACGACACCGACTACAACAATCGATGACACCGAGAGAGCATCAGAGAGGCAGAGGCAATATTCACAGCAGCTCGGTGCCACCGACTTCCAAGTCGACAGTACTGACTTTACCAGAACACAATCAAGATCGTGATGCAGTCAGCGCCACCGATTTTGTCAGATTTCAGTAATCCAATCTGAGCATCCCGATCCAACGGTCCACGTTATGTGATACCATAAGTGACCTACGACAAAAAGGGAGGACGATTAGACCTAAGGGGGCATCAGATTGTACCGCACGACAGCCAGAGAGGAGAGGGAGAGAAGCACGAAGCCGAAGGACGTCAACTGGGAGATTTGAGCACCTCCGACGGGCGATTTTGTTGTAAGAAGATTGTAGAACGTGCATTTCTCGAGGAGGATCATCCGGAGCACCTTCTTTATAGGGGTTACATGAACTTCCTTCATGTTTCTCACATTTTTCTTCTCTCCTTCTCTATATTTGCAACTGAAAACCATGTGGGGCTAAACTCCTCCTTTCCTTAGGACCCGAAAGTAGCCTAGGTAATCGTTGTATTAACTTTCTACTTGATTTAAGATAAATTTCTCTTTATTCCTAGATATATAAGTGTGGATTTGAATGACTTATCGTTGTTGGATCACCACCGATAGGATTATAGACCGATAGTTACTCCGAAAGGGGGATTAAAGGTTAGAAAACCATAACTTATACACTTTCCTACGCGTTCCTTGGAAAAGGTGACGTACAGTTAGTGGGAAGAACCCAAAGTTTTCAATAATGCACCTAGACTAAGAATAAATTACTACAAACGTGGAATTGGCTTAGATCTAGGTAGTGAATTGCATCGAGGAAGCGAGAAATTCTGATTACAGGCTTTCTATCCAGGTTAGGAGTAGGAATTTATGTTAATTCGGTAGAAATAAGATACGATGAGACCCCGTGGTGAAATCAACAATCCTAAGGAATTCATTTCATTCGAATCAACCATTTTTAATTTTTCTCTTAGTTTTCTTTTATTTTGTTCAGACTCAATTAAACTTTTTAATCGGCTTAGTTGATCGCACCGTAGTTAGTAGTAGTCACTGAGACTACATCTCCCTGTGTTCGACTCGAGCCTCACATAGGCCTATATTACTCGATGCTTGCACTTGCCTTTCTGCGCACAGTTTTGGTGTGTCAAGTTTTTGGTGTCGTTGTCGGGGAGACAACGACATTTCAGCACTACAAGTGCTACAGTCGGCCACTCTAGGCCACTTTTTAATTTTTGTGTAATTTCATTAATCAAAAGAAAAAAAAATATTTACCGCATACTCATATATCAAATTTTCTTTGATAAGTACCTTGACTAACTATTTTCAACTTTTTAGGTACTAGTGTATGCTGACAACAAGGACAACAGATTATAGAGAAGCTACACCTCAGGTTCCAGTCACTATCGAGGTTCCAGTTCAAACAACTTTACTAGAAGGCATACCATTGTCACCCAAGCAACAAGCAATAGGGCATAGTAATCGAGGAGCACAGAGGACCATCTGGGAGAGGATAAAGGCATCCTCTTTAGCTGCACAGATAGGCCAATCAAAAATCAGAATGTGAATGTGGCTCAATATAAGATTGATCTAGGTTTGATCACACTCGTCAAGTCACAAGTATTCTATGGGAACACTCATGAAGACCCAGTGGCGCATATTAGCAATTTTGTGGAGATCAACGATATGGTGAAAGTAGACAGGTTTCCTCAAACTGTCATCTATCTGAAGTTGTTTCCATCATCGCTAGCTAATAAGGAAAAGGAATGGCTGCACAACCTACTGAAAGAGTCGATCGAGACATGGGATCAAATGGTAGAGGCATTCCTTGAAAGATATTTCCCTCTAGAGAAGACAAACGAGCTGATTAGAAACATCCACAATTTCAAGCAACATGCATCTGAATCTTATTCCGAGGCTTGGGAGCACTTTCAGATCATGCTCAGGAAGGTTCCGCACCATGGGATAGATTTCGAGAATTAAGTAAATATGTTCTACTTTGGGCTCCGAAAAAGTGAACTGGCTACCTTGGATAGTGCAGGCTCGGGGTTCTTTCTCAACAACCCACCCTCAACTTGTTAGGACATTTTGAAAAATATGGCAAAGAACTAGGCATGGGATAATGAGAGAGACCATCCAGAGAAGATCATGAGCATAGGGGAATCCTACACATTCCTTGGAAAAGGTGACGTATGGTTACTGGGAAGAACCCAGAGTTTTCAATAATGCACCTAGACTAAGAATAAATTACTACATATGTGGAATTGGCTTAGATCTTGGTAGTGAATTGCATCGCGGAAGTGAGCAATTCTGATTGCAGGCTTTCTATCCAGGTCAGGAGTTGGAATTTATGTTAATTCGGTAGAAATAAGATACGATGAGACCCCAAGGTGAAATCGGCAATCCTAAGGAATTCATTTCATTCGAATCAACCATTTTTAATTTTTCTCTTAGTTTTCTTTTATTTTGTTCAAACTCAATTCAAAATTTTAATCGTCTTAGATGATCGCACTGTAGTTAGTAGTAGTCACTGAGACTACGTCTCCCTGAGTTTGACTCGGGCCTCACATAGGCCTATATTACTTGGCGCGTGCACTTGCGTTTCTACGCACGATTTTGGCATGTCAATAGGCAGCAGTTATACATTACTAATAGTAACAACTACAGTGAAAGTGGAAGATTCTCTAGTAGAGGAAGAGGACAAAACCAAAATAGCACCTGTATATAAGCGATTATGGGAAGTGAACTTGATCAAAACAATGGTTAACTTATCTCTCAATGGAGAGGTTTCTCTCAAGTGACACAACAAAGTGGAGGAGTTTCAATGATTCTAACTAACAGACTGTTGGAGGAGTGAGCACTTTCTGTCCGTTGAAGAAAACAAGGGCATGAATCCTTGAGGTGTTGGCACAAGTATGACAACTTTCAACATAAAAATGTTACAAAGGCATTGGATGATAACACAATGACAACAATTATTTCTACTTTTAGGCTAAATGAAATTGATCTAAATGAGTGGCATGTGGACTAAGGGGCTATTGATCATGTGGTGCAAAATGTAGGTATACTTTACAATTTTTGAGTCTATAAGGGTCATGATACTATGACAGTAGAAAATGGAAGCCTTCATGATATCGTTCATGTTGATGATGGATTTCTACGTGACATTGCTCAAGACCCATCGAGTGATGTCCCCGTTTTTCCTGAGATTAAATTAAATCTCATATCAATGTTAGCACTAACTTACAGTCTTCCCTACTAGATTGTTTATTCTGACAATCTATTTTATCTGAAGGACTCCAAGACCCACAAGGATCTGGAAAATATTGACTCAAGGTCTAAATTGAATAATCCCTTTCTTTGATAATGACTAAACCATTCCACTTATTTTTATTTAATGCTTCTACTTGAGTAATTTCAGATCAGAATGACACACTCTGAATGCCTAAACTTGTATATACTAATTTGGAGAACATCACGTCATAATAGTATGAATATCAAGTTTACTAATAGATAGTTCTATCCTCATATGTTTGTTGTAAATCACTTGCAGTGATTTCATGCCTTGTAATTAAGCTTAAAAAAATCAGGTGCACTTTATTCAAATATTTAAGAGTTTTTATGGAATTTGCCAAAATTCATCGCAGACTGTCTTCTCGGTCCAGTTTATACTAGAGACAACTTACCCAACAAGTTGTGCAAGTCTTGGAAAATCCCATCATCAGCCTAGTTTGTCCTAGTGACAACTCAACTAACACCCTGTACTTATAAAACAATCTAAAGTCATCGGCCAAGTTTCATAAAGGATACACTCGTGCGACAACATCAAATTATTTTTCATATAGTGTTGTCGGTCGAGTTACCCAAAATATAACTCAGCCAACAACACTATATAGAAAAGTGTAAAAAAGTGTTTCTAGTGGTTGGAGTGTTGCAGAATTTGAAAATATATATGTTGCAATGCCCCAAACGGCTAGAATTTAATCCTAAGTATCTCTACTAGGTAGTGGGAATACTCAACTATAAATGGGACCCCTTGGGATTCATCCCATTATTATCAAAGCACTATCAAGGTCCCTATACTATAGTTGAGAGAGATAAGCATCCAAAAAGCCTCACTATCATGAGCTTAATCTCTTGGTATACCCATTAGAGTGAGTGGGAGATTTGTAAGAGAGATAGTTCTATATGTATACCTCATGAGGCTCTCACATTCACCGCCTCTAAATCTCTATTTCTACCATGAATATGAAGTTCTCTTGGCCAACATAAGTGAAGAAGAAGATGAGAAGGAGTCCCTTGGTGAAAAGCTTCTCCTTGAATAAGGTGAAGTTAAAGGCGGAAGATCCAAGTCAAGAGTGGGGAAGTCCTTGAAGGAGAATGACTTGTTGCAAGAGGGGTAAGTCCTTGGAAAAGCTTGAAGATGCATTTCTTGAGTAGCTAAGTCCTTGGTAAGGTAGAAGACTCTTTGTCATGGATAGGTAAGTCCTTTTTAAGGTTGTTGGCTCCCTTGTCCTTAAAGGAAAGGCTACATACCCTTGATCTTGAACATGGAGGTCTTATGTTGTAACTTAAATGGAATGTAAGGAGTGAGAGATGTTGAAAAATCCTAGAGGTCAGCCTCTCTAGGTATTGGATGTACATCTTCTAGTTTGAGTTTGGATCACTACAAATACATTTGTTATTTGTTGCTTATTCAAAATCTTATACTTTTCTAGGCTTATTTAGTTCCACTCAAACTTCATACTTCCAATATTATCCTTGAAATATCTTGAAGGTCTAATTAATTTTGTTTAAGTGGTTTTAGATCTATTCACCCCCTAGAGCCTATCATTGATCCAAAAAGTGGTATTAGAGCGGGTATTATTCAAGCGATACTTCAAGTAGGAAAAGATGGGAAATTATCTAGGTGGGAGATACTACATAAATAGTTTGATCTTTAAAGGGATAAAATTCATCCATTCAAAGATAAGAATGCAATTCTATATCAAAAGTTCAAGTTTTGAGTGATGGAGATTTGTGGATGCTCCATACAAGAAACAAGAGTCAAGGATAGAAGATTGGGATCTAGCTACTTGGAAGAAAGTAACTTTGAATACAAGATACATCAACATACTCTATGCATCTCTTTCCCCCATTGAGTTCAACCAAATTCCTTTATGTGAAATGGTCTACCAGATATGGACAATGCTATGTGTCACTTATGAGGGGAAAAAGAAGATGAAGGGAAGTAAATTGTAAATTCTCAAAGGCCTTCTTGAAAACTTCAAGATGGGAAAGGAATAAACGCTAGCTTAAATTTACTCTAGGCTCAACACCATTGTAAATGGTCTTGCCATCCAAGGTCAACCTATGGATAAAGGTACACTCAACTCAATGATTATTAGATATCTTTCCAAATGCTGGCAAGAAAAGGAGACCAATATTGAATAAACAAAGTCACTTGCCAAAGTTCTTGTTAAAGAGCTCATAAGAAATCTACAAGACTTTGAAGTGATACTTGACAAGCAAGAAGAAGATGAAGAAGAGATTGAAGAAAAGAATCACAAGAAAAGGAAATGGTGATTTCTTTCCATTCTTCATCGAGCTACAAATTCTTTAAGGCTGAAGAAGATGCCCTATATTCCAAAGGTAAATTATACAAATGCAATTCTTCTTCCTCCACCCTATGTTTCAAATGTGGAAAGATGGGTCACTATAAGGATGATTTCGTAGAGTGAAAGACCCATCATCACAAGGGAAGGAAAGATAAGTACAAGAAGAAGGATAAATATCACAAGTTCTCTAGTGTCTCCTCCAACTCAAGCTCAAGTGAAAAATCTTACGGAGAATCTAGCTCAAGATCTAGTAAATGTTTAGAATGCATTATTACTCTCGTTGAAAGTTCAAATGAAGATTCATATGTGGTGCATCTATACTCTTTAGATATAGAATCTTTAATTTTCATTATTCATACTACTTGTGTATCTCTTAAGCCTACTAAAAAGAAAAGAAAAAGCTTTCTAAGATTGTTGATAACTTGAATGAAGAAAAAGATGAACTTGAACATATCAATATTTGCTTGGAAGATTATGTTAACAATATACAAGATTATTATCTAGAACTTGAATCGAAATTCAATAATGCAGAGATAGATAATAAGGCTTATGTTAGACAAGAAGATGCCCTAAACTTGAAAATTCTAAATTGTTTGATAAGATTAGGTTTCTAGAATCTTAACCTTTAATGCCATGTTCTAATGAAAGTATGTTAAAATTGTTGATTTCTCATGAATGATATTGATGTTCTTAGAACTCAAAATGAGGACAAAGACTTTGTTTTTCTAGGAATAAAATTTGAAAATAGTATTTATATTTCTAAATACTATGCTTGAAAAAGAGAATGCTTCCTTGCATGATAAAATCAATATCCTTGAATATTGTTCTTGTTCCATTAGTAGAGAGAACAATATTGCTGCTCTTCATATTGAAAAAGATTCTTATACAATGAAGTCACTTTTCTTAGAAATTGATCTTTTATATGCGCGAGATGATATTAATGAATTGTCGTCTAATACTACCTCTCTTATGCATGCTAAGCATACTTTGAGATCTTCTTGAAAATATTCTTTGATTGTAAAAAAAGAAGCATAGTCAAATCATAGACCATACTATAAACAAATGAGTAGAGATGGTATTCGACTTGATAGTAGCGAAAGGAACAACAAGGGAAAATGATCTCCAATATACAATGGAGAATCCTCTAGTTCTAAGGCTAAGGGAACTTGCAATCATTGGAATAAAATTGATCATTATTCTACATATTGTCCTTTTAGGAAACTCCCCAAGAGCAACAAAACTTGGCTGGAAAAGCTAGCCCCCCAAACCCAGAACTGTGTTTAAGGACCATTTCATCTTTCTTCTTGTATGTAACTTGCTAATGGATTGACATGAGCTATTGATTTGCAAATTGGTATCTCAATTCACATAAAAGAAAAATGGTAAGATGTGTATGGGTTGGCTGTTGGGAAATATGGAGGAAAATAAGGTAGAGAAAACAAATTTTTACTACAATATTCTCCTTAGATAGAAGATCACGTCAACAAGTATCAACTGGGAAGGAAGGGTTGTCGAGCATATATCTATTCCCCAGACAAGTCCAACACCTATCCTTGTTGTAGTGTGATTCTTTCTCAAGGCACACCTAGACGGTTGTCGGTAGTGCCCCCTTGTTTTGACACCACAAACGACGGTTAACAATGTCCTCCTAAAGGATGGAAAAGGCCTCCTTGCCTCTAGAGTATTCCATGCAAACCAATCAAAACTCCTCGTTGTGCTACTAGAGCCAGTGGGAAGGATTTGTCCCTCTCATTTTGTCAATGAGCCAACGTTGACTTTTCTCCCTTGCCATCTGTCCATTTTATGGGTAAGAGTGCTCAGGCACCCTTGATATTAGAATAAGAGAGGAAAACACTACCACATATTGTTATCAATTCTCTGAGATGTCCCTGAGAGACTCTCTAGGATTTCTCCCCCCTGAGATGATTTGAAAGGCTTGGTTACCCCTCTTTATATAGGAGGGCCAGGGCTAGAGTCTCCTGATCCAACTAGAAGTTGAGCGGATGAAATTTCATGAATTTTCACTACTGTGAATCACGAAGTGGTCGTTTCACTTCTGAAGTGCTTGTTTCACATTTGAAATGAGCATTCCATTTGTTAATCTAGTTGTTTCATTTTTGAATCAGTCGATTCAACACTTGAGTTGATTGGTTCACAAAGTTTTCTATTCACAAACATATTGGCTCCAAATGTGACAATTAATGCACAACATGACTTCATCATCAATCCTTGATCCAATCTTATTGATCTCTCAACTGTTCAATTCACAATCAGAACCATTTGGTTTATTTCAAATTTCAAATGGGGCATTTCCTTTATAAAACGATTGTTTCATGTTTGAACCTGACATTTCATTTCTAAAATGGGCGTTTCAAATTCTTGTAAACCAACTTTCAGCCAATGTTGTTTACATTGAATACCTAAACACTATAGGAATCAAGTTCAACCTTATTTATGAGTAAACTCCTATTTTGTGTGCATCCTATGCATGTGACCCTATAGGTCCAAAATTATGTTGGTAATGAAATTCCATCAGGAACTTATTGACATCACAAGCAATGAGTGGCATCTAGCAAGACATCATTGCTAATCGAGTAATTGGGAAGTTAGAGAACAACTTCAACCTACAAAATGTGATTAGTTTTACCATGATCGTATAGATCCTTTGTCTCTGATATCCATATTGAAGTATATACTTGGAATTTTCATCCTCTACAATGTTCAATCAAAGTTTCTTAAACTAGAGCAGACTGTTTGAGATGCATGTGAACTCATATCACATATGGACTCACATGAGCATGGCCATGCATTTTTGATTCTTTCTTAACAAGTGGGCATGATATCAAACTCTAGGAGGGACAAATGCAGTCTACATCACTCAGAGCCATTCCACATGTGTCACAATGTATCTGAGAATCACCATTATGGTAACCCTTATTCAAGGTTATGTTGGATGATCAAAGTACATCGAATGACATGTGTTGACTATAGTGATTTTAGATATAAGAACCACAATCACCACCATGACAATGAGAAATGGTTCTAACTACTATTTAATGGTATCTATGCATCATTCTCAAGGTGGGTTTGTTTGATACACTATTCCCTAACAAGTATTAATGTGTTTGGTTTGATATCACATATCATGACTAGTGAGATTCTATCATCAACCAACACACACTCTAGCCTTATGTATTACTATCGTCGATTAAGCTTCCATAGTAAAATCCACCTAGGGACATAACAATAATGTATACACTCTTAGCATACATATGATCTCATTGTTTAGATTCGCAACATGAAGACATATGTCATTGAGTAATATCATTTTTCATATTCTTGGTTACATTGGACATTAACATACCCTTTGTTTTGATGATGACAAACATTCCATACTTGTGGATCTAATGTGCTATTTGACTATTTCAGGGATCAAGGTAATAAGGCAATTCTGCTAAATGGAAAGATGAAGATCAATGCAAATTGAAATTCAAATACGCTTAATTGTATACATGTTCATGATTTTACACAAATGTAAACACCTGTAAAAAAAATATAATGTACAAGTACTTAGACATCATATAAATCAAGTGTTAGATCTTCTCTATCTACTTATAACCCTTAGCTAGGTTTCCCCCTAGAGTTAGAGTCACCATCACTCATTGAAACACACACTTTAGGTGATTCAAAATACCAAAAAAGGGACACCATCGGTCAAAAAACTTGTCATACGAGACACACTCGGTCAAAGTTTTTGTCAATTGAGCACCACCTGGTTCAAACATATGCGCACTATTTAATACCTCACACATTTGTGCTCTAAAATGGGTTTCGGCCAAAAATATTGTCGACCGAGCAAACCTCAGTCTGAAGCTTGTGACCGTTATACCAAGTGGTTAGTAGTTTGGAGTTGAAAATAGATGTTGCTACATACTTGCCTTAAACCCAGCCTCCGTCAAAGAAATGCTCAATCGAGACACTATTCGGTTGAAAAATTTTCTTGACCGAGCAAGTTTATGGATTGTTCTTTGAAGCACGAACAAATTCGTCATTGATAGCTAACAAATGTATACCTAATGACTTGTTAAACACTAAGAACACTCTAGAGTCTCCCTAGAACGCTCCTAAGTACTTGCAAACCATTCCTATAAAGAGGAGAGGCCTTAGGACACCTACAAGACAAAAGCTACATTTGAGAATACATTCTAGTGAGCAACAAAAACTAAACAACACTTGCCATCTTGTTCTACAACCTCCAAGTTCATGTCCTATAGTAATAGTCTTGTTCTACAATCTCAAAATTCATGTCCTATAGCCATAGAGTCTTAGCCACCTCATAGAAACGTCCATCCTAAGTGGTTTGAGAGGTCTAACGCTTGATATAGGATCAAAGCACGATATGTGATAGGTGTACTTCCTTTCTTTCAATCCCCCTTCACAGGTTAAATCTATTACGCTCCTTAGCTACTCCAAATTGTGGAGGCTTCTTGAAGGAGCTTGGTTGAAGCTACATCTTGGTAGAGAAGGCTTCTTCAAAGGGGTGGTTGAGATTACTTCAAGAAGGCATCTTCAAGGGAGGTTGGAGCTACTTCTAGGTGAAGGTTGTCTCAAGGTGGTGGAGCTACTTCATGGCGAATAAGGCTTCTCCAAGGGCTTGGAGTTACTTCAAAGAAGGATGCTTCAAGGAGTTTGAGGTTACTTCTAGGGGAAGGATAATTCAAGGAAGGTGATTGTATTTTATTGTAATATCCTTGAGAGGTAAATAAAATTAATCACTTTCAAAATCCCAATTGGAGACAATTGGGTAGTGGACTGACAACCTTTGATTCAAAGGTTGGAACCAATATAAATTGAAGTGTCTTCCTTGTTCCTCCTCCTTCATTGGTTGAGCGTTGAATTATTATTAAGATTAAAAAATCTCTATTCATCCCTATCTAGATCTTTCACATACATCTATCATTTTATATAATCATCTCATAATGAACTAACATATAGACAAAATTGACTTTGTTACTATCAAATCAATTGCATCATGCCCCGATCCAATCATCATACAATTGGATCTCTGGGAATACATACCAAAAGTTCCAGTTGCACTTTGAGCCAAGCACTTAAAAATCTTATTGCAAGTAATCCATCGTGCATCTGCTGGGAAAGTGTTTTAGCAATTATTAAGGTAGGCAACTTTTTCCAATTACATCTTATGTAATTCTTGGATAGATGGTTTGTACAACTTTTTGCCATAGTCATCACAATGCTTCTTGGCACTTAATCTCATTAAGGTCACCTAGTTAAGTCTAACCCAATAGCTAATAGGATAGCAATGCACCATTATTGGAAGGCCCACATGACTACTATTACACTTCCATAAGATGGATAACGCACCATGCTTGGTGCTCTGACGCTTAGTCGATCAGATTTTCATGCACATTTCTTATGGAAAGCATCTAAAACTTAATATTTGATTGAGAGATTTTATATTTAGAAATATACATGTATATCCATCACCACATGCTTATATATATCATCTATCTACTATATCCACAAACAAAAACAAGCAATTATAAAACACAAACGATGGTTACAACCATACTATTGTAATTCCTTGGAGCCACTAGGAATTACTACCACCTATGGTTCACATCACATGTAGCAACCTTTTGTTGATGAAGATATGTGTTGGAACCAATCTAGGTCGATTGATTCAACTCTTGAACATGATTGTTGCCTTTTTGGTCATTTTGTGGGTTCCTAGAATCGGTCGAATGGTCTTTGGTGCAAGCGTCGTCTGGACTCCTCCATTCAATCAGTTTGACCACCAACTGATAAGTCAACTCCTCTTGTTTTCATGTCTACTCAGTCTTCTAGTCGATTGGTTCGACCTTTGAGTCGACCAATTCGTCTAGAGAAGAATGCCATCTTTGCCACAATAAGAAAATAAAAGTATCCTAATCCTACTTAACTTATTACATTGTAATAGAGAAACCTCAAGTTACATTCAAGGGGAGCATGAACAACTATGAACCATGAAGGAAGGGTTGCAAGGCACATACCTAGTCCTAGGACAAGTCCAACAACAATCCTTGTTGTAGCGTGCTTCTTTTCCAAGTCGCACCTAGATGGCTGTCGGTGTGGCCCCTTGGTCTGACACCATGGACGGAAATTGACAACGTCCTACTAGTGAGTGACAATGGCCTCTTACCTATAGAGTAGTCCACGCGGACCACCCAGAACTCCTTGTTGTGCTACCAAAACCAACAAGAAGGAGTTGTCCCTCTCAATTTGTTGATGTGCTAGCGTTGACCTTTTCTCTTTTGTTGTCTCTCCCTTTTACCGGTAAGATTGTTTGGACTCTCTTGTTACCAGAACAAGAGAGGACAACACTACCAGAGCTTGTTGTCAGATCTTTGAGATGTCTCTAAGAGAATCTCTGGGATTTCTCCCCCCGAGATGGTTTGAAAGGCTTGAATACCCCCTTTATATAGGAGGGTCAGGGCTAGAGTCTCCTAATCCAACTAGGAGTCTAGAGGACATAATTTCATGAATTTGTGGCTACTATGAATAATGAAATGGTTGTTACACTTCTGAAACAGTCATTTCATGATTGAAACTAGTGTTTCAATTGGGAATTTGGTCATCTCACTTTTGAATTTGCCGATTCAACACTTGAATCAGTCAGTTCACAAAGTTTCCTATTCACAAACATATTGGATTTAAATGTGATGATTAATGTACAACATGATGTCATCATCAATCCTTGATTTGTCTTATTAGTATCCCAACTAGTCGATTCACAATATAAATAGTCGGTTCATTTCATATTTGAAATGGGCATTAAATTTCTGATACATTCGTTTCACTTTTGAACCTTGCATTTCATCTAAAATGGGCATTTCAAGTTCCAGTCAGCCAACTTTCAACCAATGTTGTTTGAATTGAATAATCAAACACTTTAGTAATCAATTCAAACCTTATTCATGAGTAAACCCTTATTCCAGATCCGTCCTATGTGTGTGCCCCTATAGCTCCCAAATTACATTGGCAGTGAATGTCCATAACTTACTTATGACATCACAAGTAATGAATGGTAACTAGCAAGACATCATTGCCACCCAAGTAATTGGAAAGTTGGAGAACAAATTCAACTTATAATCTATGTTTAGTGTTACTATGATCATATAGTTCCATTGTCTCTAATATCTAGATTATAATCAAGGCATGTTCAATCCATGTTCAACGTTCAACCCATGTTCCTTGAACTATAGTAGAAGATACATGTGAGCTTGATATCACATATTGAATCACATGAGCATGGCCATGCATTTCCCAGTCTCGGTTATCAAGTGGCCATGATATCAAACTCCCATACGAGGGACAAATCCCATCTACATCACTCATACTCATTCCACATGTGTCACAATGTATCCGAGCATCACCTTTATAGTAACTCTTATTCAAGATCATGTTCGATGATGTCAAAGTACATCGAAAAAACATGTGATGAGTGTAGTTATTTCAGTTCTAAGAACCACAATCACCACCATCACAATGATAAATGATTTTGATTACCATTTAATGGTTTCCATGCATCATTCTCAAGGTGGATCTGCCTGATACACTATTCTCTACGAATTATCCATGTGTTTGATTTGATATCACATATCATGACTAATAAGATTCTGTCATCAACACACACTCTATACTTATATATTACTGTCGTCTATTAAGGTTCCATTGATGCATTTGACTAGGAACACAAAAAGAATGTATATACTCTTAGCATACATATGATGTCATTGTTCAGGGTCTCAACCTGAATACATATGTCATTGAGTAATCATTCTTCATATATCTATCATGTTATATCATCATATCATAATGAGAAAACATATAGACAAAATTTCCATTGTTATTTTCAAATCAATTACATCATGACCTAGTCCAATCATCATATATTGGTTCTCTAGGCATACATACCAACATAGCAACAAGTGGAAAAGAAATGGCCAGAACAGAGGTAAAAATATTCTTGCTCATATCTAAACATTACTTTTTTGTCAAGTTTATATGCACTTTACATATGATTTTTGAGCTAAATTTGGTATATTGTGACTCTCATCACTTTCTTGCTCAAATGTATATATGTTTCTTTCATTGTGCATTGTTAACTTGCTTGCACATGTGTGGATATTTTTTATATTCATATCATGCCTCTAGATATATTTTTCAAAAAATGTATGCTTTTGGACAACAACTATCTTCGACACAGTTTGTCCTGAGGAAGCTCGATCGAATGACACCATGGGGTTTTGCCAACAAATTGGTGTCAATCGGGATCTTCAACCCAGAAACACGACTGACAGCACTGTGCACTGAATTATAGGTAGTTTATTGGGTGATAATTTCCCTCTTAACTAGATTTTCTCAACCAATGGCCTTATTCTTTTGGCACTCCCCTTGGTACATTTCCATTATATGCATATTTCAATGCTTTAATTTTCCTATCTTGCATACAACTCTATCTTTCCTAATTGCTATTGGTATCTCTGTATCTTCAAATTACTTGTCTTGAGTTTTTAGTTGTGATGATAATCACATTGGAACATTGTTTGTGATTTACCTTCTTCATTTCTTCTCTAACTTGCTACATCTATCTAGATGTATGTCTTGTTTTGATGCAACCTATAGTTTCTTAGTGGTAAACATCTTTTGGTAAATCATGCATATTTTCTAGTGAGTAATGTCCATTCATTCTCTTGACTTGCTTATCCCTATATATTGATATTCATCTACATCTACTCATATCATGCTTTACCTTCTGATAACATCTACTAGTATTTCATCTACATGTAGTTCTATTCTTGTTCATTAATTGGTATCCATCATGCACCATGCACATATCTTGTTTCATACTTGCTCAATCTTGATTCTTAACTTAAATATCTACTATCTTGAGTTTCTTGCATAGCCTTCTGATGCACGAAAAAGAGAGCTACATTACATGTAGAAATGGGAGCATTCAAAAAAATTTATGCAAATTTGAATTTCTTCTCTAGTGTCATATTTTGGTGCAAGACTAGTGTTTTTCATAAAGAAACGACCATATGAGAAAGACTCATGGCAAAGTCATGAGCCATGACATTTTTTGGTCGAATTCCATCATCTTGGATGTCAAATTCAGTGTGTTATTAGTTTTCTCCATCAATTTATTTCATATTTTCATAATTTCAAAGACCTTTTTGTTAGTTTTTCCTTGATCATGACTACAATTACATCTTGGGTTGTTAAAATGCATGCTTTGTTTTGCCTTACTTACATTACTTTGACAAGCCCTTTTGTTTATCTCTTACAATCTCCCTTTTCTAACAAGTTTAGTTTCAACTCTCCAACCCCTCAATTTTTAAAATGGAAAAGGGGGAGAAGACATGTTTTATGTTAAGTGAAGAAGACATATATGACTAGAATAAATAGTTTTTATAAGTTATCTAAAAGATAACCTTACAAGAAAAATATTATAAATGAAGGTGCAACATATGTACTCAATTCATTGAAACCCCTAGGTTTCTCCAAAGGTATGATTTTATCTATTTTATTTAAAAAGCATTCAATAGATATATGGAATTTTTTGTAATCTTTAGAAAGGGGAAAAGGTTGACTCAAGGGCAAAATAAACTAATCCCTTCTTTTGATGATGAGTAAACCATTTTACTTATTTGTTTCTAATGCTTCTACTTTAGTAATTTTAGATAAGATAGACACAATTCAAGTGCCTAAACTTGCAGATTCTAATTTGAAGAAAATCAAGTCATACTAGCACAAAGATGAAGTTTAAAAAATAGATAATTTTATCCTCAGATCTTTGGTATAAATCACTTGTAATGACTGTATGTGTGATGGGGTGGACTTTTGGAATCCCTAAATAACTAATGACATAAGTAAATTCATACATGATGAGCTAATTATAGGAGTTACAAGTGCTTTAGTAAAGTGTAGATGTTGATAGATGTTGATTTCAAGATTAATATCCCAAAGTTTATGTAATTTTGAGGAATTTTAAATGAATGATTAGATAGAGGAGTTTTGTCATTACATTTTTGTAGACTATAGCTCGAGAGGTAGTAAATCTGTGGTTAAAATTTGGTGGCAATTGAAGTATCTTAGAGGGAGTTATTAAGGTTTGAATTTTGGGAAATAATGAGTATATTTGATGATTTGTGGACCTAAGTTGCTAACCAATATCAGTGTTGCACTCCCCATAGTGGAGTTGGGTCTGTGTGGCCAATTGTTGTATCTATATCTTTGATCTAGTGGTGGCTGGCTCTAAATAGGAGGAGCCATGGATTCAATATGGGGCGAAGAGACTCTGTCCTTTGGATGGTGATTGGACAACTTGCAGTTGTTCTCGTACCTTCGGTTACAACACATATCATTGGGGGAGAGGAAAAAGTTGTGACTTCCCCACCACTTCGTAGATCGTGTCTCAAGAGGGGGAAATAGACCAACAGTTTCTTTCATCTTGGTGTGATGAATTGAAAGACCCCCTTATTTGGATCAGATGAAGTACAGATGAGAGAGAAGGAGCCCCACCCCTCAGCTGCTTCTCCTTTGTAGTGATCATGTCATGGAAGGAAGTAGGATAGGAAGAAAGTGTGGCCACCAAAGGGATCTAAGTAGGGGATATCGGACCTGCAATCAGGGAGATTGATCCCTTGAGCTTTCTGGGCACCTCCACAGTGGTGTTTATAGTGGACGAACTCCAGTTCACTGGAGAAGAAGATGGATTTTGGGGGCAACATGGAGTGCATCCCACTGGGCTATGAAGGTGCCATCGTGTTCCTCGAGGAAGTCTGAATCTTATGGAATCCCTGGATTGAAGCTTCATTATGTGGAGGGGATTTTCCCCCTTTCCCCACCACTACAGCGGTGGCCATGGTTGAAAGCTTGTGGCCATGGAGCTCAGGGGCAGATGGCCAATAGCCTTGCAATTGAGGAGCAATGTAGACGGATCTTGAAGCTTGATGTAGTTTCAGAGGTTTAGGAAGGGGACCTGAGCATGACTCCTTGCTCGCTGGAAATCTCCCTCACGACGACGGCTGCAAGATAGAGCCCACAGACGCGTTAGGCATGGAACGAGAGAGAGGGCGAGCGTCAACATCGCATGGACCAGGGAAAGAAAGAGACCGGACCGGGTTCAGTTGCCAGACCACCAGCCCAATTATTGAACCACCGAGATTCAACCGGTTCATTCATGCTAGACCAAGAGAGGATGCACCCCCTTGCTAGCCATGTGGCCGAAGCAGATCGACCTAGAAAGTTAAATAGTTTAATAATTGCATAGATTTTAGATAAATCATAGAAAATATTCTGATTATCAGAAAAATACAAACAAGGTACCATTTTTCTTAGGAAAATAGTAGAACAAGATAGAACCATAATATCACTAATTCAATGCTTAAATATCAGAGTTATCATGTAAGATGTAAAATGGTATTTTCATGTCTAATAAATAATAAATGTTGGCCTCAAATTATGAGAATGTTCCAGTAACTCCTAAACATGTTTTAGAATCTATGTGACATCAGATATGATCATGTTATGGCACATAATCATGTATTTTTGCTTAGAATGTCTATCTTGGGCTAATAACCCTAAATTAAATGCAATAAATACATACATGCTCAATAAATGATGAAATTCACAAAATAACCTCATATCTGAAATTGGAAGCTAATATGTAAATTAGAGATCAGTTTTATACATGAAATCCATGTTATATGAAGTTGACCCTTAATACATGGTTTAAAACCCTACTTTAGGTTAATGATGTAACCTAGAGTTAATATGTGACATAATGTCAATATGTTCACCTAATGATGGAAAACACGATTATCAATTAATGAACAATAATTTGGAATATAAGATCAGTAAGATAATCCCAAGACAAGAATACAAGTAACAATGAGAATATCTCAATGAACTAAGTGAAACCCTAATGAATCATACTAGGGTTAAGATGGTGAGAGTCTAATGATAGTATGTGATCTTGTCTTTATTAGGGTTTGGCCTGGGATATATAGTTGACATCAGGAATGTGATATGTGATTAGGATATCTCTTAATCAAGGTACGCCATTACCTCTTACTTGGCTTATTATACAATATGCTTCTGTTATACGTGTAGTAAAATACTTGGCATATGGTATTGGATGAAATGATTGTTCTTGTATGATATCTTTCTTGATTTTCCATAGTTATGACTATGAACACATGAAACATAAGATATCTTATCCAATATATAATAAAACTAAATTTCTTTGGTAGAATAGAGCATTGATGAAAGTACTAAATCTCTTTGGGAGAATAGTACATGTGAGCACTAAATCTCTTTGGTAGAATAGTGCATTTATGAAAGTACTAAATCTCTTTGGTAGAATAGTACATGTGAGAACTAAATCATTTTGGTAGATTAGTGCATGTGGTTGATCAACTTTACATATAATGGAAATGGGACTAAAATATGTGTTCTCTTTTGTTAATAAACATCTTTGTGCAAGTATATGATTTTTATTATATTGCTTTTGTTACTGCAAAGTATTAGTTTTATCTTATTGCCAAGCTTCATAATGAGAGGTATATTGAAAGACACGTAGGCATACTCAATAAAATATTATAGAATATTGTGCTGACATGTACCACATGTAATATTTTGTTTAGGTTGTGGTTATGCTCTTGAAGAACCAGGATAGTTGAGAGTTGTATAGTGAGCTAATGTACAGGTGGACCTGTTGTCTTAAGATCATGTTGTTTAGTGGTAGTACATGTATATGTAGAAGTTTTCTATTCAATGTGTAAATGTTGTAACAATTCATGATGTAATTATATGTTGAATGGTGAACATGTGTTGTACGGTTTTATTATTGCTCATGTGCATGTGCTACTGTGTTTTGTTTTGACTTCCTCTGATTTTCTTATTCCTAGCCTAGTGTGTGATGTTTAAATTGGGATTCTCACTGAGGTGAGGGTTTCAATTTGGATGTCACACATTAGATTAAGTTTTAGAAAATTCGGGGACGTCACAGGTGGTATCAGAGCATGAACAATAGCAAAGCCTGGCATTTGCTCATTATGCAACTCAAACTAAAGAACCTTGAACTCAAAACAAATTCTTAGGGTTAGATTATTCATCTTTAGAGACTGTATCTGACCTAGCCTCTAGGTTAGCACCTATATGTTTGAGAACTAGGTCTAGACCGGTGCTTGTTGTATAAGTCCTTATATGTCATTCTTTCCTTGTAGTGTAGCAGTATGGGACGTTACACTATTTGGAAATGACATACATCAAGGGAAGAGAAATCCTAGGCATATGGAGCTTGTTGTCTAGGGTAGCTACACTAGTCTACACCAGGTTCTCACCCTTTTTACTAGTTTTCATGACACTTTACTCTCTACTATGTGTGGGACACTCATTTTGGATTTGGTTTTTGATTCCATTCAGATCGAACCTTGATAGTTTTCTTTGATGCATGTTTTATCGGAGAAAAACTATATAATATTTTATTTTATATATATATATATATATCTATTTATATATATATATATATATATATATATATATAATACCAAAATATGTCCCCACACATGTACGAGTAGGAATTGGTCATGCAACCTAAGTGAAAGTGAATGACATCAATCTAGAAGAGAGAATAGTTCAAGATTAGATGTCTAGAGCCTTGTTAGAATATATGATGGCTAGAATGAGTTTAGGTGATATGATCTAAGTTTGATATAGTGATATAAGTTGGTTTTAAGGTTTTGAGGTAAGTTTTGATGATGCAAGAATATGTGATTTTCTAAGATAAGATAAGACAAGGATGTCAGTTAGAATGAGCCTCAATTTCTTATACAAAGGAGGACCTCCAGTGTTGGGACCAATTTTAGGGTTAACTCCAGAGAGAGTGAGACCCACTGGGAGAAGGTTAGAGAACCTAAACTTAAAGATATGAGAATGATGAGAAATATGTGATATGATATGTCCTAAACTAGAATACTCCTGAGTGATTGAGTTGAGTTGCTTTATGCATGATTCCTGTAGTCACATTGAACCCTAGATGTCCTTGGGAGGACCAAACCCTGGAGATAGAGAGAGGCTGGTTATATATGAACATGTGAATATGAGAACCTACCATCTGAGTGAGGGAGAGAGTCTGAAGACCCTGGAGGAGGCAACTATGTTAGTTTCTGTGAAGCCTCATGCTCAGGTTGGTGGTTCCTTGTAGGAATCTAGTGGTTGCATATATAGGAGAGTTTTCAGTAAGCATGTCTCATAGGTAGAGAACCTATGAAAAGAGTGTCATGTTTTGTTTGGTTTATGTTTGAGAGGCCAAAGCTTGTAACGTCGACCGTTAGTACCAATGAGGTAGACTTGAGAACCCTAGACCAAAGAGGGAAGATAAAGTTTGTGCATATGAGATACTCATAGATTTGAGTTAGCTCAGAGAGACTGAGCATGGCACTACCCTCATGATATGGGTTAGGAGAACCTCAGTTGGAGAAGATAAAGTTTTGATACATGGTTGATTTTCCACTCACATAAGTTTGTCTAGCACCACCATGATATAATATATGTAAGGATGTGACCTAATCTCGATATGTGATATATAGACATGATATGATGGAAACATAGAGAAGCATTAATAAATATCAATGCATAAATGGTTAACCATATACATGAATAATGATGATAATGTGATATTGTTGGTTAATATTATGATGAAATCACTAGTAAATGTTGCAATCCATTGTGAGAAATGAAATAAGATCATATGAATGAAACATGTTACATGAGGTGTTAATCTTAGGTGCTTAATAATATATATATATATATATATATATACATATATATATATATATATATATATATATATAATTTGACAGTTACCACAACAGAACGATTATGACACATTGATATGATCTAGATGGATAAAGTGAATTAACTATAGTTAACTCCCTCCTAAAAGGCATATGTTAATGATGAACATGTCTAAGGATTAGCTCAATAAAATGTTGATGACACATTGATATATGGGTTAATTTTAGTTAACTCATTTAGAACATAGTAATATGATGTGGAAACCATAATGCATGGGCAAAGATAAGGATGAAACCCTAACATATGAGATATGTAATGACATAACCATAGTTTCTAAACCCTTTTTCCATCTTTATGAGTGGGTGGTTCACATTAGATGTTTTAAAAACCTCGTAATAGTGGTTTGGATATGATTATGGAGTTTTGTTTTTGGATATGTTGCACATAGAGTTGTGTCCTACATATGGATGAAAACCTTTTGGTTTTTCCTTGAAGTAATAGAATGGCTTAATTTTGAGGACGAAATTTCTTTTAAGATGTATATGATGCGAAAGACTGGAATTTTGCTTAATTTTGAGGATGAAATATCTTTTAAGGTGTGTAGGATGTGATGGGGTGGACTTTTGGAATCCCAGAATAGCTAATGACATAAGTGAATTCATACATGATGAGCTAATTATAATAGTTACAAGTTCTTTGGTAAAGTATAGGTGTTGGTTGATGTTGATTTGAAGATTAATATCCCGAATTTTATGTCATTTTGAGGAATTTAAATGAATGATTAGATAGCTGAGTTTTGTCACCAAATTTTTGTAGAATGTAGCTCGAGATGTAATAAAGCTATGGTGAAAATTTGGTGGAAATTGAAGTATCTTAGAGGGAGTTATTAAGGTTTAAATTTTGGGAAATAATGAGTATATTCAATGATTTGTGGGCCTACGTTGCTAATCAATATCAGTGTTGTGCGCTCCTTAGTTGAGTTTGGTTTGTGTGGCCAATTGTTGACATTGGATCTTCAATCTAGTGGTGGCTGTCTCTAAATAAGAGGAGCCACATATTCAATATGGGGCGAAGAGACTCTGGCCTTTAGATGGTGATCGGACGACTTGCAGATGTTCTCCTACCTTCAGTTACAACACAGATCGTGGGGGGTGGGGGGAGGATGAAGATGTGACTGCCCCCACCACTTCACATCATGGCTTGAGAGAGGGAAATAGGCCATCAGTTGCTTCCGTATAGGTGAGAGGAATTGAAAACCCCCTTATTTGGATCAGATGAAGTACGGTCGAGAGAGAAGGAGTGCCGCCCCTCAGCTGTTTCTCCTTTGTAGCAAGTAGGTCATGGAAGGAAGTAGGATAGGAAGAAAGAGTGGCCACCAAAGGGATCTAAGTAGGGGATATCGGACCTGGGGTCAGGGAGATTGATCCCCTATGCTTTCTGGGAACCTCTATGGTGGTGTTCATAGCGAACGAACTCAAGTTCACTGGAGAAGAAGATGGAGTTCAGGGGCAGCATGGAGTGCATCCCACTGGGCTCTGAAGGTGGCATCATGTTCCTGGAGGAAGTCCAAATCTTATGGAAGCCCTGGAATGAAGCTTTGTCACATGGAGGGGATTTCCCCCCCTTCCCCGCCACCACATCGGTGGCCATGGCTGAAAGCTTGTGGCCATGGAGCTCATGG
Organism: Alisma plantago-aquatica; assembly: GCA_963693085.1. Taxonomy (NCBI): domain Eukaryota; kingdom Viridiplantae; phylum Streptophyta; class Magnoliopsida; order Alismatales; family Alismataceae; genus Alisma; species Alisma plantago-aquatica. The sequence continues at coordinate 1,262,104,804 of OY856412.1, forward strand.
GAAAATGGCCTATAGCCTTGCAACCGAGGAGCGTTGTAGACAGATCTTGAAGCTTGAAGCGGTGTCAGAGGTTTGGGAGAGGGACCTGATCATGACTGATTGCTTGCCGGATATTTCCTTCGCGACGACAGCCAGAGCCCGCAGATGCGTCGGGCGTGGAATGAGAGAGAGGATGGGGGCCAACTTCACGTGGACCAGGGAAAGAAAGAGATCGGACCAGGTTCAGTTGCTAGACTAGTGACCTAGTCAGTGAACCGTTGAGATTCGACTAGTTCATTCATGCCAGACCAAGAGAGGATGTGCTCCCCTTGCTAGCCATGTGGCCGAAGCATATTGGCCTAGAAAGGTAAATAGTTTAATAATTGCACCGATCTTAGATAAATCATAGAAAATAGCCTGATTATCAAAAAAATACAAACATTGTACTATTTTTCTTAGGAAAATGAGTAGAACAAGATAGAAACATAATATCACTAATTCAATGCTTAAATTTCAGAGTTATCATGTAAGATATAAAATGGTCTTTTCATTTGTAATAAATAATAAATGTTGGCCTAAAATTATGAGAATGTTTTGATAACTCCTAAATGTGTTTTAGAAATCATGTGACATAAGATATGATCATGTTATGACACATAATCCTATATTTTGCTTAGAATGTCTATCTAGGGTAATAACCCTAAATAAAATGCAATAAATACATACGTGCTCAATAAATGATGAAATTCACAGAATACCCTCATAATTGGAAGCTAATATGTAAAGCTGAGATCGGTTTTATACATGAAATCCATGTTATATGAAGTTGACCCTTGATACATGGTTTAAAACCTTAATTTAGGTTAATGATGTAACCTAGGGTTAATATGTGACATAATGTTAATATGTTCACCTAATGATGGAAAACGATTATTTGTTAATGAACAATAATTTGGAATATATGATCAGTAAGATAATGCCAAGACAAGAACACAAGTAATAATGAAAATATCCCAATGAACTAAGTGAAACCCTAATGAATCATGCTAGGGTTAAGATGATGAGAATCTGATGATAGTATGTGATCTTGTCTCTATCAGGGTTTGACCTGGGATACATAGTTGACATCAGGATTGTGATATGTGATTAGGATATCTCTTGATCAAGGTACACAATTACCTCTTACTTTGGCTTATTATACAATATGCTTGTGTTATACGTGTAGCAAAGTGTTTGGCATATTGTATTGGATGAAATGATTGTTCTTGTATGATATCTTGCTTGATTTTCCATACTTATGGCTATGAACACAAGAACCATAAGATATCTGATCCATTATATGATAGCACTAAATATCTTTGGTAGAATAGTGCATTAATTAAAGTACTAAATTTCTTTGGGAGAATAGTACATGTGAGCACTAAATCTCTTTGGCAGAATAGTGCATTTATGAAACTACTAAATCTCTTTGGTAGAATAATACATGTGAATACTAAATAACTTTGGTATAATAGTGCATGTGGTTGATCAACTTAACATATAATGGAAATGGGACTAAAATATGTGTTCTCTTTTGTTAATAAACATCTTTGTGCAAGTATATGCTTTTTCTTACATTGCTTTTGTTACTGCCAAGTATTAGTTTTATCTTATTGCCAAGCTTCGTAATGAAAAGTATATTAAAAGACACGTAGGTGTACTCATTACAATTTTCTTGAATATTGTGCTGACATGTACCACATGTAATCTTTTGTTTAGGTTGTGGTTATGCTCTTGAAGAAGTAGGATAATTGAGAGTTGTATAGCGAGATGATGTACAAGTGGACATGTTGTCTTAAGATCCTATTGTTTAGTGGTAGTACATGTATATGTAGAAGTCTTATATTCAATGTGTAATATCAAATGTTGTAACAGTTCATGATGTAATTATATGTTGAATGGTGAACATGTGTCGTATGGTTTTATTATTGTTCATGTTCATGTGCTACTATGTTTCCTTTTGACTTCCTCTGATTTTCTTCTTTTTAGCCTAGTGTGTGATGTTTAAATTGAGATTCTCATTGAGGTGAGGGTTTCAATTTGGATGTCACATGTTATAATAAGTTTTAGAAAATCTGGGGACATCACAGTTTGACTCGTAATTAAGCATAGAAAAAATCAGGAGCGCCTAATTCAAATGAAGCACTTTAATGGCATTTGCCAAAATTCATCAAAGATTGCCTTGTCGATCGAGTTTGTCCAGTGACAACTCAGCTGACAAGCTATGAGAGTCTTATCAAATCCCAACATCAACCGAGTTTGTCCTGGTGACAACTCAATCCGCACCCTACACTTACAAAATAATGTAAAGATGTTGATCGAGTTTCATCAAGGATAAACTCAGCTGACAACTTCAAATTGAATTTTCATATTGTGTTTTCAGTTGAGTTACTCAAAAGATAACTCAGCACACTACATTGTACAAAAAAGTATAGAAAAGTGTATTTAACCGTCTGGGTGTTGCAAAACTTGAAAATATTTATGTTGCACTACCCCAAATGGCTAGAATTAAATCCTAGGTTTCTTTACTGTCTAGGAATAATCCTCAACTATAAATAGGACCCCGTGGGCTTCATCTACTGGTTACCCATGTACTATGAAGTTCCCTATACTATATTGAGAGAGATTAGCCTCCAAAGATCCTCCATCCACTCTCATGACCTTAATCACTTGCTACATCCATTAGAGTGAGTAGGAGATTTGTAGTAGAGACCGTCCTACATATATACCTTGTGAGGCTCTCACTTCCACCACCTCCAAATATCTCTTTTTGCCATGAATATGAAGACTCTCTCTCTCTTGGATAAGATAGGTGAAGAAGAAGAAGAAGAAGGGAAGGAATCCCTTGGTGAAAAGCTTCTCCTCAGCGAAGGTGAAGTCAAAGGCAGAAGATAAAAGTCAAGAGTGGGTAAGTCCTTGGAGAAGGTCGAAGATTTGTTGAGAGAGTAGTTAAGTCCTTGGTAAGGCGGAAGACTCCTGGTCATGGATAGGTAGGTCCTTTTTAAGGTTGTTGGCACCCTTTTCCTTAAGTAAGGAGGTCTTATGTTGTCACTATAATAATTGAATGTAAGGAGTGAGATATGTTCAAAAGTCCTAGAGGATGACCTCTCTAGGAAGTGGATGTAGATCTCATAATTCGGAGTTTGGAACCACTATAAATACTTGTGTTATTTGTTACCTGTTAAATCATTGTCTCCCTTGGTATGCATGTATAATTTCACTCAAAACTTCATACTTGCAATATTATCCTTGAAATTCATTGAGAGAGTAGTTAAGTCCTTGGTAAGGCGGAAGACTCCTGGTCATGGATAGGTAGGTCCTTTTTAAGGTTGTTGGCACCCTTTTCCTTAAATAAGGAGGTCTTATGTTGTCACTCTAATAATTGAATATAAGGAGTGAGATATGTTGAAAAGTCCTAGAGGATGACCTCTCTAGGCAATGGATGTAAATCTCTTAATTTGGAGTTTGGAACCACTATAAATACATGTGTTATTTGTAACCTATTAAATCACTATCTCCCTTGGTATGCTAATATAATTTCACTCAAAACTTCATACTTGCAATATTATCCTTGAAATATCTTGAAGGTCTAATGAATTTTGATTAAGTGGTTTTCACTTTATTCACCCCCCTCTAGTGCCCATCATTATTCCAATAGCAAAGGGGAGATGCAATAATGGTTTGTACAAGCTCATTGTTTCCTATCTGAAGGTCTTCTTATCCAATAGATTTACCAAATTAACATGAAAGCTATGGAATAAGTTCCTGGGACATTAAATTAAAAGAATTCTACAAAAACATATTCAAAATAAAGTAGTATCTAGTTCTACTGAATTTAGTGATATATGTAATAGTTGCAAAATAAGTAAAGTAGGAAGCTAACTATTATTCATAAACACATAAGGTTGTCTAGACCATTTCAAACAGTGAATTTTGACATTTGGGGAAAGGCGTTATTTGCCACGCAACATGGATTTCTATACTATGTTGTTCTTACGAATGACTGTATTTGTTTCAAATGGTATATGCAAATGAAAAATAAAAGTGATTTATATTCCTTTTTTGTGTCCTTTAATAAAATGATTTGTACCCAGTCTGATACAAAGATACAGTTGTTCCATAGCGATGGATGAGGTGAATTTGTAAGTAACAATCTTATGAATTTTTTTAAGCATTGGATTATTCGTCATACATCTTGTCCTTATGATTTATCACAAAATGTTGTGGTTGAAAGGAAGCAAAAGCATATTGTTGATTTGGGTCTTGCAATGAAGTTTCATGCTAGATTACTAAACATCTATGGGATACAATGTTTTGTACAACAACTTATTTGATCAATACCAATATCGGACATGATTTGTCCCTATAAAAATTGTATAATGAAACACCTGGTTACAACTATTCAGAGTATTTAGCTGACTATGTTATCCTTATCTTTGGAACTATAGAACTGATAAACTTGATCCAAGATCTCAATCATGTGTCTTTATTGGTTAGAGTAACAAATATAAAGGATACAAATGCATGGATATCAATTTCTCAAAAGTTTATGAGTCAAAACATGTTGTATTTATGACAATCTATTCCCCTTAAAGTCACAGCCTAAGAAATTTTCTCCAAAGAAGACAGTGTTATTCATTATAAATGTATCATTGATGATGTTGTACATATAATGACACATGTAAAACAATATGAGTCACTTTTCCACAATCGTTCTAGTACTCATTTTCATATAGATGTTCTGAGCACTCAACTAAATGATGTAATTGATATTGGTGGAAGGAGTGATACATGTCCTAATTTCTTCAAATGTACAAGAAGTTTATCTACTGATGTTGAGAAGTCTTCAATAATACATGCACATTGTAATGAGTCCAGTGATAGCCTACATTCGTAAGAATATGATGAATGATAATTGTGCCTCTGATGAAAACAATCATGATTTAATAACACGCAGGTGAATCAACAAATAATATTTCTGATATTAGAAATAGTTCTATTACACATAAAGAGTCATCATCACATACACAACAAGATATAGTAGTTGTACCTATGATACATTGGTTAGAATAATGTATGATGACTAGGGGAATGAGTGGTACCATTAAAACAAACCAAAAAGATGATCTACAAGTGACATACATTCCAATTTGTCAAAGAACAGTTAATGAGGCTCTAAAACACAAAGAACGTATAGATTCCATGCAAAATAAAATTGATGCTATAAAAGTTAATGATAGATGGAGTCTTGTCACTCGTCCATCCTAAAATATAGTCAAGTGCAAGTGGGTCTTCAAGGCCAAACCAAAAGATGATGGAACCCTTGATAGATTTATGGCTAGACTGGTCGCAAAGGGATTGAATCAGGAAGAATGGTTTGACTATATTGAAACTTTGAATCATGTACTATAGTCACCTACTATCAAAGTTTTCCTTACCCAACAATTTAATAAAATTAGAAAATTAAGCAACTTCCATGTGTAATATTTTTCTTAATGGAGCATTAGATACCAAGTATATGTGGAACAACATGCGGGATTCAGAATCTTACAAATTCCATTTGTTGTATGCAAGTTACATAATGCACAGATGGTCTCAAATAGGCACCACAGCCATGGTTTCAAAAATTAGCTATTTTCTTCTTGAGCTTGGTTTTCTAACAAGTGGAGCCGATTCATCTCTAGTTGTATATCATCATGATGGTGTTCTTATATACCTTCTTCTATATGTAGATGATATTATCATTAATAACTCAACTCATGTGGATACATTCATCAAGCAACTAAAATCAGAATTTTCACTCAGAAATCTTGGCAGTGTTCATTATTTTCTTGGGGAACACACAAGGTCTCCTTCTCAAATAGATGAAACATGCATATGAGATACTACTTTGAGAAAATATGGATGATTGCAAACCAATTACTAGTCCCGTAAGATGCTCCTTCTTGCAAAAGAGTGGTAAATCCCAAGGTGAATCTCACAATGATCCTATTGATTATAGAAGAATCGCATGTTCACTAAAATATTTAACACTCGTATGACTTGATTTAACATATAAAGTCAATTTAGCATGTCAGCTCAATCATGAACCAACCGAAACACACGTCTCTTGTCAAGTACATTCTAAGATACCTGAAAGGCACTATAAACTTAGGTGTTCAAATCTTCTCTAGTTCAAATCTAAATCTAATTGGGTACTGCGATGCCATTTGGGTTGGGTGTTTGATTACTAGGCATCAAAATTGACTTTTATATATTCCTTGCACAAAACTGTATGTCATGGTCATCCAAGAAATAGGTGACAGTGTTAGGCTCAAGTACATAAGTGGAATATCACTCTCTGGAAACCACAACTATTGAGTTGACATGGTTTCCCAACTTCTTTAAGATTTTTAGATTAGATAGAGTGTATGTGCTTTTAGTTCTATGATAATATTAGTGCCTTTCATCTTACATATCCCATTTTACATGGGCATACTAACATGTAGAACTGGATTATCATTTCATTCCGGAGAAATTTTCCTTCAAAGAATCAACCAGCTAATATGTTCACTAAATCTCTACCAAAACCCAGATTCAGACATCTAATTTTCAAGTTGGTCATTTCATTCTCTCATACCCAATTTTTGGGAGGGTGTTAATCTTATCACTATATTTTTTTCTCATAATGAAATTAGGTTTGGTACAATATTACTAACTATTGTATAAATCCAACCCTTTATGTCTGTAATAAACTAACACTGGGCATCACCCGATTACACTTAAGGAGTTGGGTCCCTCTCTCTCTATATACCTATATATATTTGATAACAATGTAATGATGGCAAGTGCGTGATTCCCAAATCTTTTTTTCCCTATCAAATTCAAAGACCACAAAGGCCAACAAGCGCACAACCAAGCCATCACCCCAAAGAATGATCTTACAATTTCTGTAAATAGTGTATACCTTATGTCATCATCTTGTCATGGCACTGAAGAAGTTGTTTGCCCCGACTCTTGAATTTCCACAACCCATGGAAATGATTGTATTTCCACTTTGTCTAGACAATTTCCTTGTTGCTGGTATGTTTTATGCACCCATCATCTGATCTTCTCAGCCGTGAGGCTTACAAAATTTGGTAATCATTGAATGCAATGTACTATGTGTATACTGTGTTACATCGTCCTAGTGACTAAAACAACTTGTCTAATGCTATATCATATGGATACCTTCTTTTCCTAGTAGTTCAAAAAAAAATGAAACCCTCGCTTTCCCACAGGGGGCTAGGTTTCTTTTATTAGGTGGCGGCTAGCTCGAGGGAAGGGGTTTCTACCACGGTGAAGCAACACCCTGCTCCCCCTTAGCATGCTCTCGCTCGACGTTAGTAGGCCTCTACTTCAAGGGGTGCTTCCACTTCCTTGTTATCAAGCCAGCTGTGACGATTTTCTTACTTCCTTTATCTCTTACTTGCTTTCTAATTAGACTGCTTGTTTTGTTTCTCATTTGTCTGTCTCGTCATGAATCAACAATTTTGCTCTTCTCTTAGTAGGCTACCTTTCTCAGTCAGTCTTGTTACTTAGTTGTATGGCAGAATGTGTGTAAGGGTATTCTTTAGAACACCAGTTTGGTGTGATTATTCTACCCCCATTATATGATGAGGTCAAAGGTATTTCTTCAAACAAGCTATGCTTGTCAGCTAAGAAGAGGAGTGATATGTACATCATCGTCCTTATCAGAATTCAATATGAGTTTTGATAGTATATTGTATCTTCTCTTCACATTTGTATGCTATGTTAGTCTATCTTCTTCCACATGTAGATGACGTATGACTTTTCCGTAATAAAATTAGCCTTTTGTTTTTAAAATAAAATATGGGTAGCTTCTTCCTTTGGTGAAAAAAGAGGCCAATTATGATGATGCTTCTCAAAATAATTAGTTTTATGGTTAGCAACCTGGTGTTGTTCACCCTTCTTTAGCATTCGAACAAAGAATGTAATTCCTTTCCTAACCTAGTGTTTGATGCTCCAATATTCTATCTTGATGAATGTAGGTATTACTGTGTAACTTGCTAGCTTATTTGGAAAGAAGGAAACACAATAAGACTCATCATGAAATCAATATCACCATGTGTATGTCATGACAAATTTAGTTGAATGAGCCCGCTTGCCTACAATATAATTGGCAAACTTATGGATAAGAATGGGGCTGCATTTTTGTCACTTTCTTCCACTATGCATGATAGGATTAGCCTATACTCCTATCATTTTGGTCATAAAAGTAAGTGGATTTTTAATTCTTTCTACTATTTTCCAATGTAAATGACAAGTTTACATTATTTCATGACTAGAATTTTTCAATATTCAATAATAAAAGCAAGGTTTTAGAAAATTCCTTGAGTGTTGAGGTAATATTTATGGTTAAATTCATTACATGATGTGTAATACGATTTCATCATTGTTGAGTTTAGTTGATGCCCATTATCAAAGAATATGTAGTCAAAATGCATTTGATTGAGTCTCTGCTCACAAAATAGATAATGAAAAATTGGTAAATTTAGTATAGTGTACCACCACTTATAGCACAGTCATTTTTACATATGGTCCCACAAAAGTTATATTATGATTATAAGGAAACATATTAATAGATTGTTAATTGATCATGGAGATATCTAAATACATCATGAAGAATTGTGTAGAAATATATGGATGATTCTCCACAAGGTTGACACAACAAGGATCAAATGATTTTCATTTTCTTTTGTTTTCAATAATAAGCAATCTTTTCTTGAACTCAATTGCATATAACATGTGTTTTGGTATATGTTGCCTTTCATAATACTTGGTGAATGTATACTTGTGAATTTCATAGGAGGGACATGTGCAAATCAATTTCCACCCTAATTTTGTTTTATTGAAATCTTACAAGTTGTCGCACCCTACCAAAAATTGGAAGCAAATAGACATACTCAAGGAATAAAAATCTACCCTTTTCGATATTGAAACATCACATAAGAAAAGGAATTTTTGGAGATGCCACCAATTCTGCACACAAATGAGGAAAAGAGATAAATTGTTGAAGCCACAATGTCAATACGAACGATTATCCACACTAGATAAAAATAGGAAATTATCAAAATCAGAGATCAGATACGATGACCTAGTTACAAGTAGGGAATGATTATCACCCCTATGTCTCCACATAAATCAATATCAAAACACTATTGTTTTTGCGGAAATTGAGTGCTTTAGGATGGTTAAATCTAAAAAACCAAGGTAAAAAGTGATTTTTATTGGTGGGTGGGCTTTTAGGGTTGGATATGGTCTTGTCCTTACCTTCATTCCCCCATAAGTCCTAATTTTTAGGTGTGTTGTGGGCCTAATCACCTTAGGACCTCTCATAGAGGGCATCCTTTATTGGATATTAGGACCGATACGTAGGAGTTTAGAGGATGATATGCAGATGTATGATTGGAGAAGCTGAATCTGAGTTTTCAAATGTAAGCATGTATGCCCTGAGAGCCAATAATATATAATTGTAATGGAATATCTTGTAAATGTATTGATTAATAATAAAGTCAATTTTCCAATTTATTATGTTATATTTAATTATGAGATAATGATGTAACATAATAAATGTCTAAAGAATAATATTACTAAATTACATATGTCTTTGAGTTGATTAAATGAACAATGAGATCATACAAATGTTAAGAATATACATATTATTACTATGTCCCTAGTCGGATGTTATTGTGGAAGGTTGATCGACAACAATAACACACAATACTAGAGTGTGTGTTGGTTGATGACAGAATCTCATCCTTCATGATATGTGATATCAAACCAAACACATAGATACTTGTTAGAGAATAGTGTATGGGACATATCCAACATAAGAGTGATGCATGGAAACCATAATTTCTAGTCAGGATCATCTTTTATAGTGATGGCGGTTATTGTGGTTCTTAGACTTGATGTCATTGATCTCATCACATGTCGTTTGGAGTACTTTGACACCATCCACTGTGATAGAAAATAAGGGTTGCCATAAAAGTAGTGATAGGGTGCATTGTGTGAGACATGGGGATGACTGTGAGTGATGTAAATGGGATTTGTACCTCCTAAGAGTATGATATCCTGGCTACTTGATAAGCGAGAATGAGAAATGCATGTCCATGCTCGTGTGATTCAATATGTGATATTGAGCTTACATATATCTCAGGAAGTCAGCTCTAGTTCAAGGAACATGGATTGAACATTGAAGAGGATGATGATTCCATGCCTCAAGTTCAATATGGATATCAGTGACAAAGGAACTATACAAACACTATAACACCAATCACAAATTGTAGGTTTTTATTGTTCTCCAACTTTCTAATTACTTGGGTAGTAGTGTTGTGTTGCTGGATACCATTCATTGCTTGTGATATCATAAACTAGTTATGGACATTCACTGCCAATGCAACTTGGAACCTATAGGGTCACAAACATATGATACACTTGGAATATGAGTTTATTCATGAATAATGTTTAACTTGATTACTAAAGTGTTTAGGTATCCGATTTAAACATCAATTGTCTGACTGGACTTTCGACTAACCAATTCAAGTGTTGAACCAATTGGTTGGTTGAAATTTCATTGCATGAATATTGGTTGAACCAGTGCAGGAAGTGAAAGGTTCACTTAGTGAACTGATCGACGCAAAGTTAGTTAAATAACTAGTTCATGCGAAGAACAACCCAATTCAATGATGAATTTTATTGGATCAAGGATTAGTGATGACATCATATTGTGCATTAATTTGATATTAACTACCAATACAATTGTGATTGAGAAACATGATGAAATGATTGGTTTAAGGGTTGAACCAATCAACTCACATGACAAGTGATCAGTTCACCTGTGAACTGATTGTTTTTTCACTTGCAGGATGCAAAAGTTCATGAGATTCCATATCCTTTGACTCCCACACAGACTAGGAACCCAAACTCTATCCCTCCTATAACTGGGGGTTCTCAGACATAGAATTAAATCTGACAATTGTTGTCTTCTCTAATTGTGGTAACTGAGAGAATCCAAGAACGTCCTACTCAATAAAGGGAGAGATAGAAACAAAGAACAATTGTGGGAGAGGAAGTTGGCGGTAATACACCAACTAGAAGGGGACAACTCCTTCTCGTCTGTTCATCTTGAACGATAGGAGTTCACAGTGTTCCTTGTGGACTACTATAGAGGCAAGGAGGCCATTTCCTGTCTCTAGGAGGATAATCAAATGTTATCCATGGATATCAACCAGGAGCTATTACTGATGTTTTCTGGCTGGACTTGCTCCAGGATCACATATAACCTCACTAACATTCCTTCTCATTACGTAGTTATTGATGATATCTACTATCCAAAGGGGAATATGGTAGTTAAATTTTTTATTTTCACTTCCTACTCTATCATCATATTTCCCTATAGTGGTATCAGATCCATGTCAATTTACTATGCTTTGACATTTAATCGATATGATCAGATTTTGGTTTTCATCTTTTAATTTTTGCATACGATGTGAATACTTAAATTGATTAATGTGAATATCTGATTAAATAACCAAATACAATCCCAAAATGATATTTGTCACCGAATCACTGCAGGATGGTTGAAATGGAGGAGTGCAACTGGAGTTTTATGCGATCAGAAGATCCCTCTCAGGTTAAAAAGTAAGTTTTATAGAACAGCTATACGACCAGCCATGTTCTATGGGAGTGAATGTTGGGCGGTGAAGAAACAAGGTCTCAACAAGATGAACGTGGCTGAAATGTGTATGTTGAGATGGATGTGTGGGAAGACAAGAAAATATCGTTTGAGAAATGACTATATCAGGAATAAAGTGGGGGTGGCGAGCTATGAGGACAAGTTGCGTGAGGGCCGACTCAGATGGTACGTACATGTGCAACGCAGACCTACTAGTGTGCCTATACGAAGCAATTCTATTGAGCCAAACACTATAAATAGAAGAAGAGGAAGGCCTAAATTAACATGGGATGATCTTATAAAGAGAGATTTTGAATCTCTACATCTCAATCAGAATATGGCCCATGATAGAGCTGAATGGAAACGAAGGATCCATGTAGCCGACCCCAACATAGTTGGGATTGAGGCTTAGATGATGATGATGAATCCCAACTAGTATATAACACACACACACACACACACACACACACACACATATATATATATATATATATATATATGATTATATATATGAAATTTACACACATCGTCCTAAAAGTTTGTTTTGATGGTGGATGTGAAGCATGGTTATGGCCAATAGCCCTATATATCTGTGCATGATGGCTGTGGTTGTTTAGTCATGTTTATATCTCAGTTTCCATACCAAGCCTCTATCTTCTCTTCCAAATGAAAGTATTATTCTCTCCTTCCTATGATCCCCTCAAATGTAACTTGAGGTTCCCTATTATCATGTAGTATGTAATAGAATTATGATGGTTGAATTCTTTTACAATGAAGAAGATGTTCAACACCAGACAAGCTATCCTTTTCAGATGACGAGCCGATCGCCTAAAGGACCAAGGAGGACATATGTAAAGAACTCACTTTCCAGAAAACCCCAATTAAGGAAGGCCTTAAAGATTAGAATCATTAACTACGATTTCCCCAAGGGTCTAGATTTTAATCAAATAACAAGTAAAAGAATACAATTTCATTAATTCACAAGCATCACTTACAAGATGCTTACATGAACTTTCTACCATTATAACTATACATAGAGAAGAAGTGACTAGCTAATCCTCCTTACTTAGGTTAATGCCTTCACGCCAATTCATCTGGTTTATCATGTCTCTGAACATCTTTATATTTAGCATGTACCTAAATCGCTGACAAACAAAATCATGGATCATCATATAGAAATATATTGTACATGTGGGGTACATGCAACAATGTGAAAGTACATAACAACATACATTCCAACAATTACTTGCAAAAAAAATGGCATTTTCTTTTGCATGGTCTTTGTTTATGTGATACTCATAGTGGCATTAGAATTGATCAGAATGTAAATAAACATCTAATAGTTGAGTTGTTCAATCCTCAAGAAAGACTAGGTAAACACCAATGAACTAATGCGGGTAATCATATGCGTAACCACATACCTCATTGTAGAACCATGCAGATTATTGACTCATACTTTAAGCGTAGCATTCCATGAAGCAATTCAATCAAGAAATTACCTTCAATATGCATGCATCTAAATCCTAAAGTCTCACCATCACATTAATTAGATCAAACCTACTCATGTCCTAATCTAAGGTTTAGGTTTCCTTGTTATCCAGATATCATTAGAGACATGGCTTTAAAACCCTAGTTACTATATCCAACATATCTTGTCATGATAATCACTTAGATTCAACTATGTTCATTAACAACTTAGCAAGATATAATTTTTCATCTTAATTATTCATATGCATGACTATTCACATTAGAAGCCCTAAGCATCATCATTATTATCATGATCATCATAGATTCCTATTATATCCAACAACATTAGATAGTAACAAAAGAGAATAGCCTTTGAATATTTTCAACAATGCTAAGTTACACCTCAATGAAGTGTATGTAGCATGATTAACATACCGATGCAGGGTTATATTCTATAATAAACACTTAACAAATATTTTCCATACTTTTAGAATTAAGATCAGAATTACACTTCAAAAATAGTTTATTTGTGTTCCTCTCATTCCGCTGATCAATTTTCATATAAAAATTGTCTTCATCAGAGTTACTAATCATTTTCTACATAATTTTTAACATAAATATATCTAAGACAATTAGAGGTTGACACATCAATAAGAATACCTTTGATTCTTTATATCCAGGCTGACCTCATTTTAAGGGAGAAAGAGTCTTTTGTCCTTGCACCGTACATGTGCATGAAAGGGCATAATCGCCCTTAGTGAATAAAACTCTTCCATTTTTTTTGTGAGGAGGCCGCTCGCTATCCCAACGCATGGATGCTGGGATGGCTTCCCCGACCCTTGCAACTCGAGGGTCAGGCAATGCTTTCAGGGACTCCCTCCCCTTCCGAACTTCCTACCAAATCTTCACCAAAGTTAGCCAACCCCAGGACCAGTTGACAATGGATGGTAGCCATGTTTTCCACCCTCATCCTCTTGGTATGATGCTGGGTTACTAGGTATCTGCTAGAAGAAAAGACTCTACCTACCATTCTATAAGAAATCTCATACTTGCCCCACCTTCGGTAGGCGTGCTAGCCCTTCCACCAGCCAATGTTCTTTCTCACCAGCTACTCTTCCTCAATACAGTGGGGGGGCATCATCCTGCCTCGACCATCCTTGGTCCAGGGCTGCCATTGGTTGGTGCATCACCCAACACTATGCTAGGTGACAACCTCCTAAAAAAAACCGGTTCAATTTATTAACGAGTTGGAAGCAGCATTGGCACCACATGTGCTTCTTCAAGGCATCAAGGGGTAGTTCTTCGACACCTCATTATTTAAATGTATGTAGAGCCCCTAAGGTTATGGAGAAGAGGACAATGAAGAAGGTGGGTTATGGATGACATGATTGGGTCTACTTCCTATATATGCGTCTTCATACATCTTCACATATGTTTCCTTCATGTTACTTCTCTCTCTCTCTCTTCATTGGCATAAAAGGAAGATCACATACAATAATAACTTGCCAAATTTATTGTTGCTCTCACAATTATGATAAATCCCTTGGGGTAAAATTGCATGGTTGACAAAAAGGGAGAGATTTAAGAGATTCCCAAAATAGAACATATATATCCACGATTGATTACCAATTTTACTTAGTTGACACACAAAATCCATATAGGAAATCATGGCATTTTATTGGCTAATTGATCATGAATTCTAAATTATTCTTCTACCTCTTCCTTTGACACATTCCTCCAAAATAATAATGGGAACTTATTATTTTTTCCCACATATATTCAAATCATGGGGTTTCATTGGGATATCTATCTTTATACAAAACTTGCTCCTTTTAAATATTTCATACAAATCAATTATCATTATCTCATCGTACATCCATTTTCTCCCTATTTCTAGAATTCTCTTCCCTTTTGTTTCTATCTTCAAGTATACCAAAAGCCAGGTCAAGATAATTATGTTTGATGCCCAAAACTTTGTGTTGCCAATTATGGATAGATAATTACTCCTTTAATTATCTAAAACATCACATATTTTATTTAATTTTGGATACCGCATGTTATTCAATATTCCAGTTATCTAGTGATCCACAAAATATATCCTTTATTTATGCATGAAAACTCTCTTTTATAGATAATTCCACACAATTCTATATAAATTGTCCATTACTTTAGAAATCCCTTTAATATTGGATTTTCCATTATTTCTTTTATCCAAAAGTTTTAGTGGATTATTGCAATCCATAGAACACATGAAGTTGCTTTTATTTCTTTAACTTTTTCCATCAGGACACTATTATTCCATCAATAAAGACATTGGGTAATTATTAATCAATTCATGATTTATATTTCTATTATTCAATTTCATCAAAATTGAGGATATAACATTGACCCCTGTTTTAAAGGAATTTTGTCCCCAAAATTCACACCTAGTAAGCTCATGGTGAAAGATAACTCATCTTAGTTCAAACCTTAGGGTTAGCAACCCTTATTATATATCTCATTCATCTTTTTAGATATGCAAATTCCTCACATTATTACTAAGGTTGTAGTTGAATTCCATTCAAAGTATACTCATGTCCTTAGTATTTACATGATATCATCCCTTGGTTATTAATTTTATTCCATCCTATTGTTCATTATTTCCTATTAAGGGCGAGGTGACACCTCAAACCCTAGACTATTCCATTAAAACTCAACTTAAGGTATTCATTATTATATGTCCACATTAATCTTAACATGCTCTCTCCCTCATAATAAGATGAAATAAGCACTTGACTGCAACCCAAATACAAAGTTCATCCCATTCCAAGAATAGAGACAATATATCCACACATTACCTCAGTAGTTCACATTTTAGGTTGAATCGTTCTCAAGATGACTCCAAACCATACAGTTTTTAAATTACACATTTTCCCTATATTTCATAAAGTCAAATACCTTTTTCACTCTTGAGTTTGTACACATCTCATTTCATTATTACATGACTTCTTGTATCTTCTACGATTACACCTCATGTATTATAAGCCTTAGCCACTTTCTCTTGGTCTCTAGGGGTACATGTACTTTTTGGAGTGATCTCATCCTTATGCATCTTGGGAGTGCCTCTCACATTCACCCATACATACACCCATTGGGCCACATCAACTCATGAAGGTTTCCAATATCCTAAGACATGGGCTTGAGGTAAACATAGCTATTACCTCTAGACTAGATATTCTTGTGCATTTAGGGAACAATCAACTCTTAATCCCATTGTTCCATGTAACTTTAATACTCCCTACATGACCTTAGGATTGACTTAGGGTTCTACCCTTTCCTAGGGTTCATCTATATCACATTATTGTCATATGTAATTATTTACACTGGATTTCTTTCTTCTCTTATGATGCTCATGATTCACTTGATGTCCCCTCATCGAACTCATGGCAACTTTGTTTTTCGGGCTTGGCCTCATACTGTCAACTACTTCCATAGTGACTTTTCCTCATGTTCCTCAGAGATGGTATACTTGGGTTCAAAGAATCATACTCAATATATGTTCTTTCATATTTTATAAACTTAACTATCCACCCTTTAGGTGACATTTAAGGTTATCTCAATATCTTGAGGTGCCTTCTTGGCTCATGAGAAGAGGTTGGACTCTCTAGCCACAACCCAAACCTTTAGGTCTAGGGTATTGCATCCCCCATAGGTTCTCTTACCACTCGTGGTTTGACCCACCCTAGGTTGGCACACTATCCCTATAGTTGATCTAAGGGTTCCATATTATCATCTTTTTCTTAATGCAACCTAAATAAGCATTTATTGTTTTAAACTCGCCACCCTTATCATCCTTTCTCAATGGTGTGTCCTCTCTAAGGGGAGCCTCATTGTGAAGGATCCCTCTCGAAGGATTTTGGTCACTATTGTAAAGAGGCGAGATCATCACCTTAGTAAAATTTGAAGAATAAAACATCCATTGCAAACACACTCAAAAGGTATGCTGAATAGGTGTTAAATTTTCAAATATCAACAATGGTATGAAAAATCAAAAGTGTAGCAGAGGAATAAAATTAATCAATATAATCCATTTTGTAAAAGAACATCATCATCTCCCATATAGGGTTTTCATGGATATTATAACATAGGGATCTGGTACATGGAAATCTAAATTAAACCAAGTTTGTCTCCAAGAAACATCTTCATGAGTTAAGTCCATGTTGGAAGACATGTACTCCTTATTCTAATCCTAGGCCGATCTTCCATGCTCCTATTGTGCACTCTGATCCTAAGTCTGGGTGGTTGGGATCACCCAACAAGAGGAGAAAGCAAGGTATTTATTAAAATAAGGAACAAGAACAATGTAAGAATAAGAAAAGATAATATGGGGTGAAGATTCATCTATAATAAAGAGGGTCAAGAGTATGAGGCACATATCAAAAGTATTCTTGCCATAAACATCTGTAATAATAAAAAAGCATGCATGATTATAAGTATGATTATATTGTCTAAATAAGGGTTGAGGCTCCTACCAACCTCAACCAATATAGATGAAGGGAGAGTATACAGATTGCCAATCATCTACAAAAAATATATATAAAAATTGGGAGAATATACACATTCCCCTATGGAGTATATACAAATGTCTCTGGGTGAATATACACATGCCCAAACTATGGGTGGCTTGTACAAAGGTACACTACTTTAGATAATAAGTCATTATATCATCATGATAATGGAAATCATATGGCAAGATTAAGTAAAAATTTAATAGTGATATGGTGGGGGTACAAAATCTAAGCAAGTAATGATGTAATTGTGCCAAAAATAGAAAATATAGGAACTAAGGTTTAAGTCCATGCCTCATTAGGAAATTAGGGTTTGGTTATCAAGAATGCCCAACTTAAGGATGAGAATGCACATACCTAGACTTGAACATTCAAATCAGAGATCAACTTCTATCTTTCCAAGTCTTAAGTCACTCAAACCTATATATAATGTTTTTCGCATTAGTTAAGGTTCAATACATTTGATATAGGTAGAAAATCCTAGAAAAACAAACCTTCACAAAAACCCTAGATCAACTCTTGATCTTAACATGATATTGGATTCATAATTTCTTATTAATATCTTGACTCAAAATCCCAACTTTATAAATTATTATGTTTCTTATAATTATTATTAAGATCGTATGTAAAATTGAAACACTAAAACTCCAGACTTTAAAACGTGTAAATAAGGATTTAAATAAATTCCAAAAGATAGAGAAGGTTCTAACAATTCTAAAACACATTTTTACATAATTTTGGAACTTCCAATAAAAAAGTTATGGATTTTACAGTTCTATATATTTTTACTGGTTTTAGTATGCAAATGATGTTCTAAAGACCATACGGGTCTCATATTATCATTCTGAACTATATACCATGATAGGATATTACATGATACTACATACCATCATTAAAAAAGACAAAACAAAATTTGGAGAATGTGGAAAACTTGGGTAAGGGGGATATAACTACTTTGATTCTCTCTCTTTGATTTACTCAGTCTTTTCTCTAGAGCAGGAGATTCATGGTGGGTGTGGGTGCTCAACCCCCTCCTGCTTCTACCTCATCTTCTTCGGCTGCTTCTCTACCTGACAAGGATGGTTGGTTCTCCCCTTCCACTAACGTTAATGTTGGTATAGTATGCCCAGAGAGCCAATCATATAATGATTGCGATGAGGCATTAGATACCTGATTTGGTAATAATAAAGGTAATTTAATCTATTATGTTTGTCTTAGTCATGAGATGAAGACACATACATGATAGATGTCTAAAGAATGATGTGACTCGATGACATATGTTTTCAGGTTAAGGACCTGAACAATGAGATCATATGTATGATAAGAGTACATACATTCTTGTAATGTCCCTAGTAGGATATTATTGTGGAAGAAAAATAGACAACGGTAATACATAAGACTAGAGTTTGTATTGACTAATGACAGAGTCTCATTAGTCATGCTATGTGATATAAAGTCAAGCACGCAAATATATGTTAGAGAACAGTATATCAGACAGACCCACCGTGAGAGTGATACATGGATACATTGGAATGGTAGTCACAATCGTCTCTCATAGTGATAGTGGTGATAGTGGTTCTTAGACTTGAAATCACTGCACTCATCACATGTCGTTGGGTACACTTTGACATCTCAGACACATTCCTGAAACACGGGGTTATAAAGGTGATGGTTGGGTGACATTCACACATGGGGATAGACTGTGAGTGATTGAGATGGGACAAAGGAGTATGATATCCAGGGCCCCTTGATAAGAGAGACTAAGAATTGTATGGCCATACTCATGTGATTCAATACATGATAAGTGAACTCACATGCATCTCAGACAGTCTGCTCTAGGTTAAGGAGCATGGATCAAATGTTGAATAGGATGACATTCCATTCCTCGAGTTCAATCCGGATGTCAGTGACAAAGGAACTATACGATCATAGTAACACTATCACAGATTATAGTTTGAAGTTGTTCTCCAACTTTCTAAGTTACTTGGGTAGCAATGATGAGTTACTGGATTTTGCTCATTGCTTGTTATGTCATAACTTGTTATGAACATTCACTGCCAACGTAAATTGGAACCTGCAGGGTCACACACATAGGATACCCCTAGAAGAGAAGATTGTCCATGAATGATGTTTATATTGAGACTAAAAGTGTTTAGGTACTCAATTAAACATTTAATTGACTGACTAGACTCAGAACTATCAAGTTCAAGTGTTGAATTAGCTGGTTAGAGAGTCAGGTCGATTGGAGCCTTCATTGGCAATGCCAGGACTGCCAACCGACCAGTTCACCCTTGTGATCCGATCGGCTGGTGTGAGCCAACTAACTGGTTCACTTGGTAAACCAGGTGGCTCAAAGTCCTTCCAACTGAGGAAATTGGGATTTACCCGGTTGGAGGAAAACTTTCACGTTTCAATTGTTCAATTCGATTGGAATAAGAATTAATTGGAAACGATTGATGAAAGTCAATTGCAGGAAAGTTTGGGAAGTAAAATAATCAGTTCGCTGGGTGAACCGATCGTCTCACACTCCCAACTGACCGGTTCGCCTGCCGTAGTCCAAACTATTCATGGAATTTCCGGATCCTATTATTCCCGAACAGACTGGGAACCCTGACCCTGCCCTGTACTATAAATAGAGGGGTACTAAGGGCTTCTTAGAACACACATCTCAGAACATCAGTTGCTCTCCAAAGTTGTTTTCCTCTCTAGTTTTGCTAACTAAGAGAGCCTGAGCAAGTGCTACTCAACTAGGGAGGTACAACAAGGGAAAGACAACTGCAAAAAAGCAGTCTGAGTTCGGTAGAGCAGGTTGGTGCTAGTATACCAATAGGAGGGTCGTCTCCTTCCTACCAGTACTTCTAGAACGGTAGGAGTTACAGGTGGTCCGTGTGGACAATCTGTAGAGGTGGAAATGTCTGCCGCTCAGGAGGTCAGGTTAGCCACAGTCTATGGTGGAGGCCAGAGTCCATGGCAAAGACCAGGATCTGCACAGACACCGTCCAAGACATGGTGTTGAAGACCACACATGGCTGTGAGGTATTATCATTGGGCAAGCCCCAAGACCAAGTATATCTCACTAAAATCATCCTTCCCATTACATAGTCGTTGATGCAATCTCCTATTATGGGTTAAAGGGCAACAAATTTTTTGTTTCCGCTGCCTACTCTGAGGCCATAAAAATCCAATAGTGGTATGAGAGCCACATCAATGTACTATGTTTTGGGATAAATCTATATGATCAGATTTTGGTTTTACCGTCATTTAGTTATTGCATACGATGCGGATATTTAAAATGACTAATGTGCATATTTGACTAAATACCACATGCGACCACAAACTAATATACATATATGATATGATATATATGCAATTGATACGCATCACCCTAAAATGATTTTGATAGTGGCTGTGTAGTATCGTTATGGCCTATAAACCCTATGTGTGCTTGCTTGGTTGTGGTTGTTTGCATCTCAATTTGCATACTGAGCCTCTACCTTCTATTACACATGTAACTTGAGACAAATCGAGGTCCTTTCTCTTCTACCTTTTCTCCCCCTGAATGTAACTTGAGGTTTCCCAAAGATTTTGTAAAAGTAGGATAGTTTATTTTCTATTACATCAAAGAAGAAGATGCTCAGCACCAGACGAGTCAACGGCCTGGAGGACTGAGGAGGATTCCTAAGATGGAGGTGGATTGACCGGCTTATGGCCCAACTGCTTGTTGGATGTGTCTAGACATCAGAGGCCAAACTGACCAACTGACCAACCACGAGGCAAGCCGATCGTGTCATAGGATGAGCCGATCAACCCGGAGTGGTTCAAGTATAAAGATCATCATCAACAGTAGGTTGCATATGATGTAGGCCTTAGATGACTGTAATTTCTTATGGCTTGAAGGAATTAAAATAGGATGGCCATAGTCATCTCTTTTATCGATATTGTATGTTTTCTCATTGTGGTTATAGCATGTACATGATATGTACTATAAATATGTGATGATTGGATATGTATATGTACTTATATAAAATCCCTCAAATAAAATATTAAAGTGTAATATGCCTTCCATAAGTGGCACACATGAAAATCTTGATCAACCAAGTATAGGTTACACCAAAGCATGGTTCACGGTCCATCTCATGGAAGTGTGATGGTAGACATGTAGCTTCTTCCAAAGGAGGGTGCATGTTTATTGTGTCAACTTTTTGGGTCAGACTTAATTGGTGATTCTTGGAGAGTATAAGCTCCAGAGGAATGCAGATGATCATGGCAAAGAGTTTCACATGTCATCTATCCAAGAGTTTCATATGATCCAATTGGCATGATGGCCTACCTAAATAGTCAAGTTGTGGGCGATCAGCCAAAGATGACTCATAATTTGATGAAATATGGATCTTGGCCACTAGAAGATTGTACACTACAATCTTCCAAATTGATACACGAGGGTTATCAATTTGAACAAAAATAGTGGGAGTGAAAATTAATTAAAGGTCTAATCAATATCGTCAAATTTATCAAATCAAACAAACCAAAAAATGTTTTGAAAAGTTGCAAAATTCTTTTGTACAATCCAAATGACAAACAAAAATACATTATCATTGCGATCAGTTCATAAATGTGATAAACTTCAAATCTGGTTTGGGACCTTTGAGAAGTGTTCTCAATAGTGAGTGTAAACTATAAAGTCCTTGAAAGACCAGTGCCAGTGGAACCACTCCAAATGTGCCTAAGGTTAAAATTTTAATGCTTACTTGAAGTATGTGAATGATGCCTAAGACATCAAGAACCTTATGCTAAGCTATATGAATTATGAGTTGCATAAATAGCTTAAAGCATGGACATTCTTGAGATGGTTATACATCTTAAGAATCATGTAAAGCTTGAAAGGTATAATGTCTTCAAAGTAATGTTTGAGTATAATCAAATAGATGGAGATGAAGTATAATCTCATATCCTCAATATGATTGACCATATAGATTAACTATGATTTCTTATAGGTTCAGAGTTGACCAAACATATGATTCTACATATTGTTGTGTGAATCATATAGTTTGTTTATAAAATGTTGAGAAACATGGCCAAACCACTGTCTAAAGTGCTTTGCATGTTGATGCCAAAGCATGAATGAAGAAAGGACAAAACTTGTGATAATGATCAGCAGAGTGAAGTCCATAGACTAAAGCAAGATCAAGAAGTGTTTTGAAGTCAAGCATAGGTCCAAGTCTTCACCAGTCAAGATATGGAGAGGGGTAAGTTGTAAAGGGAAATAACCTATTTATAGAGGATCTCAGGTGGATGAAAGAGATATAGATCTCTACTTCAGAACCTATGAAGAAGTAAGCTAGAAACTGTGCGGAGCAAATGTTGCTACCATTACAGTTACAATATGACATTCAAGGGCATATAATAGATTTAGTGGATTGGTGTTTCATACATCTTGTATGACAAGAGTGTAATGGACTGCTTTTCATTTCAAAGAAATGATCTTTGATGGAAATACCTATGTCTCATCAACTATACTTGATAGTTAAAGAGACAAATGTGTGTGACACATGTAATGAATGACATGATAACTCAAACTTAAAGGTAATCAATAGTACTTCAATATATTTACTGATGACCTCAGTGGATATGGTAGTTTGTATTTAATAAAATACAAACATCAATCTCTTGAATTGTTCAAGGAAATCATAAATGAAGTACATAACAAACTTGGTATATGTATTAAATTTTAATATGATCGATTTGGTGATACTTTGAACCAAGAGTTTGAGAACCTTTTGGAAGATCATGATAATGTATCATGATAGACACCACTTGAAACACAATGATAGTGTATCATGAGAAGTGTATCAAATAAAAGGAATTACACCTTGATAAGTCAGAGTGTGATTACTAGCTAAACTTCAAATTTCCTTTCAGGAACGTGCTTAACACTAAAAACTATGTACCATATAATTATTTCAAAGATACCATATGAGATATGGAATGGCAAGTGTCCTGATATGTCTTTATAAAGATTATAATTGAAAACCTAAATAAGAAAATATTTCTTGAAAGGTTTTGTCCACAAATCACATAAATGTTATTTTGTTGAATACTACTTTGATATTCAGATCCAATAAAAAAGGTGTTTTGGATGGCTACATTCCTAGACGAGAACCTAGTTCTAAAGGAATCAGTGGGAGAGAAAAGTAGGACTCGAAATGTTTGAGATAAACAAGAAAAAAATTGAACTTAAAGAGGTACACTCGGAATAAAGAGAATCACAAAATGTTGTGGAATCTCAAAGTTCCTTAAGTAACACACAAAACTCATGGTACTAGTAGAACACCCTAGATCTTGAATTATATATGATATCTTATGGACAATAAGGCAGTGAGTTGATCATATGATGAGTCAACAGTCTACTTAGATGCTAATGAGATCTAGAAGTGAGACATGTCTTGAAGCCATGAAATCCAAAATGGACTCCATGTACATCAACAAAGTATGACCTTGGTTGATCCACCTGAAGGGGTAAAACCCATAGGGTACTTTTGGGTCTTCCAAAAGAAGACTGACATGGAGGGTAATTTGGTTGCAAAGAGTTTCTATCAAGTTCAAGGTGTTGAACATGATGAAATCCTTTTAGTAGTTACCAAGGATAAATCCGTCAGGATAATGCTTGCTATTGTAGCTTAATGTGACTATGATATTTGGCATATGGATGTTAAAACTAGATTCCTTAAATGGAATATTGTGTAGGATGTGTACATGATACAACCCAAAAGTTTTATAAATCCAATAATGCAAATAAAGTCCATAATGCTGCATAGATCAATCTTTGGATTGAAGCGGGCACCTTAGAACTGGGATCTTCTATTTGACAAGATAGTTAAAGAGATTGGGCTTAAGCAAGAATAAAGAAGTAATGCGTGATTACAAGAATTTATTCGGAGCACATGTATATTCCACATATTGATGGGGAATAACATCCTTATATTGCAAATATTAAACCTAGGAACAAAGTGTATTCTAAAGTTTTAAATAAGCATCCGATGTGATAGGAATCAAGATCTACAGAGGCAGATAACGAGGGCTTCTTGACCTAAGAAAGAGAAAACATACATCGAAAAGATGTTTAAAGGTTTCATTGTGATGAGAGAAAACATGTCCATGTTCCACGGAGTTAGTCTCTCAAGAGCCAAGTGTCCCAATTCTTATGAAGAATAAGGAACACATGGATAGATGCCATATGCATTTGCAATTGGATCTATCACATATGAACTCATCTCGTTATCTTGTATGTATTGGACATGACAAGAAAATATGAACTAATTATCTTGTATGTATTGGACATGACAAGAAGATATGAAGTCATCATCTTGTATGACATGATGATATAAACATCTAGTTATCTCATATGTATTGGACATGACAAATGAATATCTATCGAACTCTGGTAAGAGTTACTGGAATACCATGAATGACATTTTTATGTACTTGTGAAGTACTAAAAGGATTAGTTCATTTGTTATGGTAATTGGGAAGAGTTGGGTGTAAAGAGTTACACTGATGCAAGCTTCCAAAATGTCAAAATTGTGTTTGACCTTGGAATAATAATTTTTAGTTGGAAATGATCCAACATAAGACAATTTATTAATTCTACAATAAGAATCTGAGTACCTTAGTGTTATGAACACTGTAAAGGATATTGTATTGATCTAGAAGTCAATATGGATGAACTTATGGGAGGTTCTGACCATTGATGTCTCAACAGTAATATTGTGACAACAATGGAGCTACTGGTTAGGAAAATGAGTTTTAGATAGCATACTATGACACTTCCATCTCATACAAGTCTTTGTACAGTGAGGGGATGTGCATGCAATATACCGACTTGAAGAAAATGTTGCTTACCCTCTATAAAAGCACTTGTGTAGAAGAAACATGATGGACATGTTAAGATCACTTGGATTATGATTTATGGATGATTGCCTCTAAGTGCAAGTGGGAATCTATTGGTATAGTATGCCCAGAGAGACAATCATATGATGATTGCGATGAGGCATTAGGTACTTGATTTGATAATAATCAAGGTAATTCCATCTATGTTTGTCTCAGTCATGAGATGATGACACATACATGATAGATGTCTAAAGAATGATGTGACTTGATGACATATGTCTTCAGGTTAAGGACTTGAATAATGAGATCATATGTATGATAAGAGTACATACATTCTTGTTATGTCCCTAGTCGGATACTACTGTGGAAGCAAAATAGACAATAGTAATACATAAGACTAGAGTGTGTGTTGACTGATGATAGAGTCTTATTAGTCATGATATGTGATATCAAGTCAAACACACCAATATATGTTAGAGAATAGTAATATCGGACAGACCCACTGTGAGAGTGATACATGGATAACATGGAATGGTAGTCACAATTGTCTCTCGTAGTGATAGTGGTGAGACTGGTTCATAGACCAAAAATCACTGCACTCATCACATGTTGTTGGGTACACTTTGACATCATCAAATGCATTCCTGAAACACGGGTGTTATAAAGGTGATGGTTGGGTAACTTTGAAACATGGGGATAGACTATAAGTGATTGAGATGGGAGTTTTCCCTCGTACAAAGGAGTATGATATCCAGGGCCCCTTGGTAAGCGAGGCTGAGAATTGTATGGCCATACTCATGTGATTCAATATATGGTATGTGAACTCACATGCATCTCAGATAGTCTGCTCTAGATCAAGGAACATGGATTGAATGTTGAAGAGGATGACATTCCATTACTCGAGTTCAATCTGGATGCCAGTGACGAAGGAATTATATGATCACGGTAACACTAATCACAGATTGTAGGTTGAAGTTGTTCTCCAACTTTCTGAGTTACTAGGTAGCAATGATGAGTTACTAGATTCCGCTCATTGATTGCGATGTCATAAGTTGTTATGAACATTCACTACCAATGTAAATTGGAACCTATAGGGTCACACACATAGGATACCCCTGGAAGAGGAGATTGTCCATGAATGATGTTTAGATTGGGACTAAAGGTGATTAGGTACTCAATTAAACATACAATTGACATATTGGAATCAGAACTATCAAGTTCAAGTGTTGAACTAGCTTGTTAGAGTGTCAGGTCGATTGGAGACTGCATCGACAATGTCAGGACTGCCAACTGACCGGTTCACCCTTGTGAGCCGATAGACTAATGTGAGCCAACCAACCAGTTCACTTGGTGAACTAGGCGGCTCAAAGTCCTACCAACCAAGGAAATTGGGATTTGACCGGTTGGAGTAGAACTTTCACGTTTCACTTGTTCAATTCGATTGGATTAAGGATTAATCTTTGAATTAATTGGAAACGAGTGAGGAAAGTTAATTATAGGAAAGTCTGGGAAGTGAAATGACTAGTCCACTAGGTGAAATAATCGGCTCACACTCCCAACCGATCGGTTCAATTGTAAACTGACTTGTTTGCCTACTGTAGTACAAACTATTCATGAAATTTCCAGATCCTTCTACTCCCAAACAGACTGGGAACCTTGACCCTTCCCTTTACTATAAATAGACTGGTATTGGGGGATTCTATGAACACACAACTCAGAACATCAGTTTCTCTGTAAAGTTGTTGTCCTCTCTGGTTCAGGTAACCGAGAGAGCCCGAGAAAGTGTTACCTGACTGGGGAGGCACAAAGAGGGAAAGACAACTACAGAAAAGTAGTTTGAGTTCGGGAGAGCAGGTTGGTGCTAGTACACCAACAGGAGGGTCGTCTCCTTCCTGCCAGTTCTTCTAGAACGACAGGAGTTCCAGGTGGTCCGTGTGGACTATCTACGGAGGTAGGAGATGTCTACCGCTCAGGAGGACACGTCAACCACAATCTGTGGTGGAGGCCAGAGTCCATGGTGAATACTAGGAGTTGCATAGACACCATCCAAGACATGGCATTGAAGACCACACATGGCTATGGGGCATTGTCGATGGGAAAGCCTCAGGACCAGGAATATCTCACTAAAACCATCCTTCCCATTACATAGTTGTTGATGTAATCTCCTATTATGGGTTAATGGCCAGTAAAATTTTTGTTTTTGCTTCCTACTCTGAGGCCATAAAAACCCAATAGTTACGGTGGCAGGAGAGTGGGTTCATGTTGTGGCTGGGCCACCTCCCACTCTGTGGGGTGCTAGAACAGAGGACCCCAAAATTCCCTTCAGGTGAGAAGGTGACTAAAGGCTCTGGATGAGGATGACCGACACTATCCTAGAGGAGATGGAGGACTATCACCGTCACTCGGCGATCGTCCAAATACTTGAGAAAAATGCCACCCAATGCAGCTTGGAGAGTGGATGCTATGATTCTGGAGGCTGAGAGGTGCGTTGGAGCTATTCACCCTTGATGGTGGCTTGTACCTGGCTCAATTCTCAAATGAAACCAATCTAAAGAAAGCTACCGAGGGTGGACCGTGGTTTTTTTATGATCAATAGTCCTTGTGAGGAAATGGACGTGGGAGGATGACATCAGGCGGATGGCCTTCACTACTACCCCACTGTGGGTTTTGTCAGGTGACATTGGACCCCGTGTGCCATTGTTGTGATTACCCATGCCATCGGGGTACCCAAAACTATGGATAGAAGGTTTGATGGAACCACCATGGGGAGCACAAGGTTCTGTGTTGATATCTCAGCAAACACTGAGCCGCCTCCTGAAGTTATGGTCGAGTTACCAAATGGGGAGGAATGGGAAGTCAAGGTCAAATATGAAGCTTTACCTGATCGATGTAATGACTACAAAGTTTTTGGGCATGAAACAGGACAATGCCCACGAGCTAGGAGATCCATTAATGTTGGGACGCCTATTGTCTCTGAACCAATGAGGGGACGACAGTGTTGGATAGGGAAATTAACACTGCTTAACCTGAACAGGAAACAAAAGGAGATGGTCCAGAATACAGTTACAGGTGTGACCTCAGTGATACCTAATGGGGATAGTGTCGATATTCCTGTTGTACACATTCCTAATGATCACATGGTGTTCGTATTCCTTTCTGAGGCTTGGGAAGAAGCTGAGGTGATTGAGGTTATGCCTGAGACAAGAACAGACTCCAACGGAAACAAGAACAATGTGGTGGATGCTCCGGGTGTGGGAACAGTTGAAAGGGAAAGCACTCACTGTGATGGCAACCCGTTTGCAGTCCTGGAGAATATTGTTGATGAAGTCAAGATGGAGGGTCACACTAGAAGCCGAAGCTCGTGTTAGACGTACACCACAACTAAGAAGAAGAAGAATGGGAGGGGCTCTGGGGAAGGGAGTGGCTCCAAACACAAATAGTTATGTCCATCCTCGCAAGGAATGTGTGAGGGATGTCCTTGCCTAGGACACAAAGAAGACTAAGACATATTCTGCTTGAGATGAAGGCGGATTCTATTTTGAAACAAAGATCAGGAGGGTTGATGGGTGCCAGGTTAATCAATCTTTCCTGATACTTGGCAAACTATGGATAATCTGAATAAGGTGGTGAGAGGCAGGATTGTAGTGGGCTAGAAGCCACTCATCTGGAGGGTTCAACCCATTCACATTTCTGATCAAACCGCTTTGCAGAGTTGCTTCAATGCAGGGGCTTCTCAGGCATCATCACTAGTGTCTATGGGGAGAATCTGGAGGGCAACTGGAGTAGCCTTTGGGAGGATATTAGAAGTGCTGCCCAAAATGAGGTCCCTTGGCTAGTTCTGGGAGACTTCAACAATGTTAGACGAGCCATAGAGAAGAAAGGTGGTCTGTCCTAAAAGTGTCATGGATGCCTTTAATGACACCATGGATGATGCCAAGCTTCTGGAGCTCCCTTCCATTAGGGGCATCACTACTTGGTCCAACAAGAAAAGCACGAGTAGAAGGATTTCTAGTCACCTTGATAAAGGACTAGTCAATAAATAGTGGTTGAACTCCTTCCCTCAAGCAGACATTAGAATGGGGTTGCATCCTTTCAATGACCATGTGTGGATGCGGCTTGATCTTGCTACTCCTTCCTCCTCTCCGAAGTCGTTTAGGTTTCTTAATTTGTGGTGTGACTGGTCGGGGTTCAAAGATATAGTGGAACAAAGTTGGATAATTGAGGTGAAGGGTAATCCTCTATTTGTGGTCCTTAAAAAACTATAGTATAATAAGATGGCCTTAAAGAAATGATTGAAGGAGAAGGTTTGTAACATACCGAAATCCAGGGTCTTTCCTACAATTTACCCACATTTGAGATTTTCTTTGCCTTCCAGTCCATTTGGACCTTTTTCATAAATTTCCCATCCTTTTGGATCATTTTTGGACTCTATGTGCAATTTGAGCATTAATGATGGTGAAATTGCATTTTTGCCCCCAATTATGATAATAAAGGGGTGTTTGCACAAATAACCCACTTAAGGTAATAATTAAGGACTAATAATGCAAAATGGAGTTTTATGAGAGATAATAAGTGGATAATGTTAATTTGGAGCTCTCATATCTTTTTGGATAAGATATGAGCAAAAATATGTAATAGAATTAATTATGGGTGTAATTAACCTAATTTCCTTGTCTCCCCTCAAAAATGATAATAATATATCATAATATAATATAATGGTGATATTTTGCTCTTAAAGTTAATAATGGTTGGATATCTCGAATTTCACTCATATAATCCATTAAAGAAGCCTTTTCATATAACTCATTCATTTTAATATATTAAAATACACTTTAATAAGTAATATATTTATTAAAGGCCAAATAATGAGTAAAACGAGAATCTAATTGCATATCATTGTTCAAGACTTTAATGTGAGCTAATGGTTCAAATTTGGTGGCTTTTGGACTTCATTTGAACATTCAAATCCATTTTATAAGCTTTAAATATAGTGTAACCATGGTAACTATATCGATTTCATTAATATCATTTATTTCGTTGGTAACGCTATAGTCTGGCAAATTATTTTTTCACGCACCCAGCTCCTCATCTGCTCGCCCATCCGACGGTCCATGATTAACGATTGAGCGATCTGACAGCTCTTAAGCCTTCTTCCACCTCCGGTCACTCGAACAGAGCCAACCGCCAAACTCCTCTGACCTGATCTCTTCCTCTACTTCACAGTTTTGGTTTATGTTTCATGTGTTGAACTCGTCTCTTCGATACACTACTTTGGACCCCCAACTTATCGCCTACCTCTCTATGTGCAAGAAACGCCCAACCTGGGCCGCCTCCTCCTCTCCACCAAGGAGTTGCAGAGCAAGCTTCGACCTTCTCCACGCCTATTTAAGGACAGGAAAATAACCCTCGGCTCTGGTGCTTGTATCCTCCTCTCTTAATCAGCACCTAACTGCCCCTGAATGCCATGAGTTGTTCCCTCTTCTTCTCCGGCAGCGGCTAACTCGCCCCGACCATAGATACCACCTCAGGCCAATTACTCTTGTGGTGAGTGTTCCTGACACCTGGCGGTCCTTTTACCTTCCTTGTTTTTCCCCGCGAAAGCCCCCACCAGTCTATCCTAAAACCTGGTTCCGACCTCCACTGCCGCCGATAGGCAGAGTTCTCTAGTTCTCCTCCGGCAGCGGAAGGACCTGCTTTGGACTCGCAACGCACCCATAGTTGTTTTACGAGCCTTATTTGGCGTTCATCTCTCGGTTTTTGATGTTGTTGATTGGGTTTTCATCGCCCCTGTTCACCGACTGTTTCTGGAGCTATATGGTGGTACAGAGATACTCGTCTTGTGGAGAATGCTCCTCGATACTCACCGGAGCCCATCGGCCCCATTCGTGGTTCCAATTTGTCGAAAGGTGGCCAGACGTTGTGCAACGACCCTGGAGTCGAAGCAGGGTGTACAACCCTCGTGCCATGGCCAAGGTTGAAGAAGCCTGGTCGTGCAATGATGCCAGTGGTCATGCCCCTGTGATTGGGATGATTAATCATCCATGGGCATAATCGTAGATTCATCCCTTCCCTTGTTTCTCGCCAACGATGATGAATTGTTCAATTGATAGTACTTCCCTCGCTACTTAATTAATTTGATTTTACGAGAAAGGGTATTTTGGTCATTTCACCTACTATTTACATCGAATTGCATTTTCATTTGAATTACTGTCACACTATGGTTTTCTTGCATTCTGATTGGTTCATTTTACTTAATTCATAGTAAATCGATCCATGGTCAGAAAAATATAAATAAATAGTCGTTGGAAAGGATTTTTCATGTAGAATCTGATTTTATTGTTCTTGAGTCTCAATTATGATTCCTTTTTCGAAGTTTTCTTTGGATACCTATTTGATTATATTAAATGATCTAAAATGTGTAATTAATCTATTTTAACTCCAAATTGGGATATAAAATATGTTTTCTTAATCAGGAGAATGTGATTAATCGATTGGACTAGGTTTTGAGTCTTAAATCGTGGTTTTGAAAATAAGTCCCAACATTAGGGTTTTCCTATGCTTTAAGCTTTATAAATACTAATACATGTGTAATTTTTATAACTAGGGAAAAATGGAAGTGAAACAATATGATTGGTGAAAGTAATGGTAATGAATCTAGATCAGGTATGTGAAGCCTATTTTTGTATGTGATACATATTTTTGTATGTGGATCCTATTTTGGTATGTGATACTTATTCATGTATGTGATTCCTATTATATGTGTGGAATGTATGAATGTGAAATCTATGTGAAAACAATCCTAATCCTTCAGTTGGGTCTTATCCAACCCTACAAACATTTTGTGCTAGCCTTGATATCCTCCTAAATGCCTTTATTTGGATATTTACTTATTTTATGCTTCTAAGGCCAATGTGGCTCATCTAGTTGAATTATGTGAATCTTTCTACCACTTATGTTGGCTCATTTAGTTGGAAACATTGTATATTGTTGTTGCTTATGTTGGCTCCTTTATTTCATGGGTTTTATTCCCAAATGCTATGATGCAAATATTACTTTTATATTTTTCACTACTGCCAAGTGAACTATTAAGCATGATGTATTTTAGGCCAAATGACAATGTAGTGTACATGTCTACAAACCACCCATAGGGCACTGAGGTTTTAGTCCTCCTGCCGGGCACTGGGGTTTTAGTCCCCCTGCCATTTTATATTAGGCACTGGGGTTTTAGTCCCCCTGCCATTTTATATTAGGCACTGGGGTTTTAGTCCCCCTGCCATTTGGTGAGGTCCGGTAGGTGCCTCACCCTACATTGAGATGACTTTGTGTCTTAATATCATTCATTCTTAGTGATTAATTTAGTAGATTGATTATGGCAGTCTTCTCTCTCTTATTCTTATACTTGCCTCATTTCTTTTGAAATATCTTAGTGTAAAGAATCTTTTATATTGCAATGCTTTAGATTATTTAATTGTCCTATTTCTCTTGAATAACACATACATTTTTATCTATCTCTTGCTGGGTGATCCCAACCACCCAGATTAGGATCAGAGTGCGCATGGAAGCTTGGTGAACCTGCCTAAGGCTAAGGGGATCTTGCACATCTAGATAGCTTGGACTAGTTGTATAAACTTTGTTATGTTGTTTGTGGAGATAAGTTGTATTAGTTTTAAGTCTTCCTATACCTAGAACCTATGCTTGTATAAAGTTGTACTCCCATTTGGGAAATTTTTATAATGTACCCTTTATACATTTGAATAAAGTCAAGTTTTATTTCTTCCGCTGCCACACATTTGATGTATTTGTTTATCATGACTTTTAGTAGAGACTTGGTCTTTACAGCATGGTATTAGAGCATCAAGGTAGTCGGAATCTTAACTAATTCAATTTGTCTCCTAGATAGAACCTCTCTCCTCATATAGCTTCTTTAGAAAGTTTTTACCTTAGAGTTGACCAACATTGAATTAGAGTTATAATTTCATAATTAGAATTAAAATCTATAAGATTTGGTTGAATTGTCTATTGAGTAGCTATTAGAGTAAGAAGTTGAAAGTGATGGTGTCTAGAAAGGGTCAGAGCTTGGGGGATGGCAAAATTTTCCTCCGCCCCACTAGCTTGGTAACGAGGACTCCTGAGCTCATATGACCTGGCCTGGCCTGATCTGATACAAACAGCTCGAAATAGTCTTATGTGGAGTTAGAAACACATTATGTGGGCATATGTACATAATAACTTATGTGAACAAGAATTTACCAAACACATTATACTTGTAATTCAACTTGTTTGTTTATACACGAGTGAATATGTAGTAAGTCATATAGAGATAGTTCATATGCTTGAACCTTCACATATTATTGATGCACATAATAATGAGTTACTCATTAGTAATTGTGAATATACATAACATTGACTATGCCACCCAAATGGTAACGAGTGAATATGTAGTAAGTCATATAGAGATAGTTCATATGCTTGAACCTTCACATATTATTGATGCACATAATAATGAGTTACTCATTAGTAATTGTGAATATACATAACATTGACTATGCCACCCAAATGGTAAAATGTGTATGGATAATGCACCCTAAGGATGCTTTAGCATGTAATGATCATGTTGACATAAACCCTAATATGTAATCATCTAGCCTTGACAACATATACACATATATATATATATCCTTAATGCCTTTCATGATACATTAGTGACATTAGGTGTCATCATCACATAATATGCCTTGGTACATGTAAATGGATTATAATAACCTAATCATAATTGTGATCCAACTATCAATATATGTAAGGTATACCACCTTGTTCTCTAATGAACACCTCATCATAACTTGATATATGAATTAATTCATTAATATTTAATGGGTTACATCCTATTCACTAAAATGCATATAATGACTCAAACATGATAATGAATAATTGGATTCACATAAATATTCATAAATGCCTAATGTGAATTAAAATATGTATAATTTATAATATGAAGTGTAATGGATCAAAATGATTAATGATGTCATTAATATGAGTACGAAAGATGATATGACAATGTGCAATATGAACATTATTTGGAATTATTATAGGATTAATAACTTGTTGTATAATATTAACTTTTTCTACAAAATAATTTGTGATAATTCTACATGATAGCTTTAAGAGGATAATAGAAAATGAATTCATGTTATTAAGGTTTTTGACCTAATACATTAATTAATATTGAAATGGCTTAGTAAACCCTAATTGTTCTTAAAACCCTTGATGAGGGAAATACATATGATATAATGTTGAGATGTAATTGTTTTGTATAAAATGTGGCACAAGTGATGGTATAATAAATAAGATGCCTCTTCATGATGGAGATTATGCTAATAAGATAAAAATGTTGATTATGTTGTGTTTGATAAGAGGTTATAGGTTTTGTGGAAACCTTAGTGAGACTTAGCTTATGTGTAGAGCTTTTAGTACCTATCTAGTTGTTTAAAGTTGGGATGTTGCACACTTGCCCTCTCTTCCCTCTTGTTGTGATTTCGGGGACGAAATCCTCTTGAAGGGGTGGAGTGTTGTAACATACCAAAATCCAGGGTCTTTCCTGCAATTTACCCACTTTTGAGATTTTCTTTTCCTTCCAGTCCATTTGGACCTTTTTCATAAATTTCCCATCCTTTTGGATCATTTTTGGACTCCATGTGCAATTTGAGCATTAATGATGGTGAAATTCCATTTTTGCCCCCAATTATGATAATAAAGGGGTGTTTGCACAAATAACCCACTTAAGGTAATAATTAAGGACTAATAATGCAAAATGGAGTTTTATGAGAGATAATAAGTGGATAATGTTAATTTGGAGCTCTCATATCTTTTTGGATAAGATATGAGCAAAAATATGTAATAGGATTAATTATGGGTGTAATTAACCTAATTTCCTTCTCTCCCCTCAAAAATGATAATAATATATCATAATAGAATATAATGGTGATATTTTGCTCTAAAGTTAATAATGGTTGGATATCTCGAATTTCACTCATATAATCCATTAAAAGAAGCCTTTTCATATAATTCATTCATTTTAATATATTAAAATACACTTTAATAAGTAATATATTTATTAAGGGCCAAATAATGAGTAAAACGAGAATCTAATTGAATAGCATTGTTCTAGACTTTAATGTGAGCTAATGGTTCAAATTTGGTGGCTTTTGGGCTTCATTTGACCCTTCAAATCCATTTTATAAGATTTTAATATAGTGTAACCATGGTAACTATATCGATTTCATTAATATCATTTATTTCGTTGGTAACGCTATAGTCTGGCAAATTATTTTTTCACGCACCCAGCTCCTCATCTGCTCGCCCATCCGACGGTCCATGATTAACGATTGAGCGATCTGACAGCTCTTAAGCCTTCTTCCACCTCCGGTCACTCGAACAGAGCCAACCGCCAAACTCCTCTGACCTGATCTCTTCCTCTACTTCACAGTTTTGGTTTATGTTTCATGTGTTGAACTTGTCTCTTCGATACACTACTTTGGACCCCCAACTTATCGCCTACCTCGCTATGTGCAAGAAACGCCCAACCTGGGCCGCCTCCTCCTCTCCACCAAGGACTTGCGGAGCAAGCTTCAACCTTCTCCACGCCTATTTAAGGACAGGAAAATAACCCTCGGCTCTGGTGCTTGTATCCTCCTCTCTTAATCAGCCCCTAACTGCCCCTGAATGCCGTGAGTTGTTCCCTCTTCTTCTCCGGCAGTGGCTAACTCGCCCCGACCACAAATACCACCTCAGGCCAATTACTCTTGTGGTGAGTATTCTCGACACCTGGAGGTCCTTTTACCTTCCTTGTTTTTCCCCGCGAAAGCCCCCACCGCTCTATCCTATAACCTGGTTTCGACCTCCACTAGCACTGATAGGTCAGAGTTCTCTAGTTCTCCTCCGGCAGCGGAAGGACCTGCTTTGGACTCGCAATGCACCCGTAGTTGTTTTACGAGCCTTATTTGGCGTTCATCTCTCGATTTTCGGTGTTGCTGATTGGGTTTTTATCGCCCCTATTCACCGACTGTTTCTGGAGCTATATGGCGGTACAGAGATACTCGCCTTGTGGCGAATGCTCCTCGATACTCGCCGGAGCCCATCGGCCCCATTCGTGGTTCCAATTTGTCGAAAGGTGGCCATACGTTGTGCAACGCCTTCGAGTCAATGCAGGGTGTACAACCCTCGCGCCATGGCCAAGGTTGAAGAACCCTGGCCGTGCAATGACGCCCGTGGTCATGCCCCTGTGATGGGGATGATTAATCATCCATGGGCATGATCGTAGATTCATCCCTTCCCTTGTTTCTCGCCTACGATGATGAATTGTTCAATTGACAGTACTGCCCTCGCTACTTAATTAATTCGATTTTACGAGAAAGGGTATTTTGGTCATTTCACCTACTATTTACATCGAATTACATTTTCATTTAAATTACTGTCACGCTATGGTTTTCTTGCATTCTGATTGGTTGATTTTACTTAATTCATAGTAAATCGATCCATGGTCAGAAAAATGCAAATAAATAGTCGTTGGAAAGGATTTTTCATGTAGAATCTAATTTTATTGTTCTTGAGTCCCAATTATGATTCCTTTTTCGAAGTTTTCTTTGGATACCTATTTGATTATATTAAATGATCTAAAATGTGTAATTAATCTATTTCAACTCCAAATTGGGATATAAAATATGTTTTCTTAATCAGGAGAATGTGATTAATCGATTGGACTAGGTTTTGAGTCTTAAATTGTGGTTTTGAAAATAAGTCCCAAAATTAGGGTTTTCCTATGCTTTAAGCTTTATAAATACTAATACATGTGTAATGCTTATAACTAGGGAGAAATGGAAGTGAAACAATATGATTGGTGAAAGTAATGGTAATGAATCTAGATCAGGTACGTGAAGCCTATTTTTGTATGTGATACCTATTTGTGTATGTGGATCCTATTTTGGTATGTGATACTTATTCATGTATGTGATTCCTATTATATATGTGGAATGTATGAATGTGAAATCTATGTGCAAACCAACCTAAACCTCAGTTGGGTCTTATCCAATCCTACAAACATTTTGTGCTAGCCTTGATATCCTCCTAAATGCCTTTATTTGGATCTTTACTTATTTTATGCTTCTAAGGCCATTGTGGCTCATCTAGTTGAATTATGTGAATCTTTCTACCACTTATGTTTGCTCATTTACTTGGAAACATCGTATATTGTTGTTTTTTATGTTGGCTCCTTTATTTCATGGGTTTTATTCCCAAATGCTATGATGCAAATGTTACTTTTATATTTTTCACTACTGCCAAGTGAACTATTAAGCATGATGTATTTTAGGCCAAATGACAATGTAGTGTACATGTGTACAAACCACCCATAGGGCACTGAGGTTTTAGTCCTCCTATCGGGCACTGGGGTTTTAGTCCCCCTGCCATTTGGTGAGGTCCGGTAGGTGCCTCACCCTACATTGAGATGACTTTGTGTCTTAATATCATTCATGCTAAGTGATTAATTTAGTTGATTGATTATGGCAGTCTTCTCTCTCTTATTCTTATACTTGCCTCATAATTTTTGAAATCTCTTAGTGTAAAGAATCTTTTACATTGCAATGCTTTAGATTATGTAATTGTCCTATTTCTATTTAATAACACATACATTTTTATCTATCTTGTTGGGTGATCCCAACCACCCAGATTAGGATCAGAGTGCGCATGGAAGCTTGGTGAACCTGCCTAAGGCTAACGAGATCTTGCACATCTAGATAGCTTGGACTAGTTGTATAAACCTTGTTATGTTGTTTGTGGAGACAAGTTGTATTAGTTTA
Organism: Alisma plantago-aquatica; assembly: GCA_963693085.1. Lineage (NCBI taxonomy): Eukaryota > Viridiplantae > Streptophyta > Magnoliopsida > Alismatales > Alismataceae > Alisma > Alisma plantago-aquatica. Next base: position 1,262,143,293 of record OY856412.1, read on the forward strand.
AGTCTTCCTCTACCTAGATCCTATGATTGTATAAAGTTGTACTCCCATTTGGGAAATTTTTATAATGTACCCTTTATACATTTGAATAAAGTCAAGTTTTATTTCTTCCGCTGCCACACATTTGATGTATTTGTTTATCATGGTTTTTAGTAGAGACTTGGTCTTTACAGCATGGTATTAGAGCATCAAGGTAGTCGGAATCTTGACTAATTCAATTTGTCTCCTAGATAGAACCTCTCTCCTCATATAGCTTCTTTAGAAAGTTTTTACCTTAGAGTTGACCAACATTGAATTAGAGTTATAATTTCATAATTAGAATTTAAATCTATCAACTTTGGGTGAATTGTCTATTGATTAGCTATTAGAGTAAGAAGTTGAAAGTGATGGTGTCTATAAAGGGCCAGAGCGTGGGGGCTAGCAAAATTTTCCTCCGCGCCACTAGCTTGGTAACGAGGACTCCTGAGCTCATATGACCTGGCCTGGCCTGATCTGATACAAACTGCTCTAAATTGTCTATCTTTGGGCATGTTTCCTAATTGTTGAGTACCTTAGGAAAACCATAAGTGATGATTTGATCTCTTACACAAAAATCATCCTTAAATACCTTATACTCCTATGTTTAGTGTTTAGTGTACCCTATGTTACACCCTGAAACTTGGTTAGTAAATCCTTTTAGTGTTGAATTTTATGTACCCTTTTACCCTTAGCTTAGTTTGACTTAGTTGACCCTTTAAGGGGTGGAGTGAGGGTAATGGTGTTAGTACCCTATTTGGTTTTGCAAATCTGATTTCGAGGACAAAATCCCTTTTTAGGGGGATGGAACCCCAATTAAAAGCAAAATCAAATTCCTTTGGAGTTAGAAACCCTATCTATGTGGGCATATGTACATAATAACTTATGTGAACAAGAATTTACCAAACACATTATACTTGTAATTCAACTTGTTTGTTTATACACGCGTGAATATGTAGTAAGTCATATAGAGATAGTTCATATGCTTGAACCTTCACATATTATTGATGCACACATAATAATGAGTTACTCATTAGTAATTGTGAGTATACATAACATTGACTATGTCACCCTAATGGTAAAATGTGTATGCATAATGCACCCTAAGGATGCTTTAGCATGTAATGATCATGATGACCTAAACCCTAACATGTAATCATCTAGCCTTGACAACGTATACATATATATATATCCTTAATGCCTTTCATAATACATTAGTGACATTAGGTGTCATCATCACATAATATGCCTTGGTACATGTAAATGGATTATAATCACCTAATCATAATTGTGATCCAGCTATCAATATATGTAAGGTAACCCACCGTGTTCTCTAATGAACACCTCATCATAACTTGATATATGAATTAATTCATTAATATTTAATGGGTTACATCCTATTCACTAAAATGCATATAATGACTCAAACATGATAATGAGTAATTGGATTCACATAAATATTCATAAATGCCTAATGTGAATTAAAATATGTATAATTTATAATATGAAGTGTAATGGATGAAAATGATTAATGATGTCATTAATATGAGTACGAAAGATGATATGACAATGTGCAATATGAACATTGTTTGGAATTATTATAGGCTTAATAACTTGTTGGATAATATTAACTTTTTCTACAAAATAATTTGTGATAATTCTACATGATATCTTTAAGAGGATAATGGAAAATGAATTCATGTTATTAAGGTTTTTGACCTAATACATTAATTAATATTGAAATGGCTTAGTAAACCCTAATTGTTCTTAAAACCCTTGATGAGGGAAATACATATGATATTACGTTGAGATGTAATTGTTTTGTATAAAATGCGGCACAAGTGATGGTATAATAAATAATATGCCTCTTCATGATGGAGATTATGCTAATAAGACAAAAATGTTGATTATGTTGTGTTTGATAAAAGGTTATAGGTTTTGTGGAAACCTTAGTGAGACTTGGCTTATGTGTAGAGCTTTTAGTACCTATCTAGTTGTTTAAGGTTGGGACGTTGCACACTCGCCCTCTCTTCCCTCTTGTTGTGATTTCGGGGACGAAATCCTCTTTAAGGGGTGGAGTGTTGTAACATACCAAAATCCGGGGTCTTTCCTGCAATTTACCCACTTTTGAGCTTTTCTTTGCCTTCCAGTCCATTTGGACCTTTTTCATAAATTTCCCATCCTTTTGGATCATTTTTGGACTCTATGTGGAATTTGAGCATTAACGATGGTGAAATTCCATTTTTACCCCCAATTATGATAATAAAGGGGTGTTTGCACAAATAACCCACTTAAGGTAATAATTAAGGACTAATAATGCAAAATGGAGTTTTATGAGAGATAATAAGTGGATCCCTTGTCTCCTCTTCTTTTCATAATAATGATGGAGGGGCTTACTAATGCTATCAAGGTGGTGGAAGGATAGGGAAAAATTAAAAGCTTATGTATCAAAGGTAGCAAAGCGAGGACTCATCTAATAACTGATGACATGCTCCTTTTCCCTATGAGCCATGATAGTAGACTAAAAGAGTACAAGAAATTGCTTATCATTTTTGGGCGAGCAACATGATTGTACATTAATGCAATCAAATCTCAAATCTTCAACTCCAAGTTTTGCGATTCAAGAAGAGGAAGATTGAAAATAGTCGTGGGAGTTAAGAGAGGTGTCTGGTCTACGAGGTACCTTGGGGTTCCCGTCATGGGGGGCAGATACAGTGAAAGATTTTACTATGCTGGTGGACAAAGTCAAAGACAAAGTGGATAAATGGTCCAGGATGAATATATGTATGACTGGGCGTATGGTCATAATCAGAATGGTTATCTAGAGTATGGTGAGGTACTGGGGTTATCTATGTGATATACCTTTGACTTGTCTGAATGGGGTCACAACCATGTTTGTATCGTTCTTGTGGGGTGGTCGAAGCCATGGAGTGGCCTGGGGTAATATGGCCAACCCGTAGTATAGGAAAGGGGGTTTGCAGATTATTGATGGCCACAAAATTATGGAGCTTTGTACGTTGAAATGTATTGATAAATTCTGTAATTAACCTGATAATGTGTGGGTGTAGTGGATGATAAATAGATATGGGCCTATCCTTACCTTAGCGGGGTGCTCTAACCCTTCTAGTATTTGGAGAAGGATGTGTCATATGTATGAGGAAATATTTGGGTCACCTCATGTTGATATTTGGGTCATGTTGGGGTTAGTCCTACGTTATCCAACATCAACATTAGTGTTGAACCTGATGTGCCCTGGTTTCATGCTATATGGGGTATGTTTCACTGTCTAAAGTAGAGCACCCTTCTGTTAAGATTTATGTTGGATGGATTGCCCAGCAAGAAGAGGCTTGCTGGTTAGGGTATTCTGATGGATACTCAATGTTGTCTCTGTAATACAGGGGTTGAAATGAATGATCACCTATTTTTTGAGTGACAGTTCACTAAGAACATATGGAAAATCACATGCTTTAGAAACGAATGGGGGCATCAGACTCCTAACAACTTAGCGTACGCTACCAACTAGATTCTTAGCCGGTTCTACAACAAGGCGAAGGAGGTTAGCTTTGGGGGCTTATTCCTTACTTGCATCTTCCATCACATCTGGAGGGAGAGGAATATAAGGGTGCACAACAATGGTGCTATGGACTACAAGTGCTTGTGGAAATGTATTAGCAGGGACATTTGTTGGGCTTTTGCTTCTAGACTCAAAATGACAACTAACCTAAGTACAAGATCTAAATTGTATTGGGGATTTTGTAGATAATACCCTCAGTTAGTTTGATGGCCTTTGGCCTATTTTGTAAGTGTATAGCTTGCTATACTGTCTTTTGGAAATACTATTTACCTACTTCCAAAAAAAATGGAGAATGTAAGAAGATGGGAATACTCATGCAGAAAAAACACCAGAAATAAGGTCTTGAGGGACAAATCAGAGAACATGCAAAGGACCCTTCTTTCAGCTCTGTTCACACCATGACAAACGATGTAGAGCAAGTCAGGCCGGACGAAAATTTCGGAAAACATCATTTGGGTGAAATCACATGACATCAACAACATAGAAATAAAGAAGAGGGTATGGAGAACCTTATCCAAATATCTATTGAACTTCCATGGAGAGAACTGTCATCAATGAGAGAGCTTATGGTGGAGAGAACAATCAACTAGGAGGAGGCATATGACGATGGATTGCGTTCAATTGGTATAAGAGAAAGGGTGCACAAGGTCTAGTGGAGGCCTGAGTATAGGTATATATAGATGAGATTTGATTTTGGCTTCAGAGGGTAGAAACTTCTACAGCCTTGGAGAACAAGTTTAATCGTTTCTAGAAATATCTAGATTAGGCTTCAAATATGGTATGCATGAATGTGAAATTGAATTTGGAATCCAACACAACTTGTTTCGTGAAATTTCATTGAGAAACGAGGGAGTTATGTCCAAACTTCCAGACCTCTTTGATCCACGGTTACTATTGACGTGGCTCAATGAAAGCCATTTAATACAACCTTCCAACTTAAGTCTTTTGATGAATTAAATGTACAAAACTTTTTATAATTTTTTGAGGGTGCAAACCAAGTCCAACAAAATCAAAATTGAGTAGATTAGCTAATTTTGGGGTGAGTAATCCGATTTTGGTATTCATTTTTTATTTTTAGGAGTTTTAGTATTTTATTAAATACTTTTAAATATTATCAATTATTTTATTCCTTTAATGAGTTATAGGCATCTAGAAACTCTCTAAAAATATTAAACGTGGCCTATAAGAAATACAAAATTGATAAACATGAATTTTCCATTAACTATTTTTTTCAACATATTAATATTTTTGTTCAATGAATTATATTATCTCTCCTAAATTAACTAAAATATTAAAGATTGTCCAAATCATATGAAAATTCACAGTAGGCTAATTTGGTCATGCATATTTTGAATCTGAGATTTGCTATCACTTATGAAGTCATGAATAATTTATTTAATATATTTGGCTCTTATTCTTATTTTCTTTCCCTGATAGAATAAAAATAGTTTTTATTATGCAAATAAGGTGAAATCACCCTTAAGCAAACTAAAACATATGGAACATGAATTGTCCATTGATTTTATCCTTTGAAGTTCTTTATCACATTATTTAACATTTTGGGCTTTTACACACTTTCTTTCTCCTAATCTACACATGTACATTAAAGATTATCCAAATTAGTTGAAATTCACTCATTCGAAAGCTTAATGTGTAGGTTACAAATCTAAGATTGGTTTCCACTTTAGGAGTCATTAATTTATTTATTTGGATATTTTGGAGAAAACTCATATATTCCTTTTTAGAAAAAACTAAGTTATTTCTAGATATCCCAAAATTGTGAAAGTTAACCTCCAAGAAAAACTAGATCCAACAATTTTGAATCTTAAGTTACTTCCACCCAAAAAGTCTTCTTTTTTGAGTTTTAGCCCATTATTCATTATTACTAAAATTTCCAATATTAAATATTACACCACATTATCTTGTTTAAAGAGTTATTATTCAATTTTTTATCTCTATCTTATTCCAAAAGATTATAGAAAATTCTAGATAAAATTTATTATATCAATATCCCACTTAAGTGGTAAATTTGCATATTAAACCCTGATTGAAATATTAATTGAGGTATTTGTGCATAAACCCAATATTGGCATGAGTAGTGATCAAATATGCTCCAAACTACTAATAATTCCATAATTTCAACATTAAGGACAAAAAAGGATATAAAAATTAGGAAAGGCGTGTAAAAAGGGCTATATTGAGAATATACTCAAGTTTTGGTATGTTACAACACTCCATCCCTTAAAGAAGATTTCGTCCCCAAAATCTCAAGCAAAGAGGGAAGGGTGACTATGCAATATCTCAGTTCAAAGCTTCAGGTTGTTTCCTATAATCTATGGTACTTCTATAAACTTCACAAACAACTCCTCATAGGTAAGGTTCTCATGGACCACTAAGAGTTTCACTTTTGAGATTTTCTTTTATTAGAGATAACACAATTAATATTTTGAATTAGTATAATTCTATTCATTATGATGTTGCATCATACTTATTATTTTATTAATTGTGTGATGTTATATTCACATTGTTGCCAAAGAAGTTATGTTCCATTATTAGGCAAAAAACCCTATATACATGTATATATATTTATATACACACCCACACACACACACACAAATATATATATATATATATATATATATATATATATATATATATATATATATATATATATATATATATATATATATATATATATATATATATAAAAGATTAGGTGATTATATAACATTTATGTGTACCAATGTATGTTCTATGATTATGACACCTAATGTCACTAATATATCATGAAAGACATTAAGGATGCATATATTAAGGCTAGATGATTACAACTTAGGATTCATATTCTATATATACATACACATATATATATATATATACATATATATATATATATCCAATATTAGGTGATTATATAACATTTATGTGTACCAATGTATGTTATACGATTATGACACCTAATGTCACTAATATATAATGACAGACATTAGGGATGCATATATTAAGGCTAGAGGATTACAACTTAGGATTCATATTATACTTTACTTATAACTTCTTAGCATGCCTTAAGTCCATGGTTATGTTCCATTTATTTTACTCATCATATCATTAACTTTTACTGGTTAATGACAAAGTCAACATTATGTATATCCACAATTAGGATTAATATATGAGTTACACATATTATCTGCATTAGGTATAGGTTAGGGTTCAAACATTTGAACTATTCATTAGATGAATATTATATGTTCATTAGTATATAAAAAAACATGTGGGGTTTCAACTATAAGATGTTTGGTAAATACTAAGGATCCAACCATACTAACCTCATAATCATGGAGTTAAGGTTTCTAGAGTCAGAGCAGCTAGATTTCAGTATGTTGTACGATTCTATCCCCTTAAAAAGGATTTTGTCCCTGAAATCTAATTAACAAAAAATCATCAACAAACTACCATGATCCACTTGAAAGGTTAACCTCACAAGCCAAACTAAACAACCTCAAGGTACCATGGTTACTTATAAATCTTTTAATTGTGAGTATTTTAGGGGTTCATGTTGTTTATGTATCCAACTAAAAAGTCATATCCAACTAGAGTTGAGATTTAGGTCCTTGTGTCTCTAACCTAATATCCCTAAGGTACTCTTTTACAACCAAAGGCCATAAATGATTGGTTAGTTGAACTAAATATTCCTTGTCACTTCTTCAAAGACAAACTAGGTTTTAAGATATCTATTCCATCACATATTAGGGTGCACATCTTAACTAGAGTGGAAGTATGTAAGGCAAGGGTTCTAATTAGGGAGACAAAATTGAAATAGTCAGATTCTGACTACCATGGGCTCTAATACCATATTGTAAAGAGGTGAGATCACCCCCTTACTAAATTTCAAGAATAAAACATCCATTCCAAACACAATAAAAAGGTATGCTGGAATAAATGTAAAATTTTCAAATCTCATCAATGGTATTTAAAACATCCAACATGTGAAAATAGAATAAAAGTAATGACTATAATAAATTTTATAAAAGAACGTCATCATATCCCATATAGGGTTATCATGGATATTACAACATAAGGATCTAGTAGAGGGAAATCTATACTACACCAAGTCTATCTCCAAGCAACATCTTCATGAGTTAGGTCCATGTTGGAATCCATGTACTCCTTATTCTAGTCCTAGGATGGTCCTCCATGCTCATGTTGCACACTCTAATCATAAGCCTGAGTGGTTGGGATCACCCAGAAAGAGGAGAAAACAATGTATGTGTCAAAATAAGGAACAAGTATAAGATAAGAATAACAAAAGATAATATGGGGTAAATATTCATATATACTAAAGAGGGTCAATAATATGAAGAACATATCAAAAATATTATTTCCATAAACATTAGTAATATTAAACAAGCATGCATGACTATTAGTATGACTATATTGTCTAAAGCAGGGCTGAGGCACCAACCAACCTCAACAAAAATAGATGAAGGTAGAATATACACATTCCCAATCACCTATATATATATAGTCAGGCTAGTGTACACTCGAGTGTACCGGAGGCATCATACACTCATTCGTAGTTAAAGATGCAATAACTTCTTGAAAAATCTAAACTATTGATCTTTTTAAATATCTTAAGAACATACTATAAAATAAATTTCAGCTCACTTGGACAATTATAGGTTTTGCATCTAAAGGAGGCAAAAATCATGCATTTCAAATTAATTTTGTGCGTTGATTTTTTTGTCCTTTGATCAGTGACTTACATTAACCAAATGAGCTCAAATTTTGCATGAGGGCTATTATTATTGTAACCATGAAGATCATTGGATTAGATTTTGGAAAAACATGGTCTAGATAGTCAAACATCATTGGGGTGTACAGCGTGATCTGTACACTCGAGTGTATTCTAGCCTGACTCTCTCTCTCTCTCTCTCCATATATATATATATATATATATATATATATATATATATATATATCATGCTTGTGGTATGTATATGCTTCACTCATATCGCCCATGAGGTATATACTCCTCACCATATCATGTTTATGGTATGCTCACCTCAACATATCGGGTTACTTATGCTCTAGGGTTTTTCTATATCGGGTTGGAGTTCATGCTTGTCTCCCTATTGTGCATAGGGTGCATGACTTGTTTTCATATCGTGCACATAGTATTTGTATATCAACATATCATGCATGAAATATGCACTTCATCATCATATCATGTAATAGGTACCTACTCATTACCATATCATGTTAAGGGTGTATTCATTCCATCATATTGAGTTAGAGGTACTTCAACCCATATCGGGTTGGACCTTGATGATGTCACCATCATCAACCTCTAGATTCCTATTCTTACTGTTCTAGGTCATGAACAATAGTTTTAAGGTACTTTTGGAACTCAAAGGATCATCAATTTATCAAAGGAATTCAAAATTGAAAGTAGATCAACAAGCTCAACAATATTGATGGTGAATAATAACATAGTTGAGTTCAAGTTATATAACCCGCCTTATGAACAACTTCAAAGCTCCAAACTCCAAAGATTCACGTTCCTAAGGTTAAATATGAGCTAATAAAAGTCCAAGGCTTGAGCTCCTTAGAACTTTGCATGATATCTTCACCTTTTGTGGCCGATATCACCTTGCTTGACTGATATCACCTTGCTTGGCCGATATCCTTCCTCTATGGCCGATACCAATCTCTAAACTTGACACTCCCTCACTTGTGCACGATACCAAAGTGGTATGCACAATATATAAGAGTCTATGCATGATATATCAAGGAAAGAGAGTTGTGGGGTTTGTAAATTTTCATTAGTAAGTGAAAGATGAAGTATATATACTTGGGGTTCATGAAAGAGAATGTATAAGAGGTGTCTTCACCATATGCTACTAGGTGACACGTGGCCATGCATGGTTGACACATTTCCATGCATGCACACACACTTATCTTGACATGCAAAAGTCTATAGGATAATCTAGGGATAATATCTCGGCCATTCCTTGTCTTGTTGTATAAGGTATCTCATCTTTATCTCACAAATAAAACAAACTGATACACTTTTTGCAAGGAGCATCTAACCCATCATGGATTACCTCCCTGAGGTGCTTAGGTCGTAATGGCCTTTTCCAAGAGTCCAAAAACTGAGAGGAGACTCCCTCTATGGCCCCTTGGTCGATAGGGACTCCCATTCTAAGTCTACAACTTGATATAGCTCATACAAAGATTTCAACTATACAACTTCCATGGTCTTTTCATCACTAAGAGTACCATCACTCAAATATAGTTCAATTATGGTGTATCCTTCTTTCTCTCTCCTATAAATGATACATATAGGGAGTAGGGACACACTAGAGGTGGTAATGTGCATATGAACCCTATATTTTGGGTAAATTACAATTTGTACAAAAATTGGCACACAAAGCACTAGCATTGTTCAAACAAGCTCAATACTTGGATTTTAGGCTTTCCACAAGCCACCACTTAGCATCATCCTCTCTCTTATGATATTTTAAAACACTTAAGACACTTTCAACATGTGACATATTGCAATGTAACCCCTTATCTTGGGTAAATTGCACTTTTCACTCATACTTCCATATAATACACAAATAGTTTGCAAGACAGCCATCATTGATAACTACAGTCTGATAATAGAGTTGTTGTTAGCAATGATACATCTAGATAGTTATACTGATAAATCTAGTTTGATAATAAGTTTGTTGGAAGTTTCCATTCAAAAAAATAAATAGGCAAAAAATCTCATCTGACACAAGAATTCATTGTTGGTTATTTGTAATGAAGGCATGACATATCAACAGACATGTTGTATATAGAAGATTGGGGTCACTACAACATAATTGAATGAAACCACAAATAGCTCAAACAATTCAAGAAAACTCAAACTTATTTGTGTTTGGTTATCAAAATTTCCCAACATAAGTGTAAGAACGCACATGCCCTGACTTGAACATTCAAATCAGAGATCAAGTTCTACCCTACCAAGTCTATAATCAGTTAAACCTACATATAATGTTTTTTTCATTAGATAAGGTTCAATGTATGTTATATAGGTGGAAAATCCTAGAAATCCAAACCTTTGGAAAAACACTCGATCGACTCTTGATCTTAACTTGATATTGGGTTCAGTATCTCTTATTAATATCTTGACACAAAGTCCCAACTTTAAAAATTATTTTCTTACATGTTATTATAATTAAATCATAAGTAAAATCGCAACACTAAGAATATAGAATTTAAACCTTGGGAAACAGGCAAAAAAATCAATTCCATAAGATAGAGAAAGTTCTAACGATTCTAAAATATATTTTTGTGTCAATTGGATCTTCTAGTAAAAAGTTTTGATTTTTTAGAAGTCTATATATTTTTATTGGTTTTAGTATGAAAATGATGTTCTAAATACCATATTAGTCTCATATCATCTTTCTAAACTATATACCATGATAGGATATTACGTGATCACATCATTCAAACAAAGAAATAAATGGTGGAGAATGTGAGAAGAGGGAAATACTCATGTGCCAAAACACCAGAAATAAGGTGATGAGGGGAAAATCAGAGAACATGCATAGGAGCCTTCTTCCATCTCTGCTCACACCATGATAGACGACGTAGAGCAAGTCAGGGTGGATGAAAATTTGGGGAAAATCATTAGGGTGAAATTAAATGACATCAACAACTTAGTAACAAAGAAGAGGGTATAGAAAACCTTACCCAAACATATATTGAACTTCCATGGAGAGAAATGCTGCCATCGAGAGAGTTTACTGTTTAGAGAAAAATAAACTTGGAGGCGGCATATGACAAAAATTTGGGTTCAATTGGCACAACAGAAAGAGTTTACAAGAGCTAGTGGAGGTATGGGTATATGTATATATAGATGGGAATTGATTTTGGTGCTTTGGGGGGTAGAAACTTCTAAATCCTTGAAGAACAGATTTGGGCGTTAATAAAAATATCCATGTTAGGCTCCAAATAAGGTATGGAAACATGTGAAATTCATTTTGCAATCCAACACAACTTGTTTCGTGACATTTCATTGAGATACGAGGGGGTTATACCCAAAATATCAAACCTCTTTGATCCACGGTTACTGTTGACGCAGCTCAATGAAAGTCATTTAATACAACCTTCCAACTTTAATCTTTTGATGCATTAAATGTAGAAAACTTATTATAATTATTTGAGGGTGCAAAAAAAGGTCCAAAAAGGTTAGCTAATATTGGGGTGAGGAATCCGGTTTTGGCATTAGTTTTTATTTTTCAGGACTTTTAGTATTTTATTAAATACTTTTAAATATTATCACTTATTTTATTTCTTTAATTAATTATAGTCATCTAGTAACTCTATAGAATATGAAACTTGGCGTATAAGAAGTACTAAACATGAGGAACATGATTAATTGGTTTCGTTTTGACATATTATTTGATTTTTTGTTCTTTAAATTATATTCTCTCTCCTAAATTAACTACAATATTTAGGATTGTTAAAATTAGATGAAAATTCACACCTAGGCTAATTTTGGCATGTAGATTTCGAATCACAGATTTATTTCCACTTTTGAATTCATTTAATAATTTATTTAATACATTTCTCTCATATTACTATTTTCTTTCCCAGTTAGAATAAACTAGTTATTATTTTGCAAATAATGTGAAATTCACCCTTACACAAACTGAAATATATGGAACACAAATTTTCCATTAATTTTATCCTTTGAATCTATTTATCACATTATTTAACATTTTGGGCTTTTACACACTTTGTCTCTCCTAATCTACACATGTACATTAAAGATTATCCAATTCATTTGAAATTTCACACATAGGAAAGTTTTAATGTGTAGATGACAAATCTAGAATGATTATCACGTTTGGAGTCATTAAATAATTTATTTGAATATATTTGGAGAAAACTCATATATTCTTTTCTAGAAAAAAAAAGGTAAGTTATTTATTATTATTGCAAAATTTTGAAACTTAACCTCCAAGCAAAACCAGATCCAAAGATTATGAATCTTAAGTTATTTCCATCCTAAAAATCATCCTTTTATGGTTTTAGCCCATTATTCATTATTACCTAAAATTCACATATTAAATATTTCAACACCACATTATTTTGTTTAAGGAGTTATTCTTCGTTTATTTCTCTCTTCCTTGTTCCAAAAAATTATAGAAAATTCAAGATAGAATTTATTTTATCAATATCCCACTTAAGTGGTAATTTGCATATTAGACCCCGATTGAAATATTTACTGAGTTGTTTGTTAAAAAACCCATATATTGGCATGAATAGTGATCAAATATGGTCCAAACCACTCATAATTCCACGATTTCAACATCAAGGATAAAAAGGATAGAAAATATAGGTAAGGCTTGGAAAAAGGGCTAAATTGAGAATATACCCAAGTTTCGGTATGTTACATCTTCAGTTGACATTCATAGTATGTTACACCTGTAGTTGACATTCATACATAGGCTTATGTTTGTAAGCCCGATCACCCCTGTGACGTCCCCCAATTTCTATATACTTTCCATAGTGACATTCACAGATATGCGTGCACTCATATCTATAGATGTCAAAAGGGAAAATGTAAGAGATTAAGGTAGTCAACTAAAAACAGAGATTTAGCCAAGATCAAGTCCACATCATCATATAATGCCACACAAACATTCATTCATATAGATAGAATAAAGTCATTACATATGGAGAGAAAATATTGTTCTAGAGAAAGATAACTTTATTACATAGGATCTCACTCATCCTCAACATCAACTAGAAAAGGAATAAACTAACATCTAGCAAGAAATGAGATAAGAGGAAAAGATCTATCTAATATATATCCTCCATGTTTATTATTTTATGCCTTCAGGTACTTTGAGCATGCATTTCACTTTGTTGTCAATTGTTCCTTGCACCTAGAAAATACGAGAAACAAAACATCAGCAGAGCTGGTACGTGGTAAAACTTACACTAATAAGGTTGCATAAAGGAAAATATTTGAACAAGAAGAAAAGAGAGATAAAACCATTTCTTAAGACGAAAATCAGGTAAACATCCTTTTATTACAATCATTTTGATGCGGTTGTACTACACATATTGCACTTGACTTACATCTAGTGTGGGCAATATAATATCATGATACATCTAACATGGGCCAAGGAAACATACATCCATGTTAGGCAACATACATCCACACCAGGCTATGTGCTCTAGTAGCTACAACCCATCATAACCATTTATGTTACATTAGATTTGGCGAAGTATAACTCATACTAGTCAACCAAGCAATCATATTCAAATACGAGCATTCAAGGTATACATATCATAGGCAACCAGAAATCTAGTCTTATACTTATAAGACCACGTACCTGCTTGTTCAAATCAGATATCCAAAGATTTAGAATCAATCAAGAATTTAGTCACCCTGCAAAGAAAGCAAGGGTACAACATTACTATTGGTCCATGTGACCAAGACTAAGATATGTCCTTAGTTATTATTCCTTTTTATGTTATCTTAATCCAGATCAGGGATTTCCCATATTTTAATTGAGTTTAGAGATATTATCAAGCATGATCCATCATTAATTAGTTTGCTTAAAAGATAGCATTTAATTAATTAATTAGAAGATTTCCATGAACTAGGGTTTATAAGATGGTTGGATAAAAGGGAAAAGCAACCCTAAACATATTAACCATTCATAACATCAGGGTTTGTTTTAAAGATTCAGACCAATCATAATCACTAATTATCATCTAGTGATATTAATTTTGTTATAAAGATATATCTTTAATTCCATGTAGAAAGAGAACTAGATCTAGGGTTTCCCCCAATCCTTTGGTCATTTGTCATCTTAGAATAGTATTTCAAATTAATTAGAAATCAGGGTTTCATTTAGGGTTAATTACACCTTAGAAGTCATACCTCATCAAGAAAAACCATTATCAATAATTAATTATAATCAAGGAGGTCATTTAGGCTTTAGGCAACAATTTTTGAAAAAGTCAACGGATCTAGGTCCTGATAATATTTTATATGGATAGAAAATGTTTTTCTGATCAAAATGGTATATTGGTTTGTCATTTTCGGATAATCCTAGCATTTTCTAGAATTTTTCTAAGATTAATCATTTCTTAGATAAAAGAAACAAAATAAAAGGTAGGGTTTTACCTTGATCAACAGCCGGATCCATGTGGATCGACGACTCTTGTTGATCCAGGACTTACGCGGGATGGATCAAGCTCTCGTTGATCCTCCTCTTCTTTGCTGGCGAACGAGCGGGTCACCCGGGCAGCTCCAGCGAGATTCCTCTCGCTTCCTGGTAGAGATGGAGAGAAGATGAGATGTCGGTCGCGTTCGTGAACTCGTGCCGAATCCGGACAGCCTACTGGTGCGTCGTGGTTCCCAGTAGAACTCCACGCTGCCGCGTCCCTGGAGGAGGTCACCGGAGAGGAGGAGGTTTGAGAGGAGGGAGGGGTTTAGGACCTCAAAGCTTTGGTGGGAAGCACCGAGGGGGCTCGGCGAGGATGTTCGAGAGGTCGGATTGGTGCAAGAAGCACCGATGGTATCGGGCGGTGAAGGTGTCTGGAGGTTGATGAAGGTGGATTAGGGGAGCAGTGCTCGGGGTGTCGATGGTTGCAATTGAAGGTGTGAAGTGAGTAAAGGGAGCATGGAGGAGCTAATGGAGGCCTTATATAGGCGTGAGGGAGGCTAGGCAAGGAAGCCCTAAAATCTACCGTCGCCGCCAGGAGAAAGGGCGAGGGATCGGGAGTTTGTTCTCTCTATTGCGTGGATGAGGGGAGGTGAGTAGAGGGCCATTGAACTCGTCTCGGTGAGATGAGTCTATCCTCCAAATATCTCGCGCTGAGGTGACGAGATTCGGGCGCTAGCTATTTTGGAGAGGTTGTTGCACTGTTGAGGGTGGAGACCAGGTCTTGCGGGAGGTTAGGGATGATCCGGGGACCGTTGGATCTCGCGCGATCCCTGATCAGCCGATCGGACGGTCGTGGCTGATCCCTGGTTCATAAATCTGCCCCCAACCAGGAAAAAGGGGTGCGTGACATATATTTATCAAATGGGAATGGAAACTTAGGTCCTAGGGATTAATAGATGACATAATACACATAAATTTCAATTGTGAATAACTCCTAATTGGTACATCCAATTGTAATGAAATTTTAGGGGTAGTTTTATAAGGTCGTTATGAAACTATAATATAATTTTGAGATCCAAATTTAGAATATTTGATGTGTTCATTTAATAAATACATTAACATATGTATTTTACCATAATAGCATACTAGGGTTCGCATATTTTTGCAATTTGTGACACATATTTGTCCAATTGAGTGAGGAAATTTTATGAGGATATATTGGTCAACAAAATTTGATAATAAACTTTTAAGAGAAAGAAAAATTCTATAAAAACTCACTTTGTCACAACCCCATTCTCTTTAACTCACCAAAGACTGATATAGGGATTGAGCAGGTTACATCTATAAATGTGTCATTCATATGTTGCTTATGTTTCATAAAACTTTTCTCCCTTGTTCCACATGCACATGTGCATGGAAGGTTGAGTCACCTAACTTATTTACTTACATTTTTCTTATTCCTTTTAAAGGTTCATATGGGTGGTGTTCTATATCACCACACAACTCTCATTCCCCATAAACATGGTTTTGGGTTTGGGTTAGAGATTGCATCCTATCTCTTAGGGTTTTTATGTCCATTAACCCTCTAGGGTTCTTCTAAACTAACCTTAGCTCCACCTAGAGTTTACCCTTGTAACTCATGAAACCTTTTTTATTTTCTTTATAATTATTTCCACATTACATGTACTTTATTGTTTCTATATTTCGTGTATATTATGATTTTCACATTTACATACATTATTATTTCCAAATTACATGTACATTAATTGGTGGAGGATGCCTTAATCCTACTTGCTGTCAAAACCCTAACTTGAGATGAGGAGGGAAATTCCTTTTATGGTTTATTAAGCAAGAAGAAGAGAAATGGATGAATCAAGATGAGATGAAAACCTAAAGATATTTTGCTTTGGGAATCATCCGAGTTTGGCCAGGAAGGATGCACAGGCCTGGGAGTCTTCGTAAGACAACTAGCGGTGTAGAGGAAAAATTTTCCAGCCCCCCAATCATGGTCCCTTCTAGTCACCATCATCTTTAGAAAATTTCCTAATAATTCCCTTTTATTTCTATAGATTACTTGAAATTTTATAAACTATTAAATATTATTTGAAAAATCCGGTGCTACGATACCAAATGCAAAGACGTCACTTTTTGGCAAACCCCAAATAACGAAGGCCTTAATGATGAGAATCATTACCTATAATTTGCTGAAGGATACATATTTTAATCAAATAACAAGTAATACAAAACAATTTCATTAATTCACAAATATTGTTTACACGATGCTTACATGAACTTTTTATCATTAGAATTGTACATAGAGAAGAAGTGTCTAGCTAATCCTCCTTGTTTAGATTAATGCCTTCACATAAATTAATATCATTTATCATGTCTCTAAACATCTTTATATATAGCATGTAGCTAAATTTCCAACAAACAAAAGCATGGATCATCATATCAAAATATACTATGTATGTGGGGTGCATGCAAAAGTGTGCAAGTACATTACAACATATATTCCAACAATTACTTGTAAATAAGAAATGGCAATTTATTTTGTATGATCTTTTTTATGTGGTATTCATAGTGGCATTATAATTGAATAGAATGTAAATAAACACCCAACAGTTCAATTGGTTAATCCTTGAGAAACACTCAGCAAACACCAACAAATTAATGCAGGTAGTCATAGATGTAACCACTTATCTCATTGTCGAACCATGAAAATTATTGAATCATACTTTAAGCATATCATTCTATCAAGCAATTCAATCAAGTAATTAACTTTTAATCTGCATATATGTAAATCCTAAAGTGCACTATCAAACCTACTCGGGTCTTAATTTAAGGTTTAGGTTTCCTCATTTGTGAGTTATCATTACAGTCATGCTTTTAAAACCCTAGTTACTATATCCAACATATCCTTTTATGATAATCACTTAGATCCACATATGTTCATTAACAAGTTAGCAAGATATGACTTTTAATCCAATATCTTCATATGCATGGTTATTCACATTAGAAACCCTAAGCATCATCATTAATATCATGATCATCATAGATTCCTATTATGTCCAACAAAGTTAGATAATAACACAAAATAACAAACTTTTAATGTTTTCAACAATGTCATATTACATCTTAATAAAGTGTATTTAAGATGATTAATATACCAATCCATGGTTTATATGATTTAATCATCACTCAACACATATTCTTCCTACTTTTAGAATTAAAATCAAAATTAGACTTCAACTATATTTTATTTATGTTCCTCTCATTCTGTTGATCAATTTTCATACAAAAATTGTCTTCATCAAAGTTACCGATCATATTTCAACATTAGTGTTTAGATAAATCTATCGAAGCCAATCCGAGGTTGACACATCAGCTAATATATATTTGATTCTTTATACCCGGGTTGGCTTCTTTTTCCCATGTGTTGTACAAATTCATGAAAGATCTTAGTCGTCCTTAGA
Organism: Alisma plantago-aquatica; assembly: GCA_963693085.1. NCBI lineage: Eukaryota > Viridiplantae > Streptophyta > Magnoliopsida > Alismatales > Alismataceae > Alisma > Alisma plantago-aquatica. Next base: position 1,262,161,538 of record OY856412.1, read on the forward strand.
TTATAGAACTCTTCATTCTTTCTCAGGAGGAAGCCACTCACGATCCCAGTGCCTGGCCGCCAAGTTGACTACCCAGACCCTTGTGACTTGAGGGCCAAGGAATGGTTTTGGGGAGTCCCTCCCCTTCTGACCTTCCCACCCACCTTCACCGAAGATGACCAACCCTAGGAATAGTTGACAATGGCTGGTAGCTAGGTGTTCCGCCCTTATCCTCTTGGTCTGATGTCGGGTTATCGGGTACATGCAATGGAAGAGAAGACTCCGTCTACCCTCCCACAAAAAATCTCGTACTTGCCTCACCTTTGGTAGGCATGCTAGAACTTCCACATATGTTTCTTAAGTTTCTTAAAACTTTTCTCATTAATGACTTATTCCACATTCACATATGCTTGAAAGACTGATTTGCCCAACTTATTTACTTATATTTTTCTAAAAGCGCGTGGTTGTAAAAAAGGGAGACATTTAAGAGATTACCAATATAGAACATACATATCCACAATTGATTACCAAATTTACTTAGTTGACGACCTCCTTAGATACAGATTAGTTCAATTCTTTAACAGTTTGGAAGCAGCGTTGGCACCACCGGTGCTTCTTCAAGGCCATCAGGTGGTGGTAATTCTGAGACTCCATTATATAGATGTATACATAGACACTAGGGTTATGGACAAGAGGATGATGAAGTAGGAGGAGTGTGGATGACACACCTGGGTCTAGTTCCTATATGTGCATCTTCATATACCTTCCCATAACCTTCCTTCATGTTGCTTCTCTATCTCTTTTCCTTAGAATACAAGGAAGATCCCATACAATAATAACTTCCCAAGTCTATTATCTCTCTCACAGTTATGACAAAGCCCATGGGGTAAAAGTACATGGTTGTAAAAAAGGGAGACATTTAAGAGATCCCCAATATATAACACATATATGCATAATTGATTACCAATTTCACTTAGTTGACACACAAAATCCATATAGGAAATATAGCATTTTATTTGCTAATTAATCATGAATTTTAGATTATTCTTTTACCTCTCTCATTGACATATTCCTTCACAATAATTATGGGAACTTATTAATATTTTTCCCAGCTATATCCAAATTGTGGGGTTTCATTTGGATACTTTCTTTATACAAACTTTCTCCTAATAAATATTTTATATAAATAAATTAAAATTATCTAATGGGACGTCCTTTTTCTCCCTATTTCTAAAATTCTCTTATTTTTCTTTTTGACTTTAAGTAAACCAAAAGTCAGCCCGAAATATTTCTATTTAATGCTCAAAAATTCTGTTTCCACTTATGGCTAGATAATTACTCTTTTAATTATCTAAAACATCGCATACCTTTGACTCTTTTGAACACCATGTGGGGTAGTGTGGCATAACCTTAGGAATTAAGTTTCTCAATGAAATCATTCGAGATTCCCTCTTTGACATTATTTCTCTTTTCGGGATAAAAGCTTTGAAAGAAGCTCTAGTTGCCTTTCTAGGGACACGTCATGATGGTCTTCATGCTCAGAGACCAACTGATACTTTATTATTTTACTAGACAGAAAGAAATCACACTTGTGTTGATCTCACTGGTGTGTCTCCATTGACTGGAAATATTTCTTATATCTTTAAGGCTTCTAAAGTAGCTTTTGATGCAGAAAACATAAAGTTTGTAAACATGGGGCTACCTATGAAGAAAACCATCATCATTTCCTTACCTTTGCCTTTGATGTATTTGGTGTTCTTATTGATGACTCAATTTACCTCCTACGATGCATACATTATATCATCAATAGTAATATGATGATGCCAACATCTATTTCTTCAAATTTTGTCCTTAGTCCATTGGGATTTTCCATACAAAAAGGTTTGGTATGCCAATTTATAGCTCGTGCCTCTGTGAAGACATTTATTTTATTTGGCATGTAATAACTATTTTTCTAATACTTCTTTGTCCTCAAACATATACATTAGTGAAGTGAAAATGATAATCATATACGAAAAAAATCTTTGCAGAAAAATATATATCCTTTATTTATGCACAAAAACTCTATTTTCTGGAGAATTCCACACAATTCTATGTCAATTGTCCATTACTTTACATATCCATTTAATATTCAATTTTCCACTCTTTTTTTTATCCAATCGTATTAATGGATTTTTGCAATCCGTAGAACCCATGAAGTTTCTTTTATTTCTTAAACGTGTTCCATAAGGACATTGTTATTCCCCCAATAATACCCATTGGGGAATTTATCAATTCATGCTTTATATTCATATTATTCAATTTCATCAAAATTGAGGATATAACAATAGATGATTGGAGGAGGAGAACTGATTGGTTGGTGGCCCAACCGATTGACTAGAGGCATCCAGAAGATGTTGGACTGGAGCCCAGACGATCATTCAGATCGACCAACCAGTCAACCAGGAGGTGAGCTGATTGATTTAAGGGTTGAACCGATATACCTAGATGGTTCAAGCACAGATCTTCAACAACAATAGGTTTTCACATGCGATGTAGACCATAGGTGGTGGTAATTATTTTTGGCTCCAAAGAATTACAATAGTATGGCCATAACCATTGCTTATGTTTTATTGCATGTTTTTGTCTACAGGATATAGCATGTATATGATACATACTATAAGTATGTGGTGATTGGATATGTATATGTATTTATAAATATAAATCCCTCAATCCAATATTGAGTCTTAAATACTTTTCATAAGCAACACAGATGAAAATCTTGATCGACTAAGCATAGGTTAGACCAAAGTGTGGTGCACTATCTATCTCATGGAAGTGTCAAGGTAGATATGTAGATCTGCAATAGCAGGGTAAATACTCTATGGTGATGGCTTTTGGATCAGGCTTAACTAGGTGATCTTAATGAGATTAAGTACATAGAAGCATAGAGATGGATCACCACAAAGAGTTGTGCACATCATCTATCCAGGAGTTGCATTTAGATGTAATTGGAAAAAGTTACCTACTTAATAGTCAAGTTGTGAGTGATCAACCAAAAGCTAACTAATGATGTGATAAACATGGATCTTGTCTTAGTAGAAGATAGTATGCTGCAATTTCCCAAATTGATTGGAGTTTGGAACCAATATAAATACATGTGTTATTTATTACTTGTTAAATCTCTCTCTATTTCTATGCTTGTTTAGTTGCATTCAATCTTCATTGTTCCATCTTAAAATATAATCCAGAGCAAGTGGGTCTTCATGATCAAACTAAAAGTTGATGGAACCCTTCATAGATTTATGGCGAGACTGGTTGCAAAGGGATTCAACTAGGAAGAAGGGGTTGACTATAAGGAAACTTTGAATCATGTAATATAATAACCAACTATCGCAGTCTTCCTTACCACAACAAATTCACATGTAATTTCTTGAATAAATTTTGATAGATCTTACATAGGTTATTATTTTTAAACTACTAGCTAACTGTTACATCAATAGTTAGAAAGTTGATCATGAAATATACATATCAATAACTTATATATTTGCTCTATTTTATATCTTATATATACAAATGCAAAAAAGAATAGTTTGGCGACCAAGTGTCTGCCTAGGCACCCTAGTCAAGCTAACTGCCTAGACTTACATGCATCTCTCATTTTTTAACATTGAGACTAAGTTATGTATGGTTATTTTAAATCTACTATATTAAACCTTCATTATGTAATAATTTTCTAATATTTTATGTCTTTAATTTTTCATTTATTTACTTGAGTTTCATAGGTCATATTGACATAAAAAAGTCGGATAAATGAGGAGCACTAAACAAGAAAAAAGTACTAACTTGGGGGGGTTAAATTTATAGAGAATGTATTTGCAAAATTCAGTAGACACATGACTATCTTATGTCCTTGCAAGCAGTGCTTAAATGTACACAAGAAAAATCCTCAAGTCACAACTGAGCACTTGTTATGAAATGGATTATTGACCAACTACACGAATAGGAGTTTTCATGGTGGGGGTTCATTTGATAGCTCTGGCGATGCATCTATACAAAATGACACGTCAAAAGTTGACATGAGAGACATGTTGCATGATGTGTATGGAGTATCACATCATGGAGAGAATGTGGAAGATAGAGACTATGGTTTTTATTTGTTGATGATGTCAAAGATGAGCAATTTTATAAACTCTTAGAAATTTCTACACAAGAACTATACCCTGTGCGTACAAACTACTCTAAATTTTACACCACCATGAGGTTGTTTCAAATAAAATGTATAAAGGAGTAATAAGTTGTATACTGAGCTTCTTGGGATTTTGAAGAAATTCCTTCCAGAGGGTGAGATGTTTCTAGGATCTTATTATAAATTTAGGAAAATAATTAGGGAACTTTGACTTGACTATGATGAAATTGATGTTTGCATAAACCACTACATATTTTATCGCAAGGATTTTTCCGATAACACTTCATTCCCTAAATTTGGTGCTTCTATACAAAGAAATAAGATTTGATGAAGCATATGCACACAAAAAAGAAAGGGGTTCCTTGTAAAGTTCTACACTACTTTCCCTTAACTCCAAGGTTGAAGAGATTGTTCATGTCATTGAAAATGTCACCCCTAACATGGTGGAAGTATGAAAGTTGTGCCAATGATGGAGTTCTTTGACATACAATGGGTTCTCTAGCATGGAATACATTTATAATATGCATGTTGAGTTTCCTTTTGATTCTCTTAATGTTCGTCTTGGGTTGACATCAGACGAAATTAATCCTTTTGGCCATATGAGTCTAACATGTAGCATTTGGTCCATCATATTGAATGTGTGCAACTTTATACCATGGTTGTTCATGAAGTCTCCTAATTTTATCCTTTACATGATAATTTTTGGTCCAACTCAATAGGGACTGAAGGTAGATGCCTACCTACAATCGTTGATTGAGTATTTGAAAGAACTATGACAAGCTGGTGCTTATACTTATGATGCTTATTGTAAAGAGTATTCAAGTTACATGATGTCTTACTATGGATGATAAGCAATTTTCATGCATATGGTTATCTATTTGGTTGGTAAAATAGTGAGTATCATGCATGTTCATTATGCAACCAGGACACGTGCTCACTCAGACTACCATATAGTAAGAAAGCATGTTTCATGGGTCACAAGAGGTTTCTCCCAATGGATCAAAAATCTCATAGAGATCTTTCATCATATATGGAAAAGAAGAATTAAGAAAAACTTCTAAGATGTGGTCTATAAGTCAAATGCTAAATCAAACTAGAGATCTAGATAATTTACAGTATAACTAGAAAAGGCAAAGCATATTTTTTGTGTTACGATACTGGAAACCTAACCTTATCCGTCATAATCATTATTTGATGCACATCAAAAAGAATGTATGTGAGAGTTTGATTTTCACACTTCTAGGAATGGGGAAGTCAAAGGATATTGAAAATTCTTGATATGACCTTAAAGAGATGGGCATAAGGCAGAGCTTCACACTTTTAAGAATGAAAATAAAAATGTCATCCCACTTTCATGTTTTACTTTGAAGAAGGAGGAAAATATCTATAATCCGTTGAAGACTGCAAGAGTACTGATAAGCTACTTAGAGCATATATAGATTAATAGACATTCAACATTCAAGAATGACAATCAAAGAGACTTCACATGCAAGAGAACTTCAGCAAGCATGCATCCCCTATACTACCATACAAGGGAACATAATCATGTAATTCGAACATGAAATTATTGCTTCAACCAAACATGCATAAAACATCAAGAGACTTCATGAGAGACTGCAAATTAATCAATCCATAGGATCTCAAAAGGTATCCAAAGTCTAACACCAGCAAGACCCAGGACATCAGAGTATGCAACTTATGAAAATGTTAAATTCAAAATTGCATTTAGAAGAGTAATGGAAAGAAAGAAAATATATATATTTGTACACTGGGATCCATCCAATGTCGTGTATACCTACACCTTCACCCTTGTACCTCATGTCAGAAAAAATATCATAACATATATACCTTATGTGTAGAATGCTAATCAATAGTAATACACATGATTAAATTTGTTGCCTTCAAATGAGAGATACTTAGATGTATTAGAAACTAAAAACGAAGTAGGACAAGGCAACAAAAAATCCTTAATAGATATTCTATCATTAAAAAATCGGATAGACATAGATTTAAAATAATTAACTTTGTATGTTTTAGTCTCATGGTAGATCTCTCATTATCCATCTTGTGTAGACTAAACATTATTATTTTCTTATTCATTTACATTTGTTAGATATGGCATTTTCTTGTATGAGATCCTCACATGGGAATCTACTTGCTATAGTTTCTATGGAAACATTACAAACTACTGGCTCTCTATAAAAAACATTCTAAGTACGTTTGTATTTTCACCATTTATATGTAGGGATGCTTTGTGGATTTAGACACATGGAGACTAGATAATTTTATTTATTTGGAAGTTTGAATTCCATGAGGCATCGGACAATGTTGGTGGCTTCATTTGAAATTATGAAATAGTATCATCATCTTGCTAATCCTATTTAATTTAGTGTGGAAATGGCCACATACCAGCCTCCCTATTGCTCATTGGCGATGGAATGGATAGGGTTCCATTCACAAAACTATGTGTCATGTACTAGTATTCTCATGTGGTGTGACATTGATTTTCATATCTGATCTTGTTGTTGTATATGATGCTCATAATGAGGATCTCATATGGTGCTCTGAAGGTTGGAGTCATGTACATACATTTGTCTTTTCCTTCATTATTTCATGAGGATGAGGGACCTCAAGCTCTTGAATTGTACATATAAGTTTTAGTTTTTGGGGGCTGTGGTTTTGAATGGGTTTATTCTACTAATAAAGATGTTAGAGTGCTAGTTTATCTTCTAAGTTGCTAAATGCTAGTTCAGCTGTGAGGATGGATGCTTGGGTTCCGAATCTTTGTTGAATGACAACAATGTGCTACTCTTAACTGATCACCACATCATGAAATGTATTGTCCCTCAAACCAGACTAACTGTTGTTGGCATATGCAACGTGTTCCAAGCTTCTTCGAAGTAATTTCAATGCATTTTTTAGATCAGAACTCTGACTTTTTTGTCAATCCAAAGTCACAATTATTTCAGTCATTTAACCAGCATTTTATCGTCGGAACCTCACATCCCAAAAAGGGGCATTGGTTTCAAGAAACCATATATTTGAGTTGTGGGGTTGGAGGAAGATCGTGAATCAAATACTAGAAGTCATGTGTTTTCAGTAGACGAGGTTCATTATGCAATTTTTGCCCAATTTTCTTCTTTATAAAGGTATTGTTGTATCAAGGATTAGTACTTTGCATATTTTACTAAATGTCTAGTGCTTTTGTCCACGAATAGAAAGTGTTTTGTAGCTAGCATCCAAATATAGTTTTTGTTGACATTAAGAACAATTCACCCCCAATTCAAAGAGTTGCTCTGTCAAATATTTGTACCATTGTAGAACAAAAAGGGTGAATTGAGTCATGGTTAGGAGAAGTCTATCATGAATTTCAAAATGGTATAGTTATCCTTCATTAGATCAACTGTGAATACTGATTCAAGCTAACAAATTGTAAATGAGTTCTGAAAATTGTTTGATTAATTTCTCACTTGAAGTACTTATGGGTGGGTCATGTGAAATAGAAAATGTAATTGTTGTTATCGATTCAATCTGGTGATGCTAAGATATACACCTTTACATATTGCAAACCAACAAATGCTTTCAACTAATATTGCAAACATATTTACGTATACATATAATGTCTCTTCAGTCCCAAAAGCTCATTCTTTATGTTTCCTACCCTCCTCACGCTACATTATTTGTTTATGATAGTGGCAACAAAGATTGTTATGAGACCAGTTTGATGTTTATAAGTAACCCCTTTGTGTATCAGTTGGCACATGCATTTTACTTCTCATTAGTCTTCTCATACAATCTTCTTTGTGTTTCTCATATGTATATTTGTATTGCGCATGGTCTGATGTGGTTTAGTCTATGCCTAAAAAAATAGAACAAAGTGGTCTTAGCACTTTTAAAATGTTGCGATCCTACTAATCCATAGAAGAGCTTGACCTAGCTGAATTAAACTATAATGTTTGGTTTCTCACACAAGTACTAGGTCTTATTGGTAGGAGACTCTTAGATACTTAATGCTATAGTGACTATGACCAACACAACTAAAATCATGTAAAATTCCCTTTGGGAGTGTGGAGATCCAACTTCCAAGTGAGATACATTTACACCACACTCGGGGTGACCATATATAGACATATATTAGCGCATATATCAACATAAGTTATCTTCTCTGCCTACTTAACTCCCTCCCCCTATTCAATATTCATAATAGAAACTAGTTGTTGAAAAGAACACATGACTACTACAAATAGCTAGCTAGATAGCTATAGGTATACCCTACATCATGCACACCATAACTAGTAGCCTTATGATGTCTCTATTGATCATTGGATCATAGCTATAGATTAGCATCCTTTCTACCATGTTTGCCTTTAAACGGACCTAATATTGCAGGAAGTGTCTGACTTGGGCTCCACCTCTATAATGTCTCAGGACTCCTCACCCACTCTCCTCATACTATCATCTACACCATTACACCCCAAAAAACATTGTGCATGTTATGTGATTGGGCACAACATGACAATGACTTCCTTCCCTTAGTTCCCTATGATTGCCAGGGTCAAGACTGCCCTGCACCAAAGTGTGGTTGTTGAGAGGATGTGTGAAAGGATTGGCATCATGACCAATAGATGACTCATTCAGGATCTTGGTTGGGGATTGAGTTCTCACACCAGTTGACATCAACAATGACTATGGGTGGGTATTGCATAAAATGGATTTATTTTATGACTTTCAAGTAGCAAGACAATTTAAATTATTTTTGAGTGAGAAACTCTCTTGAGCTCAGTGGAGTCTCTTGTGATGTCACTAATGAGCTGCATGTTGGGGCTATGCTGCCATAAATGTGCAGCAAAACAACCTCAAATTTTGTTTTGAGAACTAAATTATGATTTTTAGGTGGTGATTAAAGAAGTTACATTTTGTGTGCATGCCATCAATGCTGCAACTGATGCACACACACCACATCCTCTAAACTTGGGCCATGAGCCTTTCTAAGAGCCAACTATGGCTATTGAAATGCCAAAAGTCAATATTGTGAGCTGAAGCCCCCACTAGTGATTTAGGATGATGCACACAATTCTCAAACAAGAATGCAAAAAAAACAAAGTTGTGTTAGATTGTCTTTTTTTACTATAGAGATTTCACTAATTTATTCTTCTATTTTGTTTTCTATTTCTATTTATTTTCTTTTCAATTTGTTTTCTTTTGTTTTTAGTTCTATTCATTTTCAAGTCTATCTCTATTTGTTTTTAGTTCCTTTAGTCCTTTTATTGCTTGCATGGGGAGTCAAAATACCTAATGGTGCTAAGTCAATCTTCATGCATCATACAAATGATGCAGAGCTTATAGACAAGAAACTTAACATCCCAAGTTAACAATTATAAGTTAGCTATGAAAGTAAAGCTAAATAGGAAAAATTCAAAAGAGTGACTAATGTTTCATTCGCACTGCAAATCAAAGTTAAGATATAAATTTTCTTGATTTTTCGAGCTGGATTCAATCTTTGTGGAATACTATATGGTGATATGGGACAATTGATAAACAAAACAGTAGTTTGTATGCTCCAACTGATGGGATGTCGTATTGTGTTGAGATTTTCTTTTCTTCTAGCTAGGTCTATTGCTTCTCATAGCAAGCTCAGAGACCATGTTAGGAACCCAACATAACAGAAATGGGTTCTTGTATAATACACATTGCCACTCAATAGAGGGTCTTAAACTTATTTTCACCTATAGAGGTATGTCCCTAGCTATAGTTTCTAAAAAAAAAACTTATGCATAAAAATATCACGCTATAATGACTGACTTGAATGCATTAAGACACATTTTATCATGACACATAGAACATATGCTTATTGATGAGGGTACTTTTAGTCTGAAATTTTTTGGTTCTGCCAGGATATTTTTTGGTTTTCTCTTTATGGAAGGCAGCAATTTGTTCATATTCGGTTGTATGAAGGAGTTGAAGACATTCTAGTTTCTGCTGAGATTTGAAAGAGATGATGATTTATGAGATTTCCTTCTTGTTAGTCACTGAAGTCTCTGTATCAACTCAATTTCTTTAGATTTATGTTGTTTTCTTCATTCTTTGGAAGAACTCTTTTGGTTATGTTGATAACAAGCTATAAGGTTGAGCTTCATTCTATTCGAGTCTAGATGTGGAATTGCCATAGGCACTTTATAGTTGCATGAAATAAATGTCAACCAAGCAGTTAATTTCAAGAAACTGCTAAAACCTCGAAAATCTCTGTGAAACTAGAGCGATTGGCCATAAGCGTAACCACATACCTGATTTAGAAGTCTCAAGGATTGTAAGAGAATAATCAATCAAGCAGTCAGATAAGCCAAGCAGCCAATCACCCCAATCACTCAAGCACAACAAGAAACCTGGAAAACATTTGCAATCTAATTACTACATTTTCATCATGCACTTACTTTATTCAATTGGGATTCCCTCCTAGGGTGTTCCTAAGTTGAATTATGGTTTTCTTCTAGTTCTTTATATTCATTTCTTAACCTTTACCTTTTGGGTCAATTAAACCCTAAAATAGTGTTTCTATATTCCAAAACCCTAATTACTCCATTATTCATATTTAAGCCTCTTTATTACCAATTAAGATCAGTTCTAACTTCATATTATACATAGGGTTTGCAAAATATAACTCATCAAAAAGTCATAAATACTTAGATTAGGGTTTCTAGGTTTTCAAGTACATCTTTATTCATATGAAACCTTAAAACATCCCTTTTTACATTAGAACTCTATTTACTCAAGTTATATGCTCCAAAGCTCCTTTATTCTTAATTAGACTTAGAATCATCATATCTTTGTCTCAAGTATGCATTTTCGAAATAAAAGCCATTAAAGGCATATTTAACAACATTAGGGCTTTTAGGCCCATTAATGCATTCTCTTAGTCATAGCACCCTAATTAAGCAAATCATGGGTTAATTAACTCAAATTAGATTCATATTATCCATTTTATGCCAGCATTCTAAAGGTTGATTCATAATGCCAACTTAAGTAATTGAACTTATTCCTAATCAACATCTAGGGTTTTGATTACACTTAAAGCATTAGAGTTACTAACTTTATGCACTTTTCGAATTAGGAACAAAATAAGACTCTGATTATATTTTTATTGGATTCCTCACATTTTTCCTGAGCAATATTCATATATTATTTATCCTCATATGATCATCCTACTAATTACTAGTATTTTTCTAATAAAAACATATTCCAACCAATAAGGCACTGCCACCTAAGCAGCGCGCCATCGGTCCTGGCCTTGCCAACTCGGCTTGGCTGGCCAACTGGCTTGCGCCACCTAGGCCGGGCGCCTGCATGGCTTGCTGACTGGGCGGATGTGAAAAAGAAATGAATGACTAGTGTGCCCTTACCTGGTTAATGCGAGCGTGAGGGCAAAGGGGTCTTTTACCCCTTGGTCTTCTTCAAACTTGGGCTGGCTCGCGAGCAGCTCAACTGCGTCAACCAGGGTGTTGACTCTGCGATCATGTCCTCCCAACCGAACAGTGAAAGAACAAACACCTCTGTCCTTCTCTGTCAGACTCGGTGCACCTCTCAATTGCTTGAGTGGGGGCCAAAGCAGGTGGGGTGAGGTCGGGATGCTTCTGGTGCGGTGGCGACCTGGGTGGTGACGAAGATCAAGACTAAAGAAGAAATTGATTTGGGGAATACGACCGTAGGAGCCGGACGAAGCTTTGGGGGCATCTTGTTTTTTCGCAGGAGGTCTAGGACTCCATATATATACTCTCCCATGGTGGCGAGTTTAGCTCTAGGTTGGGAACTTGGGTGAATCCTCTAGAGCCCTCGAAACCCTAGCAAATATAGCATTATCCTACTCGGAAACTTCTCCCGAATCTACCTATGTCCTTTCCTTTCTCTATCATGCTCTGGCTTGCAAGGAATTCGAGATCAAAGATCTTGTTTCCTCCTGCCACTTTCCTTCTATGACTACAGCTAAACGACACACGCACCCCGTTGGATCTTAGATCCAATGGCTGCCTTCACACACCCTTTCTTTTAGTTTATTTTTCTGGAAAAGATAATATATGTGACATTTAATGAAATCCTACTACTTTAGGGATATTTCCAAAATTCATAACTCCCAAATCATAATTCCAAATAATCCCAAATTTTAAAGGAAAGTCTATAAAGACTTAATCAACTTTTATTCCAAATTTGATGCCAAAACTCAAAAGGAATAACTCCTTTTCTTTTTTGCAAGTCAATGACTTATAAGGCATATATTATGCATTAAAACATATATTTTCTCTTTCCTCTTTTCCTATTTCCTTTATTTTAACTACTCTTTCCATTAGTAATCACATGTAAACGAAATCTAATCAATTGTGGCCATCAATGCCACTTTCTAGAGATTTCTATACATTTCTCATAAATACATTGCTTAATATCCATTATCTTGTATCTTTCTCTATTATTTGGACTTTTCTTCTCTTTTATATCCATTATTGGATTAAAAAAATAGTAGAAATCATGAAATTCATATCAAAGGGGAGATTTGCAAAGAAACCCATTCTTTGAAGCAAAGCATACAACCTTCTCAGTTCAAGTCCATATTCATAAAATTATTACATTTCAATTATGAAAACACATGTAAAATTGAGGTTGTAACATCCTTCCCCTCTTATAAGAATTTTGCCCTCAAAATTCTACCAAACATACAAACAATTCAGGATAAGATTTTTCCATATCCATTGTTGGCCCCCATGTGGCTTTATCCTTCCCATGGTGCTTCCAAAGAACCTTTATCACCTCATATTCTTACCGCTGAGTTCTTTTACCTTGGTATCTAGAATCCTCACAGGTGACTCAGGACATTTCAGCCTCCCTCGGATGCTCACTAGGTTCATTGCTCAGCACATGGCTCGAGTATCTCACATAGTGCTCTAGATCGGACACATGGAACTCGTCACACATCATATTATCCTGAGGGGTCAGGTCAAACATAAATAACTCCACCAATCCATCTTAGATGGACCCAAGTATCGGGGACTCATCTTCCACAGTTATAGCTCAGAGGGGTCAGTTTTTCATAACACTTGTTCCCCACAGTCTCACAACTCCAGGTGATCCTGGGCTTTTCAAAGCATCTTTATCTGCATACAATGTGGTCACTCTTTGGCCTTCACAAGGTCCTCTCACTAATATCATCCAAGTGAAGTGGTGACCTGACACATTCTCCCTTATAGAGCTTCATACCTCCTGATACTGGCTACGATGGCTATCATAACAAGCAAAATCTACTAGGGGCAGGAATTGCTCCCATGTATCACCTTGAATGAGCACATATACTCTCATCAGACCTTCTAGAGTCTGGCTCATACTCTCTTGACTGTCCACCAGTCAGGGGTGATATGCTATACTCATCTTCAATCTAGCATCGAGTTCTTCTTACATCTACTTCCACCACATAGAAGCGAACTTGAGGTCATGCTCAAGATATTGAACTCGAATCACTATGTAATTGAACCATCTTGCTTTCATGTATAGTTCAACCAAGTCTGTCATACTAATAGTGCTCTCTCTTGGGCAAGGGATTAGGTCAACTTGGTAAGGCGATCCACCATAACCCATTCTCTCTCATGGACTTTTCATTATCTGTAGCAAGTCACTGGGTCACTAGTGTTCAGCCTTCACCTCCTGGCATGCGTGGCGACAAGCTACATACAACTCTATATATTCCTTCCTCACAGGTATTCAAAATACTATAGTAATCCTTTTATCATCTTAATAGTACTACGGGATATGAAAAACTTAAAATCATGATCTCCTACATGTCATGATTACTCAAGGGTGACTCCCCAGAAACCCTAATACACTTTACTAGCAGATTTCACAACCTTCTTTTCCTAAGAAGGGTATCTGAGGTTCTCACAACTATCCTTTTATTTCATCAAGTTCTAGGTTGGCTAAATGAGTAAACACTCTTGACCAACAGGTCAGGTTATATCTGCGTGTAAGCCTCATAGATCTCATCTTCTAACAATCATAGGGTTCATCTAACAACCTTTTCCAGTCTCTCTACAAGATAGATGTACACCAGATTTGTATTCTGCTAAGAACATCTTGTTACCACATAAGCCTCCTTACATGTTGGGTGGTGGTGAAGACATAAACCTGCATATACTTCACTCATCATCCTCATCTCGGGTTTAGGTCTAACTTGAGCTAAGAAAACGTGAGCTCGTTATTTCAATTATCAAACCCAAACTTATGACTCATAGATTCCAACTAATTCCAGGAAGGTACGTACTTCATATCACTTTAGCTCTCCTTTCAAACCATCTTTCCAACGTACTCTCATAAGGTGTGGTACTTCCTTTATCCTCAATCATCGCAGAAGGGTTTCAACTCATATCACTTTAATCCTTAGTATATGGCATGCATTTTGCCCTATCTCTCACACCCATAGCAAGATGAAATAAGCATTTGGCTGCAGTCCAAACACATAGTTCATCACATTCCAAGAGTAGAGATGGCGCATCACACAACGTCATTACACTTTCCAAAATAAGTTGAAACATACATCTCATGTCTCCACATCATAACATCTCCAATCCATGTTTACATCCATGGTAAGGCTGTTCCCAAACACTCTTGGGTCTCCACGTCATTCTTACATACAACCCTTAGTCATTACCTCAAGGTCTCTAGGGTGCTGGTACTTTTGGGGTGATCTGACCCTTATGCATCTAAGGAGTGCCTCTCACTTTTACCCTTTAGGCCTCATGAACTCATGAAGGTGGCCAACCTCACAACCCATGGGCCTTAGGAAAATGTAGTTGTTACCTCCTGACCCTATGGTCTTATGCATTCAGGGAACATACAACTCCTACTCCCATCAGTCTTATCCCTATTTGACCTTAGTGTTGACTTAGGATTCTACAGTAGTTTACGGTTTCTTTGTTGATACTCAAGAACAACTCATCCTTGAATTCTCATCTGGATCTCCGTCCTCTCTCTGGGCATACATAGCTAACTTTGCATCCCTCAAAGGAAACACAGCGACTTATCCATCTTGGTTTGGCCCCATACAGGTTACCTCCATGGCAACATATCTTCCTTCCCCTTAGAGATGATTACACCTGGGTCTATGGATTCATTATAATTCTATGTGCTCTTCACTTAGTTCGTCAAACTCTTACAAGAAACCTCTTATAATGACCCCGCCTCCCGGTAACCCCAAATTAAGGAGACCAAGAGGTTAGAGTCGTTATCCCAATAAACAGGATCAAAGGTTCGACAAATAATCAATAATAATTATAAAATTCTACTAAACTATACTGAAAGCTGTAATAAAATAAAACTTTGCATACCTTTTAAAAACTTTAGATATCTAACTTCTATCCAAAACTTCATTCTATTCTAACTAATCATCCTTGCACTTTAATTCTTATTTTCATAATATGCCACTTTACTGTTTGTCCTTTTCAATATTGTACCTAAAACACTGACAAACAAAATGTCAGTCAGCATAAATGAATATGCCGGTATGTGAGGACAACTAAAATTTCACATATATGACTAACAATCTAAATATCACAATCAAGTTAATTCACAAGCCAATTTATGTTTTCAATGTGACATTCTCCACCGCTTTTGCCCTAACCCTAGAATACCCTCCTTAGGGTTTCTCTTTTTCCATTGACTTAAGGCCACCTTCTCCATCCTAAGCTTGGTGCCTGGGGTCACCTCTCATGGTGCCCATTAGTCATGCAATATCATAAGGCCACCTTCTCTATCCTGAGATTGGTACCTGGGGTCACCTCTCATGGTGCCCATGGGTCTTCCCTCTTCGGCTTGACTCATTGCATCTTACATCAGGGTGGCATGTAGGTGTGAGAATACACACTTATATCTTAATTGTGATAATCATATTGACTTTATGATTTGCATATATGAACATCCAAACAGATAGGTTGTATTCAATTCAATTAAACACCTGAGAAATATTCGTGAAACTAAAGCAGTTAACCATAAATAACCACATACCTATCAAGCTGATTTGGGATAGAAATAATCCAACCAATGTAAGAAATTCAATAGGCAAGCAAGCACACAAAATGATCCTGAAATATGCATATAATTTCCTATCATAAATCATGTCTTCAAGATCTATTAAACCTAGCTTGCTTCCTAGGGTTTCTAGTCCACTTTTAGGGTTTTCCATTGCAGTTAGGGTTTTTCTTGTACTTTTATCACTACAAACCCTAGTTAGGAAAAATTTCTCTTAAACCCTAATGATTCTAACCTATTCCGTTCAACAGGATTAGGATCATCTTCCAACAACATATTATCACATATATCAAATTAAAAGTGATCTCTTTCTCTTTTACCCTAAATTAGGGTTTCTAAGTGCTTAATCATTCTTATTTGGTGTAAAACCCTAAATCATGCAAGAAACATCTAGATCAGGTTCAACTTCGTTATTAACTAACCAACAAGTTGCAAATACTCAATTTCAATAATTAAGTAACATGAACTCAACCAAAATGCTCAATTAGGGTTTCAAGGTCCATTAAAGCATATTCGTGTATATGGAACCTTAAATTAATTAAACTATGCATAATCATTATCCTTTTGGATCTAATTTGTCCTTTTATAATCAACGAGTTAATATCAACTTTAAACATCTATATAACCCTTCCCAAATTATTAATCATCATAGATTAGGGTTTCTTAAGCATTAATGCATTAAAGTTGGTAACTTCAACTACTTTTCTAATTGCAAGAGGAATTAGGATCTAAATCTATTTTTAATGGATTCCTCACATTTTTCTGAGCAAAATTCATATATTAGACATATCCATCCGAGCTGCCATTAATTAGATACAATTTTTTACAAAAATCACTTACTTGGACCAATGGGAGGCTGCCACGTCTGCCTTTCCCGTGCACCATGTAGCCAGCTGAGAATATAATTGATTTACTCTTATACCCATGTGTGGTGCCTTGGTTGTGTATAACGCGGAGGGGCAGATCTATCAAAAGTCGTCTGGTCTTCTTCCTCTTCGCGAACACCTAGCGCTGCCGACGGCAACAGCTCATGGGGGTCTCCTCCTCCCCTTCCTTGGACCCAAAGGGCACCAACGAGGGTCCCTTTACTTCCACCACCCTCCATAGTACATGCAGAAGCCCCCATCTGTGGCTGAGGTGGCTGGTTTCAAGCACGACGGCCTACGGTGTTTGGCTGGCCGTGTAGGTCTACTGCAGGTGGCTGCGTGAGGTCGAGAGCGTGGGGATGATAGTCGATCATCCTAGGTTGTCGAGGGAGCTTCGTGCCTCCATCGAGATCCCATCACAGCTACTTGTTGCCCCCAATATCTCTCTATACCCTCTTGGTTAGGGTTTTGAGAGAAAACAAGAAGAAGGAGAGAGAAGGATGCATGGGATCCTCTTAGACTCGGGCCAAGGGTTCTACCCCTTATACAGGGGAGGGTCGCAATGCCTTAACATGCTTGCCCATGAAGGAAATGAAGTCTTTTCCCAATAGGAAACCAACTTTTCTTAATTAAGAAGTATTCTCTCTCTCTTAATTATCTCCTTGATAATCTTAATTCTTTAGATATTAGGATTTCGAAAATCATCTCTCTTATCATCTTTGTGCTTGGCTTTTAATCCACTGGCCATGAAAATATACTTCCTTATAGTACAAAATACCTCTTTTGATAATACCAAAAATTCATTGATTATGTAGCACATTATCCTCATATTTTTGTATTATTTGTATTTTCTCTTTCTTCTTATCAATTGGGGACTCCTTGGACCCCAAGGAATCCTAATATTTCGAAACCCTTTTTGAAGGATGCTCATTATCCTTCTAGAAGCATCTACATCCATTATTTCTCATTATCTTTTTTACTAAAAGTTTTCTTTTCAAGGATTTCTCTTTATCTTTTATTTCCTTTCCCTCTTTTCCTATTTATTTCATTATAAATCACATATAAACGAAATTTACTCAATTGTGGCCATTAATGCCACTTTCTAGAGATTTCTATGTAAATCTCATAATTACTTTGCTTAATATTCATTATCTTGTATCTTTTTCTAATATTTGGACTTTTCTTCTTTTATTCTCTTTTATATCCATTATTGGATTAATCTAATAATAGGAATCACAAGATTCCTACCAAAAGGGAGATTTGCAATAAAATCCATCCTTTTCAATTAAGTCCATATTCATAAAATCATTACATTTCAATTATGAAAACATATCAAAATTGAGGTTGTAACATCCTTCCCCTCTTATAGGAATTTTTCCCTCAAAATTCCATCAAACATACAAACAAGCAGGATAAGACTTCCTCATGTCCATCATGGCTCCCATGTGGCTTTACCCTCTCCATGGTGCTCCCCAAGAACCTTCATCATCTCATATTCTTACATATAAGCTCTCTCTAACCTTGGTATCTCGTACCCTCATAGGTGACTCAGGACATTTCAGCTTCTCTCAAATCTTAATAGGTTCATGGCTTAGCACATGGCTTGGATACCTCACATAGTGCACTAGATCGAACTCATGGAACACATCATACATTACATTATCCTGAGGGGTAAGGCTAAACATAACCATCTCCACTAATCCATCTCAAATGGACTCATGTATTGGGATCTCAGCTTTCTCAGCTATAGCTCAGAGGGGTCAGATTTTCACATCACATATTCTCCCATAGTGAACTGCATGTCAGTCTGCTTTGTATCAGCTCACGACTCATGTTGCCCCTGGGCTTTCTCAGCCATCGCATGATCAAAGTGACTTCATCTGCACACATTGTGGCCTTTCTGACCTTCACAAGGTCTTTCTACCGACATCATCTTCATGAAGCGGTGACCGACACAGCCTCCCTTACAGATCTTCTTACATCCCGATAAAGTCTATGGTGGTTAACATCACATCTTTCATAGGACAAAATTGTCTGCATGTATCACCCTAAACGAGCACACATGCTGTCATGAGACCCTCTAGTCTGGATCATACTAACCATCAGTTAGGGGTGATAAGTTGTACTAACATCGAGTTCTTCATGTATCTACTTCCACCTCATGGAAGTGAATCTTTTGGTCAAACTCAAGAACCTTTAAACTCGCATCATGGGTTAGTTGAACCATATCTTTTTCTTACATGTAGTTCAATCGGATCTGTCCCTTGACAGTACTCACTCTTTCTCTTACCTGTCATCTAGGTAAGGTGATCTACCATAACCCATATTGCATCTTGACCTCCCTTGGTCTATGGGAGACTTACCACAACATCCATAGTGATGAACTCCCATTTCCCCTCGGGGACTCTTTACCCTCTGTATCAACTCATTGGGTTATTGGTGTTTGTCCTTCACCTCCTGGCATGCATGGAGACAAGCCACATGCAACTTCATCTTAGGCATCCAAAGTACTACTGCCACTTACTATCTCAGTAGTATCATGTTGTATCATGATCTCTTGTACGTCATGATTCCTAGAGGTTGATTCCTTAGAAACCCTAAAAAACTCTAGTCATGGGTTTCATCACCTTCTCTTCCAGAGAAGTGCATCTGAGGTTCTACAACCATCCTTCTATCACAACAAGCCCTTGGCTGGCTCACCAAGCAACCACTAACTCGATCAACAGATCTCATTACATCTGAGTGTTAGCCAAACATAGCTCACAACTTTGGGTTCACCTAGCCACCTCTTCCAGCCTTTCCACTAGCTAAACTAGGCAGTTGTGTCTCAAAAAGAGCATCCATCACCACCTTTCATCTTTATGTGCTAGGTAACAGTGAAGACATACACCTCCAGGTATTCCACATATTGTCTCATCCTAGACTTTAGGTCTATCTTCATCAAGAAAACTCAGAGCTCATGATAAGAACATCCTCATAAGATGACTACCTTAGTTCTCTTGGTGTTTGTAAACCATCAACATATCATACCCTCCACAAAGGTATGCTATTATCTCTATCCTCATATATCATAGCAATGTTTCAACTCACATCATCTTTATCCTTAGTGTATGGCATGTGTACTGCCCTATCTCTCACCCCATAATGATAGGAAATAAGCATTTGGCGGTCGTCCAAACACAGAGTTCTTCCCGTTACAAGAATAGAGATGGTGCATCCCACATCACCAGCACACCTTCCAATCAAGGTTAAAATGTGTAACACATGTATCCATATCATGACCATCTCGACATCAAGTTTACAGATAGTTGGTCTCGAACCCACTTGGGTCACAACACAATCCTTGGTCATCTCCTCTAGGTATGTAGAGTGTCAGTACTTTTAGGGTCATCCCTCTTCCCTTATGCATCAGAGAGTGCCCTCCTCATTTGTCCTTTGGGTCCCATGAGTTCATGAAGGTGATCAATCTCCTAACCCATGGCCCTCAGACAAAGATAGCTATTACCTCCCGACCCTATGGTCATTTGCAACTAGGGAATTAGGCAACTCCTACTCCCATCGGTCTTATCCCTACCTGACCCTAAGATAGACTTAGGATTCTAACATAGTACATATCCAACTTGTAACCTTACGCAAGTCTCCATCATCTCTCTCAGCATTCGTGGTCTGACTTACATCCTTTCATAGGGATCATGGCGACCTACCTGCCTCAGTCAGGCCCCATCACCATGCACTTAGAGATGATTATCTATGTGTCTGTAGGTTCATTCTCATACTATGTACTCTCCACTTAGATTCTCAAGATCCTATGAGACCTCTTTGGGTTACCTCAACCCAAAAAAAGCTAGTATATACCCTACAAAAGGGTCCCTCTCCCAGGATGGGAGGAAACTATCCCTTGATAGCAGCTAAGGTCACAAACGTCCTTATGTCCAGGGTTTGCATCCACATGAGCATTCTTAGACTTACCAAGCTACTGAGGCACATTGCTAACAAACAAACCACTACTAAACCATGCCAGGTCTCCATGGTAGGTCATACTTGTCCTCATTCCTCAACATTGGACCATCATCATACATGCCCATGTCACCAACCTATATGTAGGAGGTTCATCAAACATAGACCTTAGCCTCAGGGATATCCTTTTCCTCTAAACATGAGGAGTACCATGCTAGAATCTATAGAAACTCAAATCTCATCATGAGCATCAGGTGCACCAGGTACTACTACTTCCCCTCTTATAGGTCTAGGAACCCTAGGTTCACTTTTATGCATCAGCCGTCCAACTGCATGCTCAACCTTCTAACAACGAACCAAGCATGTATGAGGTGCATCATGCACGCCCTATAATCCTTCCATTTGAACAACACCTCAGAGTCGAGTCCTCCACAAGGACAACCAACTAGGTATAAGGCCTCACGACTTGTTACTATGCCTCCTCAGGGTCTAAGGAACTCTTCTTCCTATCCCTAGAAGGTAAGCACCTATATCATCTGCACATGGGTACCAACATTCTCATCCTTCTTCTAGGGTTTGGTTCCTCTAAAGGAAACTAAGAAACCACAAGGATCATGCACGAGGCAACCACAACCATCCACTTAGGTCGTAACATACTCAACTTCTCAGGGTTCCTCCTATCCCGGAGTCTAAGCTTCCATCCTTCTTGCTCGGGTCTTGCTCTCTGTCTCTCTAGAGCTAACCCTACAACAACCCCACTACTAGAGGTTCTCTATTTAAGGTGGATCAAGCTCACATGCATACACCTATAGGGTGAAACGTATGATTAAACCTATGCTCGTTCAAGATTATTCATAGCTCTTTTATGCCTAGCTCATAAGCTATCCAACATGCCCTTCTGGCCTAGGTTTTATCCTACTGCGAGCACTACTAACGTACTATGGGTGCATACTATGCCATGCTCATATAAGCCCATAGGGTTTCTATATGTTCTTCACTAACTTCATCAATAAAGGAGTTATCCTTCACCCTAACATACACGACCCTTCCCAGGGTTGAGTTGCCAAAGGTACTAGGTCAGCCAACCTCACATGGCTCATACTATCATAGGTATCCAAAACCAAAAGCATGTCAACCCACACACATGGTCGACCATGACATCTAACTCATCATGCCATCTCTCTCTCTCAAACCACCACTTAGGGTTAGGGTTAGCGTAATCCTCAGAAGATGTGCCAAGTCTCTACCTCTTCCTGGAGACCTCTGCCTCCAAGAGTAACTCCCCACTCCTCCTCCTGACAAGGAGATCTAACCTTAGGTCTCTCCTGAGGGTATGACAACACATGTCATACAACCTAAGCATGTAACTAATCTTTAATTTACGCTTAAACTATTAAGCTTATGTCCATGAAATCGTATTTACATATTATTTTTCATTAATTTGGTGGAGGATTCCTTAACCTTATCATACATACCCTATCCTCAAGAAAGTGAGGAAGAGAGAGAAAAACCCTAAACCTTAGAATCTTAATTAAATTAGGATTGAGAAGGGACGAAAATAGATGAGAGAGTCATAAAGGTATCTTATTTCAAGTCAAAAGCTCAGACATTGGCCAGGCAGTCACACTGCATCTGGGAGTCCTCATGACCGACTAGCAGGGCGGAGGAAAATCTTGCTAGCCCTCGAACCGTGATCCTTTTCTAGACACCTCTATCTTTCGGAAAATCCTCTAATAACTCCCTTGGGTTCTACAGAGTTTGTAAAATTTAATAATTACTAAAGATTAAATGAGGAACCAATGCTCTGATACCAAATGTAACGACCCCGCCTCCCAGTAACCCCCAATTAAGGGAGACCAAGAGGTCAGAGCCGTTATCCCAATAAACAGGATCAAAGGTTCGACAAATAATCAATAACAATTATAAAATTCTACTAAACTATACTGAAAGCTGGATTAAAATAAAAATTTGCATCCCTTTTAAAAACTTTGGACATCTAACTTCTATCCACAGCTTCAGTCTATTCTAACTAATCCTCCTTGCACTTTAATTCTTATTTTCATAATATGCCACTTTACTGTTTGTCATTTTCAATATTGTACCTAAAACGTCGAATAACAAAACGTTGGTCAACGTAAATGAATATGCCGGTATGTGGGGACAACCAAAATTTCACATATATGCCTAACAATCTAAATATCACAATCAAGTTAATTAACAAGCCAATTTACGCTTTCAATGTGACATTCTCCACCGCTTTTGCCCTAACCCTGGAATACCCTCCTTAGGGTTTCTCTTTTGCCATTGACTTAAGGCCACCTTCTCCATCCTGAGCTTGGTGTCTGAGGTCACCTCTCATGGTGCCCATTAGTCATGCAATATCATAAGGCCAACTTCTCTATCCTAAGCTTGGTGCCTGGGGTCACCTCTCATGGTGCCAATGGGTCTTCCCTCTTGGGCTTGACCTCATTGCATCTTACATCAGGGTGGCATGTAGGTGTGAGAATACACACTTATATCTTTATTGTGATAATCATATTGACTTTATGATTTGCATATATGAACATCCAAACAGATAGGTTGCATTCAATTTGATTAAACACCTGAGAAATATCCGTAAAACTAAAGCGGTTAACCCTAAATAACAACATACCTGTCAGGCTGATTTGGGACAGAAATAATCCAATCAATGTAAGAAATCCAATAGGAAAGCAAGCACACAAAGAGAACCTGAAATATGCATATAATTTCCTATCATAAATCATGTCATGAAGATCTATTAAACCTAGCTTGCTTCCTAGGGTTTCTAGTCCACTTTTAGGGTTTCCATTTCAGTTAGGGTTTTTCTTGTACTTTTATCACTACAAACCCTAGTTAGGAAAAATTTCTCTTAAACCCTAATGATTCTAACCTATTTCATTCAACGTGATTAGGATCATCTTCCAACAACATATTATCACATATATCAAATTAAAAGTGATCTTTTTCTCTTTTACCCTAAATTAGGGTTTCTAAGTGCTTAATCATTCTTATTTGGTGTAAAACCCTAAATCATGCAAAAAACATCTAGATCAAGTTCAAGTTCGTTATTAACTAACCAATAGGTTGCAAATACTCAATTTCAATAATTAAGTAACATGAACTCAACCAATATGCTCAATTAGGGTTTCAAGGTCCATTAAAGCATATTCATGTATATGGAACCTTAAAGTAATTAAACTATGCATAATCATTATCCTTTTGGATCTAATGTGTCCTTTTATAATCAATAGGTTAGTATCATATTTAAAAACATCCATATAACCCTTCCCAAATTATTAATCATCATAGATTAGGGTTTCTTAAGCATTAATGCATTAAAGTTGGTAACTTCAACTACTTTTCTAATTTCAAGAGGAATTAGGATCTAAATCTATTTGTAATGGATTCCTCACATTGTTTTGAGAAAAATTCATATATTATATGTATCCATCTGAGCTATCATTAATTAGATACAATTTTTACCAAAAATCACTTACTTGGACCAATGGGAGGCTGCCACGTCAGCCTTTCCCATGCACCATGTAGCCGGCCGAGAATATAACTGATTTACTCTTATACCCCTATGTGGTGCCTTGGTTCTGTACAATGCGGTGGGGCAGATCTATCAAAAGTCGCTCGGTCTTTTTCCTCCTCACGAACACCTAGTGCTACCGACGACAACAGCTCATGGGGGTCTCCTCCTCCCCTTCCTTGGACCCAAAGGGCACCGGCGAGGGTCCCTTTACTTCCGCCACCCTCCACCGTACCTACAGAAGCCCCTAGCTGCAGCCGAGGTAGCTGGTTTCAAGAACGACAGCCTGCGGTGTTCGTCTGGTCGTGCAGGTCTGCTGTAGGTGGCTGCGTGAGGTCAAGAGCGCGGGGATGATAGACGATCATCCTAGGTTGTCATGGGAGCTTCGTGCCTCCATTGAGATCCCATCACAGCTACTTGTTGTCCCGGACATTGGTCTATACCCTCTTGGTTAGGGTTTTGAGAGAAAGCAAGAATAAGGAGAGAGAAGGATGCATGAGATCCTCTTAGACTCGGGCCAAGGGTTCTACCCCTTATATAGGGGAGGGTAGCAATGCCTTAACATGCTTGACCATGAAGAAAACGAAGTCTTTTCCCAATAGGAAACCAACTTTTCTTAATTAAGAAGTATTCTCACTCTCTTAATTATCTCCTTGATAATCTTTATTCTTTAGATATTAGGATTTTGAAAATCATCTATCTTATCAACTTTGTGCTTGGCTTTTAATCCATTGGCCACGAAAATATACTTCCTTATAGTAGAAAGTACCTCTTTTGATAATACCAAAAATTCATTGATTATGTATCACGTTATCCTCATATTTTTGTATTATTTGTATTTTCTCTTTCTTCTTATCAATTGGGGACTCCTTGGACCCCAAGAAATCCTGATATTTCGAAATCCTTTTTGAAGGATGATCATTATCCTTCTAGAAGCATCTACATCCATTATTTCTCATTATCTTCTTTACTAAAAGATTTGTTTTCAAGGATTTCTCTTTATCTTTTATTTCCTTTCCCTCTTTTCCTATTTCTTTCATTAGAAATCACATATAAACGAAATTTACTCAATTGTGGCCATTAATGCCACTTTCTATAGATTTCTATGTAAATCTCATAAATACTTTGCTTAATATTCATTATCTTGTATCTTTTTCTAATATTTGGACTTTTCTTCTTTTCTTCTCTTTTATATCCATTATTGGATTAATCTAATAATAGGAATCACAAGATTCCTACCTATAGGGAGACTTTCAAAGAAATCCATACTTTTCAATTAAGTCCATATTCATAAAATCATTACATTTCAATTATGAAAACATATCAAAATTGAGGTTGTAACACCTCTTTAGGTTACCACAAACCTAAACCAAAAGGTGGTATTCATCCTACATGAAGGGTCTCTTCCCAGGATGGGATAAAACTATCTCTTGGTACAAACAAAGGATCACCAACGTCCTCACCTTCAGGGTTTACCTCATCAGGTATATGCTTAGCTCCTAACATGATACTTGAGCACATATCTAGCAAGAAGACAACCTACTAAACTAAGATCCTGGGTACAACATACATATCCATCATTCCTCATGGTTGTATCAAAATAAAACATGCTTATGTGAGGGGTTCATCAAACATATATCTCAACTTGAGTGGGTTTCCTTTTACTATAACACCTGAGGGGTGCCATACTCAAATACTATGAACTCAATCAGTCTTGTGAACATCATGTGTGCCAGGTACTGTTGCTCCCCCTTTTTGATCTAGGAACCGAGGTTCACCTCATATGCATCATCTATCTAGTTGCATGCTTAGTTGTTCCAACATGAACCAGACTTATGCCAGGTATAACATACACTTCATGACACTCTTCCACATGAGCAACCTTTAGAGTCAACTAGGTATGATGCCTCACAAGTTGTTATCATACCTTTTTAGGGTCTAAGGAACTCTTCATCATGCTCCTAAAAGGGTAGGTACTCATCAAATATGTACATTCATTCACGAAGCCTCTTCCTCATTCTAGGGTTTGGTTCCTCTAAAACATCCAAGGTACAACAAGCCTCCAAGGATCATGCATGAGGCTACCACAACTATCCATTCTGGGTCATCTAAACCAAGGCATATCATATCCAACATGGTTCCTTATGTCTCAGAATCAAGGTCTCCAACCTCCTTCATCGGGTTTTGCACTTTCTCTAACCCTACAATGGGTCCTAACACTGGAGGCTCTCGCTATGAAGATGGTTCACGTTCTTAAGGTTACATGTCTACACTTACCTAGGTGAAAGGTATGATCCAAAACCTATGTCCGACCAAGATTATCCAAAGCTATACATGCTCATCTCAGGAACATCAGGAATAACCCCTTGGGTCTAGGTCTAAAACATGTTGTCAACCTTGCTTCTATCCTCTTCTATGTAGATGCATGCCTCTTTTCTACTCATATATAGCAGTTAGGGTTCTCATACAGTTACCACTAACCTCCTCAATGAGAGAGTTATCCCTCACCGTAACATGCATGACCCCTCTAAGGTTGGGTTGCTTCAAGGCACTAGGGTCAACCAACTACATAGTTCATGCTTCTTATGGATACTCAAAACCTCTGTACAACATGCATGTCTATCCCACGTACATGCATGTATGGTCGACTATGATATCCAACTCATCGTATCTTCTCTTTCTCCATCCATGGTTAGGGTTTGGGTCAGCATCATCCTTATAGGATGCACCACGCCTCTTCCGCTTCATGGAGGCTTATTCCTCCAAGTCTAACTCTCTCCTCCTATTCCTACAAGATGGTTTAACCTTAGCGTTCTCCTGAGGGCTAACCAAGAGCATAGCAACATGGGCCATGTCACCTAAGCATGTAGCTAAACTCATTCTGAGTTTCTAATTATCAAAACTTACGTCCATGACATCTTTTTTACATGCTTTTTATTGTTGGGCAGAGGATCCCTTAATCCTTAATATTTTAAATCCCCAAACATAGCAGGTGGTGGAGAGAGAGAAAATCCTAAACTCTTAATTCTTTTCCAGAGATAAGAGGTAGAGAAGGGATGAAGATAGATGAGAAAACCTAGAGGTATCTTATTTTGAGTCAATTCTTTGGATTTCGACCAGGGAGTCACACTACATCTGGGAGTCCCCGTGACCGACTAGTGGGGCGGAGGAAAATATTGCCATTCCCTGGACCGTGATCCTTTTCTAGAAACCTCCATCCTCGGAAAATCCTCTAATAACTCCCTTGGGCTCTAAAGAGTTTGTAAAATTTAATAATTATGGAAGATTAAATGGAAAACCACAGCTCTGATACCAAATGTAACGACCACGCCTCCCGGTAACCCTCAATTAAGGGAGACCAAGAAGTCAGAGGTGTTATCCCAAAATAGGATCAGTGGTTTTGCAAATAATCAACAATAATTAATAAATTCTACAGCAACTAAACTTTAAAACTTTTCCTTTACCATACCTTGCAAAATATAGGAGTTGGAGACTTTACCCAATGAGAACTGATCCATCTAAAATCCTCCATGACTTTATTTAAACTTGATTGCATCAATGTTTCTTTAATGAATATCCATTTTTCTTGCTAACCTAAAATGTCGACAAACAAAACGACGATCAGTATAATGAATTATACTGGTATGTGGGGGAATACAATAATCTTGCAATTATTGACAACAACTTGTGCAAACAATTATCATTTAGCAAACAACTTTACGATTTAAGCAAAACTACTCAATCCATACCTATACATGCCTCGGTGTTGTCCCTACAGTGGACATGGATACTACCTGACACGATTTTACCGTGCGTATAATGCAAGTGCACGCGTCAGAGTAATATAGGCCTTGTGAGGCCTGAGTCGAACACAGGGACACTTAACTATCGGTAGACTACTTACTAACTACTCACGATCAGCTAGACCGGTTAAAAAGGTTTTGAGAGTTGATTGAAAAATAAAAGACAAATAAAAGAAAACAAAGCAATCAATTAAATGTTGAGTTTAATCAATTTAGATGGGAATCTTTAGGATTGTGGTTTCACCGCGGGTTCTCATTGTATTTATTTCTATATAGTTAATCAAACTCGTCTCTCATTCTGGGTAGTGGCCTGTAGTCAGAATTGTTCACTGTTGTGATAAAATTCACTACCTAAATCTAGGTCGGTTCCATGGTCGTAGTAACCTATACCCTAAACTAGGTGCATGAAGACCAAACTCTGGGTTTCCACCATTAACCGTACATCACCTTGTTCAAGGGGTTTATTAATTAATGTGAATTTCGTCTCTTTTCAACTGTTAATTCTTCTTTCAAAGTAATTAAAGGCATTAGATTATCATTAGGGTGATCAATCATAATGATATAATGGAGAAAACGAAATCATACCACGGATTTAAGAGACAAAATATGAATTACTATGATAAAAACGTCATACAACGATTACTCGGGCTACTCCCGGTCCTAAAGACAAAGGGGATTAGCCTCGCATGTTCATATCAATGAAAGACATGGTGGAAGAAAGGGAAAACATGAAGAAAACGTGGATGAAATTGATGTAAACCCCTGAACAGATAAGATCCGGGTGTTCCTCGACGTAGGATGCGTGATCTAGAACCTTCCGGCGGTGGAAAACGACTCCTGCGGCTCTCGGAACGACCGAGGTGTGCTTCTGGGCTCCGTTCTCTTCTCCACACCTCCTCGGGACTTGTGCAGTAGCTAATGATGTGATGTCCTCCTTAGGGCCGCCGTCATTAGGTATATGGACCAAATTAGATCACCGAAATATCACCACCATTGGATTAGGATCGATCTGGAACTGAAACTAATCTGACGGCGTCGATACCATCGACGCGAGTCGATGGTATCGACCCGTCGTGATATTGGTAGGTTTCCTTTCTTCTTTGATGCGGACTCGATAGGTAGGTTTCCTTTCTTCTCGATGGTATCGACCCGTCAAGAGATAGTTTTCCACCTGATGCGGACTCGATACCATCGACGTGGGTCGATGGTATCGACACCTTTAGGCATCGGTTTTGTCACCCTTCCGACGCTGAATCTGTGCAATGTCGATAGTATCGACCTTTGTGTCAATAGTATCGACCGGCTGATCGCTGGCTCCCTGAAGGTAACTCGCTACCATCGACTTCCCAGTCGATGGTATCGACACTGCTTGGCTCCTTGCGGCTGTCTCACTGTGACTATGTTGATACGATCGACGGATGTCGATGGCATTGACGTCTGTGTATATGCATTTTTCCTGAAATTTCAAGACAAAGCCAAATCAGCTATGCTAAAACCCATTATTATGATCATTTATAACCAAAAAGATACAATATGGGAGATTTGATACAGAATGAGATTATAGACTAAATCGAATGAATTATGCGATACTAACCACCAAAGTGACTAATAAACACTGAAAACACATGTAAAACAAGTCCACAAAAGCGACTCAAAATCATCACATTAAACTCCCCTAAGCTTGAACATTGCTCGTCCTCGAGTAGCAATACTATAGAATAAAATTGCAAGGGTCAACTACGGAACATATTATCACAACAGACCTTGCCATATGATCCCCACCAGACATTCACATACCGGCCCTCACTGACCACAAAATGATAATTACCCTCTAGGTGACAATGATCATTTATAAGAGATATCCACCCCAAGATTGATGAACACTATCAAATAAGGAAGTTAATATAATAAAATCCTCCAGTTCAGACTTTGTGCATCTTTGTGATCTTCTATCTACGTTGCTTGTTTCCTAACTACCATCTAAATGGAAGCAGATCTCCTGATACTAAAGAGTGAGGAGATAATCACGGGTGGCCTACCAATTCGAGCAACGGGTGGATGGAATAGGTGGCTATGGAAGAAATGGAAACACATAACAGTCAATCATGCAATACCAAAAATTAATGACCTATCATAATGAAAATGTCCTAATGCTACATTTTAGGTGGAATGATGCATGCACTATCATTCTATCTCAATGAGAGACAGAATATCTACCGAACTACATATGTGCTTGTTCTTCGTATTCATCATGTGAACAAATTCCTTTCTCCCTCTGATCTTCATATTTTTTTTTCCAAGCCCTTATCTTGCTTAATAGAACAAGTTGAAATTTTCAATAGCTTTTTCTTGTCTTATTCACATATCTATTATTTTTTCCTTTTTTTTCAATTTTTTTAGAGAGTATGAAATAAGTCCTTCATTTGCAGAAGAAACAAGGCACATCATTGTACAAGATGATGAAAATCATGCAAAATGCAACTAAAATGACATTGACATGCACTCTAAAATTTTTGAATGCAGGATTATAATGCAACATTTTTTTTTTCAATGCAACAAATGTAAACACTAATCTGCAATGCAATCCTAACTACATGTCATGCACCCAAAAGATGACAAACTATATAGTGTTTCCAATTCTTATGGTGGGGTGTTAAATAAGATGAAGTGGATAGATCACAAGATTAATTGACAGAACCATTGGAAGATATTATATGTCCCTCCTTACTGACATGTGTACAAACAAGAGGTTTCTATTTCTCATTTCAGATTAAAGTCTCATTACCATTTGATCAGTTTAGGCTCAACATCCAATTCCATCCTCTTTTCTTAAATCATAGGCATGTACAGTTGTGGTATTATGTTCTTAAGTTGACAAACCCAATTATTTTCATAAGTCATATGCTCAAATTCAAACAAAGCAAGCTCCCAAATTCATTAAAAAATTTCAATTTTTTCAAATTGACCCTTGACTCCCATGTGACCAACAAAGAGATGACACATTTGTATAGACATCCACGATTAAACTAGATAGAATGTGGATCCTAAGAACTAATAAAATTGCTAAAACAACAGAAAAGGCAATAAATTATAAACTAAAAGTAAAAGATAGAAAAAGATAGAAGTTGTTCCATCTCCCCCCCCCAAGCTTGAATTCGACTATGGCCTCATAGTCAAAAACAACCTTAAAAAGGTGGAACAATGATACTAATCATTGCTCAGGTGGTGGCGGGTACAGTGGGGCGGTGGGATCCCATGATGGATACTACCCTTGAAATTTTGGATCATATGGGGGCATGGGCGGAGGTTGAGGATATCCCCCGAAGTAGTTCTGGCTCCAATAATTATCATAAAACGGCTGCTGCTGCTGCTCGATCCTTCCCAACCGATCATAGACCTGTTGTTGATTGGCGAACAGTTGATGCTCATTCACAAAGATAGCTTGCTGATTAACATAGAGCCGATTTGTAATCTCCTGAATATCAGCAAATGACGCAGTGTGCCGCTGTTGCGTCTGCTAGATATCCTGCAGCATAGAATACATTCCCTGCATAGAATAGACATCCTCTCCTTGTTGAGAGGGCTGAGGTGGTGGAGGCAGCGAAGATGATGATGCACCCGGGTGGAAGCGGGGATGCTTCCGCGGTGCCACTCGTGAACGAAGAGGAGTGAAAGCCTCCTCTTCCTCTTCTTGTCCGTCACCGTCGTCATTGTTTTCGTCGTCATCTTCCTCTTCATTGGAGTCGTCTATGGCTATGATGGGCCACCGGAAGTGATGAGCTCCTTGGATGTTGAAGATGGGATCGGGAAGCGCATGCTCCTGGTACTCCTAGTTGACATGGCATTGTGCATAGGCCGCACCATCACGGAGCGTAAGAAGGTAGGAGCGGTGCAGGTGATGCAGATTTACTTTATTCCTGTTGGACAGTGGAGTGAGTTGGGAAAAGTCCAACCCAAGGTAGAGAGCAAGCAGTGTGATAAGCCCTCCAAAGTGGATAGGAGCTTTTCGTGTACTCCTCCGCACGGCCAACACACGTGTCAAGAAAAATGTGCACCAATTGCACTCTTCTCGCTTCAACAGTTTATACAAAAAGAACAAATCCGTCTCCTGAAATTTACTGAGAGAAAGATCGCCTCGAGCAAAGAGCGTAGTGCACATCATGCGGTGTAGAATCCGCACAAAGGGATGCTCAAAATTGGTGGCAGCTGCATTATGATAGCTGACGGACATGCCCGGAGGCGCGATCACTAGTTGGGCGAAGATGTCATCATAATCCGTCTGATTGTCCGGCCTCCTGTGCTGATCTCTTCCATGATTCCAGTTGTAGATGGAATTAAACTGCTTGAGGGTGAGATTGTAATTGTTGTTGTAGAGCCGGAAAGAAACACGACCCTTGACCATTCCCGACCGATGGCGATGAGGTCGTTAGGCACGACGCATATGTCCAGCGATTCCATAAACTCCGCCACCAGTTCTTTGTACGTCGGCCACTCGCCGAAAAAGGGGAGGTCGTCAGCGCGGTACTCCATCTCGTCGGGCCTCCTGCCCGTATGCCTTGCTTTCCCTTTGAGGACATAAGCGAGATTGGCCTCGAACCCAAGGTCGCGAACCATGGTCCGGCCGACATATCGGGTTGGATCGATTTTCCGCTTTAGCAACTCCTCGTATATCTTCCGTACTTCCGCTGAAGGATGAACAATCCTCGGACGAGGAATAGATCCAGGTGGTGGAGGAACAAACGTCGGAATCTCTGGCGGGGCTGCCGGCGACGACGAAGCTCCTGCCGTCCTCACCATCGTGACGGGGATGAAAAGAGAATAAGAAAGAGAGCTCGATAAAGTCGGAGAAGATGATCTCCGCTCGGTGCAGAACTTGGTGAAGAGATCCCGATCCTTAGACACTCTTTGAAGGCCTCCGGTCGCTCAACAATACTCAAAGCACAAGTGGAAGGAAGAAACTCTGAAGGTGTGAAGATAATTGGCAATCAACCCTTCCTTTTATAACTGAGTTCGTCGCTGCTGCCGCTCTGTCGATACCATCGATGGGGGTGTCGATGGTATCGACACCTGTATCGCAATCCGGGTCCTTGCGACTATCGACAGCTGTCGATGGCTGGATTTTGTGGCCCGGATCAGTGACGTATCGATACTATCGACGTGGGTCGATGGTATCGACCCATCCCACGGATCGACTTCCGAAACCGGCGGACTTCGTTGATCTCTTCTCGCGGATCGGTGACGTGTCACGTCCATACCATCGACGGGGGTTGATGGTATCGACTCTTCATGGAACAATCACCCTCGCGAGGGTCGGGTGCCGCTTTCTTATTGTTGCCGGGTCGATACCATTGACAAGGCCGTCGATGGTATCGACTTCACTGAGACAAAATCGTCTATAAATCTTCAGGGATCTCATGAGTATCGACATCCTAGTCAATACTATCGACCCCGAGCTGTCTTTTTCTTCGGCGTTACTGATGGTAGGTCGATACCATCGACGAGGCCGTCGATGGTATCGACTCTGAAAATTTTCTACAGTCGCTTCCCTGTACCCATGTCGCTACCATCGACATTGTGGTCGATGGTATCGACTCTGACTCAGTCTTGCACACTGAAAAAATGATCAAGGTATCATTTTTACACTAAAAACGAAATTAAACCAAACTAACTTGTAAATGCAAAAGAAAATGGACGAACTACAATTTAAAACTACCGATGGTTGGGTTGCCTCCCAACAAGCGCCCTACTTTAACGTCTTAGGCTAGACAAAATCGAGCTGATCAGCTTAGAGCATCAGAGAGTGTTCTTAGGGGATCACTCGACAGTTTAAACTCAACTCTATCCTGGCCAACCCCTAATGTCAAGGTACCTCTCCGATAGTAGTGATAACATCAGTCGTCGCTTGAAACGAACTACCCAGTAGCATCTCACAACCCTTTAGCTACGGCATATTTATGACAACGAAATCCATTGGAAAGATGAATCTGTCGACCTTGACTAGCACGTCCTCGCATATACCTTGCGGCTTCACAATAGACCCATCCGCCAACTCAATTGTCATGGAAGTTTGTGTTGGCTTCTTCAATCCCAACTTTTGAAAAGTGGCAAGTGGCCTAAGATTAATGTTGTCCCCTAAGTCAGATTATGCTTGTGGAAAATGTTGGCCACCTAGGGAACATGGGATGTAGAAACATCCTAGATCTTTCCTCTTCTTTGGTAAGCTCCCATGGATAATTGAGCTCACCATCTCATTCACTAAGAAAACGTCTGTGTCTTTTATCCGCCTTTTCTTGGTGATGATATCCTTGATAAATTTCCCATATGCAGGAATCTGTTCTATCATTTCCACTAACAGAATGTTAATGTGGAGCTTCCTAAACATCTCCAAGAATTTCTTGTAGTGCCTATGCTTTTTCTTCGGCCTCAGACTATCCGAAAAATGCACACTTGGCTCTTTTATACGCCTGTGCGGTGGCATATATGGACTATTTGGGGTCTCCTCCCCTAAGCTTGCTTTGTTATCACCCTCTGGCATAGGCTTCAACACATCAGTCACGGTTGGTGTGACTCGTGGCTGCTCATCCTTCTCGGCGGCTGTAGCTTCACCATGAAGTATGGCCTTCACTTGCTCTTCTTGCCTAGGTGTGGGCACGGCCGTGATGGGTTCTTGGCAGGATTTTCTGAATGGGAAATATCCACCAGGTAGTCCATACAAGCTACGGGGATATGGTACATGGGGTTTAGCCTCTGTGTCAAAAATCATTTTTCCTTTTTCATGGACCTCCACCACCGGGGGCTCTGCCTCCGTAATCACAAATATATACTTCACTTGATGATGTGTTTGAACAGACTCTGCATTACCATCCGGTCTTTGTTGATTTGCTTGCTTAATGGCCTCCTCTTCATTGGCGATTTGAGTCACCGTCATCTCTAGTGTCCTCATCTACGCTCCATGACTTTGCAATGTCTGCCCAAATTTAGTCAAAATATCACCCTGAGACTGTAACTGCTTACTGAACATATTCATCATCTCTTGATTTTGTTTCACTACCTGGCTGATCGATTCGGTGCTTTTGTCTTCCACAGTAGCCTGTGGTTTTGCATCTGGGTCTTGCAGGAAGTTGTTTGGATCCTTCCATGAGAATTTTCTATCCTTTCTTCAGGCATAATCATTGTTCCTATAGCCCTGTTGTTGCATAAATTTGACTTGGGCCTCCTCATCGGATCCTTCCTCTTTCTCCAAAAGCTTCTTGGCTATGAGATCCAATTTGTCATTTAGCTCCTTAATTGCCTTTGACTCACCTGCAACTCGAACCTGCTCGGGTGCATCTCTATCACCCCAAGACTACTTTTTGGCCATGTTCTTCAAAATCTCCTAACACCTAGTGCCAGTGTTGTTCAAGAAGAACCCCGAACCTGCTGAATCCAGGTTGCTTCTATCATGCTCAGAAAGGGCAAAATAGAAAATCTTGACCTGTTTCTCCTTGTCCAGTCCATGATGTGGGCACCTCCTCAGCATTATCTGAAAGTGCTCCCAAGTCTCAGAATATGTTTCACCGGCTTTTTGACTGAAGTTATGAATTTTTCTTATTAGATCATTTGTCTTCTCAGGCAGAAAGAATCTTTCAAAGAAAACTTCAACCATGTGGTCCCAAGATTCCACATACTCGTCGTCAAAGTTATGCAGCTATTCTCGAGCATTTCCCGCTAGAGAGCTGGGAAATAATTTCAAATAGAGTGTCTCTTGCGAGAACCTATCTATCTTGATCATATCACAGTTCTCCACGAACTGGCTTATATGAGTCACCGGATCTTCATTTTTGTGCCCGTGAAATGCATTGGATTTCACTAAATTGATTAGGCCAGGGTCAATTTTATAATTGGGAATGTTGATAGCCTGGCTCTTGAACGACCCTTTTGATGCAGAAGCAGAAGACGCCTTAATCTTCTCCCAGATTGTCTGTTCCTCAGCCATAGCTTCTAGTTCAAAGTCTGAATCTATATCCTCATGTTGATCTTGAATGTTGTTCTCCTCATCGTCTGATCCCCAGAACGGGACCTCTGGTGATGGCTGCAGGTAGTCTGTGCTACGCGTCTTCACCATGAAATGGTACCTGCAAGGTAATAAATTTGATTCAGTACAGTGCTAGACGATTACTAAATATGAAAGATGAACGATGAATTTCAAAAATAATACTAAAATAAAATGTGGCCTAGAGTGGCCGCTTGCAGCACTCGTAGTGCCAAAAATTGCTGTGTCCCCGGCAACGATGCCAAAAACTTGACACGATTTTACCCTGTGTATAACGCAAGTGCACGCGTTAGAGTAATATAGGCCTTGTGAGGCCCGAGTCGAACACAGGGACACTTAACTATCGATAGACTACTTACTAACTACTCGCGATTAGCTAGACCAGTTAAAAAGGTTTTGAGAGTTTATTGAAAAATAAAAGACAAATAAAAGAAAGCAAAGCAATCGATTAAATGTTGAGTTTAATCAATTTAGATGGGAATCTTTAGGATTGCGGTTTCACCGCGGGTTCTCGTTGTATTTATTTCTATATAGTTAATCAAACTCGTCTCTCATTCCGGGTAGTGGCCTGCAGTCAGAATTGTTCACTGTCGTGATACAATTCACTACCTAAATCTATGTCGGTTCCACAGTCGTAGTAACCTATACCCTAAACTAGGTGCATGAAGACCAAACTCTGGGTTTCCACCATTAACCGTACATCACCTTGTTCAAGGGATTTATTAATTAATGTGAATTTCATCGCTTTTCAACCGTTAATTCTTCTTTCAAAGTAATTAAAGGCATTAGATTATCATTAGGGTGATCAATCATAATGATATAATGGAGAAAATGAAATCATACCACGGATTTAAGAGACAAAATATGAATTACTATGATAAAAATGTCATACAACGATTACCCGGGTTACTCCCGGTCCTAAAGACAAAGGGGATTAGCCCTGCATGTTCATCTCAATGAAAGACATGGTGGAAGAAAGGGAAAACATGAAGAAAACGTGGATGAAAGTGATTTAAACCCCTGAACGGAGAAGATTTAGGTGTTCCTCGATGTAGGATGCGTGATCTACAACCTTCTGGCGGTGGAAAATGACTCCTGCGGCTCTCGGAACGATCGGGGCGTGCTTCTGGGCTCCGTTCTCTTCTCCACACCTCCTCGGGACTTGTGCAGCGGCTAATGACGTGATGTCCTCCTTAGGGTCGTCGTCATTAGGTATATGGACCAAATTCGATCACTGAAATATCACCACCATTGGATTAGGATCGATCTGGAACTAAAACTAATATGACGGCGTCGATACCATCGACGTGAGTCGATGGTATCGACCCGTCGTGATATCGGCAGGTTTCCTTTCTTCTCTGACATTCCTCCTGATGTAGACTCAATACCATCAATGTGGGTCGATGGTATCGACACCTTTAGGCGTCAGTTTTGTCACCCTTCCAACGCTGAAGCTGTGCAATGTCGATAGTATCGACATTTGTGTCGATAGTATCGACCGGCTGATCGCTGGCTCCCTAAAGGTAACTCGCTACCATCGACTTCCCAGTCGATGGTATCGATACTGCTTGGCTCCTTGCGGCTGTCTCACTGTGACTGTGTCGATACTATCGACGGATGTCGATGGTATCGACATCTGTGTATATGCGTTTTTCCTGAAATTTCAAGACAAAGCCAAATCAGCTATGCTAAAACCCATTATTATGATCATTTATAACCAGAAAGATACAATATGGGAGATTTGATATAGAATGAGATGATAGACTAAAGCAAATGAAATATGCGATACTAACCACCAAAGTGACTAATAAACACAGAAAACACATGTAAAACAAGTCCATAAAAGCGACTCAAAATCATCGCATCACTACCTCTCTCACATGGTAGACCTCAACTAACCCCCATGATCCTACCTTACAGGTAGATCAATACCTAGGGTTGTAGAGTCGCATGGCCCTACCCAAAGGTAGTCCAATCTCTAACTCATGATAACCTAATGGTCCTACCTCGTAGGTAGCCATGTACTAGGTCATCCGATAACCTGATGGTCCTACCTCGTAGGTATCCATATACTAGGTCATCATTACCAAAGCTACAGAGGAGGACCAGGATCTGAGCTAGTTATGCATGTATATTTAAGGTAATAGCCATAGGAACTTTAAAGTTGCATGAAATAAATGTCAACCAAGCAGTTAATTTCAAGCAACCGGTAAAACCTCAAATATCATCGTGAAACTAGAGCAATTAGCCATAAGCATAACCACATACCTGATTTGGAAGTCTCAAGGATTGTAAGGGAATAATCAATCAAGCAGTCAGATAAACCAAGCAGCCAATCACCCCAATCACTCAAGCACAACAAGAAACCTAGAAAACATGTGCAATCTAATTACTACATTTTCATCATGCACTTACTTTATTGAATTGGGATTCCCTCCTAGGGTGTTCCTAAGTTGAATTAGGGTTTTCTTATAGTTTTGTACATTCATTTCTTAACCTTTATCTTTCAGGTCAATTAAACCCTAAAATAGCGTTTCTATATTCCAAAACCCTAATTACTCCATTATTCATATTTAGGCTTCTTTATTACCAATAAAGATCACTTCTAACTTCAACTTATACATAGGGTTTTCGAAATATAACTCATCCAAAAGTCATAAATACTTAGATTAGGGTTTCTAGGTTTTCAAGTACATCTTTATTCATATGAAACCTTAAAACATCCCTTTTACATTAGAACTTTATTTACTCAAGTTATCTGCTCCAAAGCTCCTTTATTCTTAATTAGACTTAGAATCATCATATCTCTGTCTCAAGTATGCATTTTCGAAATAAAATCCACTAAAGTCATATTTAACAACATTAGGGCTTTTAGGCCCATTAATGCATTTTCTTAGTCATAGCACCCTAATTAAGCAAATCATGGGTTGTTAAACTCAAATCAGATTCATATTATCCATTTTATGCCAACATGCTAAATGTTGATTCATAATGCCAACTTAAGTAATTGAACTTATTCCTAATCAATATCTAGGGTTTTGATTACACTTAAAGCATTAAAGTTATTGATTTTATGCACTTTTCGAATTAGGAAAATAAATAGAGTCTAATTATATTTTTACTGGATTCCTTGCATTTTTTTGAGCAAGATTCATTATTACTTATTATCATATGATCATCCTACTAATTACTAGGATTTTTCTAATAAAAACATATTCCAACCAATCAGGCACTGCAACCTAAGCAGCGCACCATCGGTCCTGGCCTTGCCAAATTGGCTTGGCTAGCCAACTGACTTACGCCACCTAGGTTGGGCACCTGCGTGTCTTGCTGAGTGGGCGGATGTGAAAAAGAAATGAATGACCAGCGTGCCCTTGCCTGGTTAATGTGAGCGTGAGGGCAAAGGGATCTTTTACCCCTTGGTCTTCTTCAACCTCGGGTTGTCTCGCGAGAAGCCCAGCTGAGTCAACCAAGATGTTGACTCTACGATCATGTCCTCCCGACCGAACAGCAAAAGAACAAACACCTCCGACCTTCTCCGCCGGACTCATGGTGTTGGGTTTTAGGGGAGGCAGAGATGGCAGCGGAAACAAAAAATTTCTCCCCAAACCCAGAACCCAAAGAGATCTCATCAGCATCTATACGGTAGGAAGGATGGTTTGTAGAGGTGTACCTTATCTCGAGGCTTGCTCAGTGACATAACCTTGTGGTGAGAACGGTCTTCACCTCCGGTCTTGGACGGCGTCTGTACAGCTCTTGGTCTCCACCCAGACTGTGGATTTCCAGTCATCCTCCTAAGTGGCAGAAGTCTCTTGCCTCTGTAGTAGTCCACACAGACCATCGGGAACTCCAGTCGTCCTGTCTTATAGGATACTAGAAGGAGCCGTCCCCTTCTGTCGGCGTACTAGACACCGATGTGCTCTCCCGCCACCAGTTTTCGTCCTGCAGTTGTCTTTCCCTCACTGTGCCTCCCTAGTCAGGTAGCCCCTGCTCAGTCTCTCCCGATTCACAATTGGAGAGGACAACTTTGCAGAGCAACTGACGTTGTCTGAGTTGTTGTCTAGGAAGGCACCAATACCCCTCTATTTATAGTAGAGGGTTGGGTCAGGATTCCCAATCCGTACGGGAGTAGAAGGGTCCAAAATTTCCACGAATTGATACACTGCGGCAGGTGAACCGATCGTTTCACAAATGAACTGATCGTTTGGGGACTGAACCGATCGGTTCATCTCATGAACCAGTCATTTGGGGAGCTGAACCGATCGGTTCATTCATGAATCAGTCGTTTCATTTACCAGGGCAGTTCCCAATTGACTTTCCACTTTCCATTTCCAATTAATCCAAAGATCAATACTTGTCCCAATCGAATTGTACAAGTGAAACAAAATTATTTTCTCACCAACCTAACTTTCCCAAACTGGCTCATTTGGTCCAGCTGAATTGATCAGTTCAATACTTGAATCGGTCATCTCACTTGACCCTGAGCCAATCGGTTCAATAGTTTGAACCGATCGATTGGCAGTCCAGGTTGTGCAGAAATCGGTCAACGCAGTTC
Source organism: Alisma plantago-aquatica (assembly GCA_963693085.1). Classification (NCBI taxonomy): domain Eukaryota; kingdom Viridiplantae; phylum Streptophyta; class Magnoliopsida; order Alismatales; family Alismataceae; genus Alisma; species Alisma plantago-aquatica. Next base: position 1,262,202,508 of record OY856412.1, read on the forward strand.
TCAATCAATCTGACACCCAAATCAATTAGTCCAACACAGGAACTTGGTGATTCTAAGTCAAGTCAATTGATTGAATATTTATTTGAACGACTAAACACATTTAGTAAACAATCTAAACATCATTCGTGGATAAACTCCTCTTCCAGGTTAAATCCTCTGTGTGTGACCCTACAGGCCCATTTCACGTTGGCAGTGAAAGTCCATAACACTTATGACTTCACAAGCAAAAAGTGGTGCCTAGTTGCACATCAGTGCTACCCAAGTGAAAAGGAAAGTTGGAGAACAACTTTCAATCCTACAATCTGTGACTGGTGTTACAGTGAATGTATAATTCCTTTGTTAGTGATATCCCGAATGAACTCAAGGCATGGAATAGTCATCCTTTCAACATTCATTCACTTCCTTGATCTCAGAGCAGACTAGATGAGATATGTGTGACATCAATATCACATATTGATTCACACATACATGTGCATGCCTTTCTCAGTCCTACTCATCAAGTGGCCATTGACATCAAACTCCCTCAGGAGGGACAAATCCCATATCTATCACTCGCCCCTCAAACACACCATGTGTCAAAGTCACCCAATCATCACCTTTATAACAATCTATATTTCAGGATTGTATTTTATGATGTCAAATTGTACCCAACGACATGTGTTGAGTGTAGTGATTTCAGGTCAAATAATCACACTCACCACCATCACTGTGAGAGATGACTGTGACTACCAAGTCATGGTTCCATGTGTCACTCTAACAGTGGGTCTGTCCGATACACTTGTTCTCTAACAAGTACCTATGTGCTTGGTTTGATATCACTATATCATGACTAATGAGATTCTGTCATCAACCAACACACAATCTAGTCTTGTGTGTCATTGTTGTCTATCAACATTCCATAATGACATCTGACTAGGGACATAACAAGAATGTACAAATTCTTAACATCAGCATGATCTCATCGTTCAAGTTACATACTTGAAGGCATACGTCATCGAGTACTTTCATTCTCTAGACATTCAATTTGTACTGTCATTATCTCATAACTGACTGAACCAAAATGAATTGGAAGCTTGCCTTTGATGTTTATCAAATCAATCTTAATGTATCCCACCAATCATCCCATGATTGGCTCTCAGGGCATACATACCAACAAACTCCCACTTGCACTGCGAGCCAATCACCTTTGAATCATATTCTTTGTGATCTCTAAACATGTCCCACATGTTACTGTGCTCTAGTGCTAACGCAGTGAGTTATGGAAACACTTTGCCTAAGTCGGTATTATTGCATGTCTCACATCTCTTCGTTGTACGTATTACGTATGAGATGGTGTTGCTGTAATATGCGATCCAATATTCCTTTGCTAACTTTTAGCCTCATTGCATGACCAAGCACTCCTTATTTGTCATCAATGACCGGAATATCTATAAGTTCATCTTTATGAACTCCCAAATCAATATAGTATCCACTATTGTTCTCTAACACGCGGATACTAGGCATTTCCTTTTTAAACGGCTTTTAAATTGGAACGTTTCCATTTGTCAACTCATATTCAGTTTTATATATCTTATATATTTTGTGATCAATTTTCTATCATTTCAGAAGTTCACATCAGTGTAACTCTTTACAGTGAACTCTTCCTTACCATAGAACTAGTACTTCACAAGTTCTTATCAATTTCTCATTGGTATTCCAGTAACCCTTGCTGGAACTAGAAAGGCATCCACTCGTCATGTCCCACATACGAGTTATCAGGATAAGCATATCATATTGTCATGTCCCACAAACAAGATGATAAATGCATTTTATTCTTGTCATGTCCATACATACAAGAAAACTGGATGATTACATACATGATAGATCCATATCTATTCTCTGTGTTCCCATTCTTCATAAGAATTGGGACACTTGGCTCTGGGATACTAACTCTATTTAACATGGATAAGTTTTCTCCCATTGAATCTGTGCATACTGAACCCTTCAATATTGGTTGCCAATGTATGTTCTCTCTTTACTAGGTCAAGAGGTTTTCGAGAACTATCTCTATAGATCTCTATTCCTATCACATAGGAAAAGTCTCTGTCTACCCTTAAAGATATTTCCACAAAGGTCTCCATTTTAGAACATTCCATTCTCATCAATATGTGGAATGTGAATACGCTCCCACTAAATCACAGATCCCTCCTTTATCTTTGACATATTAGTCAAACCCTTTGACTATATTATCGAAGTAAAGACTCCAGTTCTGAGTTGCTTGTACTTAATCAATCACATTGATTATTTGTAACTTATAGACAATATTTGCATTAGTGGATTCATAAAACCCTATAGGTTGTGTCACATACACATCCCATTCTTATTCCTCATAGGAATGCATTTTTAATATCCTATGCTAAATCTCATAGTCATTAAGTTTCAATCAACAAGCATGATCCTTCTCAAAATGTCATCCATGTGTCTTAACACTTAAGATTCACTTTGCACTTATGGGTTTTATCCCAACAAGTGCTACCACTAAGGTCACACCTCATGGTTCACATGGAAGTCATTTAGGATCTTATGGCCATAAACCATAACTCAGAATCTGGTTCCTCAATGTCATCTAGATTATTGGCTCATCATATGACCAACTCATCACATAAATATATGAGGTGTATCTATTATATAAGGGATTGGAGAACTCACAACACTTGTGATTCTTAATCTCCTTTATTTAGTGTAGAGCATTTTCTATTAGAAGAATATAGTTATTTGACAATCATGCTCTAACTCTTTAGAGTATGATTCCTTGTTGATTTAGACATCACTATGCCTTAATCATGAGTTCATTATGATACACTATCATAATCACTCATAAGATCCTCAAACATTTGGTTTAAGTATCCCATTCATTGATCACATCAAGAATTAATACTTTTACCAAGATTATACTTCATTTATGATCTTCTTCAACAATTCAAGATATTTGTATTGATATTTCTCTAAACACCATTTGAAGTATTAGCATTTGTTCCAATAGGTATGTAAATACATCATATGCATTATACCTAATAGTATAATCATTCTCCCACTACAACTAATGAAGATTGATTTGTCATCATGTCCAAGATATTCATATCTCTTAATGGTTCACAACCAAAAGAGTCTAGCTTGTCCATCAACATGGAACTAGAAATGAAATTCTCATGATAATGCTAATTATTTGTTTGAGTCATCAATAAATTTTAGGTATCATTTTATCTTATGCACCAAGTACCACAAGATAAATAAGGCATTGCCACAAAGACCATATCTTTGAAATTGAAACGCCAACTTTATTGATTTCCATCCTTGTCACAACAAGATGCAAAAAATAAAGTGTTTCTATTTTATTGGCAAATATGAAATAGCAGTTCATTACTCTATCACATGCCTTTAGGCTGAAATAAACTGAAAGGTACTCCCATCTATGGCAGAAACACTTTTTTTTTGGAATAAGGTAAATATATTAGACCAAAAGGGTATAGTTAACCACTATAAAGTTACAAAGCAAGGCACCCTTAACCAGGGCCCTAAAGAAAACTATACAAAGGGATTAACTACAAAAACCCCAGTATGTTCGTGTGCTTTCATTAAGTCTATACAAAATGTCCTTCCTATTCTTCATATGCCATTTGAGTTCCTTAGAAAACTTGTTGATAAAGGCAATCTAGTTAGTTTCTTTCTTGTCATGTCTTCTTCTATTTCTCTCCATCCACATGAAGTAGCACAGACATGTGATGCAAAGTAGGGCATATCTTTTCAGAATTTTATCATTAATGAAATTATCTTCGGCCCAGCAAAGGGCTTCATTGAGATTATTAGGAACATTTTGACCCCATCCATTCCTGAGACACATGATGCTCCAAACATGCTTTGTCCACTTGCAACTGAAGAAAAGATGTGTGTTCGTCTCATTGGAATCTTTGCATTGGTAGCAGGTCATCTCTGTCAGAATACCCCAAGCAGCCTAACTATCCAAAGACGGAAGCATGTTACGGATGGCTCTATAGCAGAACACACTCCATTTAGGGTAGTGAGTTCGACCCCATATGGAGGCTGTATAAACCCCCCCAGACGGGTTGCCTGTAGCAGTGTTGATAGGTGGTGCCAGGTTTGAGGACCATACACCAAACGGTTCAACACAATACAAGTGTTGATTAGCTTCCACATGAGTGCACATGAGACGCAAAGTGTGGGAGGGTCTGCTACTTTCTTCATTTATAAGGTTGGATCCATACCTTTCCTTCATTCATGAAGTCTTGCAGTTCCGAGGTGAGTTTATGAACTGAGAAACCCGATTGGCATTGCTCCTTTGCATGATCTCAACGGCGTCTAAGACCTGCAAACCTCCTTCCTGGAATGGATTTGATATTGTATCCCAAGCAATGGCGTGGTTTTCCCCCACCCATAAGAAATCTGCTGTAAGGGATCTAAGAGGCAGAAGAATGGGGTTGGGCATAGCCCCCATTGCTGTCCAAAACCAAATAATACTTTGTAGGACTGATCTGATTAGCACAAGGTGACCTGCCATAGAGATGTGCAGCCCACTCCATGCTTCAATTTTTTATCTGAACCTATCGAGGCAGACACCAAAATCTTTTGATGTATTGTGGCCTACAATCAAAGGGAACCCCAGATATTTGGTTGGGAGAAAACTGACTTGCTAGCCAATAGCTTTCTTTAATCTGCCTCTTCTATTGTCACAAGATTTGGATAAAAAGACCTGCGATTTTATGGTTCTCACGTACAAACCTGTTAGATGGCCGAATTTTATGAGTAGGTTCTTGAACTCCTGAAGTGTTTTCATGTTCCCTATTGAAAAAAGTAATACATCATCAGCAAAGATGATGTGAGTCATCACTTTGGTGCCCTTGACTTTGTATGTATTTATCATACCATTACCTTCGGCAGAATCCACATTTTTTGTCAGGCCCTCCATCACTATGGTGAAAAGAAGAGGAGATAATGGATCTCTCTGGCGAAGTCCATTTGAGGATCTAAACATCCCTTTCGGATAGTCGTTTATGAGAACTGAAAATGAGCAGGTTTCTACACATTGTTTAATTATGTGTATCCATTTTTGATCAAATCCCATGGACCCCATCGCCTTCCAGAGATACTCCCAATTCACATGGTCATAAGCCTTGCTGATATCAATGTTTACACATGCTTTCGTACTGGTCTTCTTCATATTAAAGTCATTGAGAAATTCTGTTGCCAATAAAGAGCAGTCGGACATGTATCTGCCTTTGACAAAGGCGTTCTGGTTTGGAGAAATGATGTGAGGTAGAATATCCTTCAATTTTATGGCCAGGAGCTTGGATATCGTTTTGTATAAAACTGAGCAGCAAGCAATCGGCCTGAAGTCTGACATGTCTTTGGTGCTATTGTTCTTAGGTATCAATTTTATGAACGAGTGATTGACTGCTCTAACCATAGAGCCTCCTCTTAGAAACCAATTTACTGCCTGGAACATATCATATTTGATAATTTAATCCTCACCTTTTCGAAAAAGTGACTATTAAAGCCATCTGGGCCCGGGGCTTTAGAGTAATGAATGGATAAAAAATCCTTTTTTATTTCCTCTTCTGTTGCTTCATTGCCTAGGGAGGCATTCATTTCAGCAGTGATTTTGTTTGTGGGTAGGCACCTTTCATCAATCGGGTAATTATGATTGTTGTTATACATCTTGTTGAAATATTGGGTTGCATTCGTAGCCACATCTTCATGTTTATCAACTACCTCCCCTTTTTCATTTATAAGTTCATACACTGATTCCCTCATTTCTTTTTTCTTGATGGCTGCATGGTAAATTTTAGAATTACGATCACCATCGGCTATCCATTTCAGCCTACTTCTTTGCCATAGGCAGACCTCTTCTGCTTTCTCAAGGTTTCTTATTCTATCTTTGCGCTTAGCTTCTATCTCCATATATCTTTCATTGAGAGGATTGAGACGCAGGTTCATGGCAGCATCCTCATACTTCTTCTTTGCTTCGTGTAGGAGGTTGGGAAGGTTGACCTTGTCTTTAGACCACTTCTTGAGAATTTGCTTTGTGTGTTGTAGTTTTTTGAGAACTCTGAAAAGAGGATTGCCTTCGACATGAATAGCCCAACATTCTTTGACCAAGTCATTGAAGCCCGTCCAATCACTCCAGACATTAAGAAACCTGAAAGGACGAGGTGGTTGAGGAGATTGATTAATATATACCTTCATCCAGGCGTGGTCGCAGAAGATATGGGATCCCAATCTGATGGCCACATTGGGGATCACATCCAGCCAAGCGTTGTTGACAAAGCCTCTATCAAAGCAGCTAGATATGCGACCTTTCAGCCTCTGCTTGTTAGACCAGGTGATAAGACCTCTGATCATGTTAACTTGGTGTAGCCCTACTAAGTCCATTGTATTGTTGAACTTGTTAAGAATTCTGTCTGGGACTCTCTTGCCTCCGTATTTATCACTAGCCTATCTAGTGTTATTGAAATCACCCAGGACCAACCAAGGTGCTCCTTTCTTGGTCTTTTCATAAAGGCCATAACTTCTTTTTAGATCTTGCATGTCATATATGTCAAATCTTTAACTTGGTGTCATATACCTCAGATAAAGAAGTGTTTATTTCATGATAACTAAGGTGGATATCTATATCCCCTCCTTCATCTTCTTTTTTTCTTCCAGATATAAAGGGCAATTTCTCCTCCCTCGTTCACCCCTCCCATATGCCTTGAGGCTGAAGATGGCTTGGGCTGGTGGCTAGCATCAGAACACTTCTTTGCTTTGCCCTTCCCCTTGCCATTAAACTTACCCTTCTTTCTGTTGATCAACATCACATATTAGGGTTTGTCTTTCTTCATCTATGCCTCGGCTGTCTTCAACATGCCCAACAACTTTGTCAATGCTTGTCAAAGTTGTTCATATTGTAGTTCATCATGAACTGTATATTCCCACAACATTTGTAGTATCATACCAGTAGCCAACTCTTGGCTCAGAGGGAATCCTAGTCTAGTGAGGTTCTCCACATACTCAATCACATTGAGTGTGTGAGGACCTACTGGATCTCCTTCTGTCATGACATACTAGGACAGTGTCTTAGAGACATCATATGTCTCTTGTTGTCTCTGCAACTCATACTTCAGAGAACACAACATTAAGCACTGCACATCAATGGCATCCTTGGTACGCTTCCATAAGCATCCCTTCAGCCGTTGGTGTGGTGGGATCGAGTTCATCTGGTTCTGGTATAACTAGGACTTAGAGATTTCACTATTCAGTTGAGAACACTTCTCAACGTCCTAACTAGTTGTGGAAATTAGTCCCATTAAGTTTATCGCAACGAAAGTGATTATTGTTGATTAGCCATTTATTGTACAAAAAGGAAATTTGCAATTTTAGTCCAAAACTCTTTTTGACTTTGATTTGATTGATTTCAAATTTTGACGATATAATTAGGACTTTAATTAATTATTGTTTCTCACTATTTTGTTCAAATTGACAGCCCTCACCATCAATTCAGAAGATTGCAGCGTACAACCTTTTAATGAGTCAAGATCATGGAATTCTCTCAGTCATGGACCAGCTAAGGCTATCACCCACAACTTAGATCTTTCAGGTAGGCAACTCTTGCCAATTGCATCTTATGCAACTCTTGAAAGATGTCATGCGCAACTCTTTGCCATGATCACCTCCATGCCTCAAGGTGCTAGATCCGATCTAGGTCACCTTGTTATGTCTGACCCAAAGTCAACACGATGAATATGCACCCTGCTAGGGTGGACCCACATATTCACCCTTCACGCTTCCATGAGATAAATGGTGCACCACGCTAGGGCGTGCCCACACTTGGTCGATCAAGATTTTCACGTGTTTCGCATTTGGAAGGCATCTAAAACTTAATATTTATTGAGAGTTTTGGTTTTTATAGGTACATATTCATATCCAATCACCACAATATATAGTACATATCATATACATGCTATATCCCACAGAAAACATGTGAAGTGATATAAAGCGATGATTATGGCCATCCTAATGTGATTCCTCAAGCAACAAGGAATCACGGTCATCTAGGTCTACATCACATGCAACAACCTATACAAGCTGAACTATGTGCTTTGCCGTTCCGGGTTTAACCGACTCGTCATACAATTGATTGGCTCGCCATCTGGTCGGTCAGTTGGATGCCACTAGCCGATCGACTGGCGCCTCTAGCCAATCAGTTCGCCTGGTCATCATGCATCTCCTTAGGTTGCCACCCGCTCGTCTCACTCTAGGAGCCTTGGTCCACCAACCGATCATCTCACGCCTGAGACGATCATCTCAATCCTCCAGGTGTCCTCTGTTCTTTGACATAATAGGAAATATAAACTATCATATTTACATTTGCATTGGGAAACCCCAAGTTACATTCGGGGGGAGCAAAGGTAGGAAAGAATTCTCGAGTTATCTTGAGTTACATCAGGAATAGGAGATAGGGAATTGGTGTGTAGACTAAGATGCAAGCAACCACAATTAACCAAGAACACACAATTAGGGTTTATTAGCCACAATCACACTACATACCCCACATAAACAGTTTAAGGGTGACGCGTATCGAGGGCATTTATATACCATATCATATATGTATATATAGGGATTTATGGATTTAGTATTGGACATGCATAAAGTCAATTAATTATGTACATCATATGCAATAAGAAAAAGGTAACAAACCAAAAATCAATCATATCGATTATCCTAAAGCATAGAACATTGACGTGGCTCTGATACCACTGTTGGGTTTTAGGGGAGGCAGAGATGGCAGCGGAAACAAAAAAATTCTCCCCAAACCCAGAACCCAAAGAGATCTCGTCAACATCTATACGGTAGGAAGGATGATTTGTAGAGGTGTACCTTGTCACGAGGCTTGCTCGGCGACGTAACATAGCAGTGAGTGCGGTCTTCACCTCCGGTCTTAGACGACATCTGTGCAGCTCCTGGTCTCCACCGGGACTGTGGATTGCCAGTCATCCTCCTGAGTAGCAGAAGTCTCCCACCTCTGTAGTAGTCTACACAAACCACCGGGAACTCCAGTCATCCTGTCTTACAGGATACTAGAAGGAGTGGTCCCCTTCTGTCGACGTACTAGTCACCGACGTGCTCTCCCGCCACCAGTTGTCATCCTATAGTTGTCTTTCCCTCACTGTGACTCCCTAGTCGGGTAGCACCTGCTCGATCTCTCCCAATTCACAACTGGAGAGTACAACTTTGCAGAGCAACTGGTGTTGTCTAAGTGTCGTCTGTGAAGCCACCAATACCCCTCTACTTATAGTACAAGGTTGGGTCAGGGTTCCCAATCTGTGCGGGAATAGAAGGGTTCGGCAGGTGAACCGGTCGTTTCACAAATGAACCGATCATTTGGGGACTGAACCGATCGGTTCATCTCATGAACCAGTCATTTGGGGAGCTGAACCGATCGGTTCATTCAAGAACCGTTTGTTTCATTTCCTAGAGCAGTTCCCAATTGACTTTCCACTTTCCATTTCTAGTTAATCCAAAGATCAATACTTGTCCCAATCGAATTGTACAAGTGAAACAAAAATATTTTCTCACCAACCTAACATTCCCAAACTGGCTCGTTTGGTCCAGCTGAACCGATCGGTTCAACACTTGAACCGGTCATCTCACTTGACCCCGAGTCGATCGGTTCAACACTTGAACCGGTCATCTCACTTGACCCTGAGTCGATCGGTTCCACAGTTTGAACCGGTCGGTTGGCAGTCCAGGTTGTGCAGAAATTGATCAATGCAGTTCTCAATCAATCTGACACCCAAATCAGTCAGTCCAACACTTGAACTTGCTGATTCTAAGTCAAGTCAATTGATTGAATGTTTAATTGAACTACTAAACACCTTTAGTAAACAATATAAACATCATTCATGGATAAACTCCTCTTCTAGGTTAAATCCTATATGTGTGACCCTCCAGGCCCATTTCACATTGGCAGTGAAAGTCCATAACACTTATGACTTCACAAGTAAAGAGCGGTGCCTAGTCGCACATCAGTGCTGCCCAAGTGAAAAGGAAAGTTGGAGAACAACTTTCAATCCTACAATCCATGACTGGTGTTATAGTGAATGTATAATTCCTTTGTCACTGATATCCCAAATGAACTCAAGGCATGGAACAGTCATCCTTTCAACGTTCATTCACTTCCTTGATCTCAGAGCAGACTAGATGAAATATGTGTGACATCAATATCACATATTGATTCACACATGAATGTGCATGCCTTTCTCAGTCCTACTCATCATGTGGCCATGGACATCAAACTCCCTCAGGAGGGACAAATCCCATATCTATCACTCACCCCTCAAATGCCCCATGTGTCAAAGTCACCCAATCATCACCTTTATAACAATCTATATTTCAGGACTGCGTTTGATGATGTCAAAGTGTACCCAACGACATGTGTTGCGTGTAGTGATTTTAGGTCAAAGAATCACACTCACCACCATCACTGTGAGAGCTGACTGTGACTACCAAGTCATGGTTCCATGTGTCACTCTCACGGTGGATCTGTCTGATACACTTGTTCTCTAACAAGTACCTATGTGCTTGGTTTGATATCACTATATCATGACTAATGAGATTCTGTCATAAACCAACACACAATCTAGTCTTGTGTGTCTTTGTTGTCTATCAACCTTCCACAATGACATCCGACTAGGGACATAACAAGAATGTACAAATTCTTAACATCTGTATGTTCTCATCGTTCAAGTCACATACTTGAAGGCATATGTCATTGAGTACTGTCATTCTCTAGACATTCAATCTGTTCTGTCATTATCTCATAACTGATTGAACTAGAATGAATTGGAAGCTTGCCTTTGTTGTTTATCAAATCAAGCTTAATGTATCCCACCAATCATCCCATGATTGGCTCTCAGGGCATACATATCAACACGTAGCACCTCTCAATTGCTCGGGTGGCGGCCGGAGCAGGTGGGGTGAGGTAGGGATGCTTCTGGTGCGGCGGCAACCTAGGTGGTGAGGAAGATCAAGACCAAAGAAGAAATTGATTTGGGGACTACGACCGTAGGAGTCGGCCGAAGCTTTTGGGGCATCTTGTGGTTTCGCAGGAGGTCTAGGACTCCATATATATACTCTCGCATGGTGGAAGGTTTAGCTCTAGGTTGGGAACTGATGCGATGATTTTGAGTCGCATTTATAGACTTGTTTTACTTGTGTTTTGTGCATTTATTGGTCATTTTGGTGGTTAATATTGCATAATTCATTTACTTCAGTCTATGATCTTTCTCAGTGTCAAATCTCCCTTATTCTATTGTTTTGAGCATAAATGATTACAATAATATGTTTTATTTCAACTTATGTGGTTTTGTGTTGCAATTTCAGGAAAAACGCATATCTGCTGTTGTCGATACCATCGACAGTGGTCGATACATCGACTCAACCACAGGTTGCCAGCCGCAAGGAGCAGCACAGAGTCGATACCATCGACGCGAGAAGTCGATGGTAGCGACTTACCATCAGGTTGCTGGCGAGAAGAGTGTCGATACTATCGACCTAGAAGTCGATACTATCGACACGTAGAGCTTCAGTGACGGAAAAAGACAAAAGTGATGCCTAAGAGAGTCGATACCATCGACCCTCATCGATGGTATCGAGTCAGCATCAGTCGCGACAAAGAAAAGAAGAGAAGACCAGCCGATACCGCGCAGGGTCGATACCATCGACTCGTGTCGATGGTATCGACACCGTCAGATACAAGTTTGTTTCAGATTGATCTAAATCTGACGGCTGTGATATTTTTGCAACCTAACTCGGTGATTATACCTAATGACGGCGGCCAAGAGCAATCTATCACGTCATTAGCCATTGCACACGTCCCGAGAAGGTGTGGAGAGAAGAACGGAGCCCAGAAGCATGCCCCAGCCATTCCGGAAGCCGAAGAAGACGTTTTCCACCGCCGAAAGGCTGTAGATCGCGCACTCTACGCCAAGGAACGCTTGGATCTTCTCCGTTCAAGGGGTTTCATTACTTATTCACATTTTTCTCCATGTTTCCTTTTTCTCTACCATGTTTTTCTCTGAGATGAACATGCGGGGCTAATCCCCTTCATCTTTAGGACCGGGAGTAGCCCGGGGAAGCATTGTATGACATTTTTATCATAGTAATTCGTCATTTATCTCTTAAATCCGTGGTATGATTTTGTTTTCTCAATTATATTGTTATGCTTGATCACCATAATGATAATCTAATGCCTTTAATTACTTTGAAAAAAGAATTAACGGTGGAAAAGAGACAAAATTCACATTAATTAACAAATCCCTTGAACAAGGCGATGTACGGTTAATGGTGGACACCCAGAGGTCGATTCTAATGCACCTAGTTTATGGTATAGGTTACTACGACGGTGGAACCGACCTAGACGTAGGTAGTGAATTGTACCATGACAGTGGGCAATTCTGACTACAGGCCACTATCTTGATTGAGAGATGAACCTGAATTATTATATGGAAATTCATACAATGAAAACCCGCGGTGAAACCGCAATACTAAAGATCTTCACCTGAATTGATTAAATTAAACCTGTAATCGATTGTTTTGTTTTATTTTATTCTCTTTTATTTTACAACAACTCGCAAACTCTTTTAATCGGTCTAGCTGATCACAAACAGTTAGTAGTAGTCTACCGATAGTTCAGTGTCCCTGAGTTCGACTCGGGCCTCACAAGGCCTATACTACTCTGACGCGTGCACTTGCGTTTTACGCACGGTTAAATCGTGTCAAGTTTTTGGCGTCGTTGTCGGGGACAAGGCAATTGTCGGCACCACGAGTGCTGCAAGCGGCCACTCTAGGCCACATTTTTATTTTATTATTTTATTTTCACTTTTGAAATTCATAGCTTATCTTTCACATTTTTAGTCGTCTAGCACGGTATTGAACTCAAATTACCATTTTGCAGGTACCAGTGCATGGTGCAGACGCGTAGCACCGACTACACGCAACAGGCACCAGAGGTTCCACTGTCGGGACCTGACGATGAGGAAGATTACAATCAAGACCAACTGGAAGATATAGATTCCGACTCAGAACAAGAAGCAATGGAAGAAGAGCAGACGATATGGGAGAAGATAAAAGTGTCTTCCTCATCCGCTTCAAAGGGGCCAATCAAGAAGCAGGCGATCAACATTCCGACTTACAAGATTGATCCTGCATTGATCAACTTGGTCAAGTCAAATGAATTCCATGGATTAAAGAATGAAGACCCGGTGACTCACATTAGCCAGTTCATGGAGAACTGTGATATGATAAAAATAGACAGGTTTCCGCAGGAGACACTTTACCTGAAGCTGTTTCCGAGCTCTTTGGCAGGAAATGCACGAGAATGGTTGCACAATCTCGACGATGAATATGTGGAATCATGGAACCACATGATGGAAGTGTTCTTTGAACGGTTCTTTCCGCCCGAGAAGACAAATGATCTGATCAGAAAAATTCATAATTTCAGCCAAAGGCAGGAGAGACTTACTCAGAGACCTGGGAAAGGTTCCAGATCATGCTAAGGAGGTGTCCTCATCATGGGCTTGATAAGGATAAGCAGGTTAAAATCTTCTATTTTGCTCTCTCCGAGCATGATAGAAGTAACTTAGACTCTGCGGGTTCAGGGTTCTTCTTAAACAACACAGGCACGAGGTGTTGGGAAATTTTGAATAACATGGCTAAGAAGCAATCGTGGGGCGATAGGGATGCACCAGAACAAGTGAAAGTCACAGGTGAGTCCAGGGCCATTAAGGAGTTGAATGATAAATTAGACCTTTTAGCCAAGAAATTGCTTGCCAAAGAAGATGCAGAATCCGATGAGGAAGCCCAGGTCAAATTTATGCAACAACAGGGCTACAGAAACAATGATTATGCTTGGAGGAAAGATAGAAAATTCTCATGGAAAGATCCAAACAACTTCCTACAAGATCCAGATGCAAAGCCACAGTCAACGGAAGAAGATAAAAGCACCGCGTTGCTTAGTCAAGTGGTGCAGCAAAATCAGGAGATGATGAGCATGTTTAGTAAGCAGCTGCAATCTCAGGGTGAGATCTTGACTAAATTCGGGCAAACATTGCAAAGCCATGGAGCACAGATGAGGGCACTAGAGACGACTGTGACCCAGATTTCCAATGAAGTGGCAGCCCTGAAGCATGCCAACCAACAAAGACAGGCTGGGAATGCAGATGTTGGTCAAGCACATCATCAAGTAAAGTACATATCTGTGATTACTGAGGCAGGGCCCCCGGTGGTAGAGGTCCAGGACAAAAGCAAAATGATTTTTGATACGGAGGCTACACCAAAAATACCGTATCCTCGCAGTCATTATGGACTACCAGGGGGATATTGTCCATCCAGAAAGACCCACCAAGAGCACATCGCGGTCGCGCCCGCACCTAGGCAAGAAGAGAAGGTGAAGGCCATGCGTCATGGTGAAGCTATAGTCACTGATGAGAAAGGTGCGCAGCAACAAGTTATACCTGTTGAAAATAATGTGCCAAAGTCGACGCCAGAGGGTGACCTTGAGGCAAGATTAGGGGAGTTTACCCCAAAACGCCCATATGTGCTCCCTCATAAGTGTCTAGATGAGGCAGTTGTGTCTTTTTCAGATAACCCGAGGCCGAAGAAAGAGCATCGACATTACAGGAAGTTCTTGGAGATGTTCAGGAAACTCCATATAAATATTCCGTTAGTGGAAATGATAGAGCAGATTCCAGCATACAGGAGGTTTATCAAGGAAATCATCACCAAGAAGAGGCGGATCGAAGACACAGATGTTTGTCGGGTTAATGAGGTAGTGAGCTCAATTATCCATGGGAGTTTACCAAAAAAGAGGAAAGATCCAGGAGGCTTCTACATCCCATGCTCCATAGGTGATCAACATTTTCCACAAGCACAGTGTGACTCAGGGGCCAGTATTAATCTTATGCCACTGTCCACGTTTCAAAAGCTTGGCTTGAAGAAATTGAAGAAATCTGCTACGACTATTGAGTTGGCGGATGGGTCCATTGTGAAGCCATACGGGGTGTGTGAGGATGTACTTGTCAAAGTAGACAGGTTTGTCTTTCCAGTGGATTTCATTGTTATGGATATGCCGCAACTCAAAGGTTGCGAAATGCTCTTGGGAAGGCCGTTTCAAGCGACGGCTGATGTTGTCACTGCCATTGGGAGAGGTACTTTGACGTTGGGGATTGGCAAGGATCGAGTTGAGTTCAACTTGCCGCATGATCCCCTGGGCACGCTCTCCAAAGCTCCAAACTGATGAAGCTTGATTTTGTCTAGCCTAAGATGTTAAATAAGGGCGCTTGGTGGGAGGCAACCCAGCCATCGGACTGAGGCAGAGTCGATACCATCAAAACTTGTGTCGATGGTATCGAGATGGGTGCAGGTTGGCGGCTGCAGAAATCGCTCTGTGTCGATACTATCGACGGCCTCGTCGATGGTATCGACACACCAACAGGTTGATCGCAAAAATGAGGTCGATAGTATCGACACGGGAGTCGATACTAGCAAGATCTCTGGAGATATTCAGACGAAATTGTCTCAGTGAAGTCGATACCATCGACGGCCTCGTCGATGGTATCGACCCAGTTACAGGAAGAAAGCGGCGGCCGGGCCTCGCGAGGGTGTTGCCCTAAGCAAAAGTCGATACTATCGACTTGCGTCGATAGTATCCACGCGACACGTCACCGATCCACGAGAGGAAATCAACGGCGATCGATGCATCAGGAGAGTCGATCCATGAGATGGGTTGATACTATCGACACCCGTCGATAGTATCGACACATCATCGATCTGGGCCCCCACATTGGGCTATCGACAGCCGTCGATACTAGCGGAAGAACAGATTGTGCTACATGAGTCGATACCATCGACTCGCGTCGATGGTATCGACGGGCACACAGCAGCGCCGGCCACGGTTATAAAAGGGATGGTTTGTCATCATATGACGTCACACCTTCAGATATTTCCTCCTCCACTTGAGCCGTGCGTCTTGTTGAGCAATCAGAGCCTGACTACGAGCATCCAAGGAGAGTGTTCTTCCCCGAGCCTTCATCGAGCGGAGATTGTCTTCTCTGATCTTCACCAAGCTCCATCTTCTACTCTTTCTTTCTCGTCGATGGTGCGTACAGCCGGTGCATCTTCTTCACGGGCGGATCCTATGGAGATCCCCGAGTTCATTCCTCCACGAACCGCATCGATTCCTCATCCGAGGATCGTTCATCCTTCTGCGGAGGTCCGGAAGGTGTACGAGGAGTTGTTGAAGAGGAAGATTGAGCCGACCCGCTACGTCGATCGGACGATGATCCGCGATCTTGGGTTCGAGGCTAATATAAACTATGTTCTTCAAGGTCAGGTGCACCAAACTGACAGGACGCCCAATGAAGTCCAATACTACGCCAAGGGCCATCCATTTTTTGGCGAGTAGTCGACCTACAAGGAACTCGTGGCGGAGTTCATGGCTTCGCTAGACATCAACGTGTTGCCTAATGACTTGATCGCCACTGACAGAGAATGCAGGAAAGGGAGGGTGTCATTCCGACTCTTCAACAACAACTACACCATCACCCTCGACCAGTTCAATTCTATATATAACTGGGCTCATCACAACTACCAACATCGGCGGCTAGATAACAGGACGGATTACGATGCCATCTTTGCCGAGTTGGTGACTGCGCCGCCCGGCAAATCCGTAAGCTACCACAATGCGGCGGTTGCAGATTTTGAGCATCGGTTTGTGCGGGTTCTTCACCGCATGATCTGCACCACCCTGTTCGCCCGTGGTGATCTGTCTCTCAGTAAGTTTCAAGAGGCGGATTTGTTTTTCTTGTACAAATTGTTGAAGCGCGAGGAGTGCAACTGGGGCGCATTCTTCCTGATGCGCGTGGTGGCCGTGAAGCGGAGTACGAGGAAAGCTCCTATCCATTTTGGGGGGCTAATCACACCATTGGCCACCTATCTTGGGTTGGATCTCTCCCAGCTTACTCCCCTTTCCAGCAGGAGCAAGGTCAACCTCCAGCATTTGCATCGCTCCAACCTCATCCTGCTTTGTGATGGCCTGGCATATGCACATTGCCATGTTAATCACGCATATCAAGAGTGTTCACTTCCAGACCCCGTCTTCCACATCGCAGGTGCTCAGCATTTCCGGTGGCCCATCATAGCCATTACTGATTCAGATGAAGACAGCAGAAACGACGACAACGACAACAACGGCGACGAGCATGAAGAGGAAGAGGAGGCTTTCACTCCTCTTCGCACACGCGTGGCACCCCGGAAGCGTCCCCGTATGCATCTGGGTGCATCTTCTTCTTCACAGCCTCCGCCACCACAGCCCTCACAGCAAAGCGAGGATGTCTACTCCATGAATGGGATGTATGCAATGCTGCAGGATATTCATCAGACGCAGCAGCAGCATACAGCGACATACGTCGGTATTCAGGATACGACGAACCGGCTGCTTGACAATCAAAGGGCTATTTTCGAGAATGAGCGCCTCCTCCTCGACAACCAACAACACATGCATGACAGGTTGCATAGGATGGAGATGCAGCAGCAGCCCTTCTACGATCATTACTGGAGCCAGAATTACTTTGGGGGGTATCCACAACCTCCATCAATGCCCCAGTATGATCCGAGCTTCCAGGGGCAGTACCTGTCTTGGGACCCCACGGCTCCACAGTACCCGCCTCCTCCTGAAGAATGATCGGTATCATTGTTCCACCTTTTAAGGTTGTTTTTGACTATGAGGCCATAGTCGAATTCAAGCTTAGGGGGGGAGTTGGAACAGCTCTATCCTTCAGTTTTCTTAGTTTTTTAGTTTGTATTGTTTTGTTTCTTATCATTTATTTCTTGCAGTTTTTAGTTTGTTTGTAGGATCCACACTCTATCTAGTGTAATTGTGGATGTCTTAAGTCATGTGTCATCTCGTTGCTTGTACATGGGAATTAGGGGCAAAATTTAAAAAAATTTAGTGCTTTGAAAGCTTGTGTTGTTCAACTTTTAGCGCATAACTTAAGGAAATAATTGCGAGGGTCAACTCTAAAATAGAAAATCACAACTGTACATTCTTATGGTTCATGCAAAGTGGACGGAACTGGTTGTTTGAGCCTAAAATGATCAAATGATAATGAGACTTTAATTTGAAATAAGAGAGAAAAACCTCTTAATTACTACACAGGTCAGTAAGGAGGGACACATAATAATTTTCAAAGGTTCAATCAATTAGTCTTGATATCTATCCTCCCCATTGCTTTCATAATCCACCTTAAGAATTGGAAGTACATTACGGTTTTAATTTCTTTGATTGCATTCCATGTAGATAGGTCTTGCATTGCAGCTATTTTCTCATAATTTGCATAAAACAAAACTATAAATAAGTTAGACATGCACATTATCCTTAGGTGTGTGTCATTTAGTTGCATAATCATCATTTTGTAGATGCATTCACATTTTTGTGCATATAGTACATCATGCATCTTATTTCTTCTGAAACATTAAGGGTGATGAACTTGTTCCATACCTTCGGAATGCTTTAATTGTATAAGTTATGCAACAATAAGTGAGCCCGACAAACAATTTGTGTCAGCTGTGAAAATAAGGGCTTGAAAAAAAAAGGTTTTAAAGAAAAAAAAGAGAGAAAAGAGAATGGAGAAGTAAGTAGTAATGAGAGGGAGAAAGGAACATGTTCTCACTTACATACTAAGAAGAATGGGTACATGATGTAGTTCTCTTAGATATTCCATCTCACCTTGAGACAGAATGATAGTGCACGCATCATTCCACCCAAAATTAGGTACACTTGCATATGCATCATTTAGGTCATTTTTGCTTTGTGCATGTTTGAATCGTATAATGCTTCCATTTCTTCCATGAGCCACCCATTTCATCCACTCATTGCTCGAATTGGTAGGCCACCGTGATTGTCTCCTCACTCATTAATACCAGGAGAACTGCTTCCATGTAGATGGTAGTTAGGGCGAGCAACGTAGAATAGGAGATCACAAGATGCACCGAGCCTGAACCGGAGAATTTCATTATGTTAACTGCCTTATATGATAGTGTTCATCAATTTTGAGGTAGATATCTTTTATGGATGATTATTGTCGCCTTTAGGGTAATTATCATTTTGTGGTTAGTGAGGGCCGGTTTGTGAATGTCCAGTGGGGATCATATGGTGATGTTTGTTGTGATAATCTGTTCTTTAGTTGACCCTCGCAATTCTATTCTAAGGTTTTGTTGCTCGAGGGCGAGCAATGTTTAAGCTTAGGGGAGTTTGATGCGATGATTTTGAGTCGCATTTATAGACTTGTTTTACTTGTGTTTTGTGCATTTATTGGTCATTTTGGTGGTTAATATTGCATAATTCATTTACTTCAGTCTATGATCTTTCTCAGTGTCAAATCTCCCTTATTCTATTGTTTTGAGCATAAATGATTACAATAATATGTTTTATTTCGGCTTATGTGGTTTTGTGTTGCAATTTCAGGAAAAACGCATATCTGTTGTTGTCGATACCATCGAAAGTGGTCGATACCATCGACACAACCACGGGTTTCCAGCCGCAAGGAGCAGCACAGAGTCGATACCATCGACGCGAGAAGTTGATGGTAGCGACTTACCATCAGGTTGCTGGTGAGAAGAGTGTCGATACTATCGACCTAGAAGTCGATACTATCGACACGTGGAGCTTCAGCGACGGAAAAGGACAAAAGCGACGCCTAAGAGAGTCGATACCATTGACCCTTGTCGATGGTATCGAGTCAGCATCAGTCGCGACGAAGAAAAGAAGAGAAGACCAGTCGATACCGCGCAGGGTCGATACCATCGACTCGTGTCGATGGTATCGACACCGTCAGATACAAGTTTGTTTCAGATTGATCTAAATCCGACGGCTGTGATATTTTTGCAACCTAACTCGGTGATTATACCTAATGATGGCGGCCAAGAGTAATCTGTCACGTCATTAGCCGCTGCACACGTCCCGAGAAGGTGTGGAGAGAAGAACGGAGCCCAGAAGAACGCCCCAGCCGTTCCGGAAGCCGAAGAAGACGTTTTCCACCGCCGAAAGGCTGTAGATCGCGCACTCTACGCCAAGGAACACTTGGATCTTCTCCGTTCAAGGGGTTTCATTACTTATTCACGTTTTTCTCCATGTTTCCTTTTTTCTCTACCATGTTTTGCTCTGAGATGAACATGCGGGGCTAATCCCCTTCATCTTTAGGACCGGGAGTAGCCCGGGGAAGCATTGTATGACATTTTTATCATAGTAATTCGTCATTTATCTCTTAAATCTGTGGTATGATTTTGTTTTCTCAATTATATTGTTATGCTTGATCACCATAATGATAATCTTATGCCTTTAATTACTTTGAAAAAAGAATTAACGGTTGAAAAGAGACGAAATTCACATTAATTAATAAATCCCTTGAACAAGGTGATGTACGGTTAATGGTGGACACCCAGAGGTCAATTCTAATGCACCTAGTTTAGGGTATAGGTTACTACGACGGTGGAACCGACCTAGACATAGGTAGTGAATTGTACCACGATAGTGGGCAATTCTGACTACAGGCCACTACCCGGATTGAGAGATGAACCTGAATTATTATATGGAAATTCATACAATGAAAACTCGTGGTGAAACCGCAATCCTAAAGATCTTCACCTGAATTGAATAAATTAAACCTGTAATCGATTGTTTTGTTTTATTTTATTCTCTTTTATTTTACAACAACTCGCAAACTCTTTTAATCGGTCTAGCTGATCGCAAACAGTTAGTAGTAGTCTACCGATAGTTCAGTGTCCCTGAGTTCGACTCGGGCCTCACAAGGCCTATACTACTCTGACGCGTGCACTTGCGTTTTATGCACGGTTAAATCGTGTCAGGAACTTGGGCAAATCCTCTAGAGCCCTCGAAACCCTAGCAAACTTAGCATTATCTTGCTCGAAAACTTCTCTCGAATCTACCTATGTCCTTTCCTTTCTCGCTCATGCTCTGGCTTGCGAGGAATTCAAGATCAAAGATCTCGTTTCCTCCTGCCACTTTCCTTCTGCGACTACAGCTAAATGATGCATGTTCCCCGTTGGATCTTAGATCCAATGGCTGCCTTCACGCGCCCTTTCTTTTAGTTTATTTTTCTGGAAAAGATAATATATTTGACATATAATGAAATCCTACTACTTTAGGGATATTTCCAAAATTCATAACTCCCAAACCATAATTCCAAATAATCCAAAATTTTAAAGGAAAGTCTATAAAGACTTAATCTACTTATATTCCATGTTTGAATCTGAAACTCAAAAGGAATAACTCCTTTTCTTCTTTGCAAGTCAATGACTTATAAGGCATATATTATGCATTAAAACATATATTTTTGTTTCCTCTTTTCCTATTTCCTTTATTTTGACTACTCTTTCCATTAGTAATCACATGTAAACGAAATATAATAAATTATGGCCATCAATGCCACTTTCTAGAGATTTCTATACACTTCTCATAAATACATTGCTTAATATCCATTATCTTGTATCTTTCTCTATTATTTGGACTTTTCTTCTTTTCTTCTCTTTTATATCCATTATTGGATTAACAAAACAGTAAAAACCATAAAATTCATATCAAAGGGGAGATTTGCAAAGAAACCCATTCTTTGAAGAAAACCATACAACCTTCTCAATTCAAGTCCATATTCATAAAATTATTACATTTCAATTATGAAAACACATGTAAAATTGAGGTTGTAGCAGTGGAGGAAGTAGAAATTGAGAATAAAGTAAAAAACACCGCTCACTGTGCCTAGAAGCAACGAGAACCAACACCAAGCAAAGGATTTGGAAAACACGCTGACCCCAAAGGTGTATAAAAGTGGGACACAAAGCGGTGTGTGAGGCAACAAGAAAGTTGAAAAGAGAATAAATCATCAAACTCGAGCATCAATAGCTCATGAGCCCACAACAACAAAAAAAGAAAGAAACTATATGGCTCGTTCTAAAATCCTAGACCGTCTAAAATCCTTGGAAGGCTCAGACTCTATGCCCCTGTTTGGTTCGGGACTGGGATTCTATAGTCTGGGCTGGATTGGGCAGGGTTAGTCAGTAGATCTGGATTGGTGTAGTCTGGTTCCAGTATGATTCTGTTTCGAAGCCCAATCTGATTCTGGTTAGCTAGTCTGGTTTGAGTCTGGTTTCAGTTTGATTCTGTTTGGCTACCAGTCTAGATTCAGTGATTTTGTTTGGCAACCTAATCAGGATACTATTATTCTGTCCTAGAACTATTTTAACAATGTAAAAATATGTGAAGTTGTGATGCCAGTACAATACAAGTATAAAATTTAAAAAAGAAAAGATTGCATAGATAATGTGGTTGATGTTGTGTGTTGTTTATTGAAATGAATATTAGATGAGTTTGTTCAATTATTTAATATGTTTATATTAATGATATATAACTAAAGGAAAGATTGCATAGATAATGTGGTTGATGTTGTGTGTTGTTTATTGAAATGAATATTAGATGAGTTTGTTCAATTATTTAATATGTTTATATTAATGATATATAACTTTACAATTGTCTTGCATGGCGTGTTAATTTTGTATGTATATAGTTGTGCATATTCACTCTGGCAATTGGTAAATGACAAGATAATTGTAATTGGCATTATAAAACATTAGTCACGGCCAAGTAGCTGAAAAGTTTGTGATAGAAAATGTCGTTATAACAGTTACACATTTAACAGGCTAAATCAGCCATAGCAAAGTTTACAATGCTTAAAGGGAAAGAATGCATGAAAGAAAAACTTGGACTAGACTCTCTACGTGCTAACTGAGCTACAACATGAAAGAAAATGTCGCTATGACAGTTACACATAATTGTACATAAAGTAGACCAAACATCATTTGAATGAGAGTGTTATTAAAATTGCCATAATTGTTCCATAATAAAAGATATGAAAAAGTATAGATGATAATGTTTTCATTAAAACTAAAACAACGGCCAAAAAAAACTGATAAGAACATATTTTGGTCCCGGGAAACTGCGTGAAGAACCAACAGATAGCGGACAAAAATGGAACTACTACATGCCCTGGGCGTATAGCACACTCATACACACATGCTAAGATGGTGAGTAGCCACTGTGCTGGCAAGTCTTGGGTGTGGAGGATGATTGTTCTTGCTATAATATAGGACCTTACCAGTTTAGGGCCTCATCATACTCGTCCCATGATATAGGACAGTTGTCCTACAACGGTTGAGGTTGTTGTTTGATTTTGTCTTTTGGCCAATCAAACAACAATGGCAGATGAGGAACATTTTTATTGATCCCATCCTTCCCTTCACCCTGGGTCTCAGATTTCTCCCCCTGATGTGCATGCTCGCAACATTTGTTCTTGCAGACAACGTATTCTTCGAGATATTTTTGTAACTTTGACGGGGACATCAATATCTTTTCTAAATTAGGTCTTGACTTTGAACATGAGTTCGACATCTAAATTATTGAAATAAATATAAGTATGAGCAAGAAAAAATAATCAAAATGGATTCTTCTAAACAGAATAAGGAAGTACAAGTTTTACAACAAAATGGATGGTAAAAATAAGCAAACTTAGATAAGTACAAGTTTACACGAGATGGAAGTCTTCTAAATAGAATAAGTCAGTACAACTTTGTTCAAATGGATGGTAAAAATAATGTAATGATGGCCATAAGTTTTACAACAAAATGTTTCCAAGCAATCATAAACAAATACAACATGGAGCAACTATGTTAAAATTTCATTCCTTTGCTTAACCGCCTAAGGGTGTAGGGGTGTTGTTGTTTTTGTCATTTGTAAGGTATTCAACAACTCGTGGTGGATAGGTGCGGTGAGTAGTCACAAAGTTGCATTGAATGGCGTGTTGCACGGTCAATGGCGGGGGATGCAATGAATCTCCCAAAATGAAAAGATTATCTCTTATGAACTCTCTCCTGAGGTGTTGCTAGTGTAGTTGCACCTCGCCCAAAGAAATGTAAGGCCCCTCTGTTATGTTTCGAAAGTCACGCCACACCTCCCTCCAAGACTGAGCACTATATACTCCATTCGTACATCTCCCCATGTCATATTGGGTTCTCATCAAACCTCTGAGAACCATATCAAGATTTTTACACCATATAACATACGTCGTTGTTTGTTGTGTAGCCATAATACAAATTTTTTTATGTAATATATTGCAATATTAAGGCTTTTTTTGTATGTGAATCTACTATGATTATTGGAATATAGATTATTTAATATGCATATAAGAAAGGGCATCCTATGTAGTGAAGTGATAAATAAACAACATTGTGATGAAGTAAGAGCATACATGCAGTAGCAAGCAAGATAAGGGGTCTGATTACAACAATAATAAAGAGGATTAATTTAAATGTAAACGTGGACATTGTTGGTGATGGTTTTCATTCGTTGCTTGCAACACCTTCTCCTGCAACAACATTGTTTATGTTTGCATCATTCCTCACATTTACCAGGGCTAATTCATTCCTAAACATCCAATCATACAAAAGGAATCGATTTTGTCTGATAAATTTTTTCCTTAAGTTCTTCCAACGGATTTTCAGCCTGTTCATATCAATCCAAAGCATGCCTGTTATGTTATGAAAGTCAAACAATGCCTCCCTCCAAGCCTCTCTAGTATATGCTCTGTTGACACATCTCCCCAGGTCATACTGGTTTCTCATTGCATCATATAGGATTTTATCGTGCTCCACACCCCATATTAGATGACCATCCACAGAACAAATTATATATGTAAGATGTTGAAATAGTATAAGGGCTCGTTTCACAATGGTGGATATAATTCTAATATTATGATTTTGTGTGCAAATAACATAGGAAATAAAAGTTGATACATCCTTAAGCATCCAACAGATTTATGAAAAAACTATGAAGATTGTCATGTAAGTGTAACAACAACGTTATGGAGTCATCGGAGGTGAAGGAGTATCCAAAAGAAGACTACAACTCTCCTCCAACTTCTGAACGGAGGTTTGTAAAACTTCATACTCATACTATTTGGAGGTGTACACATGTTCAGAGTCGTGATGGATTTCAACAAAGTTCTTCATGTTCATCGCCTGGCCCCACACTGATTTGCACTCGCAAGTCAGTAACATAATATCAGCCTTCAACGAATCAGTTGTTGTGGGGAGATCGCCTGCCCAATGAAAGTATTTGCATCGGTCTTTTCCCTAAAATGTTTTCCCAAATTTGAGTTAATAACAACGAATACGTGATGTACTTAGCAAGTACAGCTGATTATTTGTTGTTTTACTAACGCACCTGACTAGAAGGAAACATGTAATACATTTCTCCCAGTCTTTCACTCAGAATGCCAAAATCATATAGCATGGCATCCTCTGTGTTTACCCGCAATGCGGCAACTAGACCACAATCACACCTCATAACTTCAGACAGATTCATCGACATCTAAAACAAGATTAATGATTAGTAACATAAACTCATCTTCAAAACATATATCTCTACAAAACTTACTTTTGATAGTATTTCGATAGGATCAGTTGAATGTTGTAATAGGTAGTGAAGTTGTAGTTGGATAGATCAAAATATATTACATCTATGATGTATTGTATCCATCTTCCACCATTGAAGAGTCATTATCACTCGGTAGGTGTAGTCGTTCACGTAGATATAGGCGCCTCTCCCGTAGAATTTCAATTTCTTTTATTAGCCGGCGGTGTCTGCTCTAGTGGAACAGACAAAGTCACATTGTTCTGACCATGTCTTGCATTCATTGCGCATGTATGCAAGTTGTTTTACCAGCGCATCCCTAACTGCAGTTAGCATGGCAACTGTAGGTTGTACTCGTTGCGCGGGCAACATCATGCGACGTCTGTTTGGAACAACACCCCTACCACATGTAAAATACGGCATGTGGGGGTTGTTGTATTCAAACTGTCCATTTGCCGCATCTATGCCATCCATGTACACTCGTACGATGCACTGGAGCCCACATGGACACGACGAAATTCCATTCTCCATTTTAAGACAGACAACCTAATGATAGAAAATGTGATATTTTTTATTATGAGGCATACAAAAATTTGCATGTACTACAAAATTTGATAACACATGTGAAGTCATAGATCAGTTGTCAAACGCTAACATTGTATTAAAAAAAGAGGGGCAGAGCACAGTGAACTCCTATATGAGTTCTCAAATGCTACACAAATGATGATAACTACAAACTCATCTCAATGAGTATCCCAAATGAAATTGGAAATTATTTCACATAGTACATCACCCTCCCTTACATCGGCCTAGTTTGTTTGTTGTAGCGAACTCAGGTCAACGCCATTGGGTGGGACGGAAAATGTTGAAATGTTATTTGGTATTTCCTCCATAATAGCGTCACCATCATTCTGGTGACATATAAAATTGTGGAGGATACAACAAGCCATTACGAGGCAAAACTACGAATGAATAGGATATGTCGCACCTTTTTTAAGGTAGAAAAATCGCCTCTTAAGCACTCTAAATGCTCTTTCTATGACATTACGTAATTGAGTGTGGAGGTGGTTGAACATTTCCTTCTTTTTGTTGTAGGAATGTTTGTTTCCCCAGTACTCAGATATATGGTAAGCTGTGTTGTGATAAGGTGCAGGAAATTGATGAGTGTTCACGTATCCTGCATCAACTAGGTAATACTTTTCTACCGGTGCTTTAAAACCGCTTGTAGTCGTTGCTTCTTGTAGGACCCTTTGGTCAGTGGCGGAGCCCTCCCACCCAGTCAATACATATGTAAACTCCATTGAGAAGTCTACAATAGCCATGACATTTAGGGAGACATTCCCTTTTCTATCACGGTAATGATTTTTCTTGTCGCGTGTCACCAAGACTGGGATGTGTGTCCCGTCAATGGCCCCGATGGCATTCTACAATACCAAATTTGGGTTTCAACATACAAACAAATTGAAAAATTTTAAAAATTGTAGGGGATGAGTATTACTACCTTGAAGTAAGGGTAGAACCTTGGGCTCTCCAATATATGATGATGTGTAGTTGTGTTTGTGGTTTGCATGACAACATACTCAGGGCACAATGCACACACTGCATCCAAAACTTCGTTGAACTTTCTACTTATGCTTTCGCCAGAGTGAACGTAGTCCTCAGCTAAAGCACGATTTGTATGGCCATGGCCAACCATATGGAGGAAGTAGCATACAGCCTCAACTGATGAGACTCCTCTACTACTTTTTAACAACCCACGACCCTCAAGCTTGTCCACGAGGGCTATTATAGTTTGTGGACGCATTCGGTATAGGTCATAAGCCCTCTGTTCATGATCGGTCATGATTTCTAGCACCTTTTGGTGCCCACTCCTAATACTAACTGACCTAGGTATTGAAGGAGGTACGTCGTCATCATCAGAAATATCATCCATGATGGAGTTCACTATTGACTCAACTATTTCATCAGCAACGCGATTTGCTGGACCAGACATAATATCTAAAATCTATGTAAGAAGGTCTGTTGGTTCTATATGACCACTACCAGACATGATGCCTACAAGTAAAAGGATATAAAAGTTGACATGATCCCTACAATTAAAAGACTCACAACATGAACATTATATGATAGATGTGATAGAAAATTAACTACATCAACATTACATAAGAATAAACTGTTACGCACAATAAATGTTTGACGGTGAAGTATTTATTACAATAATAATGATTTGGTTATCATGTTTTGAAACAAAAAAACCAACAAGGCAAACTAAATTTTTGAAGTTTGTAAATAAACGATATTGGAAAGCAAACCATAACCTGAACCATCCTCTAACTTACGATGCTAGATGACCTATGTTATTCCCGCTTGTGCCAGCATCATTGGTTCCAATATACCACATAGATGGAATACTTGATGTGCCAGTGAAGTATGATGATGGGGACTGCGAAGGATATCCCTGCTAAGATGGAGTGGATGGCATGAAAGGTCGTCATGTTTCACTACCTCCTTGGGACCTTCCCAAAGGCCATGCAACCATAATGTTAGTTTCAGTGGGGTGGGGTGAGGCTGAGATAGGTGATACAGTTTGTTGAATCCTTTATGGTGTTCACAAGAGTTGTAAATATATGGGTAGGGGCATCGGGGAAAGTGTCATTGAAATGTTGTAAAAATGTTGCAAAATCTTATTTTTTAATGGCTCTAGTGGAGACACCTATGCCTAACTTGTTTCCTTTGCGTACGCTTGTGTGAATTCAATTAGCACGTCATTAGAAAGGACACATCGCTCTTGTGGCACGGACAGTCACTTCCTGTGCTTGTTGTAACATCCCTGACTTGGGTTATGATTTAACCCTAGGTGTTTTGGTTAAGAAAGGTAATTATATGCTTAATATTATCTTTTGAAAAGTAATTAAGGCTCAAGAGGAATTTATATTTCAATTTTAGTCCAATTTGAATAATGTTGAAAATAATGTTTTACTTGCTTTGGACTAAAAGTGCAAATTACCCAAGTTGAGGGGTTAAATTGAAAATTTTGCATGACAATATGTTCCTCATATGTTGAACCATCATGGGAATGAAGATGATGCAGAGGTGTGGCTTGTGAAAGCCTGAGCACCAAGAAAGAGCTGATAAAGCAATGTTTGTGCATTAAAACCTAGTTTTGGTGTAATGTGCAATTTACCCAAAACCCAGGGTTCAATATGCAAATTACCATTTCAATAAGGTCCTTAATATTCATGTCATCTTGTAGAGGAAAGAAAATGAGAGGGGCATCTCATTTGAGCTACTTTGGAGGAGAGAGAATCTTGATATTAAAATAATCAAGATTTAAGCATAAATGGAACTTTACTTCAAATTAATGCAAAAATAAATATATTAGAAGGCCCTTCAACCAAAAACGAGATAGTTGGATTTGTTCAAGTGTTAACACCTTTGTGCCTTTTCTAGGCCACGAAAAGATCTAACTTGAGTGGAGAACCACTCACAATAAGTTAATGGAAAGTAATATCCACTAAAAATGGGATATTAATATAATATGATTAAGGTGCTTAATTTCTTTTCCCTTAATTCATGGATAATGGAAGGGAGTTCGGTGTATATGAGGATTCCTTTGCATGCAAGAAACCAAGGAGGAAGAGGTGGCACAATTTTTGGAATTAAAGGAGTTTTATAAGGCATTTTCTCTCTCATTGATTTTCTTATAAAAAAACCTTTTACCACTCAAACCAAGGACTTTTTCGGATCCATTTCTTTCCTTTGCTGGAAAAAACGTTCAAGGGAGCTAGGAACAGAAGGAAGACGACCCTCAACCTGTTGGTAAGCTTCTTGACCTTCATTCATCTTGATTTCATGGTGGAAATCACAAATCAATGCATGATTCCTTCATATCTCGATCCCATCTTCACTTCTAACCATCCCTTTTCACTCAAAAGCTTGAGGAACGATCCTTGTGGTGTGGAAAAGATTCTCCCACCATTTTTGACGTGAATATCCAAGCTTTGAAGCTCAATTGAAGGTGGGTTATATAACTTGAACCCTATTCATTATTATTGATTTCAATTTCTTAAATCAACTATGTTCAATTGCTCTTCTTTCAATTCATTTGATTAGTTGATGCAATTACCATGATAATGGCAGTAGTTTTCGATGGTCTAAGGCTTGAAGATGATAACATCATCTTAGGCTCACTTTCCAACAGATTTGTATTGCAAACGGTTTCAAGAGTTTGGTCCAAACGGTTTCACCAAACCGTTTGGAGACCAAACGGTTTCCAAACCTTTTGGAGGCTTGGACCCCAAACCGTTTAGAGGTGTTGACCATTTGGAAGGGTTGACCATTTGAGATAAGACCCCTAGAACATGTTGGATAATGATCTAATGTCTCCAATTGATTAAGTCACTATATAGACAATCCTTCAAGTGGAAACCCTAATCGACTAAGTGTTGAATTTGCAAATGTTTAAGTTGATGTTTTGGGTTGATTAGCCCAAACGGTTCCAAAACCGTTTGGAGGTCACCCCCAATGGTATCAAGACCGTTTGGAGGTCAACCAAGACCGTTTGGAGGTCTAGTGTTGAGTATGGTTGAGTAATTGAAGGGTTAGTGATATTAATTTGGAGACCAATCAATAGCTATATTGATGACCAATCCAATGATGCAAACCCTAATTAGATTCCACAAATTTTAATGGAAGATGAGGCAAACGGTCTCAAGACCATTTGGAGATCCTCCAAACGACCTCAAGACCGTTTGAGGTCAGGTCACTTCATAATTTGATGGTGGTTCATTGGTTTCAATTGGATTAGTTCCACAATGTTAAGCATTGATGGTTCCTCGATTCCAAAACCCTAATTGAGGGAGTTTTGATTATAAACCCTAGTCTAATTGGTTTCAAAACCCTAATCAATGGTCTAATTGAGGGGTGATTATATTGTTCAATTGATGAATGAATCAAGGAGTCAATTGATAACTGACACATGGATTGGAACCTTGAAATGATTAAGTATTGAAACACCTTTTTGGTCCATGCGGTTTTGAGATGGTTTGGACCAAACGGTCTTAAGACCGTTTGAGCCCAAACGGTCTCAAGACCATTTGGGACCAAACGATCCCAAACCGTTGGGAGACTCTAGCTCATGCGGTTTCAATACTTTTTAGCTCATGCGGTTTCAAGCCAATGATTGCTTAAACGGTTTCAAGGGCAATGTGCCCAAACAATTTCAAACCGTTTGAACCTTGAGAACCCAAGACCGTTTGAGGTCTAAGTAGGCAAGACCGTTTGAGGTTCAAAAGGGTTAATCTAATTGGATATATATTTCATTGAGGATTCAATTGGTCAATGCATTTGAATACTCATGTGATTGAAGGCTCAATTGATCAAATCTTCTGAACATCCTAAAAGAGGATGAGAGAGAGATTTATATATGTAAGATAATCATGTAGCAATTAAACCTAACACATTAAAAATAAATGTGATGAGCAATTAGGGTATGATCCTTGGTGAAGAGATCATGAAACCCTAATTGAGTTAATTGATAAACTCAAACCCTAAATTAGGGCAATTCTGAATGAAACCCAAATCTAGGAAGTTAATGTGATATGAAATTAGGGTAATGACATGGGTAGCCCTAATTCATGGTATTTTAATGTAAAACCCTAATTGGGATGAATAGTAAACCCTAATCGTGGGTTATTGAATACAAACCCTAATCCAGGGTGATGTGATATGAATAGTAAACCCTAATTCTAAATAGGGTGAAGTTGTATGAAACCCTAATCCTGGATAATGAAATGATGAATCGTTGTTCCTAATTGAATAAAGGGGGATGAGTAACCCTGATTGCCAATGGGAAACCCAAACCCTGGTATGGGAATAGTGGTGTTACCCTGAGATAGCATGGAACTAAAATATGATTGATATATTTGTATCATTTGTGCTAACCATGCAGGTATTCTGAGATAATTTACATAGCCAGGTATAAGCTATGATGTTTTATTATTGAAATCATTTATTAGACCTTATGTGCCATAATATGCCTTGTTGCCTAGTAAAAGGTGACAAGAGAGCTAATGGGCCTCAAGTGCCAGATAAGATGCTTGTGTAGCAAGTGTCATGATTACCTTGGTTAGATGACCTGAAGGTGATGATTACCTGAAACAGTGGTAACAGTGATCAATGATGAGCTGAGGGTTTGAATACCCAGAACCATATGTTATGTGAGGGACTAAGATCCCAATGTCTTTTAGAGACTAAAAAGTAATTGATATAAACAGTAAATGTTTCTTTATAGCATTTATCTTAATAAGTTATGTTTGTAAACTTGACTGATGCTAAAAGAATATGATAATGTACCTAATTAATCAAGTGAAAGCTATTCATGTAGTGCTCTGACCATAGATCCATCATCGTCAGAAGCGGGTGATGGTGAAACAGGTTTTCTTACGAGATCTCATGGAGTTTGCATATTATTGAATATGTGGGGGTCAATGGGTGAAAATATCCTTACGTCCTTATGTAGGAATTGATGGAAGGTAAACATTAAACCTCTCAATCCTTCATGCTTCTGGGATGGATGTATCACTAATCTCCCTACGATGTTAATGTCGGATCGATGGAGGTAAACATGAAATCTCTCGATCGCGAAGAGAGTACAACCGACACTATAGCTCTATAGCTAGATTCCACTATACCCTGGCAAGCTATGAAAGCAGAGACACAAGATGTCCTGCATGTAATATCGCACTGACCGAGATGTAGGAAGTCATGGAAGCCGGCTCTTCCATTTGACTTGTATGGTACCGATATTGACTTCGCATTGATCGGTTGGAGTATGAGCGGTATACCTCATCTCCTCAGAGCTTAAGAATGTTTGTAAAATATAATCAGACGTGTAGTGTATTTGCATAATATTGAAATACAAGAATCAGTGGTTCATGTTATCTTGCTTAGCATGTCCTTAATACACAAATGTTATTTATTTTCTTTATTTCTTAATCAAATAAAAGACATGCTGCCTTGTCAAGTTATAACTGAAATACTTGAATAGGAATGTTGCTCTAACCTGCATAGATAGTAATTATCTGCTATTGAAATATATTATCCCACTGCTCAGATTATTTCTATCAAACTGCAATAATAATGTTACGGCAGAGAGCTATATCTCTCGCTGGGGCAATTTTTATAATTGTCTCACCCCTGTGGGATTCAACGTTTTTAGGTAGATGCAGACAAAGAGGCAGAACCTCTGTAGTAGAGGAAGAGCAGCAGCAGCAACAACAAGGACAACAGTAACATCCCATGTGGGGATACTGGTTGTCAGGCTTTGTACATAAAGTCCTATGTGTCGTCTCTGTACTCTCAGGTCCTAGGGGTCAGTAGATAGTGTTTTTATAATCAACCTAAGATTTTTGTTGGATGATACATGGAATGTCCAATGTTGACCAGTATGTAAATATACTTCTATGGTTCTTGTTTAAAGAATCTTTGGTAATGGATCTTTTTATAAAAGGGTTTTAATTTTTAGTGATTTTCAGTAATTCCACTGCTAACGAAACGCTTCTGCATTAGTTTAATTTAGTTAATCTGGTTTTGTGAATCAGACACCACAAGTTTAGTGGTATCAGAGCTCTAGGTTCGCTGAGTCTACAGAGACATAGGATTAAGGCTGTTGAGTTTGTTCTAAGTGTCTTCCAGTTTATCTGATAGAGTCTTCTTCTCATATAGGAGGAGAAGAACTAGAAGATGCATGGATCGCATGATGAACATGTTGCTGAGAGCAGCGTTGCTGCACCGGGTGAAGGTGCAAGGGATCAAGCTAGGGAGGAACCTGTACCTGATATTCCTCAACTTGATCAAGCTACACTTGGGAACCCAACCTTCCAAGCTATGTTTGGGCAGTTTATGGAAACTATGACTCACATGAAAGATAGGATGCCACTACCTGCACCAAGGGCACCAGTCCACAATGAAAGACAGGGAGCTGGAAAGACCTTTGAAAGGCTTCGAAGGGTAGGAGCCACAGAGTATGCTGGCACAGCTGACCCAGCAAATGCTGACTTATGGTTAATTGAGCTGGAGAAGTCCTTCAGAATCCTTATGATTCCTGAAAATGAGAAGGTGAGACATGCTGTCTATCATCAGAAGGGGAGTGTCGGTCACTGGTGGACCATTGAGGAAGGCAAGAGACCTGGTGTTGAAGTCAGATGGGATGAATTCCGATGTGAGTTTGTTTCTAGATACTTTCCTAAGACGTATCTATATGAGAAGATATCTCAATTTGAGAGGTTGAGACAAGGACAGATGAACATTAGCGAATATAAAGCTAGGTTCATGGAGTTGTTGCGGTTCTGTCCGCACATGGCAGCCACTGATGAGGAGAGGATTCGGCGTTTCGAGAAGGGGTTGAACGCTGAATTGACCACTCCTGTGTCTGCTCTAGAGAACAGGGAAAGATTTGCCACTTTTTTGGAGTCTGTGAGGAGAATTGAGAGGTATGTGATTGAGAAGCGACAGACCAGTAATAAGAAAGTATATCCTCAGTTTCAAGGACCCGTGTCTGAGAGTTTCAAGAAGTCGAGATTTTCTGCACCGCCACCACCACCAAAGTTTAATGCCCCGACACAATGGACATCAAGTAGGGGTAGGGGTCATAGTTTTACTCCAAGTAGAGCCCCCAGTACAGCATCAGCATCGGTGACAGGACCACCCAGGCAGAGTTTGGGAAACTACAACTACTATCAGTGTGGGAGGTCAGGACACTTGAAGAGAGATTGTCCTAAGAAAGTTAGAACTGTGATTCAACCCCAGAGGCAGAGTCAACAGGGCTCACAGAGGCGATAGTTCAGTAACAATGCTAGAGGACGTGGACAAGCGTCCCAAGCTGGATCGTCTGCACCCAAAAACCAAGCATAGGGTCAACATCAACCAATGGCTAGATTCTATGCCATGAATCAGCCTGAAGTAGTAGACAACCCTCGGGTTGTAACAGGTCAGATGGAACTGTTTTATTCTGATATGTCTTCATCTTGCTTCAGATCTGTGTTAATTGATCCGGGTGCTACGCATTCTTTTATCACTCGAGAAGTGATTTATGACTGCAACATGACTGTTAGTCATAGAGCAGATAGTTTGATGCTAGAAACCCCTTTGCTGGGATCTGCAGTGTTGCGGGAGGTGTGTTCTCCTTGCAATCTTTCCTTTTCTGATCATCGCATTCAAGTGGATCTTATACCACTTGAGATGTTGGGTTTTGATATAATCCTTGGAATGGACACCTTAGAGAAGTATAAGGTTGTCATTTGATTGTAGTTCCAATCAAGCTGTGTTCACAGGCAGCGGTGACACATGGATCTTTCAGGGAGATAGAAAGATTCTTCCAACTTGCTTAGTGTCAGCTATGGTAGCTGAGAAGTTGATGAGGCAGGTATGCTTTGCATTCTTGGCACATGTAGTAGATACCACAATGGAGAGCCCTCATCCTTCTGAAGTTCTAATAGTCAGGGAATTTGAAGATGTATTTCCTGAAGAACTTCCACGTGTTCCTCCGCCCTGAGAGATTGATTTTGAAATTAATCTAATTCTGGGCACGTAACCTATAACACAAACGTCGTATAGAATGGCACCTGCTGAGATGGCAGAGCTCAAGAAACAACTGCAAGAGTTGCTAGAGAAGGGTTTTATCCGACCAAGTACTTCACCATGGGGTGCTTCGGTCCTCTTTGTTAAAAAGAAAGACGAATCGATGTGGTTATGCATTGACTATAGATAGTTGAACAAAGTCACCATAAAGAACAAGTATCCTCTGCCAAGGATAGATGACCTGTATGATCAGTTGTGTGGTGCAACTATCTTTTCTAAGATAGATCTGAGGTCGGGATACCATCAGTTGCGTATCAAGGAGGGTGACATATCTAAATCTACTGTTAGGACAAGATATGGTCACTATGAGTTCACAGTTATGTCGTTTGGAATAACTAATGCACCAGCTGCATTCATGGAACTCATGAATAGAATCTTCAGACCTTTTCTTGATCAGTTAGTTGTCATCTTCATAGATGACATCTTGATCTACAGTAGAGATGCTCAACAGCATGAGCAGCACCTCCGTCAGGCTTTGACTTTGCTAAGAGAGCATAAGTTATATGCTAAGTTTAGCAAATGTGAGTTCTGGCTACCAGAAGTTTCTTTTCTAGGACACGTAATATCGGCTTCAGGTATTCGTGTTGATCCTAAGAAGATAGAATCTATCCTGCAATGGGAACAGCCAAAGACACCAACAGAGATATGCAGTTTCCTAGGACTAGCAGACTATTACAGGAGGTTCATTAAGAACTTCAGTTCTATAGCTTTACCCTTGACCAAGATGACCAGGAAAGATATTCCTTTTGTCTGGAACGACAAGTGTCAACAATCTTTTCAGTTGCTGAAGGAAAGGTTAACTAGTGCACCTGTGTTGGTGTTAACTAAACAGGGAAAGGGGTATATAGTTTTCTGTGATGCATCTAAGAATGGATTAGGGTGTGTGTTGATGTAGGATAAACAAGTGATTTCTTTTGCTTATCGACAGCTTAAGAAACACGAGGAGAATTATCCAACACACGATCTAGAGCTAGCTATTTTGGTCCATGCCCTGAAGATCTGGAGACATTATCTCTATGGAGAAACATTCCAGATTTTCACAGACCATAAGAACCTAAAGTATATCTTTTCACAACATGAGCTGAATATGAGACAACGCCGCTGGATGGAGTTAATCAAGGACTACGATTGTACAATTGATTATAATCCAGCGAAGGCCAATATAGTGGCTGATGCACTAAGTAGAAAATCATCAACACCAGCCTTAGATAAAGCACAGTTAAATTCTTTAGTGTGCTCTAAGAGAGATATGTTTATCTCCTTGATGCAAGACAATGTACAGCTTAAAGTGTCATTGTTAGCCGGGCTGTTAGCTGAGATGCAAGTAAAGCCTACTCTGAGGCAGTAGATTAAATAAGCACATCAGACTAATTCTATGATTCAACAGATCAAGTCAGAGTATGGAAGTGAGAAACGAGATGGTTTCCATGATTCAGATGATCAGGTAGTCTGTTACCATGGTAGGATGGTAGTACCTGATGTTGATAACTTAAGGGAGTTAGTCCTAGAAGAAGCTCATTCTTCTATGTATGCGATGCATCCAGGGAGCACCAAGATGTATCATAACTTAAAAG
Source organism: Alisma plantago-aquatica (assembly GCA_963693085.1). Taxonomy (NCBI): domain Eukaryota; kingdom Viridiplantae; phylum Streptophyta; class Magnoliopsida; order Alismatales; family Alismataceae; genus Alisma; species Alisma plantago-aquatica. Next base: position 1,262,239,291 of record OY856412.1, read on the forward strand.
ATATGTATTGGTGGCCTGGATTGAAGAAAGATGTTGCTGAGTTTGTTATGCGATGTCCGGTGTGTCAGCAAGTTAAAGATGAACATCAGAAGCCCGCAGGAACAATGCAACCTCTACCTATACCATAGTGGAAGTGGGATCATGTAACCATGGACTTTTTGGTTGGTTTGCCTAGAACAGCCAAAAGTCATGATTCCATTTGGGTGATAGTTGATAGGTTGACAAAGACAGCACATTTCTTACCTGTCAAAACAACCTACACAGCTGAGAAGCTTGCACAAATCTACATAGATGAGATAGTGTGGTTGCATGGGGTACCTGTTACAATAGTTTCTGATAGAGGTCCCAAGTTTACAACTTTTTGGGAACGACTTCATAAAGCTTTCGGCACACAGTTAAGGTTTAGTACAGCCTTTCATCCTCAAACAGATGGACAATCTGAGACGACTATACAAACCTTGGAGGACTTGCTGAGAGCATGTGCCCTTCAGTTTGTAGGGAGTTGGGATCTACATCTAAGCTTGATAGAGTTTGCTTATAATAACAGCTATCAGCACAGTATCGACATGGCACCATATGAAGCTTTATATGGTAGACGTTGTAGATCTCCCTTATGTTGGTATGAAACTGGTGAATATCAACTTTTGGGTCCTGAGCTGGTACAGCAAACAACTGAGAAGATTATAGTAATACAAAAACAGTTGAAAGCTGCCCAGGATAGACAGAAATCTTATGCTGATAAGAGTCGTAGACCCTTAGAATTCCAAGTTGGAGACAGGGTATACCTCAAAGTAACACCTTGGAAAGGTATCCTGAGATTTGGAAAGAAGGGGAAGTTAGCTCCTAGATTTATGGGACCTTATCCAATCATTGAAAGAATGGGAAAGGTAGCCCATAAGCTAGAATTACCACCTGAGTTGCATAGATTGCACCCAGTGTTTCACATCTCTATGCTGAGGAAGTGTCATCCTGACACTGAGTTAGTTCTTCAACCTTTGGAGGTAGAACTAAATGATGATATATCTTATGTTGAAGGACCTATGTTGGTTCTTGACAGAAGAGTTAAAAAGCTAAAAAAGAAAGACATTAGTCTTGTAAAAGTTCTCTGGCATCACCGTGGCATTGAAGAAGCTACGTGGGAGCTAGAGGAAGAGATGAGGAGAAAATTTCCTACTCTTTTCTCTTGATGTTCTGTTAATGATTTCGGGGACGAAATCCTTGTAAGGGGTGGATAATTTGTAACATCCCTGACATGGGTAATGCTTTAACCCTAGGTGTTTTGGTTAAGAAAGGTAATTATATGCTTAATATTATCTTTTGAAAAGTAATTAAGGCTCAAGAGGAATTTATATTTCAATTTTAGTCCAATTTGAATAATGTTGAAAGTAATGTTTTACTTGCTTTGGACTAAAGTGCAAATTACCCAAGTTGAGGGGTTAAATTGCAAATTGTGCATGATAATATGTTCCTTATATGTTGAAGCATCATGGGAATGAATATGATGCAGAGGTGTGGCTTGTGATAGCCTGAGCACCAAGAAAGAGTTGATAAAGCAATGTTTGTGCATTAAAACCTAGTTTTGGTGTAATGTGCAATTTACCCAAAACCCAGGGTTCAATATGAAAATTACCATTTCAATAAGGTCCTTAATATTCATGGCATCTTGTAGAGGAAAGAAAATGAGAGGGGCATCTCATTTGAGCTACTTTGGAGGAGAGAGAATCTTGATATTAAAATAATCAAGATTTAAGCATAAATGGAACTTTACTTCAAATTAATGCAAAAATAAATATATTAATTGAAGGCCCTTCAACCAAAATCGAGATGTTTGGATTTTTTCAAGTGTTAACACCTTTGTGCCTTTTCTAGGCCACGAAAAGATCTAACTTGAGTGGCGAACCACTCACATTAAGTTAATGGAAAGTAATATCCACTAAAAATGGGATATTAATATAATATGATTAAGGTGCTTAATTTCTTTTCCCTTAATTCATGGATAATGGAAGGGAGTTAGGTGGATATGAGGATGCATTTTCATCCAAGAAACCAAGGAGGAAGAGGTGGCACGATTTTTGGAATTAAAGGAGTTTTATAAGGAATTTTCTCTCTCATTGATTTTCTTATAAAAAGACCTTTTACCACTCAAACCAAGGACTTTTTCGGATCCATTTCTTTCCTTTGCTTGCAAAAACGTTCAAGGGAGCTAGGAACAGCAGGAATACGACCCTCAACCTGTTGGTAAGCTTCTTGACCTTCATTCATCTTGATTTCATGGTGGAAATCATAAATCAATGCATGATTCCTTCATATCTCGATCCCATCTTCACTTCTAACCATCCCTTTTCACTCAAAAGCTTGAGGAACGATCCTTTGTGGTGTGGAAAAGCTTCTCCCACCATTTTTGACGTGAAGCTCCAAGCTTTGAAGCTCAGTTGAAGGCGGGTTATATAACTAGAACCCTATTCATTGTTATTGATTTCAATTGCTCTTCTTTCAATTCATTTGATTAGTTGATGCAATTACCATGACAATGGAAGTAGTTTTCGATGGTCTAAGGCTTGAAGATGATAACATCATCTTAGGCTCACTTTACAACATATTTGTATTGCAAACGGTTTCAAGAGTTTGGTCCAAACGGTTTCACCGAACCGTTTGGAGACCAAATGGTTTCCAAACCGTTTGGAGGCTTGGACCCCAAACCGTTTAGAGGTGTTGACCATTTGGAAGGGTTGACCATTTGAGGTCATACCCCTAGAACATATTGGATAATGATCTAATGTCTCCAATTGATTAAGTCAATATATAGACAATCCTTCAAGTGGAAACCCTAATCGACTAAGTGCTGAATTTGCAAATGTTTAAGTTGATGTTTTGGGTTGATTAGCCCAAACGGTTTCAAAACCGTTTGGAGTTCACCCCAAACGGTCTCAAGACCGTTTGGAGGTCAACCAAGACCGTTTGGAGGTCTAGGGTTGAGTATGGTTGAGTAATTGAAGGGTTAGTGATATTAATTTGAAGACCAATCAATAGCTATTTTGATGACCAATCCACTGATGCAAACCCTAATTAGATTCCACAAATTTTAATGGAAGATGAGGCAAACGGTCTCAAGACCATTTGGAGATCCTCCAAACGACCTCAAGACCGTTTGAGGTCAGGTCACTTCATAATTTGATGGTGGTTCATTGGTTTCAATTGGATTAGTTCCACAATGTTAAGCATTGATGGTTCCTCGATTCCAAAACCCTAATTGAGGGAGTTTTGATTATAAACCCTAGTCTAATTGGGTTCAAAACCCTAATCAATGGTCTAATTGAGGGGTGATTATATTGTTCAAATTATGAATTGATCAAGGAGTCAATTGATAAGTGACTCATGGATTGGAACCTTGAAATGATTAAGTATTGAAACACCTTTTTGGTCCATGCGGATTTGAGATGGTTTGGACCAAACGGTCTTAAGACCGTTTGAGCCCAAACGGTCTCAAGGCCATTTGGGACCAAATGATCCCAAACCGTTTGGAGACTCTAGCTCATGCGGTTTCAACACTTTCTAGCTCATGCGGTTTCAAGCCAATGATTGCTTAAACGGTTTCAAGGGCAATGTGCCCAAACAGTTTCAACCCGTTTGAACCTTGAGAACCCAAGACCGTTTGAGGTCTAAGTAGGCAAGACCGTTTGAGGTTCAAAAGGGTTAATCTAATTGGATATATATTTAATTGAAGATTCAATTGGTCAATACATTTGAATACTCATGTGATTGAAAGCTCAATTGATCAAATCTTCTGAACATCCTAGAAGAGGATGAGAGAGAGAGATTTATACATGTAAGATAATCATGTAGCAATTAAACCTAACACATTCAAAATAAATGTGATGAACAATTAGGGTATGATCCTTGGTGAAGAGATCATGAAACCCTAATTGAGTTAATTGATAAACTCAAACCCTAAATTAGGGCAATTCTGAATGAAACCCTAATCTAGGAAGTTAATGTGATATGAAATTAGGGTAATGACATGGGTAGCCCTAATTCATGGTATTTTAATGTAAAACCCTAATTGGGATGAATAGTAAACCCTAAACGTGGGTTATTGAATTCAAACCCTAATCTAGGGTGATGTGATGTGAATAGTAAACCCTAATTCTAAATAGGGTGAAGTTGTATGAAACCCTAATCCTGGATAATGAAAGGATGAATCATTGTTCCTAATTGAATAAAGGGGGATGAGTAACCCTGATTGCCAATGGGAAACCCAAACCCTGGTATGGGAATAGTGGTGTTACCCTGAGATAGCATGGAACTGAAATATGATTGATATATCTGTATCATGTGTGCTAACCATGCAGGTATTCTGAGATAATTTACATATCCAGGTATGAGCTATGATGTTTGATTATTGAAATTATTTATTGGACCTTGTGTGCCATAATATGCCTTGTTGCCTAGTAAAAGGTGATAAGAGAGCTAATGGGCCTCAAGTGCCAGATAAGATGCTTGTGTAGCAAGTGTCATGATTACCTTGGTTAGATGACCTGAAGGTGATGATTACCTGAAACAGTGGTAACAGTGCTCAGTGATGAGCTGAGGGTTTGAATACCCAGAACCATATGTTATGTGAGGGACCGAGATCCCAATGTCTTTTAGAGACTGAAAAGTAATTGATATAAACAGTACATGTTTCTTTATAGCATTTGTCTTAATAAGTTATGTTTGCAAACTTGACTGATGCTAAAAGAATATGATAATGTACCTAATTAATCAAGTGAAAGCTACTCATGTAGTGCTCTGACCATAGATCCATCATCGTCAAAAGCGGGTGATGGTGAAATAGGTTTTCTTACGAGATCTCCTCGAGTTCGCATATTATTGAATATGTGGGGGTCGATGGGTGAAAATATCCTTACGTCCTTATGTAGGAATTGATGGAAGGTAAACATTAAACCTCTCAATCCTTCATGCTTCCGGGATGGATGTATCACTAATCTCCCGACGATGTTAATGTCGGATCGATGGAGGTAAACATGAAATCTCTCGATCGCGAAGAGAGTACAGCCGACACTGTAGCTCTATAGCTAGATGCCACTATATCCTGGAAAGCTATCAAAGCAGAGATACAAGATGTCCTGCATGTAATCTCGCACTGACCGAGATGTGGGAAGTCATGGAAGTCGGCTCTTCCATTTGACTTGTATGGTACCGATATTGACTTCGCAGTGATCGGTTGGAGTATGAGCGGTATACCTCATCTCCTCAGAGCTTAAGAATGTTTGTAAAATATAATCAGCCGTGTAGTGTATTTGCATAAGATTGAAATACGAGAATCACTGGTTGATGTTATCCTACTTAGCATGTCCATAATACATAAATGTTATTTATGTTCTTTATTTCTTTATCAAATAAAAGACATCCTGCCTTGTCAAGTTATAACTGAAATACTTGAATAGGAATGTTGCTCTAACCTACATAGATAGTAATTACTTGCTATTGAAATATATTATCACACTGCTCAGTTTATTTCTATCAAACTGCAATAACAATGTTACGACAGAGAGTAATATCTCTTGCTGGGGCAATTTTTATAATTGTCTCACCCCCGTGGGATTCAACGTTTTTAGGTAGATGCAGACAAAGAGGCAGAACCTCTGTAGCAGAGGAAGAGCAGCAGCAGCAACAACAAGGACAACAGTAACATCCCAGGTGGGGATACTGGTTGTCAGGCTTTGTACATAAAGTCATATGTGTCGTCTCTGTACTCTCAGGTCCTAGGGGTCAGTAGATAGTGTTTTTATAATCAACCTGAGATTTTGGTTGTATGATACATGGAATGTCCAACGTGGACCAATATGTAAATATACTTCTATGGTTCTTGTTTAAAGAATCTTTGGTAATGGATATTTTTATAAAAAGGTTTTAATTTTTAGTGATTTTCAGTAATTCGACTGCTAACGAAACGCTTCTGCATTAGTTTAATTTAGTTAATCTGGTTTTGTGAATCAGATGCCAAACGTTTAGCGGTATCAGAGCTCTAGGTTTGCTGAGTCTACAGAGATATAGGATTAAGGTTGTTGAGTCTGTTCTAAGTGTCTTCCAGTTTATCTGATAGTGTCTTCTGCTCATATAGGAGGAGAAGAACTAGAAGATGTCTGGATCACATGATGAACATGTTGCTGAGAGCAGCGTTGCTGCACCGGGAGAAGGTACAAGGGATCAAGCTAGGGAGGAACCTGTACCTGAGATTCATCAACTTGATCAAGTTGCACTAGGGAACCCAGCCTTCCAAGCTATGTTTGGGCAGTTTATGGCAACTATGACTCACATGACAGATAGGATGCCACTACCTACACCAAGAGTCCACAATGAAAGACAGGGAGCTGAAAAGACCTTTGAAAGGCTTCAAAGGGTAGGAGCCACAGAGTATGCTGGCACAGCTGACCCAGCAGATGTTGACTTATGGTTAACTGAGCTGGAGAAGGCCTTCAGAATCCTTATGAATCCTGAAGATGAGAAGGTGAGACATGTTGTTTATCTTCTGAAGGGGAGTGTCAGTCACTGGTGGACCATTGAGGAAGGCAAGAGACCCGATGTTGAAGTCGAATGGGATGAATTCTGACGTGAGTTTGTTGCTAGATATTTTCCCAACACGTATCTAGATGAGAAGATCTCTCAATTTGAGAGGTTGAGACAAGGACAGATGAACATTAGCGAATATGAAGCTAGGTTCATGGAGCTGTTGTGGTTCTGTCCGCACATGGCAGCCACTGATGAGGAGAGGATTCGGCATTTCGAGAAGGGGTTGAACGCTGAATTGACCACTCATGTGTATCCTCTGGAGAACAGGGAAAGATTTGCCACTTTTTTGGAGTCTATGAGGAGGATTGAGAGGTCTATGATTGAGAAGCGACAGACTAGTAATAAGAAAGTATATCCTCAGTTTCAAGGACCCGTGTCTGAGAGTTTCAAGAAGCTGAGATTTCTGCACCGCCACCACCACCAAAGTTTAATGCCCCGACGCACTGGACGTCAAGTAGGGGTAGGGTTCGTAGTTTTACTCCAAGTAGAGACCCCAGTACAGCATCGACATCAGTGACAGGACCACCCAGGCAGAGTTTGGGAAACTACAACTGCTATCAGTGTGGGAGGTCGGGACAGTTGAAGAGAGATTGTCCTAAGAAAGTCGGAACTGTGACTCAACCCCAGAGGCAGAGTCAACAGGGCTCACAGAGGCGACAGTTCAGTAACAATGCTAGAGGATGTGGACAAGCGTCCCAAGCTGGATTGTCGGCACCCAACAACCAAGAACAGGGTCAATAGAAACCAACGGCTAGATTCTATGCCATGAATCAGCCTGAATCAGTAGTCAACCCTCGGGTTGTGACAGGTCAGATGGAACTATTTTATTCTGATATGTCTTCATCTTGCTTCGTATTTGTGTTAATTGATCCAGGTGCTACGCATTTTTTTATCACTCAAGAAGTGATTTATGACTGCAACATGACTGTTAGTCATAGAGAAGGTAGTTTGATGCTAGAAACCCCTTTGCTGGGATCTGCAGTGTTGCGGGAGGTGTGTTCTCCCTGCAATCTTTCCTTTTCTAATCATCGCATTCAAGTGGATCTTATACCACTTGAGAAGCAGGGTTTTGATATAATCCTTGGAATGGACACCTTAGAGAAGTATAAGGTTGTCTTGGATTACAGTTCCAAACAAGTTGTGTTCGCAGGCAACGTTGACACATGGATCTTTCAGGGAGATAGAAAGATTCTTCCAACTTGCTTAGTGTCAGCTATGGTAGCTGAGAAGTTGATGAGGTAGGGATGCTTTGCATTCTCGGCACATGTGGTAGATACCACAATGGAGAGCCCTCATCCTTCTGAAGTTCCAATAGTCAGGAAATTTGAAGATGTATTTCTTGAAGAACTTCCAGGTGTTCCTCCGCCCCGAGAGATTGATTTTGAAATTAATCTGATTCCTGGCACGCAACCTATAGCACAAACACCGTATAGAATGGCACCTGCTGAGATGGCAGAGCTCAAGAAACAACTGTAAGAGTTGCTTGAGAAGGGTTTTATCCGACCAAGTACTTCACCATGGGGTGCTCCGGTCCTCTTTGTTAAAAAGAAAGACAGATCGATGCGGTTATGCATTGACTATAGACAGTTGAACAAAGTCACCATAAAGAACAAGTATCCTCTACCAAGGATAGATGACCTGTTTGATCAGTTGTGTGGTGCAACTATCTTTTCTAAGATAGATCTGAGGTCGGGATACCATCAGTTGCGTATCAAGGAGGGTGACATATATAAATCTGCTGTTAGGACAAGATATGGTCACTATGAGTTCAGAGTTATGTCTTTTGGACTAACTAATGCACCAACTGCATTCATGAAACTCATGAATAGAATCTTCAGACCTTTTCTTGATTAGTGTGTTGTCGTCTTCATAGATGACATATTGATCTACAGTAGAGATGCTCAACAGCATGAGCAGCACCTCTGTCAGGCTTTGACTTTGCTAAGAGAGCATAAGCTATATGCTAAGTTTAGCAAATGTGAGTTCTGGCTACCAGAAGTTTCTTTTCTAGGACACGTAATATCGGCTTCAGGTATTCATGTTGATCCTAAGAAGGTATAATCTGTCCTGCAATGGGAACATCCAAAGACACTGACGGAGATACGCAGTTTCCTAGGACTAGCAGGCTATTATAGGAGGTTCATTAAGAACTTCAGTTCTATAGCTTTACCCCTGACCAAGTTGACCAGGAAAGATATTCCTTTTGTCTGGAATGACAAGTGTCAACAATCTTTTCAGTTGCTGAAGCAAAAGGTTAACTAGTGCACCTATGTTGGTGTTACCTGAACAGGGAAAGGGGTATATAGTCTTCTGTGATGCATCTAAGAATGGCTTAGGGTGTGTGTTGATGCAGGATAAACAAGTGATTTCTTTTGTTTCTCGACAGCTTAAGAAACATGAGGAGAATTATCCAACACACGATCTAGATCTAGCTGCTGTGGTCCATGCCCTGAAGATCTGGAGACATTATCTCTATGGAGAAACATTCCAGATTTTCACAGACCATAAGAACCTAAAGTATATCTTTTCACAACATGAGTTGAATATGAGACAACGCTGCTAGATGGAGTTAATCAAGGACTACGATTGTACAATTGATTATTATCCAGGGAAGGCCAATATAGTGGCTGATGCACTAAGTAGAAAATCATCAACACCATCCTTAGATAAAGCACAGTTAAATTCCTTAGTGTGCTCTAAGAGATATATGTTTATCTCCTTGAGGCAAGACTATGTACAGCTTAAAGTGTCATTGTTAGACGGGCTATTAGCTGAGATGCAAGTAAAGCCTACTCTGAGGCAGCAGATTAAAGAAGCACAGCAGACTAATTCTATGATTCATCAGATCAAGTCAGAGTATGGAAGTGAGAAACGAGATGGTTTCCATGATTTAGATGATCAGGTAGTCTGTTACCATGGTAGGATGGTAGTACCTGATGTTGATATCTTAAGGGAGTTAGTCCTAGAAGAAGCTCATTCTTATATGTATGCGATGCATCCAGGGAACACCAAGATGTATCATAACTTAAAATATATGTATTGGTGGCCTGGATTGAAGAAAGATGTTGCTGAGTTTGTTATGTGATGTCCGGTGTGTCAGCAAGTTAAAGCTGAACATCAGAAGCCCGCAGGAACAATGCAACCTCTACCTATACCACAGTGGAAGTGGGATCATGTAACCATGGACTTTGTGGTTGGTTTGCCTAGAACAGCCAAAATTCATGATTCCATTTGGGTGATAGTTGATAGGTTGACGAAGACAGCACATTTCTTACTTGTCAAAACAACCTACACAGCTGAGAAGCTTGCACAGATCTACATAGATGAGCTAGTGCGGCTGCATGGGGTACCAGTTACAATAGTTTCTGATAGAGGTTCCCAGTTTACAAGTCGTTTTGTGGAAGGACTTCATAAATCTTTGGGCACACAGTTAAGGTTTAGTACAGCCTTTCATCCTCAGACAGATGGACTATCTGAGAGGACTATACAAACCTTGGAGGACTTGCTGAGAGCATGTGCCCTTCAGTTTGTATAGAGTTGGGATCTACATCTGAGCTTGATAGAGTTTGCTTATAATAACAGCTATCAGCACAGTATCGACATTGCACCATATGAAGCTTTACATGGTAGACGTTGTATATCTCCCTTATGTTGGTATGAAACTGGTGAATATCAACTTTTGGGTCCTGTGATGGTACAACAAACAACTGAGAAGATTAAAGTTATATAACAACAGTTGAAAGCTGCCCAGGATAGACAGAAATCTTATGCTGATAAGAGTCGTAGACCCTTAGAATTCCAAGTTAGAGACAGGGTATACCTCAAAGTATCACCTTGGAAAGGTATCCTAAGATTTGGAAAGAAGGGGAAGTTAGCTCCTAGATTTATGGGACCTTATCCAATCATTGAAAGGATGGGAAAGGTAGCCTATAAGCTAGAATTACCACCTGAGTTGCATAGATTGCACCCAGTGTTTCACATCTCTATATTGAGGAAGTGTCATCCTGACACTGAGTTAGTTCTGAAACCTGTGGAGGTAGAACTAAATGATGATATATCTTATGTTGAAGGACCTGTGTTGGTTCTTGACAGAAGAGTTAAAAAGCTGAAAAAGAAAGACATTAGTCCTGTAAAAGTTCTTTGGCATCACCGTGGCATTGAAGAAGCTACGTGGGAGATAGAGGAAGAGATGAGGAGGAAATATCCTACTCTTTTCTCTTGATGTTTTGTTAATGATTTTGGGGACGAAATCCTTGTAAGGGGTAGATAATTTGTAACATCCCTAACTTGGGTTATGCTTTAACCCTAGGTGTTTTGGTTAAGAAAGGTAATTATATGCTTAATATTATCTTTTGAAAAGTAATTAAAGCTCAAGAGGAATTTATATTTCAATTTTAGTCCAATTTGAATAATGTTGAAAGTAATGTTTTACTTGCTTTGGACTAAAGTGCAAATTACCCAAGTTGAGGGGTTAAATTACAAATTGTGCATGATAATATGTTACTCATATGTTGAAGCATCTTGGGAATGAAGATGATGTAGAGTTGTGGCTTGTGATAGCCTGAGCACCAAGAAAGAGCTGATAAAGCAATGTTTGTGCATTAAAACCTAGTTTTGGTGTAATGTGCAATTTACCCAAAACCCAGGGTTCAATATGCAAGTTACCATTTCAATAAGGTCCTTAATATTCATGGCATATTGTAGAGGCAATAAAATAAGAGGGGCATCTCATTTGAGCTACTTTGGAGGAGAGAGAATCTTGATATTAAAATAATCAAGATTTAAGCATAAATGGAACTTTACTTCAAATTAATGCAAAAATAAATATATTAATTGAATGCCCTTCAACCAAAAACGAGATGGTTGGATTTTTTCAAGTGTGAACACCTTTGTGCCTTTTCTAGGCCACGAAAAGATCTAACTTGAGTGGAGAACCACTCACATTAAGTTAATGGAAAGTAATATCCACTAAAAATGGGATATTAATATAATATGATTAAGGTGCTTAATTTCTTTTCCCTTAATTCATGGATAATTGAAGGGAGTTCGGTGTATATGAGGATTCCTTTGCATGCATGAAACAAAGGAGGAAGAGGTGGCACGATTTTTGGAATTAAAGGAGTTTTATAAGGCATTTTCTCTCTCATTGATTTTCTTATAAAAAGACCTTTTACCACTCAAACCAAGGACTTTTTCGGATCCATTTCTTTCCTTTGCTTGCAAAAACGTTCAAGGGAGATAGGAACAGAAGGAAGACGACCCTCAACCTGTTGGTAAGCTTCTTGACCTTCATTCATCTTGATTTCATGGTGGAAATCATAAATCAATGCATGATTCCTTCATATCTCGATCCCATCTTCACTTCTAACCATCCCTTTTCACTCAAAAGCTTGTGGAACGACCCTTGTGGTGTGGAAAAGCTTCTCCCACCATTTTTGACGTGAATCTCCAAGATTTGAATCTCAATTGAAGGCGGGTTATATAACTTGAACCCTATTCATTGTTATTGATTTCAATTTCTTAAATCAACTATGTTCATTTGCTCTTCTTTCAATTCATTTGAGTAGTTGATGTAATTACCATGATAATGGCAGTAGTTTTCAAAGGTCTAAGGCTTGAAGATGATAACATCATCTTAGGCTCACTTTGCAACAGATTTGTATTGCAAACGGTTTCAAGAGTTTGATCCAAACGGTTTCACCAAACCGTTTGGAGACCAAACGGTTTCCAAACCGTTTGGAGGCTTGGACCCCAAACCGTTTAGAGGTGTTGACCATTTGGAAGGGTTGACCGTTTGAGGTCAGACCCCTAGATCATGTTGGATAATTATCTAATGTCTCCAATTGATTAAGTCAATATATAGACAATCCTTCAAGTGGAAACCCTAATCGACTAAGTGTTGAATTTGCAAATGTTTAAGTTGATGTTTTGGGTTGATTGGCCCAAACGGTTTCAACACCATTTGGAGGTCACCCCAAATGGTCTCAAGACCGTTTAGAGGTCAAGCAAGACCGTTTGGAGGTCTAGGCTTGAGTATGGTTGAGTAATTGAAGGGTTAGTGATATTAATATGAAGACCAATCAATAGCTATATTGATGACCAATCCAATGATGCAAACCCTAATTAGATTCCACAAATTTTAATGGAAGATGAGGCAAACGGTCTCAAGACCATTTGGAGATCCTCCAAACAACCTCAAGACCGTTTGAGGTCAGGTCACTTCATAATTTGATGGTGGTTCATTGGGTTCAATTGGATTTGTTCCACAATGTTAAGCATTGATGGTTCCTCGATTCCAAAACCCTAATTGAGGGAGTTTTGATTATAAACCCTAGTCTAATTGGGTTCAAAACCCTAATCAATGGTCTAATTGAGGGGTGATTCTATTGTTCAATTGATTAATGAATCAAGGAGTCAATTGATAACTGACTCATGGATTGGAACCTTGAAATGATTAAGTATTGAAACACCTTTTTGGTCCATGCGGATTTGAGATGGTTTGAACCAAACGGTCTCAAGACCGTTTGGGACCAAACGATCCCAAACTGTTTGGAGACTCTAGCTCATGCGGTTTCAACACTTTCTATCTCATGCGGTTTCAAGCCAATGATTGCTTAAACAATTTCAAGGGCAATGTGCCCAAACAGTTTCAAACTGTTTGAACCTTGAGAACCCAAGACCGTTTGAGGTCTAAGTAGGCAAGACCGTTTGAGGTTCAAAAGGGTTAATCTAATTGGATATATATTTAATTGAAGATTCAATTGGTCAATGCATTTGAATATTCATGTGATTGAAGGCTCAATTGATCAAATCCTCTGAACATCCTAGAAGAGGATGAGAGAGAGATTTATACATGTAAGATAATCATGTAGCAATTAAACCTAACACATTCAAAATAAATGTGATGAACAATTAGGGTATGATCCTTGGTGAAGAGATCATGAAACCCTAATTGAGTTAATTGATAAACTCAAACCCTAAATTAGGGAAATTCTGAATGAAACCCTAATCTAGGAAGTTAATGTGATATGAAATTAGGGTAATGATATGGGTAGCCCTAATTCATGGTATTTTAATGTAAAACCCTAGTTGGGATGAATAGTAAACCCTAAACGTGGGTTATTGAATTCAAACCCTAATCTAGGGTGATGTGATGTGAATAGTAAACCCTAATTCTAAATAGGGTGAAGTTGTATGAAACCCTAATCCTGGATAATGAAAGGATGAATCATTGTTCCTAATTGAATAAAGGGGGATGAGTAACCCTGATTGCCAATGGGAAACCCAAACCCTGGTATGGGAATAGTGGTGTTACCCTGAGATAGCATGGAACTGAAATATGATTGATATATCTGTATCATGTGTGCTAACCATGCAGGTATTCTAAGATAATTTACATATCCAGGTATGAGCTATGATGTTTTGTTATTGAAATTATTTATTGGACCTTGTGTGTCATAATATGCCTTGTTGCCTAGTAAAACGTGATAAGAGAGCTAATGGGCCTCAAGTGCCAGATAAGATGCTTGTGTAGCAAGTGTCATGATTACCTTGGTCAGATGACCTGAAGGTGATGATTACCTAAAACAGTGGTAACAGTGCTCAGTGATGTGTTGAGGGTTTGAATACCCAGAACCATATGTTATGTGAGGGACTGAGATCCCAATGTATTTTAGAGACTGAAAAGTAATTGATATAAATAGTACATGTTTCTTTATAGCATTTGTCTTAATAAGTTATGTTTGCAAACTTGACTGATTCTAAAAGAATATGATAATGTACCTAATTAATCAAGTGAAAGCTATTCATGTAGTGCTCTGACCATAGATCCATCATCGTCAAAAGCGGGTGATGGTGAAATAGGTTTTCTTACGAGATCTCCTGGAGTTCGCATATTATTGAATATTTGGGGGTCGATGGGCGAAAATATCCTTACGTCCTTATGTAGGAATTGATGGAAGGTAAACATTAAACCTCTCAATCCTTCATGCTTCCGAGATGGATGTATCACTAATCTCCCAACGATGTTAATGTCGGATCGATGGAGGTAAACATGAAATCTCTCGATCGCGAAGAGAGTACAACTGACACTGTAGCTCTATAGCTAGATGCCACTATACCATGGAAAGCTATGAAACAGAGACACAAGATGTCCTGCATGTAATCTTGCACTGACCGAGATGTGGGAAGTCATGGAAGCCGGCTCTTCCATTTGACTTGTATGGTACCGATATTTACTTCGCAGTGATCGGTTGGAGTATGAGCGGTATACCTCATCTCCGCAGTTCTTAAGAATGTTTGTAAATTATAATCATCCGTGTAGTGTATTTGCATAAGATTGAAATACGAGAATCACTGGTTGATGTTATCCTGCTTAGCATGTCCTTAATACATAAATGTTATTTATGTTATTGATTTCTTTATCAAATAAAAGACATGCTGCCTTGTCAAGTTATAACTGAAATACTTGAATAGGAATGTTGCTCTAACCTGCATGGATAGTAATTATCTGCTATTGAAATATATTATCCCATTGCTCAGTTTATTTCTATCAAACTGCAATAACAATGTTATAGTGGAGAGTTATATCTCTCGCTGGGACAATTTTTATAATTGTCTCACCCCCGTGGGATTCAACATTTTTAGGTAGACGTAGACAAAGAGGCAGAACCTCTGTAGCAAAGGAAGAGCGGCAGCAGCAACAGCAAGGACAATAGTAACATCCCAGGTGGGGATACTGGTTGTCAGGCTTTGTACATAAAGTCCTATGTGTCGTCTCTATACTCTCAGGTCCTAGGGGTCAGTAGATAGTGTTTTTATAATCAACCTAAGATTTTGGTTGGATGATACATGGAATGTCCAACGTGGACCAGTATGTAAATATACTTCTATGGTTCTTGTTTAAAGAATCTTTGGTAATGGATCTTTTTATAAAAAGGCTTTAATTTTTAGTGATTTTCAGTAATTCCACTGCTAACGAAACGCTTCCGCATTAGTTTAATTTAGTTAATCTGGTTTTGTGAATCAGACGCCACAAGTTTAGTGGTATCAGAGCTCTAGGTTCGTTGAGTCTACAGAGACATAGGATTAAGGTTGTTGAGTCTGTTCAAAGTGTCTTCCAGTTTATCTGATAGTATCCTCTGCTCATATAGGAGGAGAAGAACTAGAAGATGTCTGGATCGCATGATGAACATGCTGCTGAGAGCAGCGTTGCTGCACCGGGAGAAGGTGCAAGGGATCAAGCTAGGGAGGAACATGTACTTGAGATTCCTCAGCTTGATCAAGCTGCACTAGGGAACCCAGCCTTCCAAGCTATGTTTGGGCAGTTTATGGCAACTATGACTCACATGACAGATAGGATGCCACTACCTGCACCATGGGCACCAGTCCACAATGAAAGACAGGGAGATGGCAAGACCTTTGAAAGACTTTAAAGGGTAGGAGCCATAGAGTATGCTGGCATAGCTGACCCAGCAGATGCTGACTTATGGTTAACTGAGCTGGAGAAGGCCTTCAGAATCCTTATGATTCCTGAAGATGAAAAGGTGAGACATGTTGTTTATCTTCTGAAGGGGAGTGTCGGTCATTAGTGGACCATTGAGGAAGGCAAGAGACCCGGTGTTGAAGTCAGATGGGATGAATTCCGACGTGAGTTTGTTGCTAGATACTTTCCCAAGACGTATCTAGATGAGAAGATCTCTCAATTTGAGAAGTTGAGACAAGGACATATGAACATTAGTGAATATGAAGCTAGGTTCATGGAGTTGTTGCAGTTCTGTCCGCACATGGCAGCCACTGATGAGGAGAGGATTCGGCATTTTGAGAAGGGGTTGAACGCTGAATTGACCACCCCTGTGTCTGCTCTGGAGAACAGGGAAAGATTTGCCACTTTTGTGGAGTCTATGAGGAGGATTGAGAGGTCTGTGATTGAGAAGCGACAGACCAGTAATAAGAAAGTATATCCTCAGTTTCAAGGACCCGTGTCTGAGAGTTTCAAGAAGCCGAGATTTTCTGCACTGCCACCACCACCAAAGTGTAATGCCCTGATGCAGTGGACATCAAGTAGGGGTAGGGATCGTAGTTTTACTCCAAGTAGAGCCCCCAGTACAGCATCAGCATCGGTGATAGGACCACCCAGGTAGAGTTTGGGAAACTACAACTGCTATCAGTGTGGGAGGTTAGGATACTTCAAGAGAGATTGTCCTGAGAAAGTCAGAACTGTGACTCAACCCCAGAGGCAGAGTCAGTAGGGCTCATAGAGGTGACAGTTCAGTAACAATGCTAGACGACGTGGACAAGTTTCCCAAGCTGGATCGTCGGCACCCAACAACCAAGAACAGGGTCAAGAGAAACCAACGGCTAGATTCTATGCCATGAATCAGCCTGAAGCAATAGTCAACCCTCTGGTTGTGACAGGCCAGATGGAACTGTTTTATTCTGATATGTCTTCATCCTGCTTCGTATCTGTGTTAATTGATCCGGGTGCTACGCATTTTTTTATGACTGCAACATGACTGTTAGTCATAGAGAAGATAGTTTGATGCTAGAAACCCCTTTGCTGGGATCTGCAGTGTTGCGGGAGGTGTGTTCTCCCTGCAATCTTTCCTTTTCTGATCATCGCATTCAAGTGGATCTTATACCACTTGAGATGTAGGGTTTTATATAATCCTTGGAATGGACACCTTAGAGAAGTATAAGGTTGTCTTGGATTACAGTTCCAAACAAGCTATGTTCACAGGCAACGGTGATACATGGATCTTTCAGGGAGATAGAAAGATTCTTCCAACTTTCTTAGTGTCAGCTATGGTAGCTGAGAAGTTGATGAGGCAGGGATGCTTTGCATTCTTGGCACATGTGGTAGATACCACAATGGAGAGCCCTCATCCTTCTGAAGTTCCAATAGTCAGGTGATTTGAAGATGTATTTCCTGAAGAACTTCCAAGTATTCCTCCGCCCCGAGAGATTGATTTTGAAATTAATCTGATTCCAGGCACGCAACCTATAACACAAACGTTGTATATAATGGCACCTGCTGAGATGGCAGAGCTCAAGAAACAACTGCAAGAGTTGCTTGAGAAGGGTTTTATCCGACCAAGTACTTCACCATGGGGTGCTCCGGTCCTCTTTGTTAAAAAGAAAGACGGATCGATGCGGTTATGCATTGACTATAGACAGTTGAACAAAGTCACCATAAAGAACAAGTATCCTCTGCCAAGGATAGATGACCTGTTTGATCAGTTGTGTGGTGCAACTATCTTTTCTAAGATAGATCTGAGGTCGGGATACCATCAGTTGCGTATCAAGGAGGGTGACATATCTAAATTTGTTGTTAGGACAAGATATGGTCACTATGAGTTCACAGTTATGTCATTTGGACTAACTAATGCACCATCTGCATTCATGGAACTCATGAATAGAATCTTCAGACCTTTTCTTGATCAGTGTGTTTTCGTCTTCATAGATGACATCTTGATCTACAGTAGAGATGCTCAACAGCATGAGCAGCACCTCCATCAGACTTTGACTTTGCTAAGAGAGCATAAGCTATATGCTAAGTTTAGAAAATGTGAGTCTTGGCTACCAGAAGTTTCTTTTCTAGGACACGTAATATTGGCTTTAGGTATTCGTGTTGATCCTAAGAAGGTAGAATTTGTCCTGCAATGGGAACAGCCTAAGACACTGACGGAGATATACAGTTTCCTAGGACTAGCAGGCTATTACAGGAGGTTCATTAAGAACTTTAGTTCTATAGATTTACCCCTGAGCAAATTGACCAGGAAAGATATTCCTTTTGTTTGGAATGACAAGTGTCAACAATCTTTTTAGTTGCTGAAGGAAAGGTTAACTAGTGCACCTGTGTTGGTGTTACCTGAACAGGGAAAGGGGTATATAGTCTTCTGTGATGCATCTAAGAATGGCTTAGGGTGTGTGTTGATGCAGGACAAACAAGTGATTTCTTTTGTTTCTCGACAGCTTAAGAAACATGAGGAGAATTATCCAACACACGATCTAGATCTAGCTGCTGTGGTCCATGCCCTGAAGATCTGGAGACATTATCTCTATGGAGAAACATTCCAGATTTTCACAGACCATAAGAACCTAAAGTATATCTTTTCACAACATGAGTTGAATATGAGACAACGCTGCTAGATGGAGTTAATCAAGGACTACGATTGTACAATTGATTATTATCCAGGGAAGGCCAATATAGTGGCTGATGCACTAAGTAGAAAATCATCAACACCATCCTTAGATAAAGCACAGTTAAATTCCTTAGTGTGCTCTAAGAGATATATGTTTATCTCCTTGAGGCAAGACTATGTACAGCTTAAAGTGTCATTGTTAGACGGGCTATTAGCTGAGATGCAAGTAAAGCCTACTCTGAGGCAGCAGATTAAAGAAGCACAACAGACTAATTCTATGATTCATCAGATCAAGTCAGAGTATGGAAGTGAGAAATGAGATGGTTTCCATGATTTAGATGATCAGGTAGTCTGTTACCATGGTAGGATGGTAGTACCTGATGTTGATATCTTAAGGGAGTTAGTCCTAGAAGAAGCTCATTCTTATATGTATGCGATGCATCCAGGGAACACCAAGATGTATCATAACTTAAAATATATGTATTGGTGGCCTGGATTGAAGAAAGATGTTGCTGAGTTTGTTATGTGATGTCCGGTGTGTCAGCAAGTTAAAGCTGAACATCAGAAGCCCGCAGGAACAATGCAACCTCTACCTATACCACAGTGGAAGTGGGATCATGTAACCATGGACTTTGTGGTTGGTTTGCCTAGAACAGCCAAAAGTCATGATTCCATTTGGGTGATAGTTGATAGGTTGACGAAGACAGCACATTTCTTACTTGTCAAAACAACCTACACAGCTGAGAAGCTTGCACAGATCTACATAGATGAGCTAGTGCGGCTGCATGGGGTACCAGTTACAATAGTTTCTGATAGAGGTTCCCAGTTTACAAGTCGTTTTGTGGAAGGACTTCATAAATCTTTGGGCACACAGTTAAGGTTTAGTACAGCCTTTCATCCTCAGACAGATGGACTATCTGAGAGGACTATACAAACCTTGGAGGACTTGCTGAGAGCATGTGCCCTTCAGTTTGTATAGAGTTGGGATCTACATCTGAGCTTGATAGAGTTTGCTTATAATAACAGCTATCAGCACAGTATCGACATGGCACCATATGAAGCTTTACATGGTAGACGTTGTATATCTCCCTTATGTTGGTATGAAACTGGTGAATATCAACTTTTGGGTCCTGTGATGGTACAACAAACAACTGAGAAGATTAAAGTTATATAACAACAGTTGAAAGCTGCCCAGGATAGACAGAAATCTTATGCTGATAAGAGTCGTAGACCCTTAGAATTCCAAGTTAGAGACAGGGTATACCTCAAAGTATCACCTTGGAAAGGTATCCTAAGATTTGGAAAGAAGGGGAAGTTAGCTCCTAGATTTATGGGACCTTATCCAATCATTGAAAGGATGGGAAAGGTAGCCTATAAGCTAGAATTACCACCTGAGTTGCATAGATTGCACCCAGTGTTTCACATCTCTATATTGAGGAAGTGTCATCCTGACACTGAGTTAGTTCTGAAACCTGTGGAGGTAGAACTAAATGATGATATATCTTATGTTGAAGGACCTGTGTTGGTTCTTGACAGAAGAGTTAAAAAGCTGAAAAAGAAAGACATTAGTCCTGTAAAAGTTCTTTGGCATCACCATGGCATTGAAGAAGCTACGTGGGAGCTAAAGGAAGAGATGAGGAGGAAATATCCTACTCTTTTCTCTTGATGTTTTGTTAATGATTTCGGGGACGAAATCCTTGTAAGGGGTGGATAATTTATAACATCCCTGACTTGGGTTATGCTTTAACCCTAGGTGTTTTGGTTAAGAAAGGTAATTATATGCTTAATATTATCTTTTGAAAAGTAATTAAGGCTCAAGAGGAATTTATATTTCAATTTTAGTCCAATTTGAATAATGTTGAAAGTAATGTTTTACTTGCTTTGGACTAAAGTGCAAATTACCCAAGTTGAGGGGTTAAATTGCAAATTGTGCATGATAATATGTTCCTCATATGTTGAAGCATCATGGGAATGAAGATGATGCAGAGGTGTGGCTTGTGATAGCCTGAGCACCAAGAAAGAGCTGATAAAGCAATGTTTGTGCATTAAAACTTAGTTTTGGTGTAATGTGCAAATTACCCAAAACCCAGGGTTCAATATGCAAATTACCATTTTAATAAGGTCCTTAATATTCATGGCATCTTTTAGAGGCAAGAAAATAAGAGGGGCATCTCATTTGAGCTACTTTGGAGGAGAGAGAATCTTGATATTAAAATAATCAAGATTTAAGCATAAATGGAACTTTACTTCAAATTAATGCAAAACTAAATATATTAATTGAATGCCCTTCAACCAAAAACGAGATGGTTGGATTTTTTCAAGTGTGAACACCTTTTTGCCTTTGCTAGGCCACGAAAAGATCTAACTTGAGTGGAGAACCTCTCACATTAAGTTAATGGAAAGTAATATCCACTAAAAATGGGATATTAATATAATATGATTAAGGTGCTTAATTTCTTTTCCCTTAATTCATGGATAATTGAAGGGAGTTCGGTGGACATGAGGATGCCTTTGCATGCAAGAAACCAAGGAGGAAGAGGTGGCACGATGTTTGGAATTCAAGGAGTTTTATAAGGCATTTTCTCTCTCATTGATTTTCTTATAAAAGACCTTTTACCACTCAAACCAAGGACTTTTTCAGATCCATTTCTTTCCTTTTCTTGCAAAAACGTTCAAGAGAGCTAGGAACAGCAGGAAGACGACCCTCAACCTGTTGGTAAGCTTCTTGACCTTCATTCATCTTGATTTCATGGTGGAAATCATAAATCAATGCATGATTCCTTCATATCTCGATCCCATCTTCACTTCTAACCATCCCTTTTCACTCAAAAGCTTGAGGAACGATCCTTGTGGTGTGGAAAAACTTCTCCCAACATTGTTGACTTGAAGCTCCAAGCTTTGAATCTCAATTGAAGGCCGGTTATATAACTTGAACCCTATTCATTGTTATTGATTTCAATTTCTTGAATCAACTATGTTCAATTGCTCTTCTTTCAATTCATTTGATTAGTTGATGCAATTACCATGATAATGGCAGTAGTTTTCGAAGGTCTAAGTCTTGAATATGATATCATCATCTTAGGGTCACTTTGCAACAGATTTGTATTGCAAACGGTTTCAAGAGTTTGATCCAAACGGTTTCACCAAACCGTTTGTTGACCAAACAGTTTCCAAACTGTTTGGAGGCTTGGACCCCAAACCGTTTAGAGGTGTTGACCATTTGGAAGGGTTGACCATTTGAGGTCAGACCCCTACCACATGTTGGATAATGATCTAATGTCTCCAATTGATTAAGTCAATATATAGATAATCCTTCAAGTGGAAACCCTAATCTACTAAGTGTGGAATTTGCAAATGTTTAAGTTGATGTTTTGGGTTGATTAGCCCAAACGGATTCAAAACCGTTTGGAGGTCACCCCAAACGGTCTCAAGACCGTTTGGAGGTCAACCAATACCGTTTGGAGGTCTAGGGTTGAGTATGGTTGAGTAATTGAAGGGTTAGTGATATTAATATGAAGACCAATCAATAGCTATATTGATGACCAATCCAATGATGCAAACCCTAATTAGATTCCACAAATTTTAATGGAAGATGAGGCAAACGGTCTCAATACCGTTTGGAGATCCTCCAAACGACCTCAACACCGTTTGAGGTCAGGTCACTTCATAATTTGATGGTGGTTCATTGGTTTCAATTGGATTAGTTCCACAATGTTAAGCATTGATGGTTCCTCGATTCCAAAACCCTAATTGAGGGAGTTTTGATTATAAACCCTAGTCTAATTGGGTTCAAAACCCTAATCAATGGTCTAATTGAGGGGTGATTCTATTGTTCAATTGATGAATGAATCAAGGAGTCAATTGATAACTGACTCATGGATTGGAACCTTGAAATGATTAAGTATTGAAACACCTTTTTGGTCCATGCGGTTTTGAGATGGTTTGGACCAAACGGTCTTAAGACCGTTTGAGCCCAAACGGTGTCAAGACCGTTTGGGACTAAATGATCCCAAACCGTTTGGAGACTCTAGCTCATGCGGTTTCAACACTTTCTATCTCATGCGGTTTCAAGCCAATGATTGCTTAAACGGTTTCAAGAGCAATGTGCCCAAACGGTTTCAAACCGTTTGAACCTTGAGAACCCAAGACCGTTTGAGGTCTAAGTAGGCAAGACCATTTTAGGTTCAAAAGGGTTAATCTAATTGGATATATATTTAATTGAAGATTCAATTGGTCAATGCATTTGAATACTCATGTGATTGAAGGCTCAATTGATCAAATCTTCTGAACATCCTAGAAGAGGATGAGAGAGAGATTTATACATGTAAGATAATCATGTAGCAATTAAACATAACACATTAAAAATAAATGTGACGAACAATTAGGGTATGATCCTTGGTGAAGAGATCATGAAACCCTAATTGAGTTAATTGATAAACTCAAACCCTAAATTAGGGCAATTTTGAATGAACCCCTAATCTAGGAAGTTAATGTGATATGAAATTAGGGTAATGACATGGGTAGCCCTAATTCATGGTATTTTAATGTAAAACCCTAATTGGGATGAATAGTAAACCCTAATCATGGGTTATTGAATACAAACCCTAATCCAGGGTGATGTGATGTGAATAGTAAACCCTAATTCTAAATAGGGTGAAGTTGTATGAAACCCTAATCCTGGATAATGAAATGATGAATCATTGTTCCTAATTGAATAAAGGGGGATGAGTAACCCTGATTGCCAATGGGAAACCCAAACCCTGGTATGGGAATAGTGGTGTTACCCTGAGATAGCATGGAACTGAAATATGATTGATATTTTTGTATCATGTGTGCTAACCATGCAGGTATTCTGAGATAATTTACATAGCCAGGTATGACCTATGATGTTTTATTATTGAAATTATTTATTGGAACTTGTGTGCCATAATATGCCTTGTTTCCTAGTAAAAGGTGACAAGAGAGCTAATGGGCCTCAAGTGCCAGATAAGATGCTTGTGTAGCAAGTGTCATGATTACCTTGGTTAGATGACCTGAAGGTGATGATTACCTGAAACAGTGGTAACAGTGCTCAGTGATGAGTTGAGGGTTTGAATACCCAGAACCATATGTTATGTGAGGGACTGAGATCCCAATGTCTTTTAGAGACTGAAAAGTAATTGATATAAACAGTACATGTTTCTTTATAGCATTTGTCTTAATAAGTTATGTTTGCAAACTTGACTGATGCTAAAAGAATATGATAATGTACCTAATTAATCAAGTGAAATCTATTCATGTAGTGCTCTGACCATAGATCCATCATCGTCAGAAGCGGGTGATGGTGAAACAGGTTTTCTTACGAGATCTCCTGGAGTTCGCATATTATTGAATATGTGGGGGTCGATGGGAGAAAATATCCTTACGTCCTTATGTAAGAATTGATGGAAGGTAAACATTAAACCTCAATCCTTCATGCTTCCGGGATGGATGTATCACTAATCTCCTGATGATGTTAATGCTGGATCGATGGAGGTAAACATGAAATCTCTCGATCGCGAAGAGAGTACAGCCAACACTGTAGCTCTATAGCTAGATGCCACTATACCCTGGCAAGCTGTGAAAGCAGAGACACAAGATGTCCTGCATGTAATCTCGCACTGACCGAGATG
Source organism: Alisma plantago-aquatica (assembly GCA_963693085.1). Lineage (NCBI taxonomy): Eukaryota > Viridiplantae > Streptophyta > Magnoliopsida > Alismatales > Alismataceae > Alisma > Alisma plantago-aquatica. The sequence continues at coordinate 1,262,263,658 of OY856412.1, forward strand.
TGGGAAGTCATGGAAGCCGACTCTTCCATTTGACTTGTATGGTACCGATATTGACTTCGTAGTGATCAGTTGAAGTATGAGCAGTATACCTCATCTCCTCAGAGCTTAAATATTTGTAAAATATAATCAGCCGTGTAGTGTATTTGCAAAAGATTGAAATACGTAAATCACTGGTTGATGTTATCCTGCTTAGCATGTCCTTAATACATAAATGTTATTTATGTTCTTTATTTCTTTATCAAATAAAAGACATGCTGCCTTGTCAAGTTATAACTGAAATACTTGAATAGGAATGTTGCTCTAACCTGCATAGATAGTAATTATCTGCTATTGAAATATATTACCCACTACTCAGTTTATTTCTATCAAACTGCAATAACAATGTTACGGCGGAGAGTTATATCTCTCGATGGGGCAATTTGTATAATTGTCTCACCCCCGTGGGATTCAACATTTTTAGGTAGACGCAGACAAAGAGGCAGAACCTCTATAGCAGAGGAAGAGCGGCAGCAGCAACAGTAAGGACAACAGTAACATCCCAGGTGGGGATACTGGTTTTCAGGCTTTGTACATAAAGTCCTATGCGTCGTCTCTGTACTCTCAGGTCCTAGGGGTCAGTAGATAGTGTTTTTATAATCAACCTGAGATTTTGGTTGGATGATACATGGAATGTCCAACGTGGACCAGTATGTAAATATACTTCTATGGTTCTTGTTTAAAGAATCTTTGGTAATGGATCTTTTTATAAAAAGGTTTTAATGTTTCGTGATTTTCTGTAATTCCACTACTAACGAAACGCTTCCGCATTAGTTTAATTTAGTTAATCTGGTTTTGTGAATCGGATGCCACAGTGGCTATGAGGAGTACTTCTCCCAACACCCTGCGTATCTGTTCTGCCTCCCATGGTGTCACCCTCACTCTGCATCCCAGGTGCGCCTAAGTCTGGTTCCGCATTGGTGGGAGTTTCTGTGGGCATTGGTGTATCAGTTGCATCTAAGTCGACAACAACTTCTTCCTCAGAGGCGACATCGGATGGTATTTGTCTATCCGCAGAAGACATTGCATGGTGTCCTCTAGCAATGTTCCTCCCCGCCATCAACTCGATGTCGTAGTAGTGGGGAAAGGGCCGGTTAATCAACCTAGCAAGATCCTTGTTTGCCTAATTTAAAAAAAAATCTTTATTAGGATATTGATATGTAAATGTACGTTACTACTTTTGGGTTAGTGTATGGTTATTGTACGTACCGCAAGGCTCTCCTTCCACTCAGGGGTGTTGGGAAGCCTGGGCTTGTTCCTAGTTTCATCCCATCCGACACCACTCTGGTTGGTTACAAGCTTCAATTTGGCATAGTCCTTCTTGAGGTTCTTCCACCTAGTTTTCACCTGCTCCATCGTACAATCCGGCCTCGACATCCTATTTTGCATCTCACAGAGCGTCTCCCTCCAAGCTTCCCTAGTAAACTGTCCGTCAATACACCTACCTATGTTATACTGCCTCCTCAGTGATGAAACTATGTTATACTGCCTCCTCAGTGATGAAACTAAAACGTCGTCAGACTCACTCGACCATATAAATCAGAGCTTGGGGTCTACGGAAGACATACTCATGTAGGTGTTGTAATATATAATTACAGTGAGCGGTGTTTATAGTCATTATAAATATATAATGACTTACATGGTTATTAATAGGTATAAGAAATGGAGGAAATTTATACATGGGAGACAAGATTCACCGTAAAAACCTATGCAAAGAAGATCAACTTACGTCATTTCATCACTTATTAACTGATACGTTTACTTATTTAACCTCGTCAATGATGTGTGTGAATTCTGTAAATTTATAACATGTCTGAAATACATTTTTCAGACTTATAGTCCAAATTTCAACAACAGAGGGCTTAGAAAATTTTATAAATAACATTTTTAAGGGTTTAGTCTTGACTAATTTTTGATAAAACTCAGCTGATTTGCATATTATTAACATGAATATTATATAGGATGCCTCCCAGTTAAAAATTAATCTGACAGACCACAAAGGTATTAGTAATCATACATGTACTCAGCTGAAAAACTGAGCTACTATTTTGTTCTGCAGTATATGAACAACTAATAACCTCATACGTGTATAACTTTGAAGTTCTGCAGTATATATCTAAACCCAACAAATATGAAGAATTCACTAGTTCAACCATTTCCATGATTGGGGTTCAAAGGTATGCTAAAAATGGGCAGTAAATGGTCCCAACCAAATTCAATGTATAAGCCAATTGGGAAAATAACACTTGAATGCATACATGTCAGCTAAGTCTTACATGTAATTGGAAGTAGGGATAGATCGTAGTTTATTTTTTGTTGGATTTCGGCAACATTAGTTATTATATTCAAATGGATAATTCAACCAAACTTTCTACATATGAAGTATACACATCTCTGCCAATGAGGATAGATGATATGATAGCATCTTTGACAAGATAGAAAAAGTCAAATGCATATTCTTTTCAACTGCACATACACTAAGAACATATGGAAAAATTACCTACAACTCACAATTAAAACAAATAAGATCGGTTGGACACCATCAATTTGATTTACATAGTAAAACCTAAATCTATTTGAATCACACAGCCATATATACTTATAGCATATATCTTTATTAGATAATAGAGGCTTGTTATGGTGTGTCTCCCACAAATCCATCATCACTAGTTACTAGTAGTGTTTTATCTTACTCTGCAACCACTACTACAGAACATGCCTTTGGCGTCGGTTGTTTATGCCCTTTTAGCGACGGTTCTAAAGCGACACCTATGTGGGCGCCTCTAAAGGTCGAACTCTATAAAACCGACGCCAAAAGGCTTCGCGCCATCGAAAACGCGCCAGCAGGGCACTGATAGGCATCGGTTATTTATAGTAAGCCGACGCCAAAAGGCTTCGCGCTACAAAAAGGGCGCCATCTAGGACACTATCTGCGTCGGTTTGCAACTAAAAAACCGACGCCGTATTCCCAGACGCCACGGCCGTGGTACTATAGGCGTCGGTTTTATACTAATAACCGACGCCATTTCCCGCCACGGCCGTGCTTTCCTGCACGGTCGGGCTGTTTGTCACATTAGGCGGCGGTTTTTATCCAATAACTGACGATGTAAGCCTTTGATGACGGTTTTTTATAAATAACGGACGCCTATGTTTTAATTTTTTTTTCTTATCAGTTTGCAGGCCTGTTGTGGCTGGTCAGCAGGATGAGAACCTGCAGTTCAGTTTTCTGAACTGTAGGTACGACATCCATTGATATCAGCCAACAAGCAGGCCACAAACCTGCAAAATCAACAAATATACTTTTCACACAAGTAGATACATTCAGACATCAATTCAATTCTCACATTCACACATGTAGAAACATTCAAATACATGTAGAAACATTCAGTAATATATAAACATTCAAAAATATTCATTTACAAAATATCATTCAACATCGCTATCAACATCCCAATTATATTTTATAGTCCCCACTGCTTGTATGGCTCTTGCCCATTCTTCTCTTACTTCATTTAATACTTCCATCGTATATGGAGCATGTACATCTCTTAAGTGTTTACCTATAGTGTGGTCAATTTTAAACACCTACAAAGAGAATGATGTATATATATAAGTAATAATATAAAAATAAGATTGATATATTTCATACTAACTAATGAGACTATATATAATACCTCATGTATGGTATCGATGTCCAATGCGGCATATTGGATAATCATCTGCATAAATCGCATCACATAGTATGTGCATGCCCAGTCGTTGTCTTGTGTAGCGCACTATAAATTGAAACATATAAAATATTAAAAAATACAACTAAGACAAAGTTCACATAAATAATATATACATTGGAGTCGGGAACTTACTTTCACATTCTCCCAAATTATTGGCTAGTTCTTTTTCCTGGGGACCTTTCCTCCAGCCTTTTTGAATGCATATAAACCCCTACAGGTTAATGTAACACAGTAAATTGCATAATTAAATAGTAATGTAATAACAGATGTGAACGGATATAAAAATGAAATATTTCTCACCAGAATAATGGCATTCTCATTACAAGTCCAATTTTAGTATTCAATGTACTCCCCGCAGGATCTAGATAATAAACAGTGAACGTCCCGGGGAGAATAACTAGTAACTCCTAATGCCTACCGCTAGAGGTAAAAAAGTTAAAAATTAATAACTCAAAATCCACAATAAAAATGTAATTTTCTTAAGTCCAAATTATAAGTAAAGTAAACTTACTTGACATTGAATGGATCTATTATTATCGTCTTCTTTTATTGACCAAAAATTGTAAAAGCATCTATACAGTATTGTTGAACACTATCAGGGTCTTTAGCTACCATACTAATCAATGATGGAATCAAAAATCTCACATGGTCAAATGCAAATTGTTTACATTGATTTTCGACTAAGTAGCTGCAAAACATGTATTACGTATGCATTAATATATAAGAAACCAGATCACCAGATCTTACATAAGGTATATGGATGTATAAACAAGATCTCACCTTATCCATGTCTCTATCATTGATGTATTCAGCCAATCATATATAAACAGCTCAATAATATCTTGTATAAATAAAGAGCTTTCGTATGATTGACCTGCATAATTCTCTTCTAAAGAAACAATTATAGGGCAATGTATATTATGTGCCCGTAGCCAACATGCCATTCCCCTACAAGCAGGACCTAACGGGTATTTTAGGTTAGTTGGAACCCAACTTGGTAATGCAGGAAGTGGAGGTGGAGGCCTAGATGCTCCGGGTATCTTCTTTTTAACCTATATATATAATTTCAGATCAATTGACCTCATATATACACATTAACAATCTAAAGTAATGTAAATTTATCTTACAATTTCAGTAGTGTAGACGACATCTGCTTTGGGCCACAATGTCACCCCGCCTTCTGCCTCAGCAAGTGTATCAATATCCAGGTGGGCATATGGCAATGTAGCTTCCCTCCAATCGGGGAATACATGTATCGGGCTCACACGAACGTAGCCATGTGGCATTGGAGTCCCGTGAAACGTTGCCCCGGGAAGGGACGGGTAAGCATGCGTCTCTGCAACAACATAGTCTTGCATTCTTAAGCGGCATGGCTTCAACGCCTACAAATTTACGTAAAGAATGTTATACATATATACATATCATCTTGAAAACATATCATCTTGAAAAGACTAGCTACAATGTCATAAACAATACTTACAACAGACGTGTTTGGCGGTGGGTCTACAGGATTACTCTCAGTCTGTGCATCAGGAGAAGAGCGGGTCGCCATAGGCTGATTGGAAGCCTGAGATGCCTGCCACCACAGCATTTCTTCCTTGACCTTCTTAGCAACTATATCCTCGACTCTTTTATTCTCCTATACATGGATAAAAGAAACATTAGCTTCTTATTATTAAATTCCCTTTTGTAGTAACATTCTAAAAAAAGAATAGGTTACCTCTTCTTGTGAAAGTCCCGCTCTGGGTTTGCGCTGGGATGTCCCAAAGAATGCTTTGATGCCCACACCAGCGCCTTCACCCCTAACACGTCTAGGATGCTCTGGGTTACCCAGAGCAACTGTCAATTCATCCGTTGTGCCCTGAGGGATGAACATGCCTTATTTCCTCTGCTCGTGTAGCTCCCGCTAATCACCATCAACAGAAATTGGTAAGTTAACACCACAAATAATCAATATTCAAACGATTGCTCTAAGAGTTCTATTTTACCATTTTTGCAGCCGCCTCAGCAGTTACGGGCTTCTTTATTTCACCCTTCTTGTTTTGCCTCCCAGCTATCCAGACATCATGGTGAGGCATGGGTGTGGCACATGTAGTAGAGGATTCCTGAGTAGCAGCAGACTCCGCCTGTAGTCTTTGGCGAATGCTTGCATAGCCCTTGGGACCCATAGTGTGGTCATGCACATGCACGCCTTGCTTTTTGCACCTCACTTAATACCTTGAATTCTTCATATTTTCTTGAAGCAACAAACGTGTCCCAATCTTCTTTGTCCAAGAAGTTCAACTGTTCAAGGGCTGACTTCTTCTTCTTATCACCATCTTTTATGTATTCTTTGTTGAGATTTGTCCTATAGTTCCTTAGCATCTTTCCAGCACGTTGCATCACGCTTTTACGATGCAGCTTCTCATCCAATGCAAACAGATTCTGTAAAATAGAATTTCTATTAACTAGTATCCAAAAATAGAATTGCAAATAATAGAATTTGTAATCTAAAAAATAGAATTGCAAATAATAATAACTCACGCATAAATCCTTCCATATCATGTCTTTCTTCACCTGAGGAACTTTATGCCAATTATCATACTTAACACCACAATGGCTTCGAGTGACAACCCCAAGATAGTTTACAAAATTATTGTGGTTCACTCCAATTGCATTTCCTACATTATCAAACTCCACAGCCAATCTGGATCCACTGCCACTTAGCGCTATTAACTTCTTCAACAGAGTGATGCCCCTTTTCTTGTTAAGTGTTTGGTGATGCGCATCAAGTTCCGCCAGTGCTTCAGTGGGTACATGTGCATCATCAACCTAAAATTTGACAAAAATAAACACACTGAATTAGCCCAATATAGAAATATAGGATATATGACATAACTAGAAGATAATGAATTTTATAGAAATACAGGATATGTTTTTAGAACTTACATTGGTATCCTCGCCATGCTCATCATGGACTTCATGCTCATCATGGACTTCATGCTCATCATGGACATCATGTTCATCATGATCAGCCATCTGAAAATGTCATTAAAAAGGCAAACATTTAGCATTTGTATTAACTAGAAGATAATGAAACATCAAATCTGAAAATGATATTGATATTAAAAAAGCAAACATTTAGCTTCAATAAAAAAATATAAACATGCATGCCTCTAAAATTGTGATCTTTTATCAATTAACAATCCTTCATTGTGATCTCCGCGCACATATAAGTCATCATTAGCTTCAATATTTTGTGGAGTTGGCAACCCAACTGAGAATGGACTGGAGTCATCATACTTATCATAGTACTCTTCATCTATAGGATCTTCAATGAACTGTCTTTTACCATGAAGAACAACCGACCATTTATCATTTGCAGGATCATCGATATAGAATATTTGTTTCGCCTGTGATGCCAATATGAATGGTTCACCCTTCTCGCCAATCTTTTCAAAGTTCACTAAAGTGAAACCCAATTCATCCACTATAACTCCTTTGGTGTTATCAACCCAATTAGATTTAAAGAGCGGAATTCTGAAATCTATGTAGTCAAACTCCCATATGTCTTCAATGACACCGTAATATGACATTTTAGCTTCACGTGGACTCTTATCCTTTACACTTGCAAAATACATAGTCGACGTTTGAAGAGTGACCCCATTGTTTTGGACGACACTCTTATACAAAACAACATAGCGTGCAAATGAAATGTCTCTCTTCCTAAAGCATCATAGGTCATCACACCTTCAGCCCAAAGTTTCTTTAAGTCATCAATCAGAGGTTCAAGATAAACATCGATATCATTTCCAGGTTTTTTAGGGCCCGATATCAACAACGACAGCATAACGTACTTATTTTTCATACACATCCAGGGAGGAAGATTGTATAACAAGCATGACTGGCCAAGTGCTATGTTGGTTGCTCAATGTCCCGTACGGATTCATCCCATCTGTACAAAGCTCAAGTCTTAGATTCCTATCTTCTTCACCAAATTTGGGGTACAATAGATCAATCTTCTTCCACTGTGGGGAAGCAGACGCATGTCGTAGGATCCCATCATTATTTTTCATAACATCTGCATGCCACCTCAAATTCTTCGCATCTTTCGGATTTGCAAACAAGCGTTGAAATCGTGATATTATAGGTAGATACCACATCACCTTGGAAGGAGAACCAGTTTTGGACTCCCCCGAAGTCGTCAATTTATACCGTGACGCACCACATTTTGGACAATCTTTCAAATCCACATAGTCCTTTTGAAATAATACACAATCATTCGGGCATGCGTGTATCTTCTTGGCCTCCATTCCCATTGGGCACAACAATTTCTTTACCCGGTATGTTGAGATTGGCAGCTCGTTTCCTTCAGGAAGCATTTCTTTCAACAAAGTCAACAATGAAGAGAAGCTTTTTTCGCTCCATCTATTGTTAGCTTTCAACTTATACAATCTCAACACAGCACTAAGCTTCGTAAACTTAGCACAACCTGTGTATAATGGTATCTCAGCATCATGCACAATGTTTCTAAAGATAGGAGGTGGATCGGTGTGCTCTACCCTACAACTATCCAGCATCGCATCAATGATGTCTACTGGAACTGGTTCGTTCACATCTATGTCATCGGAGGCAATTTCTTCTTCCACCCAAGCACTGCTATCGACATCCACTGGTTTCGAGTATGAAACCTCTCCATGCCAGTGCCATTCTATATAGCCTTGTACAATCTCGTTGCACATGACATGACTTTTGATTTCGTCACCAATGCTGACTTTCAAGTTGTTACCGCAATGCCTACATGGACAGTAGAACCTATCTCCAGGTTCTTTCCTATGTTCCTCGGCAAATCTAATAAACTGATCAAGACCAGATATAAACTCTGGGGTGCAGCGATTGCGAATGGACATCCATGATCTATCCATTCTATGATCAAAGAGAAAACAAGTATATATTAGGACAAGTTTAGGGTCTACGGTTAACAAATACATGTGATGTCATTCTTATATATAATAAATGTGTACCACCTATCCCATCCTTGAACACCTAATCTCACTAGTAAGTGTATAATGTGTATTGGGTTTTCAAGAAAATTTTGGCAGCATTTTCCCGCTGTTCTCTAAGTACATATGTACTTAGAGAACAAATGGGGAAGTGCTACCGAATTTTCTCAAAAACCCAATACACATTATACACTTACATCCTAAGTGAGATTAGGTGTTCAAGAACAGTCCCAAACCGGGGACTGTCCAAGATTTACTCCTATTATCTAGACCCATCCGATTTTCTGTTTGTTTGGCTTATTTGCAATTAGGGGTAGACACTGGATTCTGATGGTAATTATTCCAGCCACGCTAACTGTATATTATCTAGACCCAGCCAGTGTTGAAGTAGACAGTGTGGGACATGAAATGAAAGTGGCTTTATTCCTGTGAGTAAAAGTTTAAATATGTTAACTTAGATTATTAAGATTATTATATGACTGATTATAAAAGTAACTCAATGTATGTCTGTATCAGGGCTATGAAGGAGTTCATAAAGGCTAGAGGAAAGCTGAGTAAGAAAAGCAAGATACAATGGGTCAATATTCCGGTAATTTCTTTAACTGCAATGGAATTTTCAAGTTCAATGTACTTAATTGTATTTATTAACCATTTCTATGGTGGTAGCATTTGATAGTGTCCAATACAAAATAACGATTGGGCATGCGGCTACAATGTGATGCGCTACATGGAAAATATTGTCAGATTAGGAGGTAAAATGAATCCGGACTCCATACAAATAGTATATAATTTAGTGATTGTTCATTCTAATTTATACCAATGTACAAGTAATATAAAGAACAATGATTGTTCACTTTGTAGGCCAAGAAACACATGTGATGTCATTCTTATATATAATAAATGTGTACCACCTATCCCATCCTTGAACACCTAATCTCACTAGTAAGTGTATAATGTGTATTGGGTTTTCGAGAAAATTTTGGCAGCATTTCCCCGCTGTTCTCTAAGTACATATGTACTTAGAGAACAAATGGGGAAATGCTACCGAAATTTTCTCGAAAACCTAATACACATTATACACTTACATCCTAAGTGAGATTAGGTGTTCAAGAACAGTCCCAAACCGGGGACTATCCAAGATTTACTCCTAATGAGTAAATCTTGGACGGGTTTCTAGGCCAACAAACACAATAATAGATATGTACATGTTAGGGTTTCATCACAATTGATGTTAGGGTTTCATCACAATTGATGTTAGGGTTTAATCAAATCAAATTAGGATGCTAGAATGGACAAGTTTAAATCTTATTTCAACATGCATCAAAATTTACTGAATTAGGTCAGGCATTAGGATTAGAAGCACAAATATATGCAAGCAAAAGATTTGTTCGTATCCTAGGATTTACATAAAGCATTACATAAAGATTTGTTCATATACTTACCAACAACAAACACGACCGTGGCTGTGTTGGCCTACCACGGTCGTGCTGCCCAGCACGTCCGTGGTAGGCCAACACAGCCACAGTCGTGCTTTCTGTTGGTAAGGAGCTAGGGAGAAGGAAGAAAAGAGGCTAGGGCTACCTGGAGCTAGCGTGGAGAAGAGCGGCGGCGGTGGTGTGAGAGCAACGAGTAGAGAAGGAGGCGGCGAGCAGAACGGCACCAGGGCGAGCGGCAAGTAGAACGGCACCAGGAGAAGAGCATAGCAGAGCAGAGCGGCGAGCAACAGTGGCGGCGAGCAGCGGCAGCAGGAGAAAGAGGACGTGGCGGCGGCGGCGACGACGAGTAGAGGCGCACCAGCAGTAGCGGCGGCGAGCAGCAGCGGGGGTCGTCGGGCGATTTTAGGAGAGTGGCGAGCAGCAGAGAAAATTATCGCAATGAAACAGAAGTAAGGGGAAGACAATCAGGTGATACAGGTCTATTAAGTTTGTAAACGGCGTCGGTTATCTACAAAACCGACACCTTTTAATCTTAAGCGTCGGTTGATAGTAAAAAACCGACGTCCAATTAGACAATCTTTGCCCTAAATTATTTGGCGGGAACCATTATCAGCGTCGGTTATCAAAGGATAACTGACACCGAAATTGGAACTTCTCACGCAAATTTTCATCTTATATAGGCGTCAGTTAGAAGTTAAACAACCGACACTGTATGTGACACTTTGGGGCCAATTTTTTTCGCTCGAAAATTGGATTTCACGGGCGATTTTAGGCGTCGATTTTGTTTTACCCAGCCGACGCTGAATACAAAGCGATACCCGTGTCTGTCTGGTCTTCGAATATAGACGTCGGGTTTCCTAAATCACCGACGTTGAATGTTATAGGCGTCGGGTTTCCTAAATAACCGACGCCCAGAAAAGCGACATTGAATGCTGTTTCTGTAGTAGTGAACACAAACATTCCATTCTATCTGTCCTCAATATGTATCTGATTTTGTAGATTTGATTTCAAATGCTATTTTATTAATATATACAAAAAAAATATAAAAAATTGTCTATACCAATTAGGACTCATTCAAGAATGCATTATGCCTCATTGAACTTATAAGTAAATTCCAAAATAAAACACGATAATAGGTTTAGCTCTAAAAGTTGTTGTGCACTTCTCACACCAAACATGGAGTGCAAAATTATAGTTTGTGATCTATCTGTGACATGTACAACATCGACCTAATACTGAAATATGACAAAAATATGGTTTCAAACCATATAAATAAAATAATGCATATGTCTACTAGACAAATATGCATATATAAGTGGGGAAATAGTGTTACAATACCTACAAAGCTAGAACATAAATGTATCTAGGACATAAATGCAGCTACAACATAAATGTTCTTTCTGTTGGACACAATTTACACAAACCAAAAATGATATATACACAATTTACACAAACTAAAATCAATGTGAAACAAATATTATTTTAGTGTGCTCAAATTATACTTAGGATATATAATATTCATACAATAATCCACACGAAAACCCTCATCTAATATATAAGAAACCAACTGAGGTAAGGTCAAAATTAATACCAAAGTCAACACTAATTAGATTATTCCAGCTTTTATATATTACAAACTTGAAGGACATGTTAATAACAAGCATTGTTCAAGTGTAATGTGGTATATTGAGCAATTTTGGTGTTTATAATAAGAAAATTGTATTAATCATACAGAAACAGAACAACATTTAAAACATGTTCTTGTACATGTCCGAGATAAAAATAGAAGCACAGTGGACATACAAACAACCACAATGACAGAGAGGCAGAACATGTGGTGAAAAAATCAACTGAGGTAACATCGTTCATGTGTTCATGCCGATAAAATGATATTTCCATATATAATCATTCGACCTACCTCTACTAGAGTTAGTATAGAACTGTGTATGTCTCTTACTGATGATATTTAGACATACAAACAAAGTAAAAAGCAATTATTGTCTTAATATAATACAGACAACAATATTGTCTTAATATAATATAGACAACAATACATACGACAAGTTGTGCATCACCTACACCCCCATAATCTACTGCTATAACTACATAATAATAGTCAAGCATATCAAATATGATAAATAGAGATGTAATATAAAGGTTTTAACAACATATAATCGATTTAAGGTTACATCATATAAGTTTATAGTATATATTAGTTTATTGAATTTAAGATACAAATAAAGTAAATGTGAAGAAGATGCAAACAAACAATTCAATTTGCACTTCAAACAATCCCTCTCAGTCAATTCATGGATCAGGTCAAATAGTGATTTATATCAACAAGGTAGGTCAAAGAGTGACAGAATATAAACAAATGTACAATATGGTCGTGGATGGAGTGCAATGTCATTTATATCAAGATTACAGCCTCAATCACTATTAACAAATTCCCCAATATATATCCACATTCAACTGACATCTAATACAGGAATTAAGTTGAATCAATCTATATTTATGCCCAGAATCTTAGCAATACTACATCAAGCAATAGGGCGAGTGAAATATCTGCATTGATGATAGATAAGGAGAGGCTCCACATCGTCCAGATGGATGGAGCAGCATAGACCAAGCAGAAATTAAATAAGGAAAACATTAGTTTCAATCAAACAAATATGTCGTGAATAAAGGAAAAAAAGATAAAACGGGTTGCAGAAGAAGACTCACCTCAGTAGTGCGGATAAATCGGCAAATGAGGATTCACAAGAACAAGATTTTGCGATCAACTGCACTATGATATGAAGATACAACAACACCAATTCGACTACAGACTACCCCAATTTATAGAAGAAGCTATACCCCAGCCGATAGGGTTTGTGTATCGCCTGTGCCCCTTTCCGTCTATTCCTTGAAATCGTGGTGGGAAACAATGGTCAAATATACTAATTCGACGTGATGGGGGCAATGTTACAAGACGACTTACCTCCTACTACCACCTGCTCGACTCCTCCTCTGATTAGCTATTCCGCCCGTGACATTGCAGTTGCTCATAGAAGCACGGCATAGGGGGGTAGATGGGCTCCTGTTTTGCCTCCTAGCCCCTGTTCCATCTGTGTGACAAAGCATCACCCTCATCTTCAATACGAAGGCTGTGTCGCAGACTTCTCTCGGGATGAGGGGCTGCCTTTCAGTCTTCCTCGGGGGCTGTTGTTGCAGCGGCGAAGTTAACGCGAGGGAGTCGCAAGGGAGTGAAGGAGTCGGGGGTGTCGGGGGGGAGAAAGGACCCAAGACTGCAAAACCCTGATTGCAAATCACAATCCTGCTCAGACCGGGACCGAGTTGGTCCGGATTTGGGGATAACGGAACACCAAAACGGACCCGTATCGGGATAATGAACCAAACAACAATCGAAGCAAACCCGGACCGGATTTCACTGAGCCGACGTAAAACGGCAGCCGATAATCCGGATTGAGTCCCGAACCAAACAGGGGCTATAAAACAAGAAGAGATAAGGGGTTATATAGGTGGAAAATGAGAGAGAGAGCAAGGGGTGAGGTGTCAACATACTAGGGAACCCAAGGGACACTTGTCCACTCTAAAGGCCAACATGAAACCACTTAAGCATGACATGCAAGGCTTGGTGATACACTCTAGGTAGTGTCTCTAACACCATGTCAACCCACATCGTCACGGTTGAGACCCTCCTGGGGTGCACCATCTATGGTCGCGACACCGCCAACCATCATCACCTCTATGTCGAGACAAGGCACCTCACAACCCTAGGTCGAGACAACCTATGCTAGGACAACCATCTTGGCCCAAGACCACCCTAGACTACATAGGTCACAACCCCCAATACATAGAGGAAGTGTCTCGACTGCAACACACTCCAAAACCAACCTTGGTTATGACCCAAGGTCAAGACAACACAACCAACACACATGGTCAAGGACTCAACTCTCACATCGATCCTAATCACCACCTAGGGTGATACTCCTCATCCATGGCTCAAACAAGGAACCCACCACTTTCTCTATCCTCTATAGGATGTCAAAAAAGAGAGGGAACACTCTAGAGGTGGCAAATTGCACATCAACCCCCTACATTGGATACATTGCAATTTTCACCATAACTAGCACAGAAGGCACAAACTTCATCCAAACAAGCTCAAACTTGAAACTTAAGCTCTCCACAAGCCTTAATTACATCTCAAAATATTAAATATAGGTTATAAGCACATTATTAAGGCAAAGAAAACACGGTTACTCCAAAACTTAGGTCATGGTCTTACACGATTGGTGGGCTATTTCCATTACTAGTGGCACGGTCATACAACCCTATCGGACACATAGTGGCGCAACTGAGGCCTGATCCACATTGTATCAAAACATGTATGATCTTTTCTATACATACCACCATCTTACTTGGAACAACTTGAGTCTATCATAGTTTCTATAATTCATTATATTTAAATATAAGATACTTAATTAATATAATAACGTCCTATGATTCTGTGATCGAATGATATGTGATTTCGAGTAGGGGACCTAGACATGAGATCATGTATATGCTAAGTATACCCATTCTTGTTTATGTATCTAATGAGATGTTATTGTGTAAATTAGGACGATAATAATACATAAAGACTAGTATGTTTCTCGACTGATGACTAAATCTCATTAGTCATGATATTAGATATCATGTCAAACATACATGTTTATGAACAAAAAGACCCAACTTGTGTATCATACAGACAAGCCAAAATGATAGTCAAAATTATATTGCAACAGTGGTGTTTATGGTCTTGAGACCTGAAATCACTATAATAATATACTTTAACACTTTATACGTTGGCACTACTCAACATGACCTTGAATAAGTGTTTCTATAAAACACAATATTCATTGTCCACAAGTGAGATACAGAAGAATATAGAGCACAACACTAGTACGTTGTCACCAAAAGGGTGATCTTTCCTAGTCGGCTCTTGTAGTGCATCGTAGAGTTCCCATCATTCACTTAGACTATAAAGAGACAAACACTTCAACCACCATGTGTGGTTTATGCGTAACATAGGAAACGAGCCCCATGGTTGCGAGCATAGACATAGCCATGTAGCGGTGATGTGAGAAGTGTTGATAGTATGTCATGAGAGTTCGTCATATGATAATTATAATAGTACACTTTGTAATTCATTCAGTTATCAATAAATATGATTTCATTTATTATGTTTCCTTTAATATGAGATAATGAATTAATGTAATAATGTGTCATAATATGTGTGATCCAATGACATGTGATTTCGGTTAAGGACATGAACATTCAATCATGTGTATGCTAATAATACTCATTCCTATTTATGTATCTAGTAAGATATTATTATGTAAATTTGGAATCCAATAATACATGAAGACTAGTATGTGTGTCGACTGATGACTACATCTCATTAGTCAATTTATTATTATCATGTCAAACATATATGTGTTTTTTATGAAGAAGTGAATAAAAAAGATGCAACCAAGCCAAAATGACAGTCAAAATTATATCTCAACAGTAGTGATTGTGGTTTTTAGACCTGAAGTCTCTACAATGATATACTTTGACACCGTATGCTTTGACACTACTCAATAAAATCTTGAACAAGGATTGTCATAAATCCCAGTAGTCATCATCCACAAGGGAGAGGGAGATAAGAATATGGAGTGTAATACTAGCATGTTGCCACTGGAAAGACTGCTCTTGTAGTGCAACATGGAGTTATCGTTAATCACATGGATTATAAAGAGATAGAAACACATTTATGACAAAGAGGACATCATCGACATCCATCTATGTGTTGCTACAAGTGATGCATATCCCCTGGTGAACAACTTTATTAGTTCTACTCCACAACAAGATACATCTCATGTTTCTCCTTCCCTATATGACGTTGTAGATGAGATCTGTTTGTGGAAAGTATAGAAACTTTTTATTAGTTCCACTACGCATATTGGCTCCATATTTCCCAACAAGAAAGTCATGAGGCGCTATGTGACATCGTGGCCCACTGGGAAGATGACGCATTTATCGTACCATTGAGTGTTTTTTTAGTTAACCGGGAGGTGGTAGTATTCATCTTGTCCTCCCCATATAGGCTAAATAAAATGAAGTGGATACATCTAAAAAACCACCGAGTATACCTCCCCCCTTATCCACCCACCCAACGCCACCTCGCAGCCCTAGTCAGGGAGCCAACCAAAGCAATGGCTAAAGAAAACCCACCCCTACAAATCCCAAAAAGACTATCGACTATATATGTCCCAGTATAGTCTAACATAAGGTATGTATTTACTGTCCATCAAAATTTTACCTCTAATCTCAAGGGAGAGGTTCATAATCTACCGTACAACCATTTTCGATTGGCCCCTCTCACCCCACCTCCCTATCGCCTTCATGACCACATTTGCCTCGCGAGTTGTATAATCCCCGATCATGGCCATCCTCCATAGTCTTTTTGATATCTTCCACCATGGGAGCAATCCTCCATGGTGACCGTATTAGCCTTCGATCGTTGAGTACTTGAACCGTCAAGCAACTCCTATTATGGTTCATTCCATATTGTGGAGGAAAGAATTGGGAGAGAACCAATACATAGAGCTAGGAGGACGAGAGAGAGAGAGAGAGAGAGCGGGAGTGAGTCGGGGGAGAGATTGTTTCATTTTTGTATTTTTTCCCTACACCCAATTCTAAATCTGTGAAGAGGCGTGAATTTTTTCATTCTCACAATATACAAATTCACTCCTCGCACTGTGGGAATCTAATTAAGTGAGCAGATCTCTTTTGTAGCATGAACATCCCTAACGCTTATAGTTACAATATTGCGGTTTTGCAAGTTCCTCAGGATGGGATACCGATATAGCCTTAGGTGGATATAATGAATGAAATCAGCTATGCATACCAAAAAGGAAACCCCATTCGAATCAAATTTTAGACTATACCTGCTAAACGAAAAAAAAACAATTTGTTTCCCTCCTCATTTTTCTTATTCAACAGAATTCCCTATAAGAATCCCCTTTTTTATGTGCGTGGCTTTATTCATAACGAATAGACCACAAAAGGGTCCGCACGAAAACCAGGAACCGATACAAGATAAGAACTTAGACGAGCATGATAGTTACAACAGACAGTTTTATTGCTTCAATAAAAACACTTTTAATTTGGTTTCATATCATAGTGGTGTCCCATCTAGAAAAGTTTCTCTGTTATAAGTAACAGAGCCCCACGACGGGTGTTCTTCCGTGGAAGTTAACCAACACATGCCGTTGTACCAGTAGACAACATGATCTGGTTTTGTCCAGAATAATATCTGACGTGCAACAAATAATTTTCTAATGCATGGGATTGATATATTTGTATGCCTGGTTGAATTTGAAGGATTCTAATTCAGCGGGTTAGCGGACAGTTAACTGTTGTCAGAATTCAGGCTTCATTGGGAAGGTTCGGGAGCACAGAGCAGAAGGATCCATTCAAACACAAATCTTTATATGGTGGAGGAAGTAGAAATTGAGAATAAAGTAAAAAACACCGCTCACTGCGCTTAGATGCAACAAGAAGCAACACAAAGCGAAGGACTTGGAGAACACGCTGACCCCAAAAATGTACAAAAATGTGGCACAAAGCGGTGTGTGAGGCAACAAACAAGTTTAAAAAAAATGAACGAAAAAAGGAACAACTCGTTAAACTCGAGCACCGATAGCTTGTGAGCCCACAACAATGAAAAAAGAAAGAAACTATATGGCTCGCTCCGAAATCCTAGACCGTCTAAAATCCTTGGTAGGCTCAGACTCTATAAAATAAGCTCCCAACCAAGACCCGGATTCAAGTTTACTTCCGTCAAATCAAATTCTCGCCGTATTCTATTTCCGTATCAAATTGGCATCACCTTTTGTGTCTTCTTTTCTACATTTTAAGGAGGTTTTCCGTCAAATCAAATTCCCGCCGTATTCTATTTCCGTATCAAATTGGCATCACCTTTTGTGTCTTCTTTTCTACATTTTACAGGTGGTAGTAGAAAATAAGCTCACCACATATATAGATCGATATCTGGAGTTAGGGAGGTTTTTCTTTTGGAGTTAGGGAGGTTTTTCTTTTTGGAGTTAAGGAGGTTGCTTGAGCCATGAGGGACTGGTGAAGACACCCCGGCTCGTCAGACTGATTGGCCATTCCATTTCCATTACCAGCGGCACGGCGAAACGTTGAGGCTTGAGCCACGCTGTATCAAAACTTGAGTCTACCGTAGTTTCTATAATCCACTATATTTTATAACGTTGGAACGGCTACTGCTATTCATCATATGATAATGGTTCAGTAATTGGGGAGATCAACAATGATATAATCTTTAAATCGAATTGCGTTTACTTCTACCTATTCCAAGCTGCAACTGTGGTTCTCTGTGGATGACACCATCATTGCATTGAACGACTTATGCACTGTAATACCAACTAGCGGCCAAGCACATCTAGCAGATGACTCCGTTCCGAGCAGCGTTATGCACAGCTGGCGGCGTCTCAACTTTCAAGTAATTACACAAGAGACGATATCCATCCTTCCAAGCGATAAAGTTGGAATGTTGACCGAATATTAAAAACACTGTTGGTTGGTCCAGATTCCTCAATCACTTAACCCAGAAGATCCAAATCAATAACTGGTTACAGTCGACCTATGTGCTTTTGTTAGATCAAATGAATTGATTTTTCAAGCTGCAGATACTTGAGGGGTTACAGTATTGACGGTCAATTAGTTATAACTATTTTTCAGCCTCCTATATTTGATTCCTTGAAATGGATCACGATGGTTCAGCCAGCCAAGTGCTAGTTGGCCTGGCAGAATATTACGGTGCTGGCCCATCCACGGGCAGAGGACCGTAAAATGCACTTTTACTCAATAATTTGGACGTAAAATGCAGTCCAAACTAGATCTAGAAAGTTTTTTTTCCGTTCGTACGAAATTGAAAATACGCCGCCTGATCGCAGCAAGCCAGCAAGTCAATGCAACTTTGAGTCGGATTCACGATAGTCTTTGAAGAAAAACCAGACTCACACACCTCTCTAAGAGGAGGGCGTTACTTCAAAATTTTGATCGATGATTCTGTTCTCACTCGACTTACGCCTGCCCCGGGCCCCAACAGATGCTTCCCTGTTAAAACATCTCTGATTACATCTGCTCACAAATGTAACGACAAATGTTATCTCCTCGCATTACACCGAAGTTCGGTCGGCGAAAATTCAAGAGTCAATCAATACAGCGGGTTTCTCCCGCTTTTTATGAATGCTTCTGATTCGTTCCTGACCTCAGAGTCGAGTTCTTTTACCGTGCTCTTCCGCAATGGAACCAGTGTCATTCCTTTTGCCACGCTGGAACCCTTCAGTTTTTTGCCGTGCTTCTTCCACTTTGATGACGACATAGCCTTCTCCGTGGGGCCTTTAATTTCGTCCGCCGGTACATCTTGTTCTGGATTCTCAATCGGGCCGCATTTTTCGTCGGGCAAATAGGATACGGTTGGTCTTTAACATAACAGACAATAATAAACTAGTTAGTTTAACCGATAAAAACGGCATGAGAAATTGGGTGGTGAGTGGACGTCCAGAGAAATTAGTAGTACTACCTGATATTCTTAGGCAGGAGCAGGTCATCCGGATCCGCAGTCCATTCCCACAAATCGTCATCAATTACTATGGTTGCGCTGTCCGTGCTATTCGTCTGTAAATGATGCTTCATCAACTTGGGGCAACCATCGATTAACACTTTACTGAGAGAAGGGAGTGACAATGAACCGCTGTATATGATCTCTAAATTCTCATTTCCAAATAATATAAAATATTCAAGCTGCGACCATGGCTCTATCTCGTGGGCACTGCCATTGTGTACAATCAGTTCTCTAATACGGTTGCACTCCACGACAGTTAAAGATCTCAGCGACGGGGCTAGCTGAACCCATGCAATATCGCGGACTTCAGGGCAGTTATAGATCTCAAGATGCAAAAGGGCATGAAACGGGGCCATAGAAGGTTCCCTCAAGCAAGTTGCATCACCAACATCAATTTTAGAGAAAGAATCACAGGACCACAGATTAAGCTTTTCCAAACTCACTTGCTTCCCAGCACTTAAATGGATCTTGCGTACTCCTGAACTGACTATGGAAAACTCCTTCATCTTAGACAGGGTTTCGAGCGCCTGCGAAGCCAAGAGACCATCGTCTTCTATATTTTGTAATCTCAACGACACGGTTGCCTTACGCAACAAATTAGATGTCAATAGTCCGCGTAAGAATGTCTCGTCATTAATAGTGGCACTGAACTCCTCCAACTGATGCAGGCCTTCCAAAACTCTCAATTCCAATCGGGGCAAATACTTTCTACTTTTAAAAAATTCAAAACAACTACCAAAGAAATGCAGCGACTGGAGCTTTGCAAGTCCACAGACAGCGTCTCTAGGTACGTCTACAAGCCAACTAGTATCTTTCAGGTAGAGCTGCCTCAGATTTTTGAGATTTCCCAACTCTTTGGGTAGCGACTTGATACTTGTAGATGATAAATTTATGTACTGCAACTCCAACAAATATTTTACACTAATTGGAAGAATGGTAATTTTAGTACCAGATAAATCAAGGACTCTAAGAACTGACATGTGAGTGAAGAAGTTGCTAGGTATATGACCAGACCGTATAAACAGTGAATGTAGCTTGGAACATATTGGGGAAACATCCGGTAGTTCAGTACCTGGTTCAATATTGTACGGCAGGGAGATCCTTACACATCTGGCTCGTTCCCAACTTTTGAACGGACATTCAGTAGCAGATGTAACTGTCACATGGTCAGGATGACATCCCATCATAATGGTTTGTTTTATGAAATTATGCATTTTATTATTTTCTTCTTGTACAAGCCTATGTGGCCTTCGTAATAAAAGCATGCTTTCTAGTTTTTTCATTCTGTTATTCATCTCCTCCTTAGCAGTTGATAAACTTGAGGACGGATCAGGGTTAATCTCTTTCCCAACCAAAGCACTAACGCAATTTTCATGCTCCATATCACTGACGAGAGAGAGATAAAGCAAGCACGAAATATCCTCATCCGTTAATCTGCCATAAGTAGGTTTAAAAATGGCTGCCAATGCGCCATTCAGTGCGTCCGGGTTGACACGATACATCTCTGTTAAGCTTAGGTCACTATCACATGAGATGTTTGTCCACCTTTTCTCAGCTTCTCTTGCCAAAAGTTGTATAGCGAGCGGCAACCCATGACATTCTTTGTGGAGTTTGTCTTTAAACTCATATGAACCGTCCACGCTCACGCTGAGATGTCTCTTGAAAAGCTCATATGATCCCGCCCAACTCAAAAGCGGAACCTCAAATATTTGGGCATTCATATCAAAACATACTTGTGAATATCTCGTTGTGAAGATGAAAACTCTTTTCTTCTCATGCCAATCCTCGTTGCGGGTTGGGATTCCAACCCCTTCAAAGTCCAAAGCATCCGCAACATCATCTAGGAGTAATATGCATCTCTTTTTAGTACCAATTGCACGAAAAATACAAGACGCACGTTCACGTACGTCATTGTTGTTCTGGAGATCAAGGTTCAACGCTTTGGCCATTTGATCCTGGATATGAATCACACTGGGATATGCGGATACCTGAATCCACGCGACCAGGGATTCAGATATATCATATGTTAGTGTCATCTCCTTGTAAAGTTGTCTCATCAATGCAGTTTTGCCTACACCCACCATTCCGAGGATTCCAATTATCTGCTCCCTGTTGTCGCTCTCGTCTCCAACGAGTTTCTTCAGTTCAGACAGTCTGTCTTTGTGGTCTACCCAAACACCAGATGTTTCCAGAGGAGTCCCCATGTCCTCATCATCCGGTGACTCCAACCACCTCAGCCTAAACCTCATGCCTTCGTTATCCGCCGACTCCAGCCTAAACTTCATTGTTTCGTCATCTCGTGATTGAGATGTACCTGGCTCAGTCCTGTGAAAACCAGATTTACGGATTTCATCATCTCTTGATTGAGATGTATCTGGTTCTATCATGTTGAAACCAGTTTTACTCATTACATTATCCCTTGATTGGGATGTACTCGGCTCTGTCAGATCAAAATCAGATTTGCTGATGTCATGAGGTACCTCGGATGCTTCTTCTGGGCGTGCTGTTGACCAGTCATTGGGAAAATGGCAGATGCTAGGGCTGAGTAATGCACAGATAAGAGAAATGGTAGTGAGTTAAAGCCAAGTAAAGCCAAAATGCCGTGATAATATAGATTAGGGTGGTGGAGTTGGAGAAAAAATAAATCCACTACCTGATATATTTAGGCAGCAGCAGGTCAGCTGCATCCGCAGTCCAATGGTACGGACTTTCACCAATTATTGTCTTGGGGCCGTCCGTGTTTTTTTCTCGAAAAAGATGCTCTTTGAAGTGTGGGCAATCGTAAATATCCAGTTTCCTGAGGGAGGGAAGTGACAGCGAACCTTTGTATATGTTCTCTAACCTCCGATTTTGTGCTAATTTGATAAATGCAAGCTTCGAGAACGGTTCTTTGCCTTGATTATTGTCCTTGTATTTGATTAACTCTTTAATGCCATGGCAGCTCCACACTTGTAAACATTTCAATGAAGGAGCAAAACGAATCCAAGAAATATCCTGGAGTGTAGAACACCCATAAATTGTCAGATGCCAAAGGATTCGAAACGGGGCCATGGAAGATTCCTTCATGCAATTATCATCGCTGACGATCTTAGAGATATTACAGGATACGAAGCTAAGCTTTTCCAAACTCACAAGTTGCCCAGCACTTACGTGAATCTCAGGTGGATGTGACTCTATAATAGTAAGAGAATTTATCTTAGGGAGGGCTTGTGTAATTAGGTCTCCATTATTTATGCATTTCAATATCAGGGACATGGTTGCAAGACATAACTGATTCGATGACAATAGCCTACTTAAGGAGGCTATCTCTGTGATAGTGATACTGAACTCCTCTAGATAATGCATGATTTCCAAGTCTGTCAAATCCAACAAAGATGGATATTCTTTTTTTTTATTAAAGTTGAAGGCGCTACTCAAAAAGTCCAACACTTGTAGTGCTGCAAGCCCACTGACAGCGTCTTTAGGTACATCTTTGAGTAAAAAAGTACCTCTAAGGTAGAGCTGCCTTAATTTCTTGAGGTTTCCCAATTCCGACGGTAGAAATTCGATTCTTGTATATGACAAGTTCAGGTACTGCAACTCCATCAAACAACCTATTGATTCTGGAAGAAATGTAATGTTGTTCCCTGACAAATCAAGGACACGAAGAAATGGCATACGACTAAAGAAGCTCCCAGGTACTATTTCATCAACGCCCATCAGTAGTGAATGCAGCTTGTTGGATAGTGGTGCTTCTTCCGGTAGATCCTCTCCATCCTGCAGGGATATCTTTAGTCTAGTAGCTGTTTCCCAATTTCTAAAAAGAGATTTATCAGTAGATTTGATTCTCAAGTGGTCCAAACGATGGTCCATTAAGATGACTTCTTTGATGAAATTTTGGATTTTCAGATGTTCTGCATTCCAATCCAGTAGGTACCTTTGCAATAAACTCAATTCTTCTAACTTTTTTAGTGTAGTTATCTTTTTTTCCTTGGCAACTGCAAAACTTGATGACAGATCCAGGATACCACCTTCGCCGACCAAAATATTTACACCTTTTTCGACCTCTACATCACCGAGGAGGGAGCAATAACACATGCATGATATCTCTTCATCCGTTAATCTGCTAAAATCACGTTTGACAGCTGCTATTGTATCTTTCATTGCATCAGGACTGTTATCAAACAACACTCGGAAGCTTAAAAATGATAGGCTATCTGCAAATGAGACGTCCGTCGACCTTTTCTTTACTTCTTTTGCCAAAAGCGCTACAGCCAGTGGCAACCCATCACATTCTTGGTTGAGATTTTCTTTTTGATGATTTTTCAACTGGAAATCTTCTTTCAAACCCAAATGCTTTTTGAAAAGCTCACATGATTCTTTCTCATCTAGAAAAGGAACCTGATACACTTGAGCTTTCATATCAATACATACTTGTGGATATCTCGTTGTGAATATCAAAACACTCCCCGTTTGATGCTTGTAGTCATTATGGGTTGGAATTCCAATCACTTCAAAGTCTAAAGCATGCCCAACATCGTCTAGAAATAATATGCGATTGTTTTCCAAACTCAGTGCACCAAAAATACAAGACGCACGTGCACGTACGTCATTGTTGTTCTGGAGATCAAGGTTCAACGCTTTGGCTATTTGATCCTGGATACGCATCACACAGGGATTCGCGGATACTTGAATCCACGCGACCAGGGATTTAGATCTATCATAGTTTAGTGTCATTCCCTCGTAAAGTTGTCTCATTAACGCAGTTTTGCCCACACCCACCATTCCGAGAATTCCTATGAACGGTTTTGTGTTGACAGTCTTGTCTTCCACGAGTGTCCTCAGCTTAGATAGCCTGCCTTTCTTATCGACCCAAAAAGGAGATACTTCAACCGTAATGGAAGACTGCGGCGGAGACCCAAAAAGGAGATGCTCTATCGGTGTTGGGAGCTCCACGTTTTTACCCCACCACGACGGCGTGTCTTCTTCTACTTTAGGTGATTCAGATTCTTTCGCGGGATTGGACTCCTGTGCAGCACTTGTTTCTAGGTTATCCGATTTTGCCGACGGCTTGTCTTCTACTTCCGGTGATTCGGATACTTCCATGGGATAAGACTCCTGTGTAGCACTTGTTTCTAGATTATCCGGTTTTGGGGCCGACGTGTCTTCTACTTCCGGTGATTCAGATTCTTCCGCGGGATTGGTCTCCTGTGTAGCACTTGTTTCTGGCTTATCCAGTTTTGCCGACCACTTTTCAGGCCTGTTAGTTGTCCAACTAGAACCCGCAATTGCCGCTAACTTCACCTCAATTTCTGACGTGACCAACGGAATTTCTGAATCTTGCGGATTTAACGGACCGGTGACCTGAATTTCCGACTCTGCATTGCTTTTGTCTTTACTATTCCGGTGGAAGGTTGAGCAATCATTTGATGAGAGGGAGATGCTAAACATGAGCAGAGCCACAAATCATAAGCTAGTCAAACTTAATTGCGAAAAAACTTTTGTCATGTATGAAACTGACGAAAAATCAAAGAACAAGGCTCACCTGATATCTGTCGGAAGAAGCATGTCATCCGATCTTGCTAGCCAAACATACCCGTCTCCAAATATCATTGGCTTGGTGCTCTCCCCATATTTCTTATGAACTAGGTGCTCCTCCAGCTCACCACATCCGTCGATTTTCAGCTCCTGTAGAGAAGGTAGTGCCAGAGATCCACTGCATACGATTTTTAAACTGCTCATGCACGACAGCTTCAAACTTTCTAGATTCGAGAAACGAATTGTATCTGTCGTTTGGCATTCAAACAACTTTTTCATCCCGTCACAGGAACTGATATCTAAATATTTCAAGTGAGGGGCAAACCGAGCCCATTCAATGTCACAGAGATTGTTACAGTTGCCAATGGTAAGGTGACGAAGTTTG
Source organism: Alisma plantago-aquatica (assembly GCA_963693085.1). Lineage (NCBI taxonomy): Eukaryota > Viridiplantae > Streptophyta > Magnoliopsida > Alismatales > Alismataceae > Alisma > Alisma plantago-aquatica. Next base: position 1,262,289,427 of record OY856412.1, read on the forward strand.
TTAAAGGATGACTTCCCGATGACGATTGCAGAGAAGTCACAATTCTTTAAACTGAGTTCTTCCAAACATACCAGCTGTTCATCGCTTACATGAATCTCGCACATACGTGAACTTTCAATCTGAAGTTTCTTTAGCTTCCACATGATTTCTAAAACTTGTGAAATTTTTCTTTTATCTTTTATAAATCTCAGAACCAAGCTTGTGGTTACTTGACACAATTTATTCAGTTTTAGCAGTCTGCCCAAAGAAGTCCCGCGAGTGATAGTAATTCCAAATTCCTCAAGATAATACATGCTTTGTAAGTCCTCAAATTTCAACTGAGAAGGATCATGGTTTTCTTGGTTCTCCCAATACTGGCTAGCCACGAAATCCAATGCCTGAAGCCTTAGAAGCCCACTGAATGATTCCCTTGGTATAGAGTTGAGAGTAGAAGTAGTTCTTAGGTAGAGCTGCCTCAGTTTCGTGAGATAACACATCTCCAAAGGTATTGATAGGAGTTTTGTGAATGATAAGTTTAAATACTGCAACTCTGTCAAACATTTAATTGCCCTTGGAAGAGATGTAATGTTGTTGTGAGATAAATCAAGGAATCGAAGAGCTGGGATGAAAGTGAAGAAGTGGGTAGGCATGTGAGTTACGCATTGCTTATGAATCAAGAAAGAGTGTAAATTAAGACATAGTGGTGTCGTTTCCAGTAGCTTCTCTGCATCTGGCACAGATATCAGAACCCTCTTTGCCGTCTCCCAGTTCTGAGTACCACTGGTAGAATTTATGGCCAAATTGTCTGTGTGATTTTCCAGAGAAAGAATTTCTCTGATAAAACTATGCATTTTCAGATGTTCCCCATTGTCACGTTGATATCTTTGCAATAAACAGATAGACTCCAATCGTTTTATCATAGCATGTATTTTTGCTTTGGCAGCAGATAGATTTGATGGCAACAATGGTAAATTTTCTTCCCCTACTAGTTGATTTACGATATCCTCTAGTTTTACATTTTCAAGGTCAACAAAGCAGCAATAAAGTAAGCATGACATCTCTTTGTCAGTTAAGTTACCAAATCTATATCTAAACTCACCTAATATATCTCTTGCATCCACTTTTTTAGCAGACAACTTCAAAGTCAACAATACGCTATTACCCCAATGCCGGTTTTCAGATAAGTCTTTAATTGAACTCAACCTTTTCCCAATTATTTCTCTTGCCAGAACCACTATAGCCAACGGTAAGCCATGGCATAGACGGTTCATGATTGGAAGTCCGGCTTCTGAAATCTTTTCATCAGCAGGAAGATACTTTTTCAAAAGTTCATATGATTCTGTCTCATTCAAGTGATGGACTTGAAATATTACAGCATTCATTTTTAAGCATAACTGCAAATTTCTTGTTGTGAAAATGACAATGCGCTCCTTATAGTCCTCATCACCAGAATCTTGACTTCCAACTTTTTCAAAGTCAAAAACATCCCACACATCATCAAGGAAGAGAATATATTTCTTTTTTGTACGACATGTGCTACAAGATGTTTGTGCTTGTAAATTGAGGTCCAACACATCATCAATTTTGCCTTGAATAAGATGTATATTGCAATCAATAGATACATCAATCCATTTGATCACTGTTTCAGATGATGTTGCCGTATTCTTCTTGACGTTTCTGTATAACTGTCTCATCAGGACAGTTTTTCCAACTCCCCCCATTCCATGTATACCAATGATCCGCATTGTATTATCACTCTTATAATCATAAAGTTTCAATAGATTGGACAGTCTACCTTTCTCGTCCACCAGATTCGAAACTCTTTGTTTTGGCATTGATGAATGTAGCAAATTATTGATGTCTTTTGTATTCATGGATTTCAGTTTCCTAATTCGAATCTTGACTTTAGTAAGTGCTTTCTTGATCTTATAGATGGCATGAGCATGCCTGACGAACATTACAATATCACTGGAATTGGAGATACTTCCGTGATCAAGAAGAGGTAGATTTTGGACAGCCTTTTCCAGTCGTTGGACTTTCTTTAACCGTTTCCGTACTCGCTTACCTCTCAACCGTCCTTGCACCATTTCCTCCTTTCTTATCTTTTCCTGGAATATCGTTTCTATGGCTTTTAGATCGTCCATGTCGTAGGCTAGGTTTTCTAACCACCGTCTGTATACTAAAGCAAGTACCTTGAAACAACCCATGATGGCGCACGTGAAGCTAGCACACTTTTTCTCTTTTCTTTCTAAAACAGTAGCCACCAACAACAATGGTCAATTTAAGTTGAGTACTAAGATTTAGGCAATGAAAAACAATTGACAGTTATTGTAAATAGTATTAGAATGTGTGGTATTTAACCCAAAATCAATTGACAATGAGTGAAGGGACTACACACCTTATAAGTCCAGGAATCCACCCAGAGCTTAGATGTATGGGACTGTTCTAATATCCCCCCTCAAGTGTAGCCACGTTTGGGTGCTTGCACTTGTTCTTTTTTTTTTAGGTAGGGTTTGGTCCACACACTTGTCTCATGGGGTCCACTTTGATACCATATTAGAATGTGTGGTATTCAACCCAAAACCAATTGACAATGGGTGAAGGGACCACACACCTTATAAGCTCAGGAATCCACCCAGAGCTCAGAGGTATGAGACTATTCTAACGAATTGTTGGCTTTCTAAAACATGACAATTCTATTTGTTAATTTTTTTGTAGTATGATGTCATATTGATTGGCTGACAATTGGTATATTAATTAATTGTCAACTAAATGTGAATCGGTTTCTATTTCACCATCATTGTATTTATCATTTTTGTTCTCTCTCTTAGCCCCAACATAGTTGGGATTGAGGCTTAGATGATGATGATGATGATGATGTTCTCTCTCTTAGAATTTCTCTACATTCCAAAAGATCCATTGTAAACAAAGTTTCCTTGCCTGTATAAAGGGGCATACCCCTTTGGTGAACTCAAGATGAAATTTATATTTGTATTCAAATTTCGTGGAATTAGAGAGAAAAAAAAGAATATTGATAATCCTTTTGCAATCCTTGTGAACCTATTCTATTTTTCCTTTCTTTCATCTTCTCTTCTGTAAAAATTCTAAGCATTGATCTTGTCTCCATTGTTGATAATCTTCTTTGTCAGTTATCAAATTCCTTCACCTCTAATTAAAAGTTTGACATTGTAGAATATTCTCTTTATGACAAAATCAGGAATCATGAGCATATATTATTCCTTCATGTAAAGGCATCCCAATCAGGACTACTCTATTTATCCTCAATCTAGTGGACCATCTTTTTCGACAACTAGAGCCTCCTGACATCATAAAGTCTTGCTTGTGGAAATTATTTATGGTATTCTTCATATAAGAGGAAAGGCGATAACAATGACATGTCATTTGGGGAAGGCCGATCAAGTCTATCCCAAGTCAAAACTTCATAATGAAGTTATGAACTAAAATCATCATGTGTTGGACATAACAATCGGGATGGGGAGGCTTCTCCAACTCAGACATGGACTAACATTTCTCATAATTTTTTTGAGAACTGTTCTTCTCGTGAATATCAATTATGGTGAGGCCTTATCTTAGCATATATAAGCATTAGTTTCATGTGGCAATAATGGAGATATGAAAGGTTATGGAGGCCATGCATCCTTATCATTGCTCAACATGCAAAAGTTTTGTGAGATTAATGAAACCGCATGATTGGCCTTATTAGGGGCATTTGAACAAGTTTAATATTGATTTATCACCAAAGTTTCAAACTTTGGAGTAACACTTTGTTTTTCATGATTTTATTCCAGGACTTGAGGATGTAGTAGTGATGATCATATGTGATAAGTCGTGTATGCAGACTTCAGATGCTTCTGGTGGTGGATGTCCATGAAAATTTGGAATATACGTCTTCAAACACCCACTCCAAACTATAAGGCTAAAACACTTAGTGGAAAGCTTCTTGTGTACACTCATTCGCACAATGATATTGATGAAAGGAAACATTGTAACATTCTTGAGATAATTAGAGTCTTTTGTATGATTCAACCCCCTGGTATATTGGAAATATGTTGTTTATACAACTGTTCATGTCACTACTAGGATGCCTACCCTTGTTTTGAGTGGTATTTCTTCCTTTGTATGAGATCATAATCCTTTCTTTTTTATTTTATCACGTTTACTTTCCTTTATTTTCTAATGTATCCTTAATTTTGTGACTTATTGTCAATTTACTCAAACAAAAAAAATTATAAATTATGTTCTGTAATAATTCATATATAAGTATATTTGATGTGGCGAGCTATGGTTAAAATCGCGTTCAGTGAAAATTTGAAAGTTCTAATACAAAAAGTGTATATTACATACTACATTCATTGATTGGATCGATCTATGTAGTGAACATCGATTGATGGGCTCAAAGCAGGTCCATAGACTGAAGCGGGGTGGGTTCAAGCATATTGATTGTTGTGTGTATTAGATGCACATCCAGACCATGTTGGGGAACTTTGACCTTGGTGTGTGTTGATGTGTGCTCTGGGCGGGGTCAATACGACCCACTTTAGACTGATGTGTGCCAAGAAAAGATCGATACACCCAAATTTTAAGTTAAATCACATTATAGAGGGTTGATGTGGGCTATTTTTGGTCAAATATGTCGGGTTTTTTTGGTGTTGCAACAATTTTTGGGTCAATGTGACCCCAAAGAGGGACAAAAAATAGGGTTTTTTCTAGTTGAAGTGAGTTGTGTAATGATGTTTTATAATTTTCTATTAGAAAGAAAGAATCACACCTTGTTGGACATGGTATGATCGATGATGAGTTTAGATGATCTTCTAATCTCCATTCATGAATATGCTCTTGAAATTGATGTGTTTGCACTTAAGGAAGTGCCTTCAAAATTTGTTGAAAAGACGCATACATGAGATATGGAATGGGAAGCATCCAAATATGTCTTTCATGAAAGTTTATGGGTGTAAAGCTGATGCCAAGAAGCAATTTTGTGAAAATCTTGGACCCAAAGTGGATAATTGCATCTTTGTTGGATACCCTAATAACACAAGAAACTCAAAGATCAAGTAGGGCACAAGCCATAGAATATGGTGTTGTGACTTAAGAAGATGATGTGTTGGCCATTGAAGATAATGAACCAACAACCTACAATGAGGCTATTGAGAGACGGATTTCGAGAAATGGCTTGAAGCGATGACATTTGAGATGAACTCCACGTATACCAACAAGGTAGGGACCTTAGTGGATCCACTTAGAGGGTACAACTTATAGGGTGCAAATTGGTCTTCAACAAAAACACTGATATGGATGGCAATGTACAAATCTAGAAAGGTATATTGGTTGTAAAAGGTTTCAAACAAGTTCAAGGTATTGACTATGATGAAACTTTTTCACCAGTTGCCATGGTAAAATCTGTAAGGATCATGCTTACCATTGCAACTTATCATGACTATGAGATTTGGCAAACGGACATTAAAACTTTCTTCTTCAACGAAAATATTCTAGATGATGTGTACATGACACGGCCTGAAGGCTTTATCACTCCAAATGAAGCCAATGGAGTTTGTAAGTTACAAAGGTCAATCTATGAACTAAATCAAGCATCTTAGAGTTGGAATCTTTATTTTTATGACAGAGTCAAATTGTTTGGATTCATCCAAAATGAAGATGAACTTTGTGTTTATAAGAAGGTTAGTGAGATACTATATATTAGGAATCAAGATCTATAGAGACATATCAGAAAGGCTTCTTGACCTAAGCTAAAGTATATACATTGAAAAGGTTCTAGAGATGTTTATAATTAATGATTCTAATAGAGGAAACATATCCAGTTCTCAAGGAATATGTCTCTCTAAATCCCAATGTCCTAGATCTTTGGAAGACCGGGCACACATGAGTAAGATTCCATATTCCATGACAATTGGATATATCATGTATGTAATGATATGTACATGTCAAATGTCGTGTATGCTTTGAGCATGACGAGCAGTACTAGTCAGATCCTGATGATGGTCACTGGATAAGTGTAAAGAACATTCTTAAGTATTTAATAAGATCAAAGATTAATTCCTAATTTATGGTGGTGAGGAAGATTTAGTTGTAATAGGTTAGACTGATGCAAGCTTCTAAACCAACATGGACAACTATTGATTGCAATCAAGATTTGTGTTTTGCATAAATGACGAAGTTATATGATGGAAGAGTTCAAAGTAAGAAACAATAGTTGATTCTATAATAGAGGCTAAGTACTTTATTGCCTCCATTGAAACAAAGGACTCAATATGGATCGATAAGTTTATTAGTGAACATGGGGTTGTTCCAACAATTGAATATGCAATAGAGTTTTATTGTGACAACAATGGAGCTACTGTACAAGCTAAGGAAACTAAATCTAATCATCTTTTTATGTACATAGTCATGCCTTACCATCTCATACATGAGATCATACATCAAGGAGATATTAAGGTTTGCATTGTACCAACTGAAAGCAACATTATTGATCCCTTGACTAAAGCACTTTCATAGAAGAAGCATGATGGTCATCTTAGTCACTTGGGATTATACTTATTAGAAATTGGCTCTAGTGAAAGTGGGAGATTTTTGGTTGTATGTCCTAAGAGGCATCATGTGATAATTGTAATAGGGATACTTTGTACTTGATTTGATTATTAATAAAAGGCAATTCCACTTATTATGTTTATTTCAGTATTGAGATGATGAACAAATGTAATATTATCATAGGGATATTTAGACTCTATGATATATGGTTTGGGTTAAGGACTTGGACATGAGTTCATATGTACAACAAGAGTACTCATTCTTGTTACGTTCCTAGTCGGTTAATATTATTGGATATTCAAGACAAAAATAATACACAGGACTAGCATGTATCATGAGTGATGGCTATGTATCTCTAGTAATGATATTGGATATCATATCAGATACATGGGTACTTGTTAGAGAACAAGTTGTACTAGACATACACACCTTGAGATTGACACATTAAAGTCATGTAGTGACATGCCAGATTCATATCGCAATGTGATAGTGATGACTATGATCCTTAGAACTGAAGTCACTATAGTAATCACATGTTTTTCTCTGCACTTTGACACTAGACCAACATTTTCTAAATAAGAGTTTCCAAAAAGGTGGTGATTGGTTACATTATGACAAATGGAGATCACTATGAGTGATGTAGATGGAATTTGTCCCTCTTTTAGAAAAGATATACCAGTCGCTTGATAAATAAGACTATTAAATGCATGGCCATACTCATGCAAGTCAATATATGATATTGAGATCACAATATCTCAAATAGTCTTCTCTAGTCCAAGTAACATAGAGTTGAATGTTAAGATGATTACAATCCATGCCTCATGTTCCATCTGAATATCAATGATAAAGGGCTATATGGTCATAGCAACATTAGTCACTTCACAACTTGTAATTGTTCTCCAACTCATTCCTATTATTTGGGTGAAAGTTTTGTGTGGATAGACACCAATCCTTACCTGACCATCACTACCAACGTAAACGGGAACCTACACGGTCACATGCGTAAGGATGCATAGGGGAATAACATTTCACAATCAAGAAAATGATTGGAATGATTCTCAATCACAAATGTGCTAATTTCCTATCAACTCGGGCCACTGAATGCCTTGTTGACCAATTAGATTGGTTGGATCAATGGATCAATTGATTGTCAATTGGTCGACTAAGTTTTCTACTGGACTAACCCATCGACTGACGAAGTAACCTGGTTAGCTGATAGAAATTCTACAGGGAAAGTCTTAAATTAGAAAGCAATTTATATTTGGATCTAAGTTGACTCGATTAGCTGATTGGATGCTTTTTGAATCCCAAGAACCCATGATCGACCAATAAGAATTCCCATCTAAGTTTTAAGTATAGGATTACTTTTTGAATAGTGATTAGGAAAGGAATTGAAATTAGGATTTCCAAGCCCATGACTCTCCTTTATAAAGGGGGGACATCCCAATGATTTGGTACATATATGAGTATAACTTGTGAGAAAATTTGCCCATCATAACTCTCTTGGAGAGAGAACAAGAAAGTTATAGGATCACTATCCTATATATGAGAAGAAAGGGAGTTCCAAAACAACTACTACATTGAAAACTCTTTTTTCACTTCGACTTGGTTACTAAGGTGGTGCATCATGTTCTTCCTATCCAAAAACAAAAAGTAGAGGGTGAGGTACATGTGTAAAGGCTTGGAGAAGTTGTTCCACAAGACAACACCAAGGCGCTACAAAGAAGAGAACCATGAATCAGCTTGGTAGCCAATTCAAATCTCTTGTTGATCTATTTGGATTTCTTGGTGGATACTTTGGACATAAATAAAAAGGATCGAGTTATTCATCAAAAAAAGATATATATAGATGCTGGACAACTAGTGTGTGCAAAGGTCAAGTGTTTTCCCTTCCTATATATTTTATTCATTGAAGTTTTATATCTACAACACATCTGACGGCTAGCGTATAAAGGGGATTTTTTTGTTATTCCACTACGCTCCCTTCCCAAAAACCCTACACAATAGTGCTATTAATTCAAAGATGTCAAATAATTTTGAATTATTTTGAAATGTTGAGGGATGATATAAAAGTACATGGGGGACATCCATGGAAAGGGTTCAGATTGTTCTCCTCCCATCTACAGTCTAATTAGGGTGTGAGGATTGGTCTACTACTAGGATGCATCATGAATATGACTAAAGAGTAGTTTATTTACTCGGGTGTGAGGATTGGTCTACTACATGTATGCTATAGTTTTAGATTGTGAGTTTCTTCTTTTATCAATCATTGGATTTTTTATTTACTATTAAATTGATGCACTATGTATTGGCTACCTACCTTGCATGTCATTATAATTTTAGTCATAAATTTTGAAAATTAGAATTGTAATATCAAAAATTCTCATGGAACTACATATGAGATAGGAAGGAAGTTTAATAGGGAAACATATTCAAGATACAGAGGTAGCGAGACCTCGAGCCTACGAGGAAACATGTCCTTATAATTTTATGAACTTTAAAAATATATGGAATTTACTTGGCCCCAATTCAATAGTGATACAAGTTGATGTAATGCAAGAGAAAGAATATGGGTATAGGAAATGAACCCTCATGCCCTAGTTCTTTTATGTATCACTCATTTTTATCTTAATTATTATATTTATTTATTTTCTTGATTACTTAAATTATATAATCAAACAATTTTGAAAAATCAACTATGATTATTAAACACTTTTTTCTTAGTAAAATTAAAGATCCAATATTTTCTTGAAAAGATTGTTCCTTGGGTTTTATTCTAAATCCATAATGCAATACGACATGTCTCCTTGTGGTGGTGATTATTGCACATTAGGTTCGACAAAATCTAGGATTTACATCTAAAATAATTTTGTAAGGCCCCTAAACTTGCTTAATGAGTTGAATAATCTTAATTATCATAATTTAATTCTTATAACCCTAATATAACCTTTTTATATGCTTTTAAATCCTAACATAAGCTTAAGTTTCAAATTTGGTCCAATTTGGACACTCTTAGAGCAAGTATTGCAATTTTGTGCACATTTTGCACTTTTCTACAATTTACCCAGTTGAGGGGTTTTCTTTGCAATTTATCACTTTCATTATGTTCCTTGGATATTCCCTCATCATTATTGGGCTTTTTGAGCCATTGATCACCTATTTAAACCTTGGTTTGAAGGTGTTTTCCTCAAGGGTATTTTAGGGTTTACCCCTTCATGGATGAGCTACCTTTAGTAGCTATCAACTAATGAATTATTTGTTTTACTTGGAAATTCAAGAAAGGAGAGATAAAAATGTCCCTATGTATGGTAGGGGAGATTGTGTGTGTGCTTGTATATTCTTAATGGTTTAAGGCCATGGACACTTGGAAAGATACTAGAACTTCAACATTTTCTTTTTCTTTATCTTAAAGTTTCATATACTTATCCCTAAGCACCAAAATGAGCCATTTTCTCTCCACCACTTCCCTCCTTATACAAACCTCATACTCCCTCTGTGAAACTATGAATTTCCTATCCAAGGAAGAAGAAAGAGGGGACCTTCTTGGAAAAAGAATCTAGGGTTGCAATTGATTCCTTTTAGGGTTGAAAAAGCTTTTCTCTAGTGATCTTGACCTAAAAGAGTAAGAATCCCCTTTTTCCTATGTTTATTTCTTTTTTATCCTTCCTCCTACCTTTATCCAGGTTGGAACCTTGCTGTTCTGTGGTAGAAATTGCTTTAAAGCTCTAAAACCCTACCTTTGTTGCTCCTTGTGCTTAGGGTCTGCTCATTTGATGAAGAAAGGTGCTGGATGGACGAGTTCATAACTTATGATTGGATTTTCTACCCTATATGCTTGTGTTTTCTTATTTGTGGGAGTTTATCTTATCGTTAGAGGCAAATTTTATAACTTTCTCCACGCTTATTGCTTACTATAAGTTTTCTAGATCATGTTCTTGCTTGAAAATGATGATCCATGCACTAAAAAGCTATGCTTGACTTGGATTTCAATTTTCATAATGTTTCCTATTCAGATTTTAGTTCTAGATGAACATGTGATCACGTGTACATTATTCATAAGGTATAATATGACTTGAATCAGGTTGGTTTGGCAACTTATGGTGCTAAGCACATATCAACCAATGGTCAATTTTAGGGTTTAAAGCTGATTTTTTCTATAAACCCATGACCCGATGATGGTACCATTGTAACAACCCTATGGTGTTGTCTTTATGACAACTGATGGTCAGGATCAAAGGTGTCAGATGATGGTGACAAACTACGGTCAACCCCTTAGGTCAGGTTTTGGATCAATTAGAAGTTTAATGATCAACCATTAAGTACCCTACTGATGTTATCAATCAATAATGACATTAGCTTAATATTTGATGTCGATTAATGAATATAGTGCTGATCTAACAACCTATGGTGACTTAATGGTCACTAATGATGGTGGATCAGGTCTCTAAAACCCATGGTGAGTTAATCATATAGTTGTAGCATCAATTAAGCGTTAGAGCAATGGTTTCTTGGGTCACTTGATGCAATGGTCGGACCTATACTATAATTGATGGTTTTAACATATGAACTTGACCCAATGGCCCAGATCTAATGTTTATTCATCCAATAAGGTGGAATGATGGCTAATGTAATATGTTGGTCCTAATAATGTGATTTATATGGTTTCCTTTATATGGTCAACTTAAGGAGCTTACTTGCAGACAATGGATGCTTGTTTAAAATGAACATTCGATTGTGGATTTCACCTTACTCTCAATGGAACATTTTGTGTTGTTAATCAAGGGACGTCTAGGGTTAAATGGTGACTCTTTCTAGAGCGCAAGTCAAGGACTTCATAGGTGGTTTATCCAAGGTGTTTACTTATGTAAACAGTCAATGGTCTTACCTTTTAAACATCCAATGGTTCTGGGTGACATTGTGGTATGGTGATATGGGTTGAATGATGATGGAACAAATGGATGGTTTCCCTTAATAAGATAGTTGTTATGACCGTATCTAAGCTTAATCAGTAAGTTAGGATCTATGTGGATGATTACATGCTTTACTAGATTGATAATTTCTTAAACATGATTAATGATGATATCTCAATCATGATATGTTAAACCTAATGAGAACCCCAAGTATGCTATCTCTTTGAGAAATTAGGGTTTGAGAAATATAAACACTAGTTGGCTGAAATTAGGGTTTTCACCAAATAGGCTTATGTTGGGGAGGAATGAGAGAGGTATGCTAAGGAGAATGAAAATAATAGTTGAAGGCAAGGATAGCACGACCGTGGCAGCTAGCATGGCTGTTCTGGGGCATTTACTCTTCAACTGACATTTCTGTAGAATTCTGGGTAGCAGTGCACTATAATATTTTTAATTATTTAATGGAAGCTTGGAATGATATCAAATTTTAATGAAGCTTTGTAACTCAATTATACACAACATGCTAAATTCTCATAATTTTTGGAGAAGTTTTGATCTCTAAAATACACGAATTACAGTAACCTTTTTATGACAGAAAAATCTGCTGAAATAAGAAAAAGTTTAGTGAGGGGTCAATGTTCAATTGATCCAAGCAGCCCAATTGCTATATATTGTCAACCTAACACACTAGTATCTCTCATAATTCATGATTCAATCCAGAGAAACAAAATTCTAGAGAGAGAGGAGAGCAAGGGTTTTGAGAGGAGAACTTGATGGAGATGCTGACTTAGGGTTTTGCCGTCCAAGGAATGATGAAATCCTGTAAGTTTAGCTTCTTTGGATATAGTTTCTTGGTAAAGATTCTCTTAGATGTCAAGATTCTGTCTCTCCCCTGATTTGATTCGAAATCATATCAAACCACCTAATTTTCTCACACTTTCTCTCCTAATCTTCACCTCTAGGGTTTCCGAGTTGAAAGGAAGGAGAAAGTGGCGCTTTGCTAGGGTTTTGATAGGGATTTGAGATTTTTAGATGTGGGATATATTTTTAAGTTATTTTCACAGCTTAAGGTGAGTGGGTAATATAATATTTCAGTCAATTGTACTCAATTTGATAATTTTAGTTGATATTCACGATTTCTCCCAAGATGACAATAAATTAAAAGAATTGTTTTTGAATTCAGTTTATAGATTTCTAAAACCATGTCCTAACTATGATCTGAAAACGTTTATAATATGACATGAATATAAATATTCATGTATCTTGAATATAAATATTCATGTATCTTGAATATTAGAGAATTCAGAAGTTTATTGAGAATCTTCTGAAGATCTAAATTTTCAAGTTATTCGGGTGCTTGAACAATATTATAGATGGAATTCAGATTAATGGTTACATGATCTTACTTATGTGCATAGTGTATTTAATTATACATATTTGATATATGTGATTTGATATATGGACAAATAGAGTTTCTAATTTTCACAATACATGTCTAGTGAATAGCAAGTAATCAAGGATGGAAACCCAATCTAGTATGCTTTTGAAAGTGTACATATCTAACTTAGTAGTAAATGACCATTGAAATTAGTAATGTTATATTGTGGATTTTTATCTGAATATTATCCTATATGCATGTATGCTTTCTTATGAGATTCAGATTCTCTGATTCAAATACTTGTCATGAAATGCGTAAGTTATTATGTTATTGCGAGTGGAGATATATGACATGCCCTAGATAGGGATGTTATTGATGCCATGCATATATGTGTGAAATGTTGAATGAGAATACTTGTTTAGTAGACATGATATATGTTTGAATACATGAGAAATGCTATATGTGCATGAGTAAGGACTAAGAAAAGGGTAAACAATATGTTAAGAATTCAGTTCAGCATTATCAGTGAATTCAGTTCAGTAGTCTTAGTCAGTAAGATACAGAGTTAAAAGAAATCAGTCTAAGAGAAAGATATAATCAAAGTTATAGTAGTAATAGGTGCCCTGAACACCGTACATTCCCTATGGATGTCTGCACTGTAGGGAGGAAACAATTCACCCTGGCAGCGACTAGTATACGGGGATCAGAATGCACCCACAGAGCGTGCGGGGAGACGAAGCCCTTGAGGAAGTCTCCTAAGAGAAGATAGGTTACCCAACATGAACCGGAGATCCCAGTGGTAACCCCGAGGTACCAAAAGAGAGTACCAAGATGAGGTCCACAGAGTGTCTCAGACCCTCCGTCTGTGTACTCAGCCTAGAAGGAGAGGTCTAATTAACGACCAACTGTTTACCCACCTTAGTCAGACGTGACAGTTCGAGTCAAGCAGACATGGATTCAGTTCTAGGCTTAGCTTTCCGGGTTTTAAGCTAAGTCTTATACGGTGAGATCATAGTTCGATACGAGTCTTCATATGTAGAGTACACTGCATATGATCATGGCATAAGTTAAAATATGATAATATAAGTTTAAAGAGTTTCTTATAAGTAAAAGAGTTAAGAAAGATTCGAGTAAAGTTTCGTAACAATTGTTCTTTAAATGTAATATTGCCATTCCCTGTTATTTAATTGTATTATTCTAGAACTACTTAGTACAATAATTCCTGTATTTTATTAAACTTTTAAGTTAAAGTTAATGAAAGATCAGAAATAAAATAGTGAGGATTATGTTGCTCTACTTGTTTATTTCTAATGATGAAGGCTTCAATGCTATTTGTAAATTTCTGAATACCTAGTCTTTTAATATGAACTACTATCTTGTTATTATTTTAGTTATTCAAAAAGATAAATGCCTAATTCAGTGCTTTAGACTGTATTATTATTTTACTCATTCACTGAGCGAGTAGGCTCACCCCTCTACTCACAATTTTTAGGGTAACCGTGTGGAATGAAGATATCCTTGCATCAGAGTAGATCTGCCACAAGAGTTAAGTTTGAGAATAGTTAAGTTCCGTCGGTTCTTTTCACTCTAGGTCCTTGTAAAGAAATAAGAGAGAGTTGTAAATGATGATGTGTAACATTAATCCTCTTTTAGCAATATATGCCAATTAGCAAGTCTTATGTGCCTAAAAGTATGAGAAACATTATGAATGTTTATATTTGCATTTTACTGTTGAAATCAAATTAGAGAAATCAATTATTAGATTCCTTTGTAATGTTAGTGTATGTGGTTGAATGTGAGAAACAAAGTGAAGAAGAAAAAAAAGTTAAAGGTGATCGTTGTTTTACTCTTAATCCTCAATTTATGCCCTAATCCCATGATTAGTGGAAATTGTTAGATCTGGGTGTAACAACTTGGTATCAGAGCTTAGGCTGAGTTGTCAGGGACCATTAAGTTAGTAAGTTAGAGTCATAAGTGTGGCAGGTAGGAGATGTTATGATGATAACTCTTAGAAGTCTGGGTGTTTGGATACCCTCGCTCGGTATCTGAATACTTAGATTGACCAGTATCAAGATACTCTGTCTATTCTTCTCTAGGTGCCCTGGCCAGGTATGCAGAGGAAGGATAGACTAGAGAGAAACCCTAGAAATCTTAGGGTTAAGAGACCAGAAAGTAATGAAGGAGTAAGAGATTAAACTTAGAATGTGATATAACTCTTGCTTTATATTTCTTATTTGATTGGAGATCAATAGAAATGCTCTTATATGTATGAAATTAGATTATCAGCTTGTAGAATATATATTATTCGTTTATATTGTTGTGTATCATGAAGTAATTCAATAATTGTTTATATTCTTTGTATCAAGTAGACCAGAAGTTATGTTTAAATGAATTTTCCCTAAGTGGATATTCTTTCCATGTGTTTAAGATATATAGAAGTCGATTAATCCTGAGTAGCTCTTGGATTCAGGAATGTAGGCTGGGCCTTGCCCGGCTAATAGGATGCATTACTGGGATCTAATGACTCCTATTGAAGAGTAGATTCTAGATAAATTAGACCCACATCATAGTGAGAATGTACATACACTAAGATGTTGAAACATATGGAAAAGATTGGAATAGCTAAGAATCAGTTAAAACTGATATCTGAGATCCAACTTTGGGGCCTCATATGAGAAACCCTTAATTGGGAATAAAGGAACACGACATAAGGTTCAAATTAAATTTAATGATTAGTATTATATGAACTCTAAATATGAAATATGGAAAAGATATGTGAAAAGTATGTAAGGTTTAAGATAGTAAGAATCAATCATGAGAAATCGATCATATAATTGAGTATAATTCTTTTATGTACTCCAAAACAAAGGCATAATAGAAGAAAAGAGTTGAATATACAATAAGTACATAGAAGTGAAGAGTCTTCAGAAGAGTTAAAGTAAAGAGAATTAGATGAACATGTAAATCATAAGACTAGGACAAGAAACTTAGTTAAATCAAAGAGAAATGTTAGACATGATGAGCTTGATTAAGGAATGAGGGTTATGATATAATTGAGAGCACGAAATGTATACCTTTATTATAAAGTTTAATACATTCGTCCTTACTACCTTTAGATTCTAAGTCTCTATAGAACAACAAACTAGTTTCTAAAAGAAGAATCGAAGTGTAGCCAAATAAAGGAATAAGTCATACAAAGGTGGACTATATTCAGATAGGAAAAAAACTTGATTGAAAGGGATACTAAGTTTGACCCATGCATGAGCCATTTGATATAAAATGAAGGATATGTAATGTATTAAACATGAGTTGAAACTAGTAGAAAGATTATTAATTTAGAATTTCAACTTCACATTAGTAGAAGGATAAAAAGAAATATGTTCAACATGGTATACATGATCATACACATGAATAAGCAACGTGATCATAAGAGAAAAATTAGAAGTTAAAGATGACAAGTGGAAGAGTTGTATATGGTAAGAGGATTGTGGAAAGTAAGGAAGGGTTTGAAACATGATGGAGCAATATATATTATAAAGGAAAGAGGTTACGATATTCAAGCAAGTGCTAATTAGTCAAGTATCTTTGTTGTTAACCCACTAAACCTACATATGAGAAATGTATTAAGGGAATGTTTGAAAATAATAATTAAAAGTCTCAAAATCATCTTATCTTTCATATCTTCCTTAATCAGATCAATGCGGTAATGAAGTGATAAGAAAATGAATCATATATGATGCATAACCACCCTGGTAGAGACATCTAGTGAATCTAATAATGACATGTAATACGATGATGAAACCCTAGTAGGGTAAATTGAGAATGTAATCTATATGAATGGCCAAGTAAGAGAAAAGAAATTCAAGTGATAAGATAAGGAAGACTTCAGTGAAACTTGTGAGATCCAAAGTTTGAATTTCAAATGAAATGAGCAAAGTCACATCACAATAACGTCATGCTACTGATAAGGACCAAATTTGAGAATGTTTAGAGTTGTAGTAGTTCAAGGGACGTCACTAGTGATTTGACCTTGAATACTAGCATCTCTATAAAATAAGATCATGAGATTAACACTATGAGAAGTAAACTAGCACTGATAGTAATCCATGGTTTAAAGGTTGCTAATTCAAAAGGTAGATAAACAATATGGAAAAGATTTAGAGCAAAGGATAAGAAATAGATTTGAAATATAATAGGTGTGATTTGAACAAAAGGAGAAGTGCAACATGAGCAAAGTGTAATCCGAAATAAATTCTTGCAGTGATAGCAAAAATGATGAATAATCTATTCTTACCTTGTATGTTTCAATTTTAGGGATGTTTAATCTACATGATTAAAATGAGAAGGATAAGTAGCAAAAAAAAGTAAGTAGTAATGAATGAAGAGAGAGATAAGAGAAAACAATAGCTTCTGGTAATATGTGAATTTGTTTTTAGAAGTATAATTTGTTGAAGGTATATTAAGGTATGTAAATTGGTTTTACGTATGATTTCAGTGTATATGTGTAAGCAATATGTTAATTAAAGGTGTCTGATAGTTGTAGTCATTCGTACCAGTAATCCATCTTAGTATTGTACAATTGTGGTATGGTGATATGGGTTGAATGATGATGGAACAAATGGAGGGTTACCCTTAATAAGGTAATCTTACCTATTCACTCACAGTAATAGAAGGTATGATAACCGTATTGTGTTGATATGTTACCCTAATGAGGTATAGCTTGTTATACCTAGATTTAATATAACTAATTGATTGTAATTGGGTATGAATAGTCCTTGAATGACTAATACAATTGTGGAGTACTCTGTTACTGTTGTTGAAACCCTAGTATGCTATAACTCGATGGTTACACCTTGAATTATGTGTGGGTTCATACTTGAGAATAGTATGGAATGTGATGGTAATGCTTCACCTTATGCATCCATGATCCAATGGGGATGTCGTGAGTGGTGTTGTATAATTGTTATTGAATCTAGTCTACCAACTCAAGACTATTTTGCTATTTGAGTAATACAATAGTAAAATTCAAAACAACATGGTGAACTCTTTTGTGACTTAAAGGTAATACAGAACAATAGTACATATTGAGCCGTATGAATTGAGATAGCTGGATCAGATTATCAATGCTGGGGTAACACATCAAGGGTATAAAATATTGAAATGGTTGTTTATTTCTCTATCCTATGATTGACTGTGGGATAGATAATTTGTTTGTTATCGTTGAGAACTATTTCAAACATGTTGTGATTTAGTAAAGAATTAAAGGACTTAATGTTGAAAACTGCATTCAAGTATGAAATATAAGAATATAATGACATGTAAGATATCAGAAGCTTAAAATAAACCTTGAATGTACTTTTCTTTCATGTTTATGTTTCGGGGACAAAACATTTTTAAGGGGGGAAGAATTGTTATGACCGTATCTGAGCTTAATCTATAAGTTAGGGTTTATGTGGATTATTAAATTCTTTACTAGATTGATAATTTCTTAAACATGATTAATGATGATATCTCAATCATGATATGTTAAACCTAATGAGAACCCCAAGTATGCTATCTCTTTTAGAAATTAGGGTTTGAGAAATATAAACCCTAGTCAGCTGAAATTAGGGTTTTCACCAAATAGACTTATGTTGGGGAGGAATGAGAGAGGTATGTTAAGTATAATGAAAATAATAGTTGAAGGCTAGGATAGCATGGCCGTGGCAGCTAGCATGGCCGTTCTGGGGCATTTACTCTTCAACTGACATTTCTGCAGAATTCTGGATAGTAGTGTACTATTTTATTTTTATTAATATAATGGAAGCTTTGAATGATATCAAATTTTAATCGAAGCTTTGTAATTCAATTATACACAACATGATAAATTATCATAATTTTTGGAGAAGTTTTGACCTCTGAAATACACGAATTATAGTAAATTTTTTATGACAAAAAAATCTGCTAAAATAAGAAAAAGTTTAGTGAGGGGTCAATGTGCAATTGACCCAAGCAGCTCAATTGCTCTATATGGTCAACCTAAAACACTATTAGCTCTCATAATTTGTGATTCAATATATAGAAATGAAATTCTAGAGAGAGAGGAGAGCTAGGGTTTTGAGAGGATAACTTGATGGAGATGCTAACCTAGGGTTTCGCCGTCCGAGGAATGATGAAATCCTATAAGTTTAGCTTCTTTGGATATAGTTTCCTGGTGAATCTTCTCTCAGATGTCAAGATTCTGTCTCTCCCATGATTTGATTCAAAATCATATCAAACCACCTCCTTTTCTCACACTTTCTCTCCTAATCTTCATCTCTAGGGTTTCCAAGTTGAAAGGATGGAGAAAGTGGCACTTTGCTAGGGTTTTGATAGGGATTTGAGATATTCAGATGTGGGATACATTTTTAAGTTGTTTTCACAGCTTAGGGTGAGTGGGTGAAAGAATATTTCAGTCAATTGTACTCAATTTGATAATTTTAGTTTATATTCTCGATTTCTCCCTAGATGTCAATAAATGGAAAGAATTGTTTTTGAATTCAATTTATAGATTTCATCAGACCATGTCCTAACTATGATCTAAAAATGTTTATAATATGACCTGTATATAAATATTCATCTATCTTGAATATTAAAGAATTTAGAAGTTTATTGAGAATCTTCTGAAGATCTGAATTTTCAAGTTATTCGGGTGCTTGAACAACATTATAGCTGGAATCAGATTAATGCTTATATGATCTTACTTATGTGCCTAGTGTATTTAATTATACATGTTTGATATCTGTGATTTGATATATGGACAAATAGAGTTTTTGATTTTCACAATACATGTCCAGTGAATAGTAAGTAATCAAGGATGGAAACCCAATCTAGTATGCTTTTGAAAGTGTACATATCTAACTTAGTAGTAAATGGCTGATTGAAATGAGTCATGTTATATTGTGGATTTTTAGCTGAGTATTATCCTATATGCATGTATTCTTTCTTATGAGATTCAGATTCTCTAATTCAAATACTTGTCATGAAATGTGTAAGTTATTATGTTATTGCGAGTGGAGAGATATGACATGCCCTAGATAGAGATGTTATTGATGCCATGCATATATGTGTGAAATGTTGAATGAGAATACTTGTTTAGTAGACATGATATATGTTTGAATGCATGAGAAATGCTATATGTGCACGAGTAAGGAGAAACCCTAAGAAAAGGGTAAATAATATGTTAAGCATTCAATTTAGTATTATCAGTGAATTCAGTTCAGTAGTCTGAGTAGTCAGCAAGATACAGAGTTAAAAGAAATCAGTCTAAGAGAAAGATGTAATCAAAGTTTTAGTAGTAATAGGTTCCCTGAACACCATAGATTCCCTACGGATGTTTGCACTGTAGGGAGGAAATGATCCACCCTAGTAGAGACCGGTATACGGGGATCGAAACACACCCACAGAGTGTGCGGGGAGACGAAGCCCTTGAGGAAGTCTCCTAAGAGAAGATCGGTTACCGAACATGAACTGAAGATCCCGGTGGTAACCCAGAGGTACCCACAGAGCGTACCAAGATGAGGCCCACAGAGCGTCTCAGACCTTCCGCCTGTGTACTCCACCTAGAAGGAGAGGCCCAATTAAAGGCCAGCTGTTTAGTCGCCTTCGTCAAACGTGATGGTTCGAGTTAAGCAGACCTAGATTCAGTTCTAGGCTTAGCTTCCCGGGTTTTAAGCTAAGTTTTGTACGGTGAGATCGTAGTTCGCTTCGAGTCTTCATATGTAGAGTACACTACATATGATCAGGGCATAAGTTAAAATATGATAATATAAGTTTAAAGAGTTTCTTATTAGTAAAAGAGTTAAGAAAGATTCGAGTACACTTTTGTAACAATTGTTCTTTAAATTTAATATTGGCATTCCCTATTATTTAATTGTATTATTCTAGATCTTCTCAGTACGCGTAACTCATGTATTTTATTAAACTTTCAAGTTAAAGTTAATGAAAGATCAGAAATAAAATAGTGAGGATTATGTTGCTCTACTTGTTATTTCTAATGATGAAGGCTTCAATCCTATTTGTAAATTTTTGAATACCTAGTCTTTTAATATGAACTACTATCTTGTTATTATTTTAGTTATTCAAGAAAGATAAATGTCTAATTCAGTACTTTAGATTGTATTATTGTTTTACTCATTCACTCAGCGAGTAGGCTCACCCCTCTACTCACAATTTTTAGGGTAACCGTGTGGAATGAAGATATCCTTGCATCAGAGTAGATCTGCCACAAGAGTTAATTCTGAGAATAGTTAAGTTCCTTCAGTCCTTGTCACTCTAGGTCCTTGTAAAGAAATAAGAGAGAGTTGTAAATGATGATGTATAACATTAATCCTCTTTTAGCAATATATGCCAATTACCAAGTCTTATGTGCATAAAAGTATGAGAAACATTATGGATGTTTATATTTGCATTTTACTGTTGAAATCAGATTAGAGAAATCAATTACTAGATTCCCTTGTAATGTTAGTGTATGTGGTTGCATGTGAGAAACAAAGTGAAGAAGAAAAAAAAAGTTAAGGGTGATCTTTGTTTTACTCTTAATCCTCAATTTATGCCCTAATCTCATGATTAGTGGAAATTGTGAGATATGGGTGTGACAATAGTATTACCTATTCATTCATATGAATAGAAGGGATGATAACCATATTGTGTGGATATGTAACCCTAATGAGGTATAGCTTGTTATACCTAGATTTGATATAACTAAATGATGGTAATTGGGTATGAATAGTCCTTGAATGACTAATGCAATCATGGGGCACTCTCTTATTGTTGTTGAAACCCTAGTATGCTATAACCTGATAATTACATCTTGATTTATATGTGGATTCATACTTTAGAATAGCATGAAATGTGATGGTGATGCTTCACCTTATGCATCCATGATCCAATGGGGATGCCGTGAGTTAGGGTTTGGGTATAATTACTGATTAGTAACATTGATATAATTTATCATGTTGAACCTAACTCTAATGCAAATAGATGAAAATGAGTATTCATGTTTAACATCCTTATATGATGAAATGATGGTGGAATAACCTCCTTAATATGATCATAACCTTAATATATTAGTTGGTGGTTATCATAGCCGCATGGTTGATACTTTCTTATGCTAAACATGTGCATTATGACTATGATGAGGGTTAATCATATCTAGATTCCTTGCATGTTGATGTAATAAAGGAATGTTCTTAACGTTAGTATAACCGTGCTATGATTGTTTATGAATATCTCCTAGCTCGTTAATGCAATATTGTGTTGATGCAGTGTATTATTTGTAAGGATGTTGTGGAGCCTTGTTATAAGACATGCAAAGATAATGATGATCTTATAGAGAATAATATGATGGTCTTAATGACCTTTGGGCATGGTTGAGCCTTGAATGAGGTGTAATCCTCTGGTGTTGATAAGGGTTGATACCCTGTGATATTGTGAAAAGGATTTATATCCTGTGATAGTATGATGGTCTTAATGACCTTTGGGCATAGTTGAGCCCTAAATGAGGTGTAATCCTTTTATGTTGATAAGGGTTGATACCCTGTGATATTGTGAAAATGATTTATATCTTGTGATAGTATGATGACTAGTGTGGTCTCATGAATAGCAAGTGAATGGTACCATGTGATGATGAGGTGAGAAATTATGTTTCACACGTTTTATATCTTTCCAAAGTTGTGATATTTATATGCTTGCTAGAAGTGAATGAGGGTTTGTATGTCCACTTGTTTGATGCATCCTTAATTCACCCAATTGGCATAACTAATCAAGTGCAACTCTAATCATGTAGTGCCCTCTGCCATAGATCCATCTGGGTATCAGAACTTGCCCGATGGTGGAATGAGTATTCCTAAGGGAAACTCAGAGCGCATACTGATGAATATGAAGGGTGCTTGTCATCCTGAGTTCAAGTGTTTAGGGAGGATGACTGTGGTCATACCTAGCCTTCAGTTTGAGAACGGCTACGGTCGTGTCTCAGTGATTATATATGTGATGATATTGAAGGACAACTGCAGATGTACCACAAATGGTAGGATATGTGTACCCACCTCGTTTCACTAGTGCCATGATCTGTACCAAGGACGAACTAGGCTGTAGCACCTTGAGCCTTATGTGTCGCTATGGCGGACCCGTACTGACTGGGGGCGGAGAAGATCTTAGGAGTCTGACTCTTCGTAGATCTTGTATGACACTGATTTCGACTTAGCAGTGGTCAGTTAGATTTTGTGTGGTATCCTTAATTTCCTCAGGGCATAATATAAGATGTAATACAGCCGTGCAACATATTTGTTTAGGGTTATACACGATGTTTCACATTGGATGATAACCCTTGTTTTTTATCTTTACATAAAGATGATGCTTAGTGCAATTAAGAGATAGTAGATATACTTATGTTGTGGATATGCTTAAGATTGTAGATGCATACATACAGTAGCCATGCTTATGTTGATAACTATACTACTACTAATGATTATAATCATGATGCTAGATATCTCATGTTGTTAGTTATGTTTAGCATGCTAGCCATGCTTTTGTTACTAGAGATACATATACTGCTAATCATGCTTATGCAGATAGTTGTGGTTATGTAGTTATCTCTTCTTATTATGTTAATATGTTTGACCTATTAGACATGCTAATGTTGTTAGCTATGCTTATGTGGCTAGACTTATTCATAACAGTAGAGATTCTATGTTACTAGACTTGCTAATGATGCTAGATACGCATATGCTACTGAATTGCTTATATTGTCAACAAGATAAAGGGTGATAATCTGGCTAATGATGATAATTATTATCAGCTCCTTTACGTATTCTGTCAACCATGCCTACTATTGATCCTATTTGTTATATCTAATAAAACTTCTTAAATTGTTTAATTACTTAAAATGTTGTAATCAATAAGCATTGTTGGAGGTTATATCTCTTATTGGGACATGGGTCTCACCCTTGTGGTTCGTCACATTCTTTTTTTAGGTAATCGGAAGTGATGAAAACAAACATGTGGTAGCAAAGAGGAGCTATATTAATGAATCTTTAAGAAAGTTAATTAGATGTCTAGTGTGTCCTGAAGGCGTCCCTGTACTCTCAGATCTGGGCAGAAAAAGTTTGTATATGGTGTTTCAAACGAATCAGACTTTTGTCAGCATATTAATGCTTATTTGTGTGGCTCATGTGAATATTTTTCTCCTATATATATATGTTTTGGCTAAGGAAATAGAACAATTTTATCAAAATTTTGGCATAGTTTTGATAAAAGAAAGATGTTGGGCTCTTATGCAAATGTTTCTGAGCAGGTGCTGACGTTGAAATCGGTTTTAATTTACCCTTATTTTTGGATATGTGATTAATTAGTGATCCATTGTGCTTTATGTTTTGAGTAATCTTGTTTAGTGTAACTGGTTCTCACAAATTTTCTATGCTATAAAATCCCACATCATAAGACCAAAACATTCTGGTGCAATAGCAAGAAGGAGTTGCACCTAGTTGGACATGGTACGATCTATGAGGATTTTAGCTAATCTTCTAACTTCCTTGTAGGGATATGGTTTATAATTGCAACATTTACACTTAACCATGCACCTTATGAATTTGTTGTCAAGGAATCATATGAGATATGGAGTGGGATATGTCTCAAAATTCTTGTATGAAGATTCAGGCATGTGATTTTCTGTCAAAACACATATTTATGAGAAGTTTGGACATAAATTAGATAAATTTTACTTTTTGAATTCCCTCAGACAACTTTGAGATGATAACTTTATATTCCATCTAACAAGAAAGTGATTGTTTCTAGAGTTATTTTATTCTTTGAATATACTTTTGTTTACAAAGGAAATAGTGGGAAAAAATAGATATCAAATAAGTTCAAAACTAAAAAGTCAAAATTGAACATAAGGAGGTAGAGGAGGAACAAGGAGAATAACAAGCTATGGTCAAATATCAAATTCCTTATTTAGTACACCAACCTTACTGGTATAGTAGGTCATGTATGGATCTAGAGAGACTAGGATATGTTGTGAATCGATTATATGATTGGTTGGACATGAATGATGTGGAGCCAATATCCTACAATAGGCTATTTAGGGACCAAATTCTAAGAAATCGCTTGAGGCCACAAAATCTGAGATGAAGTCCATGCACACAAAGGTATAGACCTTGGTGGATCCACTTGAAGGGGAAAAACCCATAGGGCATCTTCAAAAATAATATTGGTGTATATGGTAATTTACAATCCATAAAGGGGGATTGATTTTAAAAGTTTTCAAACAATTTTAAGGTGTTGACTATGAAAAAAGTTTTTTACCAGCTGCCATGGTTAAACCTGTCAAGATCATGCTCATCATTGTATCTTATTATGACTCTGAAATATGGAACATATACATCAAAACCACATTATGGATGGGAAACTTCTTTCAGACATGAACATGGCACAAAGTGAAGATTTTATCACTCCAAATGAAGCCAAAAAAGTCTTTAAACTACAAAAGTCAATCTATAGATATAAGCAAGCATCTTGAAGAGGTAATCCTTATTTTTATGAATTAATAAAGAGTTTGGCTTTATAAAAAATAAAGATGAACATTATGTTTAAAATAAGGCTAGTGACAGTGTAATTGTATTCCTCATATTGTATGTTGAAGACATACTATATATGGAGCAAGACATACATTATATACATTTGTTTAAGATTTTTTGGGGAATACCTTCTTTATGAAGTTTTGGCAATCAGTTCTATGTTATTATAGGATTGCAACAATTTTCATTTTGATAGTTCTATCTTTTAGAATTTTTTTGAGTTCTAAGACACAATTATGGTTCATGGTTGATCTATCTACTACTTACTCATTGCATTAAAAAAAAGTATTTACACAATATCAAATCAATGTTGTTGATCCCTGAATGAAAGCACTTTCTCAACATAAGCATAATGGTGGTCATTTTATATCATTAAATCAGATTCATGAGTGATTGGATCCAGTGCAAGTGGGAATTTATTGTTGTGCATGCCATGAGATCTAGTCACATGGTGATTGTAATGGGATACTCTTTACATAATTTGATTACAATAAAGACATAATTTATTATGTTTGTTTAATATGAGATAATGATTACATATAATAATATGCTAAGTATATTTGACTCAATGACATGGTTTTGGGTTGAGGACCCAAACATGCAATCAGATGTATACTTAGAGAATTCAATCTTGTTATGTCCCTATCCAAATACTAATGTTGAATTTATATTGACAATAATAATACATAAGACTACTGTATGTGTTGACTGATGACTACATATCATTATCCATGATATTTGTAACATCCCTGACCTGGGTTATGAACTAACCCTAGGTGTTTTGCTTAATTATGTAATTAGAAACTTGTGATTACCTTTTGGTATGTAATTAAAGCTTCTGAGGAACATATATTTCTATTTCTGCCCTTTTTGAACAATGTTGTAATATTGTTTTGGCTAATAGGGACCTATGTGCAAATTACCCAATTAGTGGGGTTAACTTGCAATTGTACATGTTTAGATGTTCCTCTGGTGTTGAGACATCATAAGAATGAATATGATGAAGTGTTATGGATTCTCCAAGCTTGGGCACCAAGATGCAGCTTGTGGAGAAATCCTTGTGCTTTAAAACCCTAGTTTTGGAGTAAAGTGCAATTTACCCAAAACCTGGGATGCAACATGTAAAATATACCTTCTAGAGTATATTTCATGACTCTTGATATCAATTAGAGTAAAAGTGATGAAGAGGGCGCTTCATTTGAATAATCAAATAAAAAGGAAAAACCCTTGTAATTAAATAATCAAGTTGTAAGTAAAATGACTCCTTTTATGGGTGCAACTTAGTAGGATGTTTGGCTTCCTTTCCTCTAGACCTTGGTTTAAGAAGAAATTTTGCTTAAGAAAAGAAGGAGGGACGTTCCCATAAGGAGATAAGGACCTAGTTGAGAAATGAGGATAAAAGTTGTCCTTATCTTGCAAAACATGCCCAAAGTATATATACACCTTTCTTTACTTAGCAAGGATCGTTTCCTTCACTTCCCTTCTTATCTTCTTGCTTGGACCGACTAAGGGAAGAGCTCTGGAGAAGGGGAGAACGGCTAAGTAAAGTTAGGTAAGCTTTGGTTGCCTTTTAGCTCGGATTCATGGAGGAATTCATGATACAAAGTTGGTTTGCTAGCTTTTCTTATCTAGTTCTTCTTTCTAGCCATCCTTTCCTACCAATTCTTGAGGAAGCAACCTTGGAAGACCTGTGGAGCTCAAGACACCATTAAAGCTTTGAAGCTTGGAGATCTAGAGCTGAATCTAAGGTGGGTTTTATAACTCTAAACCTTAAAACTTTGTTATGCATCTTCTTTCTATGCAATCGTTGCTTGCTCTTCCTTCTTCCACTCTTCTACAAGTTCTTGCAATCAAAACCGTGAAGAACAGACCATGATCTTGTGGTAGAAGAAGGTGGGCATTAATACCAATGTTGCTTTATCAAACGGTTTCCACCTTGTGCCCAAACGGTTTGCAAAACCGTTTGGAAGCAAACGGTTTCAAAACCATTTGGTGGCAAACAGTTTCACAAGACCGTTTAGATTCAAACGGTCTCCAAGACCGTTTGGATGGTTTGACCCAACATTGACCGTTTGGGGGTCTTCTGGACACATTATGAACTAATCACCCTCCAGGAATCATTAACTAATTGCAAGTAAATCTCAAGTTGAAGGCACTTTAATCACCTAAACCCTAATCGGGTTCATTGCTGATTTCAATGGACCAATTATGTTGAAGTTTGGGTTGAGTGGCCCAAACGGTTTCAAAACCGTTTGGGGATCACCCAAACGGTCTCAAGACCGTCTGGTGATCACCCAAGACCGTTTAGAGGTCTAGGGTCAAGTAGGGTTAATCAATTGAAGGTCCAATCATAATAGGTTGTTGAAACAATCAAAGTGCTGATTTGGTGACCTAATTAGGGTTCAACCCTTAAGTAATTGACTTAGTTTTTGATGAGACTTTGGGAAAACGGTCTCAAGACCGTTTGGAGGATGTCCAAATGATCCCAAGACCGTTTGGGGTCAGGTCATGGCCCAATTCGGTGATGGTTCAATGGGTTCAACTTCAATTAGACTCATGTTGATGTATGTTGAAGGTTGATCGATTCCAACCCTAATCCAATTAATCCAAACCCTAATTGGTGACCATTTGAGGGTCAATTAAGTGTCAAATCAGTAAAGGATTAACCTAATTGGTTCAATTGATAAGTGGTTAACAAGTACAATATCAATTGAAGGGTTCAACATTGAAAACCCTAACTCAATTGCAAGTGTTGATGCACTTTTGGGTCCATACGGTTTTGAGGTGTTTGGACCAAACGGTCTCAAGACCGTTTGGGACCAAACGGTTTCAAAAGCGTTTGGATTCATGCGGTTTCAAAACCGTTTATGGTCATGCGGTTTCAAGGCTGATTTGCTCAAACGGTTTCAAAGTCAAACTTGACCAAACGGTCAACGTGACCAAACGGTCTTCACCTCACCTAGGGAAAACGGTCTTGAGCATGAATTTGTTCATGCGGTCTTGAAAGTCAAAGGTACCAAACGGTCAACCATTCCATGCGGTTTCAAAACCGTTTGGAGGTTGAAAGTGCAAAACCGTTTGGAGTCTTTTAAGGTCAAGAATGCTTAATGCTTTAAGGGCTTAGATGGTTCAATGGTTGATTAACCTAAACCCTAATGATACCTAAAGACATTAAGGGAATAAGTAATTAGTTGGTTGATGCATGTTATGATCAATGGTGAACATTACTAAGGTACCCTTGATGGGTTTAAGCAGTCAACACCCATTGATCAAGTAAATCCTAATGAACATAGTAGTGATGACACGATTTAGGTTATCAAGGTTGATTTGACCTAACCTAATCAAGAGTAATTTAAACATCATCTAGTAGTAAGAGGAGAGAGAAGACTCCTAATATGAATGAGAATCAAGTAAAATACCTCCAATATGTATGAATGCACACAATTAGGGTATGATCCTTCATAGTGAGATCATGAAACCCTAATTATGGTGATTAATGAATCTTAATCTAATTTGAAGGCATTAATGAAAGTAACCTTCATACATGATGATTGTATGACTTCAATTCACTGTGAAGTGAATAGTAAACCCTAATTCTAGGGTAATAACATGTAATATGAATAGTAAACCCTAATCTAGGGTGATATGATGAAATCAAGAGTAAACCCTAATTCTGGGTTATGCTTTTAAGCATGAAACTTCATGATTGAAGTATGAAATAGAGAATCACTGTTCCTAATTAAGATAAAGGGATTGAACAACCCTAATTGAATTGAATAGGGAAACTTAGCCTTATTGAAGGTATGATGGTACAAATCTTGAATTGAAAGATTATCTTTGCTTTATAAATTGCCTTTGTCATATACATTGACCATGCAGGTTCTTATAAAGAAGTGATCATAGCCAGGTAAGGGT
The DNA here is from genome assembly GCA_963693085.1 of Alisma plantago-aquatica. Classification (NCBI taxonomy): domain Eukaryota; kingdom Viridiplantae; phylum Streptophyta; class Magnoliopsida; order Alismatales; family Alismataceae; genus Alisma; species Alisma plantago-aquatica. Next base: position 1,262,318,769 of record OY856412.1, read on the forward strand.
TATGATGTTTTATTCATTGAAAGCATGTTATAAGCTTTATGAATAGTGACATACTATGTTGCCTGGTTTAAGAGGCAATATATGAGACTGACAGGCTGTAAGAGCCATGAGTAATTACATTGTTACAATCAAGGTCATGCTGATAGATGACTTATGATGAACAAAGAGTTTGAATACCCCTATTCTTGAATCATAGTGATGAGATGATTAAGAAATGATATACATATGATAACTAATGTGAGTTAAACTTGATACATTTAGTATTCTTTCTTAATAGCTGTTGTTTTAATGATTAATGATTGAAAACATGCCTGATGTCAAAAGAATGCTATAATGTACTTAAATAATCAAGTCTAATCATATCATGTAGAGCCCTGATCATAGATCCATCATTGTCAGTAGTTTAATGATGGTGAAACAGGTTTTCCTAAGGGAACTCCTGGAGAACATACTTTTGAGTATGTTGGGGTTATGGACGCGAATATCCTTACGTCCTAATGTAGGAATTGATGTAGGATGTACTTTAATCCATCAATCCTTCATTATGTGTTTATGCCAGGGTGATGTTTCACTAATCTCCCGAGGGAACCTTTAATGCCGCATCGATGAGAGATAAGCAAGAAATCCCTCGATGGCGAAGAGAGTACAGAATGCCACTGTGACTCTAATAGCGAAGTTACCAGAATATCCTGGAAAGCTATTGTAGCAGAGACATGAGATGTCCTGCATGTTGATCCTCACACTGACTGAGGCAGATGAGGTCATAAGAATCCGGCTCTTTTGATGACCTATGTATGATACCGATGTGATTTAGTAATGATCGGTTGGAGTATGAGCGGTATACCTCATCTCCGCAGGGCATAATAATGTTTGAAAAACATAATCAGCCATGTAGTATAACTTCTTAGGTTGACCTACGAGAAACAATAATTGATGTTACATTGTTTATAATATTCTAGTCATGTAATTAGTATACATGTTCTTCATTGAAATAATTGTTTAAGTAAATTTTGCTTTACTTAATGCTAAGCCTGCTGTTGAATGTTTTAAGTTAATTTGCTTATGTTATTCCTTTATTGCTATAACAAAGCTTCTGGCGGAGAGTTATAACTCTCGCTGGGACAATTATCCAAATTGTCTCACCCCCGTGGGATTCGACTTTTTAGGTGGACGTCGAGGACGGAGAAACCCATCTGAGGATGAGCAGTATCAGTAGCAGCAACAACACCAGGGGCAGCAGTGAATCTTAGGTGGAGATACTGACTGTCAAGTCTTATAGATAGTATGTCTTATGTCGTCTCTGCACTCTCAGGTCCTAGGAGTCAGTAGGTCTGAGGTTTTTGGCTTAATGCCTCGAGATTTTGTATCTGGCCTTGTACAGATAACATGGCAATGGATGTATGTAATCACTCAAGATGTGATTTCACAGAGATGTAATGTCAAACAATGATGTAAACAATTTACCTTGTTTTCTTATAAAAGAGTTTTATGGTTTAAAGATCTCTTTCCAAAAAGTTTTAAATATTTAGTAATTTTTCATAATTCCGCTGCTAATCAATCGCTTCCGCTGAGTTTATCTCGTGATTTACAAGTCGAGTCGCCACAATATTAGACATAATGTCAAGCGTATAGGTACATGTTTGGGAAGTGTAATTGACATACCTACCTTGAAATTGATATACGGAAGTCATTAAATGCCATTCACAATCATATCTTAACGTGACAGTGGTGGTTGTGATCCTTAGATCTGAAGTCACTAAAATGATCACGTGTTGTTGAATGTACTTTAACACTCTACATGACTTTGAATAAGATTTTCCCTATTGATAGTGATTTGGTGCACTATAACACATGGATTTTTGTGAGTTATGTAAATGGAATTTTCCATACTATTGAAGTGATACCATGACCACTTGATTAGTGAGACTATAAAATATATGGATATGCTCATGCGAGCATATATTCGATATTGACCTCTGTAAATCCAAATAGTATATTGTAGATAAATATAAATTGAGTAGTAAGATGATGATGATATAAAGTATTATATTTAGTGAAGAAATATATGGAAAGGGATTATATGGTCATGAACATGGGTCACTTAAAGGTTGAAGTTGTTATACAACTTATTCCAATTACTTAGATAACAACAATGTGTTTCTAGATACCAGTCATTACTTATGAGGTCATTGACATCAGTGCCAACGTAATGCGGGGTCACACACATAGTATGCACAAGGGCATGTAAGTTCAACATTACAATCATAATTACAGTGATTTTGAATAATGAATAGGCTGAAAATCGATATAAGCAATCCAATGATATGTCAGTTGATCAAATGACGTTTGATAAAATTGATAGGTTGGTTGAATGTTAATTGATTAGATGATTATCAATCTGGTAATGTACCAAAAAAATAACTAAATATCAACTGATCGATTAATAAATGGATAGGAAAGTTTGTAGAAGTATCAAATGATTTTTTGAAGTGTTCAATTGTAAGGACCCTGACCTCCGTTTAGGGTTTACCCTGTTTTCTTTGCTTAACCCTGGTGCTTTGTTGCTTGCTAATCACCTTTAGTGGTGATTAGGGTTCGGTTGTGTTTTGTTGAGAGTTGGAGGGGCTACTTGCAATTAACCCAAGTCTAGGGTTTGTGGGCAATTTTGTCACCTTATGTGGTGTTCTTCCCTCTCCTTGCTTCCTCTAGGGTTGAGAGGAAGAGTTGGGCTTGTTGCTTGAGTTCCTTTGGGCTGGTTGAGCTTGTTGGGCCTTGTTGAGTGTTGCCTTTCCTTCTTTGAGCCCTGTGTCGCGAAGGGGGTGGCTGTGTCGCCCAGGGTTGTGTCGCCCTAGAGGTGTGTCGCCCAGGTGTGTCGGCCGTGTTGGGTGAGTGTGTCGCCCATGACCTTTGACCAAGCTTTGACCTCGTTTGTGTCACCCCTAGTGGACACTTGGTTCTTGATGCTTGCATGTGGCAATGACCTTGGACAAGTGTTTAGGGCTTGCTAGAATGGTGGCTCGTGCACTAGGACAAGTGTCCCTAGGTAGGCGACACCTTGCTTGGATCTACCTTGTTTTCTCCTCCATCCCCTTCTATATATGTGTTTCCTTTCCCTTGCTAAGGATCCCTTTAGTTCCTTAGTTTCTTCTCCACCTTGGTGCACGACACACTCCCTTCCTTGCAAGTTGGTGGCCGATACCCTTGGAGGAGCTAGCTTGGTGGCCGATATCCTTGGAGTCTCCTTCTTCCTTTCTTGGTGGTGCTTGGAGCTAGGAGCTTGGAGCTTGCTTAAGGCGGGTTACATAACTCCTAACCCTAACTACACTACCATCTTCTATGTTCTTGTTCTTGTTGTCTATGATCGGCTATGTTGTTGTTAGTTTGAGTTCTTTGCTTAGTTGTACCATGTTGGCCGAACCTATGATCTAGGGTTTCTTGGTGAGCAATACTCCTTTCTCTCCTTGGTCTAGAGGAGTGAGTTTGAGCTTCTAGTAGCATGGGCAATACCCCTCTCTCGTTTAAGTTGAGAGGTGAGCTTGTGTTCTAGTTGCTTGAGAAACACCCTCCTCTCACCATGGACTTGAAGGGTGAGCTTGGTGATAGTTGTGAACCTTGCTAGAGTTTTGCCTTGTGTTGCCCAATAGGTGATAGGTGGTGTGCAAGACCCCTCTCTCTTAGTTGATTGAGGTGAGCCATCTCCTTGATCCTTTAGGGTTTTGGTAACCTTGTGCTTGAGGTTGGTGATGATCTTGTGAGTTACACCTTGGTCATTATGAGCTTGGGGAGGTGCTGCCCGACAACCCTCTTGACCTAACACCTTGAACGACACATGTGTGATGGTGATGGACGATACCCCTGGTCTCTGTGACAGGCGTCACACTACCTCTTTGTCTTGTGATGGCCGTTAGGCCCTGGGTTAGTTGGTTGGACGATAGGTCCCTTGGTGGTAGTTTGAGTTACACACCGGATCTAGATGCTGCTGGTTGTCGTTGTACTCTTTAGATAGGCATGGCTAGTAGTGTTGTGACGGGCGTTGCACGTTGCTTTGCTGCAGACACAGGCCTTGCCCGATAGGCTTGGGTGCACGATACCCCGTTGCACGACAAGCACCTTGAGCCGACGCTGCGTTGCAGAATGCCCTTCTTGTGTCGGCCGTTATGAGTGGGCGATAGGGTGAGCCCTGCCCGATACAGCTTATAGTGAGGGTTTGTGATGCTTTAGTGAGGGTTCTGCCCCCCATATAAATCGATATACTGAATGGTAATTACTATAGTAAAGCTTGTTTATGTAACGCGCATATCTTTACACATGAATATCTGTATAAAGCTGAGGTAATGATAAAGCATGTATAATGCCTTGCTTAGTGATGTGCCTTGTTCTTATGATCATAAGTTGAAGTATGATTGATTTAGTATAAAATCATTAATGTCACCCTATACCGATAGCATGGTCATTCTATTAAAGCCCATGATTGTTGTTACTAACCATGCAGGTGATGCATAGCCAAGTAAAAGGGCTATGAGGTATATGTATATGTTGAGTAACTCTGCTGTGATTGTTACTCTGGATGTTGAAATAATCTGTATAATGTACATGACTACAACACGGGGGATTGCTACCCCATGATGATGATGTAAGCCTTGAGAGGCAGTGGCACTATGTGATGAGGGATTGAAATCCCATGGTATGTGATGATCCTTGAGATGGATCTAGATGATTGGCAAGAGGCCAAGTGATAACATGTAATATGGATCCTTGTGATGGATCAGGATGATGTTGATTACATACTGCTGAGTTTCATACTGTTTATTTTGTTATAGTTTACATGTTATATACTTTGGTTGAATCTTGCAATCCATATAAAAGATACTAATTAATCACAGTGGAATATGTCAAGTAGTTGCCCTGGCCATAGATCCATCATCGTTAGGAGCTGGTGATGGTGAAACGGGTTCTCCTACGGGTTAACCCGGAGCGCATATTGTTGAATATGCGAGGTTGCTCCTAGCCTAAAGTGAGGAGGTAAGAGTGCAACTTCGGTTGTAGACTCCAGGGTGCGGATTCAGGCCCGTAGCCCAAGTGTGATAAGAGCATGGTGAACAGGCCCATGGCTCAGGATATGTGGTATGAGGAGCATGAATGCGTTCATGGCTCAGAGCACGGTGAACAGGCCCGTGGCTCAGTTTCAGTAGCACCGAGACCTGTACCGAGGCGGGCTAGGCAGAGGGTAGCCTGACCCTGTGGCTGAGGCCACTTCAGCATGAGACTGCGGTCCTTCTTGTGTTGTACTCGTGCACTGACCACGAGGTGGGAGGTCATGGAGTCCGGCTCTTCCATTGACCTTGTATGGCACCGGCTCTGGGTTTCGCAGCCGTCAGTTGGATCTGAGCGGTACGGCTCACTTCCTCAGGGCATAATAATACGTAATCCAACCGCTTAGTATTTGTTGCTTAAGACAAACATGAAACATTGGTTGAGGCCTTGTTTGTGTAGTTAATCTCGTTATATCTTGCAGTTGCTTATATGTTTCTCATATGTGGTAATACCTTATATATCTTATCTTGTTAATCATGTTCCATAAGGAAATACCTTGGTATGTGCCTTCCATACAGTCTGGTAAGAATGGCTTGTTTATATAGACTGCTCTTGTTATACCTCTTATCAGTTATCTGCTTTATCTTTCTGAGGTTTTGTAGTTTCGACGGGGAGTTATGTTTCTCGCTGGGACTGTGTGTCTCACCCCGCTGGTTTACACCCTTTTTAGGTGGTCGAGCTAGGCGTGGTGGTGGTCGTGGAGTTGCGGCCGAGCAGCAAGAAGAGCAGTAGAAGGCAAGCGATGGATATGCTGTTGTTTTGGATGTTTTGCAGTAGAGTCTTAGAGTCATCCATGTACTCTCAGGTCCTTGGAGGTGTTTTGACGTTGTTTCATGATGTATAGTTGTTGATCCTTTATATATCCTACTACTGGCCGGATGTGGGCCTTTATGTATGTATAAACAGGTGATGAACTCATGTCATGACAAGACAGCTGTTGCTCTAAGCTGTGGACACGTATCGAGGCTTGTATATGTTTATATAACCTGTTTCCTTGCAGGATGTGGACTGGAATGTAATAGTTTCTCAATTTATCTGCTTTCCGCAATCGGTTTTAATTACCCATGTTTTTGATAATCTGTGGTTATGGTGATTTCCGCACGTTTTTGAATGACACCTCGCTGTCTGTGTGATAGTGGGATGTGTTGTCACAAGTTTTGGTATCAGAGCTCTAGGTTCGCTGAGTCTACATGGATTTAGGACTAGGTTGTGTCTGTTCTTATGAGTTTTCTAGATTTTCTCACAATCATCTTCTGCCCTTAGAGGAAGAAAAGCCAAGATGTCTGGAAACCATGAAGAACATGCTCCTGAGCATAGTGATGTTGCATCAGTTGATGGAGCTATAGGGCAGGCACATGAAGATCGGGTGCCTGAGGTCCTCCAACCTAACCCAGCCATTCTTGAACACCCTGCCTACCAACAGCTTATGGGACAGATGATGGCTACGATGAATCTCATGGTTGAGCGATTGCCAGTGCCTCCTCCGAGAGCACAGGCTCCCCATGGTGAAGCATTGGGTATTGGGAAGACCTTCGAGCGGCTTCGCCGAGTCGGAGCTTTGGATTATGCTGGAACGGCTAATCCAACGGATGCAGATCTGTGGCTAACAAGTCTTGAGAAGGCTTTTCGGATCCTCGACATCCCCGAAGCAGACAAAGTAAAGCACGCTGTCTACCTTGTGAAAGGTAGTAATGGTCACTGGTGGACCATCGAGGAAGAGAAGCGACCTGGTGAGGTGATCTGTTGGGAGGTTTTCCGGTGTGAGTTCGTCAATAGATCCTTCCTGAAGACGTATCTAGATGAGAAGATCAGTCAGTTTGAGAGCCTGCGACAAGGAACGATGAACATCACCGAGTACGAGGCCAAGTTCATGGATCTGTTGAGGTTTTGTCCTCACATGGCGGAGACAGATGAAGAGTGAATCAGACGTTTCGAGAAAGGTCTAAGTTCTGAGCTGACAACACCTGTGTCTGTGTTGGAGAACAGAGAGCGGTTTTCTACATTTGTAGAATCCGTCCGAAGGATCGAACGATCAGTAAGGGAGAAGAGAGAGTCTATGGCTAAGAAGAGACCTGCTCAGTTCCAGGGACAGAGGTTTGGTGGCTTCAAGAAGCCAAGGTTTGCGGCACCATCAGTAATGAGAGGTTCCAGTGTACCGTCTCAGTGGTCTCTGAGTAAGGGGAGAGGTTATGTTTCTTCACCGTTGAAGGCATACAGTACAACTTCTGTGGCAGTGATAGGGCCAGCTAGGCCACGGTTTGAAGACAGGTCATGCCATCTTTGTGGACAGATCGGGCATTTTAGGCTCAATTGCCCGAATAGAGATGTTGAAGTGACGCAGCAACCGAGGCAGAATCAACAAGGATCTGACAGACAGCAGCCCAGTGGTAGCAGAGGGCGAGGACGCGGTCAAGCGTCACAAGCTGGATCGTCTGCTCAAGGAAGCAGAGGACGTGGACAGCAAGCAACGGCTCGATTCTATGCTATGAGTCAGTCGGAGGCGATAGTCAACCCATGAGTGGTGACAGGTCAGATGGAGTTATTTCATTCTGATATGTCTTCTTCTTGCTTTATCTCTGTTCTGGTTGACCCGGGTGCTACACACTCTTTTATCGCCTATAGTATGCTTGAGAACTGTCGTTTACCTGTTAGCTGTAAGAAAGATAATTTATTGTTAGAAACCCCTCTTGCTGGTTCCTCGATGCTTCGAGAAGAGTGTCCATCTTGTGTCTTATCTTTTTCGGGACACTGTATACAAGTGGATCTTATACCACTTGATATGCGTGGTTTTGAAGTTATCCTTGGGATGGATACCTTAGAGAAGTATAAGGTGGTTTTGGACTGTGGTTCCAAGCAGGCAGTGTTTGATGATGATGGAGAGAAGTCGATCTTCCAGGGTGATAGGAAGATTCTTCTGACGTGTCTGGTATCAGCTATGGTGGCAGAGAAGTTTCTACGAAAAGGATGTGAGGCGTTCTTAGCTCATGTTGTGGATACTATTATAGATACCAAGGAGAAAGGTCTTAGCCTTGAAGAGGTGGCAGTTGTCCAAGAGTTTGCATATGTGTTTCCTGAAGAGTTCCCTGGTGTTCCACCGCCCCGAGAGATTGATTTCGAGATCAATCTGGTTCCAAGAACACAGCCAGTTGCACAGACACCGTACAGGATGGCTCCAGTGGAGATGGAAGAGCTTAAGAAGCAGTTGCAAGAGTTGCTAGACAAAGGTTTTATCCGACCGAGCACGTCGCCTTGGGGTGCTCCAGTGTTGTTCGTCAAGAAGAAAGATGGATCGATGCGATTGTGTATAGATTACTGGAAGTTGAACAAGGTCACGATCAAGAACAAGTACCCGTTACCGAGGATAGATGATCTGTTCGATCAGTTGTGTGGTGCTACAGTGTTTTCAAAGATCGATCTACGGTCCGGATATCATCTGTTGAGGATTAAGGCGGATGACATACCAAAGTCAGCTTTTAGGACGAGGTATGGTCACTTCGAGTTTGTGGTTATGTCGTTTGGGCTAACCAATGCACCTGCTGCTTTCATGGACTTGATGAACAGAGTGTTCCGTCTGTTCCCAGATCAATTTGTTGTAGTCTTTATAGATGACATCTTGATCTACAGTCGGGACAGGCAAGAGCATGAGCAACATCTTCGACGAGCGTTGACTCTTCTTCGCCAACATCAGTTGTATGCCAAGTTCAGTAAGTGTGAGTTCTGGTTGGAAGAAGTGACTTTCTTGGGTCATGTGATATCTGCAGAAGGAGTCAAAGTAGACCCGAAGAAGGTAGAGTCCGTTGCAGATTGGGAGCAACCGAAGACGCCAACAGAAGTTCGTAGTTTTCTGGGTTTAGCAGGATACTACCGGAGGTTTATCAAGGACTTCAGTGCGATTGCGTTGCCAATGACGAAGTTGACTAGAAAGGACGTACCTTTTGTCTGGGATGATCGATGTCAGCAAGCTTTCCAGAGTCTGAAGGAGAAGCTGACCAGTGCCCCAGTGTTAATCCTACCAGAGCCTGGGAAGGGCTATGTTGTTTTCTGTGATGCTTCCAAGAAAGGTTTAGGTTGTGTGCTAATGCAGGAAGATCATGTGGTTTCTTTTGCTTCGCGACAGCTTAAGAAACACGAGGAGAATTATCCGACTCATGATCTAGAGTTGGCGGCAGTGGTTCATGCGTTAAAGATTTGGAGACACTATCTTTATGGGGAAGTGTGTCAGATCTTTACGGATCATAAGAATCTGAAGTACATCTTTTCGCAGCATGAGTTGAACATGCGACAACGTCGATGGATGGAGTTAATCAATGACTACGACTGCACTATCGAGTATCATCCTGGTAAGGTGAATGTGGTAGCTGATGCGCTTAGCCAAAAGTCTTCTTCTTCTTCCAAGAAGGCACAGTTGAGTTCCTTGGTATGCCATAGGCGGGATATGTTTGTTTCCTTGCGGCAGATGAATGTGCAGATGGAAGTTTCCTTGTTAGCTGGACTTTTAGCACAGATGCAAGTCAAGCCTACGCTGAGACAGCAGATCAAAGAGGCATATCAGACAAATGATGCGGTACAGTTGATCAGATCAGAGTTTGGCAGCGAAAAGCGTGATGGGTTCCATGAGTCTGAGGATGGACTAGTCTGCTATAATGATAGGATGGTGGTCCCCAATGCTGATGATCTGAGGAAGTTAGTACTCGAGGAAGCACACACGTCGATGTATGTTATGCATCCAGGAGTCACCAAGATGTATCATAGTCTGAAGGACTTGTATTGGTGGCCCAGTTTGAAGAATGATGTAGCTGAGTTCGTGGCTAGATGTGCAGTTTGTCAGCAAGTGAAGGCTGAGCATCAGAAGCCGGCAGGTACGTTGCAACCCTTGCCGATACCGCAGTGGAAATGGGATCATATAACCATGGATTTCGTAGTTGGTCTACCCAGGACAACTAGGAATCATGATTCCATTTGGGTGATAGTGGACAGATTGACGAAGTCTGCCCATTTCATACCTGTAAAGACAATGTATACAGCCGAAAAGCTCGCTCGAGTGTATGTGGATGAGATAGTACGTTTGCATGGTGTGCCAGCGACGATAATTTCTGACAGAGGTCCTCAGTTCACGAGTCGTTTCTGGGAACAGTTGCAGAGAGCGTTGGGAACGCAGTTGAGGTTCAGTACCGCCTTCCACCCACAGACAGATGGACAGTCTGAGAGGACTATTCAGATTTTGGAGGATCTCCTTCGAGCTTGTGTTTTGTAGTTCCTAGGCAGTTGGGACGTACATCTCAGTCTGATAGAGTTTGCTTACAACAACAGTTATCAGCGGAGCATTGATATGGCTCCTTATGAGGCCTTGTATGGAAGGAAGTGCAGATCTCCTTTGTGTTGGTATGAGTCTGGAGAATATCAACTTTTGGGTCCTGAGTTAGTGCAGCAAACGACAGAAAAGATTAAGGTAATACATCAACAGTTGAAAGTGGCACAGGACAGACAGAAGTCTTATGCAGACAATCGTCGACGACCTTTGGAGTTCCAGGTAGGAGACAAAGTGTATCTTAAAGTTTCACCGTGGAAAGGAGTGCTAAGGTTTGGCCGGAAGGGTAAGATAGTACCCAGATATATGGGACCTTACCCAGTCATAGCATGTGTTGGCAAGGTAGCTTACGAGTTAGAGTTACCTCCAGAGTTGCACAGGTTACATCCAGTGTTCCATGTCAGTATTCTGAACAAAAGTCACCCAGATTCAGGAATAGTGATACAACCAGTTGAAGTTGAGCTTGATGAAGATGTGACCTACGAGGAAGGTCCCGTGGCGATCCTTAACAGAAGAGTTAAGAAGCTAAAGAGGAAAGATCTGGTTCTTGTGAAGGTTCTTTGGCATCATCGTGGCATTGAGGAAGCCACGTGGGAGCTTGAGGAAGAGATGAGGAGGAAGTATCCCTCACTTTTCTCTCCGGATTTCGGGGACGAAATCCCTTTGTAGGGGGTTAGTTTGTAAGGACCCTGACCTCCGTTTAGGGTTTACCCTATTTGCTTTGCTTAACCCTGGTGCTTTGTTGCTTGCTAATCACCTTTAGTGGTGATTAGGGTTCGGTTGTGTTTTGTTGAGAGTTGGAGGGGCTACTTGCAATTAACCCAAGTCTATGGTTTGTGGGAAATTTTGTCACCTTATGTGGTGTTCCTCCCTCTCCTTGCTTCCTCTAGGGTTGAGAGGAAGAGTTGGGCTCGTTGCTTGAGGTCCTTTGGGCTGGTTGAGCTTGTTGGGCCTTGTTGAGTGTTTCCTTTCCTTCTTTGAGCCCTGTGTCGGGCAGGGGGTGGCTGTGTCACCCAGGGTTGTGTCTCCCTATAGGTGTGTCACCCAGGTGTGTCGGCCATGTTGGGTGAGTGTGTCGCCCATGACCTTTGACCAAGCTTTGACCTCGTTTGTGTCACCCCTAGTGGACACTTGGTGCTTGATGCTTGCATGTGGCAATAACCTTGGACAAGTGTTTAGGGCTTGCTAGAATGGTGGCTCGTGCACTAGGACAAGTGTCCCTAGGTAGGCTACACCTTGCTTGGATCTACCTTGTTTTCTCCTCCATCCCCTTCTATATATGTGTTTCCTTTCCCTTGCTAAGGATCCCTTTAGTTCCTTAGTTTCTTCTCCACCTTGGTGCACGACACACTCCCTTCCTTGCAAGTTGGTGGCCGATACCCTTGGAGGAGCTAGCTTGGTGGCCGATATCCTTGGAGTCTCCTTCTTCCTTGCTTGGTGGTGCTTGGAGCTAGGAGCTTGGAGCTTTCTTAAGGCGGGTTACATAACTCCTAACCCTAACTACACTACCATCTTCTATGTTCTTGTTCTTGTTGTCTATGATCGGCTATGTTGTTGTTAGTTTGAGTTCTTTGCTTAGTTGTACCATGTTGGCCGAACCTATGATCTAGGGTTTCTTGGTGATCAATACTCCTTTCTCTCCTTGGTCTAGAGGAGTGAGTTTGAGCTTCTAGTAGCATGGGCAATACCCCTCTCTCGTTTAAGTTGAGAGGTGAGCTTGTGCTCTAGTTGCTTGAGGAACACCCTCCTCTCACCATGGACTTGAAGGGTGAGCTTGGTGATAGTTGTGAACCTTGCTAGAGTTGTGCCTTGTGTTTCCCGATAGGTGATAGGTGGTGTGCAAGACCCCTCTCTCTTAGTTGATTGAGGTGAGCCATCTCCTTGATCCTTTAGGGTTTTGGTAACCTTGTGCTTGAGGTTGGTGACGATCTTGTGAGTTACACCTTGGTCATTATGAGCTTGGGGAGGTGCTTCCCAACAACCCTCTTGACCTAACACCTTGAACGACACATGTGTGATGGTGATGGACGATACCCCTGGTCTCTGTGACGGGCGTCACACTACCTCTCTGTCTTGTGACGGCCATTAGGCCCTGGGTTAGTTGGCTGGACGATAGGTCCCTTGGTGGTAGTTTGAGTTACACACCGGATCTAGACGCTGCTGGTTGTCGTTGTACTCTTGAGATAGGCGTGGCTAGTAGTCCTGTGACGGGCGTTGTGCGTTGCTTTGCTGCCCGACACAGGCGTTTCCCGATAGGCTTGGGTGCACGATACCCCATTGCACGGTAAGCACCTTGAGCCGACGCTGCGTTGCGGGATGCCCTTCTTGTGTCGGCCGTTATGAGTGGGCGATAGGGTGAGCCCTGCCCGATACAACTTATAGTGAGGGTTTGTGATGCTTTAGTGTCGGTTATGCCCCCCATATAAATCGATATACTGAATGGTAATTACTATAGTAAAGCTTGTTTATGTAACGCGCATATCTTTACACATGAATATCTATATAAAGCTGAGGTAATGATAAAGCATGTAGAATGCCTTGCTTAGTGATGTGCCTTGTGCTTATGATCATAAGTTGAAGTATGATTGATTTAGTATAAAATCATTAATGTCACCCTATACTGATAGCATGGTCATTCTATTAAAGCCCATGATTGTTGTTACTAACCATGCAGGTGATGCATAGCCAAGTAAAAGGGCTATGAGGTATATGTATATGTTGAGTAACTCTACTGTGATTGTTACTCTAGATGTTGAAATAATCTGTATAATGTACATGACTACAGCATGGGGGATTGCTACCCCATGATGATGATGTAAGCCTTGAGAGGCAGTGTCACTATGTGATGAGGGATTGAAATCCCATGGTATGTGATGATCCTTGAGATGGATCTAGATGATTGGAAAGAGGCCAAGTGATAACATGTAATATGGATCCTTGTGATGGATCAGGATGATGTTGATTACATACTGCTGAGTTTCATACTGTTTATTTTGTTATAGTTTACATGTTATATACTTTGGTTGAATCTTGCAATCCATATAAAAGATACTAATTAATCACAGTGGAATATGTCATGTAGTTGCCCTGGCCATAGATCCATCATCGTCAGGAGCTGGTGATGGTGAAACGGGTTCTCCTACGGGTTAACCCGGAGCGCATATTGTTGAATATGCGAGGTTGCTCCTAGCCTAAAGTGAGGAGGTAAGAGTGCAACTTCGGTTGTAGACTCCAGGGTGCGAATTCAGGCCCGTAGCCCAAGTGTGATAAGAGCATGGTGAACAGGCCCATGGCTCAGGATATGTGGTATGAGGAGCATGAATGCGTTCATGGCTCAGAGCACGGTGAACAGGCCCGTGGCTCAGTTTCACTAGCGCTGAGACCTGTACCGAGGCGGGCTAGGCAGAGGGTAGCCTGACCCTGTGGCTGAGGCCACTTCATCATGAGACTGCGGTCCTGCTTGTGTTGTACTCGTGCACTGACCACGAGGTGGGAGGTCGTGGAGTCCGGCTCTTCCATTGACCTTATATGGCACCGGCTCCGGGTTTCGCAGTCATCGGTTGGATCTGAGCGGTACGGCTCACTTCCTCAGGGCATAATAATACGTAATCCAGCCGCTTATTATTTGCTGCTTAAGACAAACACGAAACATTGGTTGAGGCCTTGTTTGTGTAGTTAATCTCATTATATCTTGCAGTTGCTTATATGTTTCTCATATGTGGTAATACCTTATATATCTTATCTTGTTAATCATGTTCCATAAGGAAATACCTTGGTATGTGCCTTCCATACAGTCTGGTAAGAATAGCTTGTTTATATAGACTGCTCTTGTTATACCTCTTATCAGTTATCTGCTTTATCTTTCTGAGGTTTTGTAGTTTCGGCGGGGAGTTATGTTTCTCGCTGGGACTGTGTGTCTCACCCCGCTGGTTTACACCATTTTTAGGTGGTCGAGCTAGGCGTGGTGGTGGTCGCGGAGTTGCGGCCGAGCAGCAAGAAGAGCAGTAGAAGGCAAGCGATGGATATGCTGCTGTTTTGGATGTTTTGCAGTAGAGTCTTAGAGTCATCCCTGTACTCTCAGGTCCTTGGAGGTGTTTTGACGTTGTTTCACGATGTATAGTTGTTGATCCTTTGTATATCCTGCTGCTGGCCGGATGTGGGCCTTTATGTATGTATAAACAGGTGATGAACTCATGTGATGACAAGACAGCTGTTGCTCTAAGCTGTGGACACGTATCGAGGCTTGTATATGTTTATATAACCTGTTTCCTTGCAGGATGTGGACTGGAATGTAATAGTTTCTCAGTTTATCCGCTTTCCGCAATCGGTTTTAATTACCCATGTTTTTGATAATCTGTGGTTATGGTGATTTCCGCACGTTTTTGCGTAACACCTCATTGTCTGTGTGATAGTGGGATGTGTTGTCACATCAATGATCGATTGACCTAGTCTAATGATTAAGTAAGGTGTCAACCAATCATATGACATGTTTCTATGCATAACAAAAAATTCAACTAATCAAATGGATGACCATTCAATTAAGTGAAATAATGCCTAGATCTTTCCTTTTTGGTGATTAGTTGAAGATTGCAACTATGAAACCGATTTGGGTTTTAGGAAACACTAGCATTTGCCTAACATGTGTAAAGGGGGAGTCATCCATGGGATGTACACATATGTTGAAAAAGAATTCTAGTTTCTCCCTTCCACAGAAAGAACACAGTATATCCCAAGGTCACCCATTACAAGAATCAAATAGGAAGATGACAACATGTCATCAGTCTAGATCAACTAATTATGAAGGATAGGGTTCCACACTAAGGTTTTCCAACATCTACACAGATGATGTAGAGGCCTTGGCATGTGTGCAAAGGCTGGATGATTCTCTTCAACAACAAAGGAAGGATTTTCACTCCATGTTTCTAACGAAGATCGATAAAGTCATTTCCTTGAATGAACTTTTCATTTAGACCTAGAAGTAAAATATATGATATCAAGTTTTGTGACGATAAAAGCACACTAACATAAAGTTAATAACCATTTCTTGTTGTAATATTCACCGTTTTTATGGCTATGATTGATTTGCGACATGAATTTTATTTGGGAAAGGTTTTGTATGTCTACAATGCTACGTTCCCATAAGACCAATAGTTACCCCTCCTAGCTCAACTCCTGGTGCTATAAGAATGCAATTTAGGTACTAGAGGAGGAGCAATCTCCAACTTCATGATCTTTACTTTTTTCACTCAACTAGTCACAATTTGGTGAGAGTTGGCATCAAACTTTCTTAGAGCTTTATAATCAATAGTTATCTATTCTTCTAGAGTATCACCATTTCTCTCCAAGGTTGATCTGCCAAGAACAACAATGTCTCTTCGTGGGTCAACGACCAAGTGGTTATCTACTTTCATCACTGGCATCTTGATAGCAAACATTTTCTCTCATGTGGGGACTTCATTGTTGGCATCATCACCACAACTCGCTCAACCTCTAGTCAGTTATTGTGGGGTCTGATCTCCAAACCATGACATAAACACGATTAAAACTTAGCGGAAGCGAATCGGTAATCAGCGGAAGACAAAAATCACGGGAAATTAAAACTTTTCGAGATAAGAACTTGTATCCATAAAAACTCCTTTCATAAAGAGAGGTAACTGTTTACATCTCAGGATAATTAATTCTTGAGTAATTATATACATCAAGATACAAAATCTCAAGATCACATAACACAAGACTCCAAGACCTGAGAGTACAGAGGACACATAGGACTGACTCTAACTACACCACATGGCAGGACAAATCTCCACCTGAGATTACTGCTGCCCCTGGTGCTGCTGCTGAGACTGATCACTTGTAGGCTGGTTTCTTCGTCTCCGACGTCCACCTAAAAAGTTGAAGTCTACGGGGTGAGACAATTATACATAATTGTCCCAGCGAGAGTTATAACTCTTCGCCAGAAGCTTTATTATAACATCAAAGAATATCTTAAACAGTAAAGCCTTCAAAGCATTCTATAACAGTTGCAGCTATAACAAGATCTCTACAAATTAGGAGATATGGAGAATATCAACATTATAGCAATGTAACATCAATCAACTAACTTGGAGTCATCTCTAACAAGTTATACTACATGGTTGATTATGTTTTACAAACAACATTATGCCCTGTGGAGATGAGGCTTACCACTCATACTCCAACTGATCGCTGAGAAGCCGCATCAGTATCATACATAGGTCATTAAGAGAGCCGGATTCTCATGACCATCATCTTCCTCAGTCAGTAAGAGGATCACTTGTAGGACATCTTGTGTCTCTACTACTATAGCTCACCAGGGTAAACTGGTCCTTCGCTATTCTAGAGTCACAGTGGCGTTCTGTACTCTCTTCGTCATCAGGAGGTTTCATATTTACCTACCACTGATACGGATATCTGTGCTTTCTTCGTCATCAGGAGGTTTCATGATTACCTGCCACTGATACGGTATGAAACTATAGTGAAGGATGGATGGATTACACATCTACATCACTTTCCTACACTAGGATGTAAGGTTCTACACATCCATGTACCCCACATACTCAAGAGTATGTGCTCCAGGAGTTCCCTATGGAAAACCTGTTTCACCATCACTTAATTTCTGACAATGATGGATCTATGATCAGGGCTCTACATTATACTTGATTAGTTAGGTACATTCAGTATTCTTTAACGGCATATATTGTTCTTCAAACAATAACAGTAGCATAGCAGCTATAAAAGAAGAATACTAAATGTAACAGGCCTAACTCATATCAATCATCATTTCTCATTATCCTCATCACAAGTCATCTCTAAAGCATGACCTTGATGGTATTCATGGCTCTCATAGCCCATTATCAGCATAGGATGCCACTAGCAAGGCATCGGATTACATTACTTATTCATAAGGCTACAACATGCCTTCAATGAATATAACATCAACATCCATATCTGGATATGATTACCTTCATATCAGAACCTGCATGATCAATACATCTGATAAAGGTAATACAACAATAAGGAATGTACTTCCTACTCTTGTCATAAGAGTTAAATCTTTAATTCTACTCAAATAGAGTTTATTGCTCAAAAGCATGCCATTACCCTTGAATTAGAGTTTACTATTCACATTACATGTCATCACCCTTGAATTAGGGTTTACTATTCACATCAAGGTGAATTAAACTCATAACATCATCATGTTTGAGTAACACCTTCATTGATGCTCCTGGATTAGTTAAAGGTTCATCATTTATCATAATTAGGGTTTCTATGATCTCACACAGGTGGATCATACCCTAATTATGCTCATTTCTGTGTATTGGGGATGTTTCAATTGAGTTTCCATTTAAAAGAGGTACTTTCTCTCTCTAGAGGTACTTTCTCTCTCTAGAAGTACTTTCTCTCTCATCGTAAGGTTAGGTGATGTCAACATCACTCTAAAACAGGTTGGGTTGAGTCATCATAGGCTAACATAGCCACAAGCATCACCATTAAGTGATTAGAGTTACTTTCTCTTTCTAGGGTACTTTCTCTCTCTAGAGTACTCTCTCTTTCATCATACTAATGGTTGATGATAACATTAGACTAGATCAGGTTATATAGAGTCATTATGACTAAAAACATCATTCTCATGTAATTAGGGTTTGAATTGAGCAAGGTATAACTCAATTGACCCTCCAGGGGTATCTTGGTAATTCACCCCATTGATCATCATCATAATCAAAAACCTTAGTCAAATAACTCCTTACTATCTTAGATTATCATTAGTGTTTGATTTGAGCAACATTGAACCATCACATGATTGAATGTGGTCAACCATGAGTCACATTGATTAATTCCAATCATTAATCATTAATTGAATCAAGATCGGTTGAAAGTGTTGACCGATTGCTCACTTTGACCCTTCAAGTCCATGAGCCCCTTTCTAGCTCCAAGACCGTGAGCCTCCTCATGGGCTTGAGATCGTGAGTCACCTCACGGTCTTGAGGTCGTGAGCCCCCTCACGATCTTGAGGTCGTGAGCCACCTCACGATCTTGAGGTCGTGAGCCACCTCACGGTCCTGAGGTCGTGAGCCACCTCACGGTCCTGAGGTCGTGAGCCACCTCACGGTCCTGAGGTCGTGAGCCACCTCACGGTCCTGAGGTCGTGAGCCACCTCACGGTCCTGAGGTCGTGAGCCTCTCATGGTCTCAACCACAAGGTCCTTCAACAAAGGTTCAACAAATCAAACGATGATGTCAACTGATGTTGAAGCCTTCAAAAGGTCCAATAACTGTTGACCACCTATGGATTGAGTTAATTAAGGTTATGCTTAACCAAATGGTCATTCAATTGACCCTCAATTGTTGACCAATTAGGATTGAAATCGATTCAATTAAGGTCTATCAATGTTCACCCATCAACACTCAACAATGTGTATCAACACAAGGTTGAACCCTTCAATTGAGCTCCAATTGGGCCCAAACTTGGCCCAAACGGTCTTGAGGTCATGTGGGTGGACCCCACATGGTCTTGAGACCGTTTGCCCAAGATTTCATCAAAATCTAAGGTGATTTGATAGAGGTTGAACCATGATTGGTCACAGAATCCGAATTTTGATTAACTTGATAACTTATTTGCAATTGGGTGTTCAATTGGTCAAATTACTCAACCCTAGACCTTCAAATGGTCTTGGGTGATTGTCCTCACGGTCTTGAGGTCATGTGGGTGGACCCCACATTGTCTTGAGACCGTTTAGGTCAATCAACCCTAAAAACCCTAATTAGGTCACCATAATTTCAGTACTGATTTTATCTAGGGTTAGCCCTAGTATTCGCCCTTCAACTCTTAGCCCGTTTGGAATTAGACCATCAAACTTGGTGAGTTGTTAATTAACATAATTTTGAACAGTAATCTCATGGGGTCAACGCTTAGTCAACGACCTTTCACGGTCTTGAGACCTTTTGCCCAAAAAGGCAATTTCAGACCGTTTGAAAATCAGCAATTAATTCATTTAAAGTCGTGACTTAAAAAAGTCATATCTCCCGATTCCTTTGGAGTTAGTCTCCCAAATTTTGAGGGTATTTAGCCTATATAATTAGGAACAGGTTTCTTATATGGTCCACGCTCGGTCAACAGGGCCAATCGGTCTTGAGACCGCGAGCCCTCTCACGGTCTCGAGACCGCGAGGCCCTCTCACGGTCTTGAGGTCGTGAGAGCAAACTGTTAGGACCGTTTAGGGAAAAGAAAAGCGGTGGGTTTTTCTTGGAAATCACGCCTTCATCTTCTAGCTCAAGAACAGTACAGATATCCCACGGGTTTGCTTGCAAAATAGCAGGGAAAAGTAGGGAAATACTAAGAGCTATCATTAAATCGCATATAAAGATGCACATAGTAAGGCATAGGTTTAGAGTTATAAAACCCGCCTAAAGCTTGCTTCTTGAGCTCCAAGCTTTCAAGCTCCAAGCTCTAATGGCGTCCTTGAGTTCCCACAGGTTGGCCAAGGTGAAAACTCCAAGGAAGGATGAAACGAGACGGCTAGAAAGATAGGGTTTCGAGAATTAGCCATGAAGATGACCTTGAATTCGAATTCTAACCATGGAATTAGGCAAGAAGAGGGGTTTAAACCTACCTTTCACCCCTTGTTCGTCCTCCTTAGCTCCAAGGCAGTCCTTGGTCGTCTTTGGTGAAATGAGACAGTAAAGGGAACGAAGGTTAAGTTCCCTTGCAACTAAGGGAAGGAGGGCTTATATACTTGGGGTAGGATTTTCAACATTAGCTCATAAATTTCCCTTAATTCCAACTAAGTCCTTCCTTTATTACTTGCTCGTCCCTTCCTCTTTATTCTAAGGACAATCCTTCTCTTAAGTTATAGAAAAGAAGGCAAGGAAGAACAATCTAATAATAAAGTTCATACTTAAAGGGATATTGTATATATATATCCTGATTATTCAATCACAAAGCCTAATTCTTAACTTGCTAACTCATTTGAGATGAATTCCTCATCATTTCTTTTATAAATGATGGCAAAAGTCTAAAAAGATACTTTAGATGACATTCTTTACAAATTGCTTCCCATCATTTGGGTAAATTGCATTTTACCCCAAATTAGGGTTTCAAGCCCTGGGATTGCTTCCACAGCTGCACCTTGGTGCTCTAGCTTGGGAAATCCCTCAAACTTTGCCAAAGAGATTCTCATGATGTCTCAACATCAAAGGAACATCTCATCATGTGCAAATTGCAAGTTAACCCTTTTAACTGGGTAAATTGCACATAGGTCCCTGTATATCAAAACAATGCTACAACTTTAAATAAAAGGGAGCAAATACTGAAATATACGTTTCTGAGAAACTTAATTACATGCTCAGAGTTAATCACAAGGATTTAATTACATATTTAGGCAAAACACCTAGGGTTGACTCATAACCCAGGTCAGGGATGTTACAGTTATTAAGGGATAATTTGGTTGCATGTAGTTGCAACATCTCAATGGTTTTGAAAATAGGAAACGAAAAATGATAAATGCACGTCCTTTCATTTGGTTGGATGGAACTTCAACCTGATTTCTTTGATTGATTATGTCTGGTTGAAGGTAGTCTTGAGTTATGATTACAAAAGATTAACTATCGATTGTACGTCTACAAAATGCTACTTGGTTTCAGTTACGAAAGAGGAGAGAAGGCACAAAAGCTATAGCTCAGTGGTGCAGGAAAAAGAACCACGCCCGAAAAGGGCATCGTTCATTTTCCATAATTGCCTACATAACTGGTGTTGTTATGCGGTAGAAACTCTCATCATGGGTTGGAACCAAGTCAAACCAAACACAAAGAATTGATAACCGTGATGAGTTAGAATTATGTGTCTTCCATTGCGTCCACACCAAATGAGGACTAAGCCTCTTTTTCTTCATCCATTGCTTTAGGTATTAGTGTGTATTCCCTAAGATTCAGTCATATGATTATTGTATTGGGATAAGGTATTAGTGTGTATTCCCTAAGATTCAGTCATATGATTATTGTATTGGGATACTTTGCACATAATTTGTATTAAATAGAAGGTAATATTGGGAGTTATTTGACATTGTTGTTGACATACCAATTTTAAATTTAGATCTAGAAGAATATCAACAAACTGCCTCAAAAATTCGTGTCTTGTTGTTTGACAAGAAGAGCATGATAAGGAATATTCATGTCCATGTTTGTCATTATATTTTAGCAATGCCTTATGCCTATGACGGATCCATGGCTTGCATATCTCGCTTAAAGTTTTATGTTTCTGCTATATAACCGTTCAGGTGTTTTTTACATTAGCACGACCAGTCAAATAGCAACAAACAAATGCATGGGGGTGCTCCGTCACACAAAGTCATCTGGAATTTCCATACCACTTAACCACTAGCTGATCGGGTGATGAAAACAGAGTAATGATAATGAGTACACGACTTCTACTAAGTCTCACACCTTGATCTCGATCACCATGTACATAGAATATGAACCGTCTTTTAGTATTGTACAAAGAAGTTTTTAGCACAATTCCAGAAGTTGAAATATTTCCAAATGTGAGAGAGAATATAATAATGTACAAGTACTTGTTATTGGTGATAAAAATCATTATGCATACTACATATTTGAAATTGAAATCACGCCAAAAAAAGGTGTTGAACAATATTGACTATATATATTTATATATTATTTCATGTATAAGTTATATACATATTTTTGAATAATAATTATATATTATATATTTATATATATAATATAGTAAGTACTTTTAATTTAAATAATGTTTGAAAATATATACTACAAATACAATACATATTTTTAAAATAAACAATGTTCATTCATAAGTACTACATGACCTGGTTTAATTTTGAACAATGTTAAAACTATTCACACTCTCTCGATATTTGCTATTACAATATGCACTCTCTCTCAATTCATTATTTTCTTCTTTTATATATTACACTTTCTTTCTCTATCCACTACCTTTTTATTTTTAGTTATTACCCATTCACTACCACTTTCTTTCTGTTAATTACAACATCTCTCTCCATCCACTATCTCCTTTTCTTTCTCATTCCACGCAATCTCCATCCACTAATGTATATCACTTTATCTTTTTCTAACCACAAAGTACTTTAAGTATTATAAACGATATGCACTGTGCTAATAGTGTTCTGTGCGTATTATCAAAATACGGGTGTCACTTCTGGTGGAGCCGGTGTTAGATAATTTTTTTTCTAAAAATATAGATCGGAGACATACGATTTATGGGAAACCGATGGTAATTGGGTTTAATGTCAATCTATTAGCGTTTGCTTTTCTTACAGTCAGGTGAGAGCGATGACGAGGTCAGAGGTAGCTGCCTCCATCAATAAATTTTGTTGGACGTTTCACCAAATCGCTGCGAGCATTATAAATTATGGTCATATAATAGTATTATTTTACCGCGTTGCTTCATAATGTGAACACCAGATATATTCCCAATAGCGGCCATGATTATACAGTTCGTAACGTAGATGTTTGAGCAAGTACATCAATAACGATATCCCAACCGAGGCCCGTTTAGTTAGAAGAAAATATCTAGCAGATAGAATTTAGGAAGGAAACCAATGAATAACCAAGAAAACTAAGCTCTGAGCAGTGAATTTATAAAGGGAAAAGAAAAATCAAGAAAACTAATGTCTGTGCAATTCAATTGCTTTCAATTATCCGTTATGTCTACATAAACTGAGGAAACGATGCAATCTATTTTCGCACTTCTATTACAAAATTAACTGTATCAAACAAGTGCGTTGGAACAAGGTTAACAGTGAAATGTTTATTTTGGCTCAACCAGACATACGAGGAAATCTGGTGTGTATAGGTAGGTATCCCTCAATGACATCAAAAAGAAAAGAAGTTCGAACACTACTTCAAAAAGAATGACAATGTTTGAAAAAAATTATTACTTTCTCAAAAAAAAGGTACCTATAGCAAAAGTTCTGGCGAAGACTCCTGCCTACATAGAAAAAAGTGGCCTCGCCCAGACGGAGCAGCAACAATATTCATTCGAAGTTTAGTGAGCATGTGAATCGCTGAATCCCTTACCATCTCATAACTACCCCATTAACTCGAGTATGAAAACCTGTAAGCAATAGGGAGCACCGCGAATGAATGTAATAGCTCAATGAAAAGGTAAATTGCTAAAGTGAATGGCTAAGAACGCACAAATTTCGAACTTACCGACGGATGGTAGCGTAATTCGGGCGCTCCGACGAGTAGAGAGGCCACGGTTGAAATTATGACAGTAAAAGCTCGAACGGACAGGAAGGGATAGTTGAGTGACCGTTCTTGTTCGACGCTATCGAGTCAGAAATATCACAAGGTTTTATAGAAAACCTTGGTAGACTACAGGAAAGATGCAGAGTCAACGGCAAATTGCCACTAATGGGAGCGCCAAGCAGCTGTCCTCCAGAACAACACCTCCAACACCTCCTAAGTTCGACTACTGCTATGGGGCGTAGGCTCTGCTCAGGACCGACGGGTGCTGCTCTCGCTAATTCTCTCGCTGGATGTCCGCATCGTACCGGCGCCGGCGGCGACTGGGAAAGCTGCTCGCGTTCGCCGTTGGTGTGGTGACTGATGGCGGCTCCGTGCTGCACAATGGCTAGTTTGCGTGCACGACAGAGCTGACCATTGACGCGCTAAGGACACGGACGATGATAAGGTATATGTGGATGACGCTTTTTTATTTATTGTTAGCTTACAAGTTTTAATGGCATTTTCACTATTTTTATCATCAAAGAGACATGATTTTTAAGTTAATTTTAGAAATGACATGTTTTTGGGCAAATGCATCCCAATGGAGACACATTATTTTTTGTCGGGCCAATGCGATCCCGTCGGAAAGCGTTGTGTCTTCAACTGGGACATATTGTCCCCACATGAGCAACTAGGACACATTACTTTATTTTTACTTTTCTTAAATTATAATAACACGTAGTTTTTATAGTTTATATATATTACTTTGATAAAAAATCATAATATATATTAACTTGTATACATTTATTACATATTTCAACTTATTCTAAAAATAATAAATATGATAGTTCATAAACACACTATTTATAAATGTGAATAATAATGTCCAAAATTAATAGATATAATTCTACATTATAAAATAAAGTATAATATTAAAACAATACACACATATTTTTTTTGGTGAACCCAACGTGCCTTTCTCTTTTTATTGTTTTTTGTGAAAAATTGTACAAACAAGTCAAAGACAAACTGTAAAAAGAAGCATATACAACCTAACTATACATGTTTTTCGAATCATGGAGAACACAGCCCCAAACAATATGAACGTTCCTACTATTATAAGAAAGATCCTACTATTTCTTTCAACCCAAATATTGCATAAGAGAAAACAAGCAAAGATCTTGGTCTCTCTGTCAGATTGAGCAGTTGCATTTCATTCTTCGGCCAGCTAGAGCTGAACTTTTGAGCAGAAAAGCTCTATATATTCACAGAGAAAGGACATTAAAAAATAGATGACTTCCATTGTCCTCTTCTTCATAACATAGAGGGCATCTAGACACCATAGATTAACCGAATCTCTGAAGGAGATCTACTATAACCAGCCTGCCCAGAAATAATTTTCAAAGAAAAACTGAGACTGTCCTGGGCAACATCACATACTATATCCGGTCTCCCCAAACAACCTTACGATATTTTTCCCTTGTCAGCTTCCAAAAGTTACTGATGGTATCTTTCAAGGAGTCCTTTAACTCTACAGAATCCTCCCTTTCGTTATTAGGCTTAGGAATAGAACTAAGATATCTTTTAGCATATCTGCACCTCTAATTTCCGGGAACATCCACTCACCAATATCACTAATGCAATATTTCAATCTGTAATTCAAACTTTTTTCTATCCTGAAAGCAAGTTGTGGATCAACATTATCCAAGAGAGATTTCTTATTCAGACACTTGGGATCAATCCATAGAAACAAATTATTTCCATTACCAACCTTAAAGTTAGTAAAAACAAGGAGATCATCTTTGTACTTCAGCAGCTTGTCCCACATCCATGCACAATTGGTCAAAGGTTTAATTGACCATAGAGATTTCTCACCAATGTATCTTTTGTGGACCCATTTGACCCAAAGGGATGACTTTGAATTAGAAATATCCCAAACATTACACAACAAACTAGCCTTGGACCATTCAATAATTGTTCTCAGGCCAAGACCTCCCTCAATTTTAGGTTTGCAGATGTAATCCCAAGAGACCGAATGAAGCTTCCTCTTACTGTCACCATCTCCCAAAATAAAGTTCCTTATAATCCTTTCCATATCCACAATAACATACTTAGGAATGGGAAAAGTAGAAGTCCATAAAATATAGAACGACGAAAGTGTAGAAATGGCTAATTCCACTCTTCCGACCATAGAAAGAAGCCTGCATTTCCATACTCAAGTCTAAGCTTTCATTTGTCAAGTACAGGTGCACACATATATTTTGTGAGTCTTACAGTAAATAAAGGAAGACCTAAATATTTCACAGGCAAATCAGAAATAGGAATATCACAGTTACTAGTGAAGGTGGTCTCGACCCCTTTACTCAAAAAAAATCTGACTCTTCATGTTATTGAGAAGAACACCTGAACATGTCCCAAAGATATAAAGAGCTTATTTAATCCCTTTGAGGTTATTCGAGTCATATTTAGAGAAGATTAATAAGTGATATAAGAAAATGATGTGTGACTCCTCAAAATCTTTTCCTCTTAGTACCATATAAAGGAATGATTTTCCCATTATTCACATAGTTGTTCAGAATAGAAGAAAGACCTTGCATGGCAATGACAAACAAAAGGGGAGACAATGGGCCACCTTGTCTCACCCCTTTAGTTTCCTGGAGAGTCCTCAAAGGTGTACCATTTATAAGAACTTGAAAGGAGGCAGAGGAAAAGCATTCCCTAATCCATTCTATCCAACAATTTGGGAAGTTCATTTTCTATAGAAGAAAGAGAATATAGGATCTATAACATAGTCAAAAGCCTTTGAAAAATCTTCTTTTAAGCACATCATTTCCGCATTTTGACCATTGAAACATCTTAAAATTTCATTTTCTAAAAGGATTGCATCACCAATCTTTCTATCCTTCACGAAGGCAATTTGATTCAAGCTACTAACTTCAGGTAGGACATTTTTTAATCTGTTGGCTAGAATCTTCATGATTATCTTATATATGATATCACATAGCGAAATGGGATGAAAATCCTTAATTGTGGAAGCCTCCTTGTGTTGGTATGTATGCCTTGAGAGCCAATCATGGGATGATTGGTGGGATACATTAAGATTGATTTGATAAACATCAAAGGCAAGCTTCTTATTCATTCTGGTTCATTCAATTATGAGATAATGACATAACAGATTGCACGTCTAGAGAATGACATTACTCAATGACGTATGCTTTTTGCTTTTAGGTTAAGGACCTAAACGATGAGATGATACAGATGTTAAGAGTATACATTCTTGTTATGTCCCTAGTCGGATGTCATTGTGGAAGGTTGATAGAAAATAATGAAACACAAGACTAGATTGTGTATTGGTTGATGACAGAATCTCATTAGTCATGATATAGTGATATCAAACCAAGCACATAGGTACTTGTTAGAGAACACGTGTATCAGACAGACCCACCGTGAGACTGACACATGGAACCATGACTTGGTAGTCACAGTCAGCTCTCACAATGATGGTGGTGAGTGTGATTCTTTGACCTGAAATCACTACACTCAACACATGTCGTTGGGTACACTTTGACATCATCAAACGTAGTCTTGAAATATAGATTGTTATAAATGTGATGATTGGGTGACTATGACACATGAGGCTTTTGAGGGGAAGTGATAGATATGAGATTTGTCCCTCCTGAGGGAGTTTGATGTCCATGGCCACTTGATAAGTGAGTCTGAGAAATGCATGCATGCTTATGTGAATTAATATGTGATATTGATTGCACACATATCTCATACAGTCTACTTCGATATCAAGAAAGTGAATGAACATTGAAAAGATGACTGTTCGATGCCTTGAGTTCATTTGGGATATCATTGAGAAAGGAATTATACATTCACTGTAACACCAGTCATAGATTGTAGGATTGAAGGTTGTTCTCCAACTTTCCTTTTCACTTGGATAGCACTGATGTGCGACTAGGCACCGCTCTTTAATTGTGAAGTCGCGTAAGTGTTATGGACTTTCACTACCAACGTGAAATGGGCCTGCATGGTCACATACATAGGATTTAACGTGGAAGAGGAGTTTATCCACGAATGATGTTTAGATTGTTTACTAAATGTGTTTAGTAGTTCAGTTAAACATTCCATCAATTGACTTGACTCAAAACACCAAGTTCAAGTGTTGGATTAACTGATTTGGGTGTCAGATTGATTGAGAACTAAGTAGAGGAATCTTTTATATATATAAGCAGGATTTAATCATTGTTAAGCAGAATAGAGCAATATCATTATTTAAAGCATCACAACTATATATGATAAAGCAGTATATCATCTAGGAATATGAAGAACATGTATAACATTTATCCATCTAGGATACATTAAGCAGTGTAACATCAACCAATGATATCCTCACTTCATCCTTAAGCAAATATGCTACACAACTGATTACATTTTACAATCACACTTAAGCCCTGAGGAAGTGAGCCGTACCGCTCAAATCTAACATTCAGTTGCGAACCCAAAGTCGATGACATACAAGATCAATGGAAGAGCCGGACTCCACGATCTCATCCGCCTCGGTCAGTGCGAGACCATAAGAAGGACCACAATATCTTGCTTAAGTGACCTCAGTTATAGGGTTAGCTCTCATAGGCTACCCTTTCTCTAGCCCACCTTGGTATAGGTCCCGGCTCTAGTAAATCTGAGCCACGGGCCAGCGAGTTCACCGTGCTCTCTGAGCCATGAACGCATTCATGCTCTATCACACTAAGCCATGGGCCTGTTCACCATGCTCTTATACATATCTTGAGTCTACAACCAAAGTTGCACTCTAATCCTCCTATTTTTGGCTAGGAGAAACCCCACATATTCAACAATATACGCTCCGGATTAACCCGTAGGAGAATTCGTTTCACCATCACCAACTACTGACGATGATGGATCTATGACCGGGGCTCTACATGATAAGATTCCACTTGATTATTTAAGTACATTATCATATTCTTTTAGCATCAGTCAAGTTTTCAAACAAGAATTATTATGACAAATGCTACAAAGAAACATGTATTACTGCTATCAAGTACTTTTCAAAATTTTATAAAACATTGGGATCTCAATCCTTCATCTCATTACTTGGGAATTCATATGCCTCAACAGTATCATCATCATGTTTACTGGATCTGGGTATTCAAACCCTTAGTTCATCACTGAACATGGTTACCACTTATCAAGTAACTATTACCTCTAGGTCATCTGACCAAGGTATTCATGATACTTGTTACACAAGCATCTAACATTGCTCACCAGGCATATTAAACTTCTTGTCACCTCTCACTAGGAAACAAATAAAATAATGGCTCACAAGGCCCATTAACATCATAGCTCAAACCTGGTTATTCTCATCATCTCATGATACCTGCATGGTTAGTATACTTGATAAGAACCATATTAATTCAACACTATGCAATACAGAGATAACACCACTATCCCCTCATTAGGGTTAGGGTTTCCCATCTTTATCAATTGGAGTTTCACATACCCTCACCCTGTATTAGGGTTTCACATAACATCTCCCTATATTAGGGTTCCACATAACATCACCCTATATTAGGGTTCCACATAACATCACCCTATATTAGGGTTAGGGTTTCCCATTTCATATCAATTAGGGTTTCTCAACCATTACCCAAAATTAGGGTTATGGCTTCTCATCCTTCTCGATTAGAGTTTAATGATCACATTATCAAAGATAAAACCCTAATTCAAAACTCCATGCATCTTGGAGAATTCATTGATATTACAATTAATATCCAAAACCTAACTTATTGGAATTACATAATACCTTCATAAGTATTCAATTAAACTTATGTATTGTAGCTTCCTTTTTTATTAGGGTTCCCATTATCCATTGATTAGGGTTCCCATTTCATTGATTAGGGTTTCATGATTACCTCATTAATCCAAACCCTAAATCAGTGCTTCCACATATCTTGGAGCACATAAAATTATATAAGTATTAAATCATACTTATCATTGTTCCATGTACTTAGGAACACACATCAACATCATACCTTATTAAGTTGACTTAAGCTTCCACTAAAGTACATGCACTTATGCTTATCATAGTGTATTGAATTTATTACTTTCATAGGCATCAAATGATAATCACTCTAAATGTACTAATCACCTAAGTGCTTTAGAGGTACTTCCATTGAAATCAACTTTGGGATACTTTTCAACCACTTATGGGGCTATTAGTCCTTACATGGTTTGAACCAATTGGACCTTCAAACGGTTTGGACCAATTGAACCTTCAAACGGTTTGGTCCTAAACCTTCAAACGGTTTGAGACTGTTTAGACTATCAAACGGTCTTGAACCTTTTATTCATCAAATGGTTTTGAAACTGTTTCATCTCTATTGGTTTGAAACCGTTTCATCTCAAACGGTTTTGAAGCCATTTCATCTCAAACAGTTTTGAAATTGTTTCATCTCAAACCCCTCAAACGGTTTGAAGACCGTTTAACCCTAAACGGTTTGAGGGTCGTTTAACCCTAAATGGTTTGAGGACCGTTTGATCCTCAAACGGTTTGAGGATCATTTAACCCTAAATGGTTTGAGGTCCGTTTGATCCTCAAACGGTTTTGAAACCATTTGATCAAATCAGGGTTGAAACTGATTAAACAAAAATTAGGGTTTTTAAACCAATTGATCTAGGGTTCTGAAATCGATTGATTCTTAGGGTTTTGAAATCGATTGAGTTTGATTGTTTGAAGCTAATAGGTCATGAGACCATTCGATCCTTGAATCAATTGAAACCGTTTGGTCACTAAACGGTTTTGAAACCGTTTGACCTCTAAATGGTTTTGAAATCGTTTGGTCTCTAAATGGTTTTGAAACCGTTTGGTCACTAAACGGTTTTGAAACTATTTGACCAATCAGAATTGAGTTCGTTAGATATTTTGATCTAGAGGTGTGTGCTAAGATGATGTCATCATCATCAAGCTCCAGACCTCCGAATTCTTCTGTCATATATATGATGAATTCATCAATTATTCAAGAAGAATTCAAGAAGAAATAAAAGATCAACATATGATGAGAAATTCCACAAGACATACCTCAGCATCATTCTCATTCTCATGATGTTATAATACTTGAGGAACATTTATCATGTAACATTTGCAAGGTAACCCCTTAAATTGGGTAAATTGCACTTTAGTCCAAAATAGGTAAAATATGGTTTCAACATTATTCAAATAGGACCAAAATTGAAACATAAGCTCTCCTTTAGTCTGAACTACTTTTCAAAAGATAAATACAAGAATATAAAAGACTTACTTAAGCAAAACTTCTAGGGTTAAGGCATAACCCAGGTCAGGGATGTTACATTTCCTCTGCCATCTCTACCTCCCCTAAAACCCAACACCTTGTTCTTAGGTATAAGCACCACAAAGGACCTATTACATTCCTTCAAATGTCTCCCATTTCAAAGAAGTTCATGAAAACAACCATAACATCATTTCCACAGTCTCCAAGTAGATTTTAAAGAAAAGGGAGTTGAATCCATCCAGGCCAGGGGACTTTTCATCATTCATATTCTTGATGACCTATAGAACTTCCTCTTGCATTACCCACTCTCTTAGACTTTCATCTTGCATCTCAGATATCTTAAGCAAATACCAATTATCATCCCAACATATCTCAATAGGATTCGAGCTCTTAAAGGCATTCTTAAAATAGGAAGTAATATGATCACTAATGATTTCAAAGTCAGAATAAAAGAAATCATCAATCTTCAAGTTATAGATATTATTCCTCAATCTTATGTTTTGAAGAGAGGCATAGAAAAAAGGGTGTTCCTACCCCTAGATTTCAGCCATTGGACTGGTTATTTTTGTTTAATGAACATCTCCTCATCATGCAACACCTTTAAGGCTTCTTTCCTCATATTATTAGTTCCGATTTGAAGATCAACATCATCATGTTTATTATCAACTAGTGATTGTATCACCATGGCTTGTTCTTCCAAAATTTTAGCATTAGAAAGAAAGTTTTTAACTTTTTCCTTATTCCATTTTCTCAGAGAAATTTTCACATAAAATAATCTTCTATACAGTTTGTACATAGGAGGATGAGAGAGATCAATACCCCAAGATTTTGCAACTTCGTCATTGAGACCAGATTGAAACATCCAACTATTAATGAACTTGAAAGGAGTAATCCTCTTCTTACCTTTTCCAAGATGGACCATTATCACCTTATGGCCGCTTATAATATTGGATATAGATTCCCCCCAAGAGTTGAGAAAACTCTTCATAAGATCATATTGATGAAAAGATAATCAATCTTAGAGAAAGTACTTTTAACATCCTTGCTTCTGCTATCCCAAGTATAGAAGGGGCCTTTAATAGACACTTCAAGAAGGTCCATTTCACACATAGCATTGTTAAAATCATCCATGCTAACCTCTGTAGGAGGCTTCTTGTCTAGACTTTCATAAGATATACAAATCGCATTGAAGTCACCAACCACACATCATTCCCTAGGAATGTGTTTGGAGATATCAATCAAGCCCTCCCATAAACGATTCATGTCAATATCGCCATTTGCACCATAAACTGCTGAAAGATGAAGAGAATATTCACCAAAAACAACATCATATGTAAAAACTGATCTCCTT
Source organism: Alisma plantago-aquatica (assembly GCA_963693085.1). Lineage (NCBI taxonomy): Eukaryota > Viridiplantae > Streptophyta > Magnoliopsida > Alismatales > Alismataceae > Alisma > Alisma plantago-aquatica. Next base: position 1,262,351,073 of record OY856412.1, read on the forward strand.
CTGAAATCATAGAAATATGGATATCTGTGTTTTCCCAGATGATAGCAAGTCTAATATACAAATGAAAGACTTAATTGTCAATGAAAAAAGCATTCTGCCAAATGGAGTGAACACAAGAAGAAATACCATTTTTATTGACTCTAGATTCAATGAAGACAAAAATATCAGGATTAAGTCTCCTAGGTTACTTCCAAATGCAAGGGATTTTATTGTGCGGCCTCATTACATTCCATGACATAATAGAGAATGACCTATCCCTTTCGAAAGAAAGAGGTTACTTCGCTTCCCCCTAGAACATCTAAAAGATCAAAATCATTTTCTGTCTAATCCAGTAAAGCAAACCAATTTGGCGAGACATCCACAACACCCTTTACCTTATACACAACCACCTTCCCTTGGAAGCTTTTCATGACACACTTTGGAGGACCTCTCATCTTTTGAACAGTTTGCCATTCCGGCATAGTCCTCTGCATAGATGTCATGACCGCATTTGAGCTTAATTGGTAAACTAGGGTTTACCTGAATGATTACAAATTAGATTGAACATCATTTAGACTTGATTAAGGATAGTATCTCAATTGTGATATTTCAAATCTAAGAAGGAACTCTAATTATGATTTTAGTTTGAAGTATTAGGGTATGAGAAGTGTAAACCCTAATTGCCAAAATTCGGATTTGGATAGTACATGAATAGGAACTTGATCAAGATAGTAGTATGGTAAATGATTTTTCAATTGTCTTATAAAATTTGGATTTAATTTAGATTTGAATATGATATGCATAACTAAATAATTCATTTTAAGGAAAAATTTCAAAATATTTGGATATTCTTTGAATGTGTTTCTCGGTCAAACAATACTTCGGTCGACCATGTTGAAAGAGTGATGCTCACTAGTGTAGTGTTTGACTTTTAGTTATTTATTTGTATCTCTGAATGATATAAATTTTTTAATGGAGATCTGATATAATATAAAAGACATCATTTTGAATTTTCATAATTTTTGGAGAATGTTTATCCTCTGAAGAAAATGCATTACAGTAACCTTTTTATCATAGAAAAAAACTGTTGAAATAAGAAAAAGTATAGTAAGGGGCAAATGTGAAAATTTTCCAAGCATCTTAATTGTTAAATATGATCAACCTAACTGTAAAGAGCTGAGATCAATATCCCAACTCTCTACTAAAAATATGGTAAACAAAAACACCAATGTGAAGAAGCAAAATTTTAAACTTTGACTATATTCAATTATATAAAGTGTACACTACAAAATTTCCCGAAAGATGTACAACTTTATACATACAAAAGGATCTAGGTAGAGGAAGACTAAAACCAAATCAATATTGTCTCTAAAGAAAAACAACAACATATATATAGGAAGCTTTGTCCAAGATACAAGGTTGATCTCCTTATCCTATCCTTAGCCTTAGGCATGTTCACCATGCTTCTAATGCGCACTCTGATCCTATAACTGGGTGGTGGGATCACCCAACAAGAGATAGATAAAAGTATGTGTTAATCAAAAGGAATAAGGACAAATGATAAATGAAAACATTTCATAATAAAATGATTCAATATACTAAGAGTTTTCAAGAGTATGAGGCAAATAAACAAATAAGAAATAGAAAACTGCCATAGTTCATCAACAAAAATATTAAACATAGCATGAATGTTATTATGACACAAAATCATATCAATGCAGGTTCATGAACCTACCGGACCTACATCAATAGGTGATGGAGAGTGGTCACATTCCCAAACACTTACAAATATATACAATACGAAGGGAGTGGTCATATCCATTGGGGGAGAGTGGTCACATTCCACATGAGGGGAGTGGTCACATCCCTCGAGGGATCATGCCCTCAATGGGTGGTTTGTACTCATGTACACTACATTATCATTTGGCCAATAAATACATCATGCTGAATAATTCACTTGGAAGTAGTGAAAATATAAATAACATTGCATCATAGCAAATGGGAGTAAAACCCATGAAGTAAATCAAATTATGAGACAAAATTGGAATTAGCAAGATCCAAGCATTCAAGTAAATGAGCCAACATAGAAAATAGAAGAATCAAATAGATAAAGAGACAGATAAAGGCAATAGGGATATTCAAAGGCTAGCACATTACGAATGTAGGGTTGGAAAAAAATGTCGAACTGAAGGAATATGATATAAATTGCACATTCATATGTTCACATCTATAAACAGGATCCACATACATAAATAGGGTCCACATACACAAATAGATGTCACATACCTTTTCAAAACCATCATTTTCATTGATTAGATTGTATCCAAGATTGTTTTCCCTAATTACAAATATTTCACATGAATTAATATGTATTAAGGCTTAAGGTGTATAAAGATACTCATTTTAGACCTTTTAGGAAAACCTTCGATTTAGGACTCAAAACATAGACCAAAACATTACTTGAGTTTCACTGATTAGGAAAACATGTCTTATTTTCCAATATGAAGTTAAAATTAATTAATTGTCAATTTTAGAACATTTAACATATATAAAATGGCATTCAAAGAAAACTTAAAAAAATGAAATAGAATTAGGACTCAAAAACCACAAAATTGGATTCTAGATGAAAAATCCTTTCCAATGAGTATTTATTTGCATTTTTCTGATAAATTATTGATTTTCTACGAATTAAATACTCTAGACCAATTAGAGAGCGAGAAATAGCCACATGGGCTTGGTGACTTGCGCAAGGAAAGGGCGGAGAATGACGAAAATAACCCTGACATCAAAATAGAAAGTGAGGCGCGCGTGAGGGAAGTTTCATAAAAAAAATCACAAGTCTTCTTCTACCTCTCACGCGAGCCATGACCACGGAGGAGAAGCTTGCTCACTTTGGCGTTTCCTCATTTCTTGACCAAATCACGAGTTTAGGTAGTCAAAACGAAGAGGAAGAAGAGACGAACTCAATGGAGTTGTCAATCTATCACCGAGGAGATGGTAAGAGGGTTGCAAGGTAGGAGAGGGATGGAGGTAGGGGGGCTATTCTATGAAGCTTCAGGACCAATTGACACGTGACGAGGTTCACAACGGGGCCTTCGAAGACGAGGGAGGTGTTATTTATGGATGCGGTGGGGTGAGGAGCGGGGACAGTGGTCGAGGTAAGAAATCACAGCCAAATACATTGGGTGTCTTAGCCATGGTGCACGGGAGTGAACGAGTGACAACTCAAACTGAGCAGCTTGAGGAGACGAAGCCAACGACGAAAAAATCTCATGTAACGGTGAAGAGGAGAGGGAGAACGGGGTCTCAGACCGAGGAGGTGTGGCCTGTTCGTCGGCTGGAGGAAGAAGACAAGGAATCAGCCGTTGATCATATCCGGACTTCTCATTGACCATCGGATCACACGTGACACATGAATCAAACCGACATTGGCTTAAATGTCATTTAAATGATATCTACTTAATGCAATGGTCACACTATATTTGAATTTTAATAAATGTATTTGGAGGGTTAAACGAAGTCCAAAAGACCTCAAATTTTAACCATCGGTTTATGACAACATCTAGAATGACTCTATGCATTTAGTTTCTCATTTTGCACAAAATTTGCCCCTTCATTTCTATCTTGAATATTAATACATATATTAATGTATAAAAAGAGTGATTAATATAAATAGCATCTTTTAATGCAATATTAGGGTGAAATTCGAGATAGACATCACATATTAATATTAAGAGTCATATCCCAACATATTATCCTCTCTTTAATGTATTATGGTCCATTTAGAGGATAGAGAAAATAAAGGGGTTAATTATTCTCATAACTTAATTCAGTTACACATTATTGCTCATATCTTATCTAAAAAGATATAAAAGATCCAAATTAACATTATCCACTTATATTCTCTCATTAATGGTCATATTGCATTTTTGGTCCCCAACTATCACATTAATTGGATTATTTGTGCAAAAACCCATTCATTAAGATGAATCTGGGCAAATATATAGTTCACCCTCAAGAAGAGCTCAATTTCCACATTGAGGTTACAAAGGATACAAATGATAGGGAAATTTATGAAAAAGGTCCAAAAGGACTAGGAATCAAATAAAAGCTTGAAAGTGGGTAAATTGTAGGAAAGACCCTGGAATTCAGTCTATTACAACACTCCACCCCTTAAAGAGTATTTTGTCCCCAAAATCACAACAAGAGGGAAGAGATGATGAGTGTGTAACATCCCAACATTAGGTAACTAGGCGTTACTTCACAGGCTCTACCTACAAGCCAAGTCTCACTAAGGTTTCCACCATGCATGTTACCTTTTATAAAACATAACATAATTAACACTTTGACTTATAAGAATAATCTCCATCATGTCAAATCATCATTTTTATTATTCTATCACTTGTGTCATGTTTTACTCACATTGTTTTCAAAACAATTACATCTCAATATTAAGTACCAAAACATATGTATTTCCCTTATAAGGGTTTTAAGCACGATTAGGGTTTACAATGAAATCTCAACATTAATTAATGTATTAGGTCACAAACCTTAATAACATGAATAAATTCCCCATTATCCTCATAAAACCATCATATGGAGTTATTGTGGATCACTTTGTAAAAAATAAATAATAATATCCAACAAGCTATTAGCATACAATGATTCCAAATAATGTCACATAAATTATTTATCTCTATATTGCACATTGTCACATTACCTTTCATACTTATATTAATGACATCATTAATCATTTTATCCTACTACATCCCATAATAAGAATTATACATATTTAACATCACATTAAGCATTAATGCGTACTGATGTGAATCCAATTACTCATTATCATATTCGAGTCATTATATACATTTTAGTGGACAATATGAAACACATTAAACAATAATGAATTGATTTACATACTAAATCACGATAAGGTGATTAATTATATGTATATTAGAGAACAAGGTTATACAGCTTACATATATTGATAACTTAATCACAATTGTGGTTAGGTGACTATAATCCATCCAGATGTATCAAGGTATATTATATGATGCTGACACCTAATGTCACTAACGTATCATGAAGGCATCAAAGATATGTATGTATTTATTATCAAGGCTAGATGATTACACATTAGGGTTTGGGTCAAACATGACCATCACATGTTATGTATCCTTAGCATGTACTAGTCCCATAATCTTACGAACCATACTATTAGGGTGACAGGGTCAACATTAAGTGTATTCACAATTTTTGATGATTTACTCACTATTATGTGCATTAAGAGTATGTTAAGGTTCAAGCATATGAACTATTCTCTTTAGATGACTTATTATATATGTTTTTATTTGTGTATAAACAAACAAGATGGATTACAATTATAATTTCTTTGTCCAACACTAACCATATAAGATCACTAATCTCATGACTATGGAGTTATGGTTTCTAAAATTTCAGAGTAGCTAGATTTCAAATGTATTGTAGGTCTCCATCCCCTTAAAGAGGATTTCATCCTCAAAATTAGAGACTCCAAAATCTATCAAGGTATAAAAAGCACTACTACTAAAGCCCACTTTTAAAAGGGTTGAGGTAAAACTATGTATGAGATCCAACACTTAGTTGTTTTACTAAACACCATCCCCAAAGTCTACCATAGGGTAGGGTATCCCCAATCATGAAATTCTAAGGCTCATATAAGGAACTCATGGATCATAAGGTGATTCTACATGGATAACCAAAACATCATATACTAGGTTCAAAAAGTTAATCAACAATGAGATAATTTTCCCAAAGGTATGCTATTTTGGGAAATTCAGTATCAACTCAGGCCGGGCCGGTGTCATATGGACCTGGGAGTCCTCATAAGCCAAGCTAATGGTGCGGAGGAAAATATTGCCAACCCACAGACCCTGACCCTTTCTAGACATGTTTGCTTTCAACTTATGCCCTAATAGCAACCTAATAGACTAATCACCAAAAAGTTGATCAAATTATATTTTTAGTATGAAATTATATGTCCTAAATCAATCATTCATCATTGGTCAACTCTAAGGTGAAAATCTTACTAAAGGGAAACTATATAGCATAAATGTTTCTAACAAGGAGACAAATTGAATTAGTCAAGACTCTGACTACATTGATGATCCGATACCATGTTGTAAAGAACTGAGATCAATAACCTAACTCTCTACTACAAATATGGTCAACAAAAACACCAATGTGAAGTGGGGGAATTTTAAACTCTTGACTATATTCAATTATATAAAGTGTACATTACAAAATTTCCCAAAAGGGTGTACAACTTTATACATACAAAAGGATCTAGGTAGGGGAAGACTAAAACCAAATCAATATTGTCTCCAAAGAAAAACAACAATACATATATAGGCAGCTATGTCCAAGACACAAGGTTGATATCCTTATCTATCTTTAGACTTAGGTAGGTTCACCATGTTTCTAGTGCGCACTCTGATCCTATATATAACTAGGTGGTTGGGATCACCCAGCAAGAGAGAGATAAAAGTTTGTGTTAATAAAAAGGAATAACAACAAATGATAAATCACAACATTGCATAATAAAATGATTCACTATACCAAGAGATTTCAAGAGTATGTGTCAAATAAACAAATAAGAAATAGAAAACTGCCATAGTTCATCAACAACAATAATAAACATAGCACGAATGTTATTATGACACAAAATCATGTCAATGCAGGGTGAGGCACCTGCCGAACCTACACCAATATATGAGGGAGAGTGGTCACATTCCCAAACACCTACAAATATATATAATACGAAGGTAGTGGTGACATCCTTTTGGGGAGAGTGGTCACACTCCCCAAAATATAATATGAGGGGAGTGGTCACATCCCTCAAGGTCTCATGCCCTCTATGGGTGGTTTGTACTCATGTACACTACATTGTCATTTGGCCAATAAATAAATCGTGCTAAATAATTCACTGGAAGTAGTGAAAATATAAATAACATTACATCATAGAAAATGGGAATAGAACCCATGAAGTAAATCAAATAATGAGCCAACATTGGCAATAGCAAGATCCAAGCATTTCAAGTAAATGAGCCAACATAGGCAATAGAAGAATCAAATAAATAAAGAGACAAATAAAGACAATAGAGATATTCCAAGGCTAGCACATTATGAATATAGGGTTGGAAAAAAAGCCCAGCTGAAGGAATAGGATATATATTGCACATTCATATGTTCACATCCATAAATAGGATCCACATACATGTACAAGGTCCACATACAAATAGATGTCACATACCTTATTGAAGATTCAAAACCATCATTTTCACTGATTAGATTATATCTAAGATCATTTTCCCTAATTACAAATATATCACTTGAATTAGTATGTATTAAGGTATAAGGTGTATAAAAGATACTCATTATAAACATTTTAGGAAAACTTTCAATTTAGGACTCAAAACCTAGACCAAAACATTCCTTGAGTTTCAGGAAAACATGTCTTATTTCCCAATTTGAAGTTAAAATGAATTAGTTGTCATTTTTAGAACATTTAACATAGTCAAAATCTCATTCAAAGCAAACTTATAAAAAGGAAATAGAATTAAAGTGTTGATTCTATGAATGAAATACTTTAGACCAATCAGTGAGCGAGAAAAAGCCACGTGGGCTTGGTGACTTGCGCAAGGAAAGGGTTGTGAATGATGAAAATAACCTGGATGTCAAAATAGAAAGTGAGGTGCATGCGAGGGCAGATTTGTAAAAAACCCATGAGTCTTCTTCTACCTCTCACGTGATCCATGGCCACGGAGGAAAAGCTTTCCCACTTGGGCATTTCTACAATACTTGACCAAATCGCGAGTTTAGGGACTCAAAACAAAGAGGAAGAAGATACGAAGTCATTGAAGTTGTCAATTTGGTTGCTGTTGTCACCGAGGAGACAAGAAGAGGGCCGCAAGGCAGGATAGGGATGGAGGTAGTGGGGCTATTCCGTGAAGCTTCGGGACTAGTTGACTCAAGAGGAGGTTCACAACGGGGTCGCCGTAGACAAGAGAGGTGTTATTTATAGATGCGGTGGGGTGAGAAGCTGGGACAGTGGTGGAGGTGAGAAGCCACAATCGACGCCATTGGGTGTCTCAATTATGGTGCACAAGAGTGAACGAATGATAGCTCAAACTGAGTGGCACGAGGAGACGAAGCCAACAACAAAGAAATCTCATGAAATAGTGAAGAGGAGAGAGAGACGGGGTCACATACCGAGGAGGCATGACCTATTTGTTGGTTGGAGGAAGAAGACAAGGCCATGACCGTTCGATTAGATCTGGAGCTCCCGCTGATTGTCGGATCACGCATGACACATGAATCAAACCAACATTGGCTTAAATGTCATTTAAATGATATCTATTTAATGTAGTAGTCACACTATAGTTGAAATTTAATAAATGTATTTGGAGGGTCAAACGAAGTCCAAAAGACCTCAAATTATATCTGTAGGTTTATGACAACACTTACAATGATTCAATGCATTTAGTTTCTTATTTTACACAAACTTTGGCCCTTAATTGCTATATTGAATATTAATACATATATTAATGTATAAAAAGAGTGATTAATATAAAGAGAATCTTTTAATGAAATATTACGGTGAAATTCAAGACAAACATCACATATTAATATTAAGAGTCATATCCCAACATATTATCCTCTCTTTAATGTATTATGGTCCATTTAGAGGAGAGAGAAAATAAAGGGGTTAATTATTCTCATAACTTAACTCGGATACTCATTATTGATCATATCTTATCCAAAAAGATAAAAAAGCTCCAAATTAGCATTATCCACTTATATTATCTCATTAATGGTCATATTGCATTATTAGTCCCCAATTGGATTATTTGTGCAAAAACCCATTCATTAACATGAATGTGGGAAAATACAAAGTTCACCCTCAAGAAGAGCTCAATTTCCACATTGAGGCTACAAAGCATAGGGAAATTTATGAAAAAGGTCCAAAAGGGCTATAAAGCAAATAAAAGCTTGAAAGTGGGTAAATTGTAGGAAAGACTCTGGAATTTAGTCTGTTACAACACTCCACCCCTTAAAGAGGATTTTGTCCCCAAAATAACAACAAGAGGGAAGAGAGGGTGAGTGTGTAACATCCCAACATTAGGTAACTAGGTGTTACTTCACAATATCTACCTATAAGCCAAGTCTCACTAAGGTTTCCACCATGCATGTTACCTTATATAAAGCATAACATAATTAACACTTCGATTGATAAGCATAATCTCCATAATGTAAAAGCATCATCTTTATTATTCTATCACTTGTGCCATGTTTTACTCACATTGTTTTCAAAACAATTACATCTCAATATTAAGTACCAAAACATATGTATTTCCATTATAAGGGTTTTAAGCACGATTAGGATTTACAATGAAATCTCAACATTAATTAATGTATTAGGTCACAAACCTTAATAACATGAATCAATTCCCCATTATCCTCATAAAATCATCATATGGAGTTATCATGGATCTCTTTGTAAGAAATAAATAATATTATCCAATTAGCTAGACTATAATAATTCCAAATAATGTCACGTAAATTATTTATCTCTATATCGCACATTGTCACATTAACTTTCATACTCATATTAATGACATAATTAATCAATTTCTCCTATTACACTCCATAATATGAATTATACATATTTAACATCACATTAAGCATTAATGCATACTCGTGTAAATCCAATTACTCATTATCATATTCGAGTCATTATATGCATTTTAGTGGACAATATGAAACACATTAAAGATTAATGAATTGATTTACATACTAAATCATGATGAGGTGATTAATGAGATGTATATTAGAGAACAAGGTGGTATGCCTTACATATATTGATTACTTAACCACAGTTATGATTAGGTGACTATAATCCATCCATATGTATCAAGGTATATTATATGATGATGACGCCTAATGTAACTAACGTATCATGAAGGCATCAAAGATAAGTATGTATTTATTGTCAAGGCTAGATTACACATTAGGGTTTGGGCCAACATGACCATCACTTGTTATGCATCATTAGCATGTACTAGTCCCATAATGTTACTAACCATACTATTAGGGTGACAAGGTCAACATTAAGTGTATTCACAATTAGTGATGAGTAATTCACTATTATGTGCATTAAGAGTATGTTAAGGTTCAAGCATATGAACTATTCTCTTTATATGACTTATTATATATGTATTTATTTGTGTATAAACAAACAAGATGGATTACAATTATAATTTGTTTGTCCAACACTAACCATATAAGATCACTAATCTCATGACTATGGAGTTAGGGTTTCTAAAATTTCAGAGTAGATAGATTTCAAATGTATTGTAGGTCTCCATCCCCTTAAAGAGGATTTCGTCCTCAAAATCAGAGACTCCAAAATTTTTCAAGGTATAAAAAGCACTACTATAAAGCCCACTTTAAAAGGGTTGAGGTAAAACTATGTATGCGATCTAACACTTAGTTGTTTTACTAAACACCATCCTCAAAGTCTAACATAGGGTAGGGTATCCCCAAACATGAAATTCTAAGGATCCTATAAGGAACTCATGGATTATAAGGTGATTCTACATGGATAACCAAAACATCATATATTAGGTTCAAGAAGTTAATCAACAATGAGATAATTTGCCCAAAGGTATGCTATTTTGGGACATTCAGTATCAGCTCAGGCCAGGCTGGTGTCATATGGATCTGGGAGTCCTCATAAGCCAAGCTAGTGGTGCGGAGGAAAATATTGCCATCCCCAGACCGTGACCCTTTCTAGACACTTTTTCTTTCAACTTATGCCCTAATAGCAACCTAACAGACTAATCACCAAAAAGTTGATCAAATTATATTTCTAGTATGAAATTATATGTCCTAAATCAATCATTCATCATTGGTCAACTCTAAGGTGAAAAGCTTAATAAAGGGAAACTATATAAGGTAAGGGTTTCTAACTACCTTGATGCTCTGATACCATGCTGTAAAGAGCTGAGATCAATAACCCAACTCTCTACTAAAAATATGGTAAACAAAAACACAAATGTGAAGTAGGGGAATTTTAAACTTTTAACTATATACAATTATATAAAGTGTACATTAAAAAAATTCCCAATTGGGTATACAACTTTATACATACAAAAGGATCTAGGTAGAGGAAGACTAAAACCAAATCAATATTGTCTCCAAAGAAAAAAAACAATATATATATATATATATAGGGATTATCTTTAATACTCGACGGGTAACTAACGGGTAGCTACACGGCAACACAACCTGATATTTTTTTTCACACTTCCTGATATTTTTTTTAATTTTTTTCGCAATTGTAGAGGAGTATTTTATCTAGCTCCCCAAAAAATTTGATCAAAAAATAATATCATTTGCCCCCCCCCCAAAATAAAAAAACCCGTCCATATATATTACTGACTGTATATGTATATACACACACACACACACACACACATATATATATATATATATATATATATATTTCACACTTCCTGATATTCTTTTAATTTTTTTTTCACAATTGTAGATGATAATTTTGTCTAGCTCTCCAAAAAATTTGATCAAAAAATAATATCATTTGCCCTCCCCCCAAAATAAAAAAACTCGTCCATATATATTATTGACTATATATTTTCTGCGTAGTTACTCTTTTGCTTCTCAGAGTTACTCAATATATCAGTACAGTTACTCTGTTGATTCAGAAGAGTTACTCCAATGTACCATATAGCTACTCTTTTTAAACCTGAGTTACTCCAGCGGGTAGCGAAAATCTGGCTACCCACCGGGCAACGAATGAACAACCATATATATATATATATATATATATATATATATATATCGGCAGCTATATCCAAGATACAAGGTTGATCTCTTTATCCTATCCTTAGCCTTAAGTAGGTTCACTATGCTTCTAATGCGCACTCTGATTCTATAACTGGGTGGTTGGGATCACCCAACAAGAGAGAGATAAAAGTATGTGTTAATCAAAAGGAATAAGGAAAAATGATAAATCACAACATTGCATAATAAAATGATTCAAAACAAATAAGAAATAGAAAAATGTCATAGTTAATCAACAACAATAATAAACATAGCATGAATGTTATTAAGACACAAAATCATATCAATGCAGGATGAGGCACCTACCGAACCTACACCAATAGGTGAGGGAGAGTGGTCACATTCCCAAACACTTACAAATATATACAATACGAAGGGAGTGGTCATATCCATTGGGGGAGAGTGGTCATATTCCCCAAAATATAATATGCGGGGAGTGGTCACATCCCTCTATGACTCATGCCCTCTATGGGTGGTTTGTACTCATGTACACTACATTATCATTTGGTCAATAAATACATCATGCTGAATAATTCACTTGGCAGTAGTGAAAATATAAATAACATTGCATCATAGAAAATATGAATAAAACCCATGAAGTAAATCAAATAATGAGAAAACATTGGCAATAGCAAGATCCAATCATTTCAAGTAAATGAATCAACATAGGCAATAGAAGAATCAAATAAATAAAGAGACAAATAAAGAAAATAGAGATATTCCAAGGCTAGCACATTATGAATGTAAGGTTGGAAAAAAAGCCCAACTGAAGGAATAGGATATATATTGCACATTCATATGTTCACATCCATTAATAGGATCCACATACATAAATAGGGTCCACATACATAAATGAGTGTCACATACCTTATTGAAGATTCAAAACCACCATTTTCATTGATTATATTGTATCCAAGATCATTATCCCTAATTACAAATATTTCACATAAATTAGTATGTATTAAGGCATAAGGTGTATAAAAGATACTCATTTTAGACCTTTTAGGAAAATCTTCAATTTATGACTCAAAAACTAGACCAAAACATTTCTTGAGTTTTAGTGATTTGGAAAACATGTCTTATTTCCCACTTTGAAGTTAAAATGAATTAATTATCAATTTTAGAACATTTAACATATTCAAAATGGAATTCAAAGAAAAATTCGAAAAAAGGAAATATAATTAGGACTCAAAAACACAAAATCAGATTCTACGTGAAACATTCTTTCCATCAAGTATTTATTTGCAATTTTTTGATAGAGTATTGATTTTCTAGGAATGAAATACTCTGGACCAATCAGAGAGCGAGAAAAAGCCACGTGGGCTTGGTGACTTGCGCACGGAAAGGGCGCAAATGAAGAAAATAACCCTGATGTTAAAATAGAAAGTGAGGTACACATGATAGTAGATTTGTAAAAAACTCATGAGTCTTCTTCTACCTCTCACGCGAGCCATGGCCGCGGAGGAGAAGCTTGGCCACTTGGGCGTTTCCTCATTTCTTGACCAAATCTCAAGTTTAGGTACTCAAAATGAAGAGGAAGAAGAGACGAACTCACCAGAGTTGCCAATTTGGTTGTTACTATCAACAAAGAGACATGAAGAGGGTTGCAAATAGTAGAGGGATGGAGGTAGTGGGGCTATTCTGTGAAGCTTTGGGACTAATTGACACGAGAGGAGGTTCACAACGGGGCCGCTGAAGACGAGGGAGGTGTTATTTATAGATGCGGTCGGGTGAGGAGTTGGGATAGTGGTAGAGGTGGCAAGCCATGCCCGACACCATTGGGTGTCTACGCAGTTACTCTTTTGCTTCTCAGAGTTACTCAATATATCGGTACAGTTACTCTGTTGATTCAGAAGAGTTACTCCAGTGTACCATATAGTTACTCTTTTAAAACCCGAGTTACTCAATATATCAGACTGTATATATGTATATATATACACACACACATACATAAGTATCTAGAAGAGAGATAGAATACCATTTCACTTCAGTAGAAAAAACTCATCTTAATCTTTTATGTTTCCTTTATGTTTAGCGAATCATATGATACTAGTATTCATTAAAGAATGCATATGCAAACATAAGCATCCTGAGTACACCATATCATTATGCATCCATGAAAACTAACCTTATAATTAATAAAACCCATGTACGTGTTGTTATCCGATCTAAAATCCAAGAGTCTAGAGAATTAATAAGATGATCACCCTAAAAAGAAATCAAGGATGTAAGTCACTATGAGTCCATATGACCCAAAACTAGGGCTTGATCTTCAATTAGGGTTGTAATCATATTATTATGATTAAATCAAATATTATCTTTGACTTTTATCTTCTTTTAGAGTTACAAGATTAGATCTCAAAATTAGGGTTTCATCTAATTAATGATGCCCATTTTTACACAAGAAGGGAACATTCATTTTTTAGGGTTTCTATGAAGGTTTATGTAACGACCCCGCCTCCCGGTAACCCCCAATTAAGAGAGACCGAAAGGTCGGTGCCGTTATCCAATTAACAGGATCAAAGGTTCGAAAAATAATCAATAACAATTATGAAATTCTACTAACTAACTGGAATTTGGTATAAAATTAAAACTTTACTTACCTTTTGAAAACCTTGGAAATCTATCTATCCTGGTCTTGAATTATTTTATCTAATCCTCCTTGCACTTTATTTCTTTTTCCGCAATGTGTCACTTTACTGTTTGTTCTTTCAATTGTTGTTCCTAAAACGCTGACAAATAAAACGTCGATCCGTATATCGAAATATACTGGTATGTGGGAACAACCAAAATCTTGCAAATATGGCTAAAAATTTAATAATCACAATCAAATTAATTAACAAGCCAATTTACACTTTTCAGTATGACATTCTCCACCGCTTTTGCCCTAACCCTGGCATACCCACCTTAGGGTGCCCTTTGCCAATGACTTAAGGCCACCTTCTCAATCCCGAGCTTGGTGCCTGGGGGTCACCACTCATGGTGCCCACTAGTCATGCAATATCATAGGCCACCTTCTTGGTGCCTGGGGTCACCACTCAATGTGTCCATTGGTCTACCCATCTGGGCCTGACCTTTGGCATCATCCATCAGGGTGGCATGTAGGTGTGAGGATACATACTTCTATTTTTAATGTGATAATCATAGTGACTTTACGATTTGCAAGTATGAACATCCAAACAGTTAATTTGCATTCAATGCGATTAATCATCCGGAAAATCCTCGGGAAACTAAGGCGGTTATTCATAATTAACCGCATACCTGATTTGTAGATTCAACAAGCTATTAATAATTCCAGGCAAGCAAGTAATCCAAGAAGTAGTTCAACAATCACAGAATTCCTAAAAAGCATACGTAACCTATTTACTACACTTTACCAGGAAGAATTTCTATTTAACTGACTTGGATTCACTTTCTAGGTCTTCTAATCCGCATTAGGGTTTCATTAGAGTTCTTTTTAGACCTTCTTACAACTTTCCTCATTTGTATCCACAAAATCCTAAAACAGCAGTTTCTAGGTGCAAAACCCTAATTATTCACATATTCAGATTAAAGCCTTTTTATCATTTACCAGACTGAGGTTAACCGAACATCAATTTTATACAAAGTATTTCAAGTTATATCTTATGAGCAACCATTAACCTTAAGTTAGGGTTTCTAATCTATTATGCATCTTTATGCGTACAAAACTCTAAAACAGGCATGATATCATCTTAATTAGGTTCAATCCTTCGTATTATTCTCCACAGGTTATTATATCCCAAAATAATATAATTAAGACATTAATCCCAATTTCTAAATATAATTAGGGTTTCTAAGTGTTTAATCGCTCTTATTTAGAATAAAACCCTAAAACATGCAAGAAACATCTAGATCCAGTTCAAGTTCGTCATTATCTATTTGACAGGTTGTATTTACTCAATTTCATCAACTAAACAATATGAACTTAACCAATATGTTCAAATAGGGTTTCTTAATCTAATACATAAGCACTTTTCATTAGATTAAGACACTTTTGCAAAAACGAACAGATTCAGGTTCTCAAACTAATTTTAATGTGTTCCTCATATTTTTCTAAGAAACTTTCTATTTTAACTTTATCCATCCGAGCTTCCTAGCAGAAGTTATGATTTTTATAAGAAAACTCCTTTTATTCGATTTAATAGCAAATTCCAGAAAAACGTGGATCGTCTGATCCATGGTCCACGGTCCACTGAGGATCCAACAACCATGGATGCGCGCGCTTTACTTTGATTTAAGTTTCAAAGGACGGAAATGTCCTTACCGTGATAAACGCGGACAGGAGGGCACTTGAGTAATTTTTCAGGGTCATCTTCTTCGTCAATCTCGCGATGAATACCTGCTCGCGAGCCAACCTCTGGGAGTAGTCAACTCGAGTGTTGACTTTGAGTTTCTGGCTGCCCCAACATCTGGAGAAGATCTCACACCCTCTGCCACTCCTTTCCGAACTCGAAGGCATCCTTGAATGCTCTGCTACTTGCTCAAATAGCCCCGATGGCAGGGCTCTTCTCCGGCGAGAAGGGCGGCATGTTTAGGGTTTAGGTCGGGATGCGTTCTGCAATCGGTTGCTCCCATCGATTCCCTTCATCAGCGCGGACTCACATGCATTCTCTGGGGCTATGCACATGGTGTGTAGCCCCCCCTTATATAGGGGTCCTCCTATGGCCGTCGAGAAGTCCTGAATTGGGCAATTCACCTAGAGGCAGTGAAACACATGGAAACCAGGGATGTTTCCCTTCGGTTTCTTTCTTTGAGTTCAACGGAGTCATCAGCCATCTAATACATCCAGTGAAATGCAAGAAATCCAAGAGGGAAAGTCCCTCTGTAAAACATGGAATTACAGTCCCAGCGGGACTTGGACGATGACCGTCCCACGTTGGATCAAGATCCAACGGCCTTCGTTGCCCGCGATCAAAAGAAAATTCCTTTTTCTTTCTATTTGTCAAATTAATGTCTTAATTTGGAGGATTCTTGTGAAATTAATATCTCCCAAACTATAACTCCTTTTTGGCTCAAATTTTAAGGGAAGGTTTGTCTTAGAATTATCTAACTTTTTATGAAATTTGGAAAACAAATTCCAAGGGATGAGAAGGCTTCCTTCTCTCCTAAGTTATTCATTAATTTATTCAAAATTAATTGTTATTTCCTTTCCCTTTGCCATTATCTTGTTATTTTGGGTCCCTTGGACCTCAGGAAATTCCAAAGGCACGGATTCCCATATTGGGGAAAATCTATTTGCCTTTATATTCTTTTGAAAGTCAATTCCTCATACTTCCCTTTTATTAATCAATTTCTTTTCCTTTTTTTAATTCTCTTTTTAAGGATTTCTCTTTATCTCTCCTATATTTTCCCATTGGAATTCCTTTTAACATTAGGAATCCTTGGGATACGAAAATCCACCAAGGATAACTCAATTATACCTCTTTTCACTTATTTTCCACATTTTATCATTATTTTCAAATTCTTTCTTAACAAGGAAATACTTAATTAATCTTTTCTTTTCTTATTGCATTCTCTATGCAACTTTGGACTCCTTGGGACCCAAGGAACCCAAGAGGTACGAAATCCAACTTTTGATTGTATTATTTTGCCTTCTGGAGGTTTCCACACCTTTCTTTTCTCAAAAACTTAATTATTCATTTACTAATTGAATTTCCTTGTTATTGGGCCCAATAGCCAATAAAGCCCACAAAGCAACCATAAAGGCTATTGTAATGAAATTCATGCATTCAATCAAAAGACATCATTATTTGTTCATTTATCTTTAATATGAGAAATTACATTTCTCAGCAAATGAATCCAAAATTGGGGTTGTAACATCCTTCCCCTCTTATAAGAGTTTTGCCCTCAAAATTCCATCAAGCAAACAAACAAAAGGATAAGACTTCCTTATGTCCATCATGGCTCCCATGTGGCTCTACCCTTTTCCATGGTGCTTCCCAAGAACCTTCATTATCTCATATTCTTCCATCTAAGTTCTTTCTTACCTTGGTATATCGTACCCTCATAGGTGACTCGGGACAGTTCAGCCCCTCAAAAGCTAAATAGGTTCAGGGCTCAACACATGGCTTGGGTACCTCACATAGTGCTCTAGATCGGACTCATGCATCTCATCATTTTATCCTGAGGATAAGGTTAAACACAACCATCTCCACCAATCCATCTCAAATGGACCCATATATCGGGGACTCAGCTTTCTCAGCTGTAGCTTAGAGGGGTCGGATTCTCACATTATATTCTCCCACAATGAACTGCATGTCAGTCTGCTTTGCATTAGCTCGTGACTCATGTCACCACTGGGCTCCCTCTCAGCCATTGCACGATCAAAGCGACTTCATCTGCACACACTGTGGTTCTTTTCTGACCTTCACGAGGCCTCCTTCACCAACATCATCTTAAAGAAGTGGTGACCGACACAACCTCCTTCTAGAATTTCTTTCATCCTGATAAAGGCTATGGTGGATAACGTCACATCTTAAGAACTGTCTCTTTGTATCACCCTGAATGAGCACACATGCTCTCATCAGACCCTTTAGTCTGGATTATACTAATCATTAGTAAGGGGTGATAAACTGTACTAACATCGAGTTCTTCATGTACCCTCTCCCACCTTTTGGAAGGGAACCTTTAGATCAAACTCAAAGACCTTCGAACTCGCATCATGGTGTAGTTGAACCATCTCTTTTCATATGTAGTTCAACCAGATCTGTCCCTTGACAGAACTCTTCCTTTCTCATGTCATCTAGGTAAGGCGATCTACCATAACCCATATTGCATCTTGACCTTCCTTGGTCTAGGGAATACTTCATCATCCCTAGTGATGAACTCCCTTTACCTCTCGGGGACACTTTATCCTTTATACCAACACACTGGGTTACTAGTGTTCATCCTCCACCTCCTGGCTTGTATGGCAACATACCCCATGCAACTTCATCTTAAGCATCCAAAGTACTATTGTCACTTACTATCTTTGTAGTACCACGGTGCTTGGTGATCTTAAAACCACGATCTCCTATATGTCATGATTCCTCAAGCTTGATACCTCAGAAATCCTAAGCTACTCTCATCAGGGTTTCATCACTTTTCTTTCCAAAGAAGAACATTTGAGGTTCTGCAACCATCCTTTCATTGCATCAAAGACTAGGCTGGCTATCCAAACAACCACTAACTTGTTCAACATATCTTGTTACACCCGTGTGTTAGCCAAAACACATCCTCTTTCCAAACATAGGGTTAGTCGAACAACCTCAACTTCTTCTAGCTTCCAGCTAACTAGGCGGCTATATCTCAACCAGAGCATTCATTACCACTTCTTATCCTTAGGTGTTAAGTAACATACACCTCCATGTATTATTCTTATCATCTCATCTCAAACTCCAAGTTTATCTTCATCAAGAAACTCTGAGTTCATCCACCTGGTGATCAAACTCAACCTTGTATAACTTGGAAATTCCACAAAGCTTCTACTAGGAACATCCTTACAAGGTGATTATCTTAATACTTTTTTTTTGTTTGTACCTGTCCATGTATCATTCATTCCACCAAGGTATGTTATCATCTCTATCCTCATACCTTGTAGCAACGTTCCAACTCGCATCATCTTTTATCCTTGGTGTATGGCATGCATACTGTCCCATCTCTCACTCTCATAACAAGAAGAAATAAGCATTTGGCGGCCGTCCAAATACAAAGTTCTTCCCATTCCAAGAGTAGAGATGGTACATCCCACCTTGCCAGTACACCTTCAAATCTAGGTTGAAACGTGCAACTCATGTCTCCACATCACAAACATCATGATATCAAAAAATTACTTCCATGGAAAACTGATCTGAAACCTACTTGGGTCACCACACAATCCTTGGTCATCTCCTCTAGGTCTATAGGGTGCCGGAACTTTTGGGGTCATCCCTTTTCCCTTATGCATCCAGAGAGTGCCCTACTCATCTGCCCTTTGGGTCCCATGAGTTCATGAAGGTGATCAATCTCCTAACCCATGGCCCTCAGACAATGATAGCTGTTACCTCCCGACCCTATGGTCATGTGCAACTAGGGAATTAGGCAACTCCGTCTTTCATCGGTCTTATCCCTGCCTGACCCTTGGATAGACTTAGGATTCTATCATAGTACATGTTCAACTCACAACCCTACCTAATCCTTCATCATCTCTCTCTGCATTCTTGGGCTGTCTTGTATCCTTTCATAAGGGTCATGGCGACCTGCCTACCTTGGTCGAGCCCCATACCGGTTACCTCCATGGTAACACATCCACATGCACATAGAGATGGTTATCTATGGGTCTTCATTCTCATGCCATGTACTCTTCACTTAGCTTCTCAAGATCCTATGAAACCTCCTTAGGTTACCTCAAAACCAACCAAACTGGTAAACTCCCTACCAAAGGGTCGCTCTCCCAGGATGGGAGGAAACTACACCTTTATAACAAAGGTCACAAGCATTCTTAGATTTTACATCCATATGAGCATGCTTAAACCAACAACTACTAAGGAACAAGCGTACCTACAAAACCATGCTAGGTCGCACTTGTTCTCATCCTCAACATTACATCAACTTAGTTGTGAGGGGTTCATCAAACATACCCTTAATGTAAGGGATTTCCTTTACCTCTACACATGAGGAGTACCATGCTCGAAACTATAGAGACTAAAATCTCATCATGAGCATCGGATACACTGCTTCCCCTCTTAGGCCTAGGAACCCTAGGTTCTCCTTTGGGTATCCAACTACATGCTCAACCTCTTAACCACGAATCAAGCATGTCCAAGGTATGTCATGTACCTCCATGATCTTTCTACTCGAGCAACGCTTCAGAGTTGAGTCCTCTTCCAGGGCAACCAACTAGGTATAAAGCCTCACCACTGGTTACTTAAACCTCCTCAGGGTCTAAAGCACTCTTCTTCCTATCTCAGAAGGTAAACATCTATACTATAGGCACATACGTACCAAAAGTCTCATCCTCTCTCTAGGGTTTGGTTCCTCTAAAGGCCACTAAGATATTATCATCCTCCATGGATCAGGCACGAGGCAACCACTATCATCTACTTAGGTCGCATCATCCTCAACCCTCTGTCGTTCCTCATGTCTCAGAATCTAAGCTTCCAACCTCCTTGTTGGGGTCCTGCTTCCTCTCTCTAGAGCTAATTCCACATCCAGCCCTACTACTAGAGGTCCTCTCTCCATGAAGGCTCATGCTCACAGGCATACCCCTATGTGGGTGAAGCCTATGCTCAACTCATGTTTGGCTCTAGATTATCCATATGCTTATCTCATAATCCATCCATCATATCCTTTTGGCCTACTGTTCACATTACTGATGTACTCAGGGTGCAATCTATATCCTACTTGCAACAGCCCATAAGGTTTATATAGGTTCTTCTCTAACCTAATCCATGAAGGAGCTATCCTTCGCTCAAACATGCATGACCCTTCCCAGGGTTGGGTTGCCAAAGGTACTCGGTCATCAACTTCTCATGGTTCGTATGGAAATCCAAAGGCATGTTCATCCAAACACCTAGTCAACCATGACATCTAACTCATCTCTCTCTAACCTTCACTTAGGGTTAGGGTTGACATCATCCTCAAAGGATGTGCTAGGTCTCTACCTATAATGCAGGTCTCTACCTCCAAGACTAACTGTCTCTACTCACCCTCCTACCAAGGAGGTCTATCCTCAGGTCTCTCCTGAGGGTAATGACAACTCGTGTCATACGACCTAAGCATGTATCTATTCCTTTGCTCTTACTCTATTAAGCTTATGTCCATGACATCTTATTTACATGCTTTTTATTAATTTGATGGAGGATCCCTTAATCCTTATCAACCTTACCCATACCTCAAGAGGGTGAGGAGAAGAGAGGAAAATCCTAATCCTTAAGGTCCTTATCAGAATTTGAGTTGAGAAGGGATGAACAAGATGAGAGAGTCCTAAAGGTATCTTATTTCAAGTCATATCCTAAGACATCGGCCAGACAGTCACACAATCCGGGAGTCCTCATATTCTGACTAGCGGTGCGGAGGAAAATATTGCCAGCCCCCGGACGTGATCCTTTTGTAGACACCTCAGTCTTTCGGACAATCCTCTAATAACTCCCTTGGGTTCTACAGAATTTGTAAAATTTAATAATTATTAAAGATTAATTGAGGAACCTATGCTCTGATACCATTTGTAACGACCCCGCCTCGCGGTAACCCCCAATTAAGAGAGACCGAAAGGTCGGTGCCGTTATCCAATTAACAGGATCAAAGGTTCGACAAATAATCAATAATAATTATGAAATTCTACTAACTAACTGGAATTTGATATAAAATTAAAACTTTACTTACCTTTTGAAAACCTTGGAAATCTATCTATCCTGGTCTTGAATTATTTTATCTAATCCTCCTTGCACTTTATTTCTTTTTCCGCAATGTGTCACTTTACTATTTGTTCTTTCAATTGTTGTTCCTAAAATGCCGACAAACAAAACGTCGGTCCGTATATCAAAATATACTGGTATGTGGGAACAACCAAAATCTTGCAAATATGGCTAACAATTTAATAATCACAATAAAATTAATTAACAAGCCAATTTACACTTTTCAGTATGACATTCTCCACCGCTTTTTCCCTAACCCTGGCATACCCACCTTAGGGTGCCCTTTGCCAATGACTTAAGGCCACCTACTCAATCCCGAGCTTGGTGCCTTGGGGTCACCACTCATGGTGCCCACTAGTCATGCAATATCATAGGCCACCTTCTTGGTGCTTGGGGTCACCACTCAAGGTGTCCATTGGTCTACCCATCTGGGCCTGACCTTTGGCATCATCCATCAGGGTGGCATGTAGGTGCGAGGATACATACTTCTATTTTTAATGTGATAATCATAATGACTTTACGATTTGCAAGTATGAACATCCAAACAGTTAATTTGCATTCAATGCGATTAATCATCCGGAAAATCCTCGGGAAACTAAGGCGGTTATTCATAATTAACCACATACCTGATTTGCAGATTCAACAAGCTATTAATAATTCCAGGCAAGCAAGTAATCCAAGAAGTAGTTCAACAATCACAGAATTCCTGAAAAGCATACGTAACCTATTTACTACACTTTACCAGGAAGAATTTCTATTTAACTGACTTGGATTCACTTTCTAGGGCTTCTAATCCGCATTAGGGTTTCATTAGAGTTCTTTTTAGACATTCTTACAGCTTTCCTCATTTGTATCCACAAAATCCTAAAACAGCAGTTTCTAGGTGCAAAACCCTAATTATTCACATATTCAGATTAAAGCCTTTTTATCATTTACCAGACTGAGGTTAACCGAACATCAATTTTATATAAAGGATTTCAAGTTATATCTTTTGAGCAACCATTAACCTTAAGTTAGGGTTTCTAAGCTATTATGCATCTTTATGCGTACAAAACTCTAAAATAGGCATGATATCATCTTAATTAGGTTCAATCCTTCGTATTATTCTCCACATGTTATTATATCCCAAAATAATATAATTAAGACATTAATCCCAATTTCTAAATATAATTAGGGTTTCTAAGTGTTTAATCGCTCTTATTTAGAATAAAACCCTAAAACATGCAAGAAACATCTAGATCCGGTTCAAGTTCGTCATTATCTATTTGACAGGTTGTATTTACTCAATTTCATCAACTAAACAACATGAACTTAACCAATATGTTCAAATAGGGTTTCTTAATCTAATACATAAGCACTTTTCATTAGATTAAGACACTTTTGCAAAAATGAACAGATTCAGGTTCTCAAACTAATTTTAATGTGTTCCTCATATTTTTCTAAGAAACTTTCATATTTTAACTTTATCCATCCAAGCTTCCTAGCAGAAGTTATGATTTTTATAAGAAAACTCCTTTTATTCGATTTAATAGCAAATTCCAGAAAAACGTGGATCGTCTGATCCATGGTCCGCGGTCCACTGAGGATCCAACGGCCATGGATGCGCGCGCTTTACTTTGATTTAAGTTGTAAAGGAAGGAAATGTCCTTACCGTGATAAACGCGGACAGGAGGGCACTTGAGTAATTTTGCAGGGTCATCTTCTTCGTCAATCTCGCAATGAATACTTGCTCGCGAGCCAACCTCTGGGAGCAGTCAACTCGAGTGTTGACTTTGAGTTTTTGGCTGCCCCAGCATCTGGAGAAGATCTCGCGCCCTCTGCCACTCCTTTCCGAACTCGAAGGCATCCTTGAATGCTCCGCTACTTGCTCAAATCACCCTGATGGCAGGGCTCTTCTTCGGTGAGAAGGGCGGCATGTTCAGGGTTTAGGTCGGGATGCGTTCTGCAATCAGTTGCTCCCATCGATTCCCTTCATCAGCGCGGACTCACAGGCATTCTCTGGGGCTATGCACATGGTGTGTAGCCCCCCCCCCCTTATATAGGGGTCCTCCTATGGCCGTCGAGAAGTCCTGAATTGGGCAATTCGCCTAGAGGCAGCGAAACACATGGAAACCAGGAATGTTTCCCTTCGGTTTCTTTCTTTGAGTTCAACGGAGTCATCAGCCATCTAATACATCCAGTGAAACGCCAGAAATCCAAGAGGGAAAGTCCCTCTGTAAAATGTGGAATTACAGTCCCAGCGGGACTTGGACGATGACCGTCCCACGTTGGATCAAGATCCAACGACCTTCATTGCCCGCGATCAAAAGAAAATTCCTTTTTCTTTCTATTTGTCAAATTAATGTCTTAATTTGGAGGATTCTTGTGAAATTAATATCTCCCAAACTATAACTCATTTTTGTCTCAAATTTTAAGGGAAGGTTTGTCTTAGAATTATCTAACGTTGTACGAAATTTGGAAAACAAATTTCAAGGGATGAGAAGGCTTCCTTCTCTCCTAAGTTATTCATTAATTTATTCAAAATTAACTGTTATTTCCTTTCCCTTTGCCATTATCTTGTTATTTTGGGTCCCTTGGACCTCAGGAAATTCCAAAGGCACGAATTCCCATATTGGGGAAAATCTATTTGCCTTTATATTCTTTTGAAAGTCAATTCCTCATACTTCCCTTTTATTAATCAATTTCTTTTCCTTTTTTTAATTCTCTTTTTAAGGATTTCTCTTTATCTCTCCTCTATTTTCCCATTGGAATTCCTTTTAACATTAGGAATACTTGGGATACGAAAATCCACCAAGGATAACTCAATTATACCTCTTTTCACTTATTTTCCACATTTTATCATTATTTTCAAATTCTTTCTTAACAAGGAAATACTTAATTAATCTTTTCTTTTCTTATTGCATTCTCTATGCAACTTTGGACTCCTTGGGACCCAAGGAACCCAAGAGGCACGAAATCCAACTTTGGATTGTATTCTTTTGCCTTCTGGAGGTTTCCACACCTTTCTTTTCTCAAAAACTTAATTATTCATTTACTAATTGAATTTCCTTGTTATTGGGCCCAATAGCCAATAAAGCCCACAAAGCAACCATCAAGGCTATTGTAATGAAATTCATGCATTCAATCAAAAGACATCATTATTTGTTCACTTATCTTTAATATGAGAAATTACATTTCTCAGCAAATGAACCCAAAATTGGGGTTGTAACAGTTTATATCATTAATGGTTTCCTTTATAGGAACCACATGATCCAAGGGGATCAGTGTTGGATCTATGGCTTTGGGGCAATTATAAGGGGCCATAAAAAGTTAGGGTTTGTAATTAATGCATGAAAGTACATATATATATAGAGAGAGAAACTCAATCTTAGGGTTTTTAGAAAATTATCCATACATGATTAGGGTTTTGAGACAAAAGAGGATCATGGACTTAATTAGGGTTTTAGACGTCTGCATATCAAATTTCAACCATGGATTACTATTATTACATAATATGATAATAAGAAAATGATCATTAGGGCTTCAGGCTACTCTTTTGAAAAAGGAAATGTATTCAGGATCTGAAAGTATATTTATCATATTCCTCATATTTTTCTAATAAAAATCAAGTATAGGTTTGCAATTTTTTGATATGCCTAGCATTTTCTAGGGTTTTCCCAAGATAAAAGGCTTTTATGAATAAAAGGGGACAAAAAGGCTTATGTGGCAACCCCTGATTGGTCCACACATGTGAGCCTCCCTTTTCTGATCCACACTGACCCCCAACTTTCCTTATTGATGTGGCAACCCAGGATTGGCTGCTAGCGGCCAAGCTGGCTTCGTGTGGCAACTCTTTCTTCCTTGGGTTCACTGGGTCTAGACCTGATTCTCCTCTATGGACTGGAGGTTAGGCTCCTTCTCTAAACCTAACCCTCACACAAGGTCATGAACCCATAGCAGAAAGGCTCACTAGAGCCAAGGAGACTTGGGGGAAGGAGGCTTTGAAGCAGGTGAAGAAAGTGCCCTCGTGGTCGCCTAGTCGTTGCAAGGTGGGTGGAGAGTCAGATTTGGAGGAAGGAGGGGCAGAGGTGAGAAGCCCAAAATGGTTGTGCAGCGGCACTGCAGTGGTTCATGAGGGTCAAATGGGGGGTGTGAGGTTGCAATTAGGCTCAGAAATGTGGGGTTAAGCTAAAGGGATATGGCAACGACTATATGGGGGTCTTTTTTAGAGATTTCACTACTACAGAAATGGCTTATAACGTCACATTTACAGGCGTCGGCTGTATATAAGAAATGGATGCCTAAAACATACAGCGTCGGTTATACAAAAAAACCTAAAATCTATCTTCAAGAGTGGCCAGACACGGGTATCACTTTTAATTTAGCGTCGGTTCCTTAATAAACAACCGATGCCTAAAATCGACTTTCAAAACCAAATTTTCTAGTGGAAAAAACTTACCTCCAAAATAACACATACGGCGTCGGTTATTAACTAATTAACCAATGACTAAAGGTTTTTCGTGAGAATGAAATTGGACCCATTTTTATCGTCAGTTTTCTTTAAATAATCAACGCTGATGTGTTTTTGCGCGCTATCCCCGTGAAAATTTCCACCCCCCTTTGATGTCATTTTTTTAGGCAGCCGACTCTGATAGTTTTAAGTGTCAACTATTTTGAAAAATCGATGCCTATTGTTAACTTAATACACCCGTGTGAGCGAGGCTCGCCCCCTTTCTCTATTTCATTGACTCTGTGCACTTAGGTATGGCAATTGATTCCCTGCTCCGAACACCGCTCACTGCTCCTCTGCTCACTGTCATTTGTGGCTCTGCGCCCTACCACCAGATTACTTCCCCTACTGCTCGTCTTCGTTGCTACCGCTATGCCACCGCTCAGAACCTAAGCTTCCCGCCGCTGCCACGATAGATACTTTTCTCCACGCCGACCTTCTCCTCTTCTTCCTCCACTCTTCAACATGCCCAAGTCCCAGTCCCAACTCCAGCTCTACTGGTGAGTCTATCTACACCCTCAACACCCGAGTAGGTGTCACACCACCCGTCGATATCTGCTCTGCATGCGATCGATTAGGCCAGAGGGGTGGAGATGGTGTTGTTAAATCACAGGTTGGCATGGCCATGTTGGGCAGCATGACTGTGTTGGTAGCATGGTCGTGCTGGGTAACACAGCCATGGTGGCTGATTTTGTGTTGTGAATCCATATTGTATGATGTAGATTGATGATGATAATGTTTGCTTTCTCTCTTGATTAACTAATCCAAATGAAATGGCGACCTAATGTGCATGTTGACATATTTGAGACCTAATCTTGTACACATTTCACCCTAATCTTGTATTAACTATATTGCTCAATTATGAATGATAGGATACCTACATTTGTGTGTAATGATTATCTTGATGATGAACATGCATCTACATTGGAGATGTTGAAATCAATGTTATAGAATACGATAA
This sequence comes from Alisma plantago-aquatica, assembly GCA_963693085.1. Taxonomy (NCBI): domain Eukaryota; kingdom Viridiplantae; phylum Streptophyta; class Magnoliopsida; order Alismatales; family Alismataceae; genus Alisma; species Alisma plantago-aquatica. Next base: position 1,262,378,800 of record OY856412.1, read on the forward strand.
CTAGACTAGGGTATGATTAATACTACATGATGTTGCTATTGTAAATCAACCTAGGATATGAATAAATCTTGTGCTTGCATATATTTTGGCTTCTAACCCTCTTGCTTGACCTAATTCAGTAAATTTTGATGCATGTTGAAATAAGATTCAAACGTGTCCATTCTAGCATCTAATTTGATTTGATTATGTGCTTTGAATCTTGAAACATGCGTGTTAAAGATACATTGATGTCTCAAACTTAACTCACATGTGGGTCTTCTATTTCTAAATTGATTATGTGACCCCTAATTAATACATTATAATAGAATTGAATTGTGCATTTGTGTTGTTGCAGGTGTTGTTGACTTGTTGTTGATTTGCATATATTTCTTCTTCAGCCTTCAAGTGAGGTATAATATTCTCGCTCTCCCAATGTTCCATTAGGCTCCATTTTGATTCAAATATTTGATATATGGAATCATGGTTTATTTAGTATTTATTATTTACTGACAAGCATGATTAAATGATGTTATACAAAACTTAGGATATGAATGATGAAACTTGGATTGTAGGTATAAGAATGACAGCACATGTATTTTTTGGCCTAGAAACCCATCTAAGATTTACTCATTAGGAGTAAATATTGGATAGTCCCCGGTTTGGGACTGTTCTTGAACACCTAATCTCACTTAGGATGTAAGTGTATAATGTGTATTGGATTTTCAAGAAAATTTTGGTAGGATTTCCCCGTTTGTTCTCTAAGTACATATGTACTCGGAGAACAGCAGGGAAATGCTACCGAAATTTTCTTGAAAACCCAATACACATTATACACTTACTAGTGAGATTAGGTGTTCAAGAATGGGATAGGTGGTACACATTTATTATATATAAGAATGACAACACATGTATTTGTTGGCTTAGAAACCCATCCAAGATATACTCATTAGGAGTAAATCTTAGAGAGTCCCTGGTTTGGGACTGTTCTTGAACACCTAATCTCACTTATGATGTAAGTGTATGATGTGTATTGGGTTTTCAAGAAAATGTGTATTGGGTTTTCAAGACATTGTGCATGATGCTGAGATACCGTTATACACAGGTTGTACTAAGTTTATGAAGCTTAGCGCTATGTTGAGATTGTATAAGCTGAAAGCTAACAATAGATGGAGTGACAAAAGCTTCACGTCTTTGTTGTCTTTGTTGAAAGAAATGCTTCCTGAAGGAAATGAGCTACCAATATCAACATACTAGGTAAAGAAATTGTTGTGCCCAATGGGAATGGAGGCCAAGAAGATACATGCATGCCTGGATGATTGTGTATTATTTCAAAAGGACTATGTGGATTTGAAAGATTGTCCAAAATGTGGTGCGTCACGGTATAAATTGACGACTTCGGGGGAGTCCAAAACTAGTTCTCCTACCAAGGTGATGTGGTATGTACCTATATTATCACTGTTTCAACGCTTGTTTCCAATCCGATAGATGTGAGGAATTTGAGGTGGCATGCAGATGTTAAGAAAACTAATGATGGGATCCTACGACATGCATCTGATTCCCCACAGTGGAAGAAGATTGATCTATTGTACCCTAAATTTGGTGAAGAAGTCAGGAATCTAAGACTTGTGCTTTGTATAGATGGGATGAATCCGTACGAGACATTGAGCAGCCAACATAGCACTTGGCCAGTCATGATTGTTATATACAATCTTCCTCCCTGGCTGTGTATGAAAAATAAGTACGTTATGCTGTCGTTGTTGATATCAGGCCCTAAACAACCTAGAAATGATATCTATGTTTATATTGAACCTCTAATTGATGACTTAAAGAAACTCTGGGGTGAAGGTGTGCTGACCTATGATGCTTCACGAAGAGGGAAATTTTATTTACACGCTATGTTGTTTTGCACTATTAATGACTATATAGAATATGGGAATTTGTCTGGATATAGTATCAAAGGAGCTAAAGTGTGTCCTATATGTGAAGAGAACACCGATTTAATAAGACTAAAACATGGCGGCAAGACTGTATATCTTGGTCATCGAAGGTTTCTTCCAAAATTCCATCCGTATCGTAGGAAGTACAAAACGTTCAATGGATGGAATGAGGAATGGAGTGCACCTAAACCTATACCAGGGGAGGTTGTTTATGAAAGAGTAAAAGACTTTGTCAATGAATTTGGTAAGAGATCACAATGTACTATGGCCACACAGAGTGACAAATCTTTATTCAAGAAGAAGTCAATATTTTGGGATCATCCTTATTGGAGTTCTTTGACAGTCAGGCATTGTATCGATGTCATGCACATTGAGAAAAATGTATGTGATAGCGTCATTGGTTATCTGTTGAATATACCAGGTAAGACTAAAGATGGAATAAAATCCAGACTGCACCTATGTGAAATGGAAATAAGATCAAAATTAACAGAATTATGTGAAATGGGAAATTGTAGAACATACTTACCTCCCGCTTGTTACACGTTGTCTAGAAAGGAGAAGAAAGCTTTTTGTGAATGCTTGGTAAATGTTAAGGTGCCACAAGGTTACTCATCCAACATCCGTAGATTGGTATCAATGAAAGTTCTGAAGTTGATAGGTCTTAAATCTCATGATCGTCACACTCTAATACAACAAATATTGCCCATGAAAATTTGATCTATATTGCCGAAGCATGTAAGGTTTTCAATCACCAGACTTTGCTTCTTTTTCAACAGTCTGTGCAGCAAAGTTATTGACCCTGACACTCTCGATAATTTGCAAAGAGAAGTGGTTGTTACCCTATGTCAGCTTGAGATGTATTTCCCTCCTTCGTTCTTGAAATCATGGTACATCTTGTTGTCCACTTGACTAGGGAAGTGAAAATGTTGGGACCATTTTTCTTGCATTGGATGTATCCCTTTGAATGATACATGAGAATTTTTAAATGTGATGTTCGAAACCATTATCAGCTTGAAGGGAGTATTATTGAGGGTTATGTGGCGAGAGAGGTTATGGATTTTTGCAATGACTTTCTAAGTGGTACTGACACTCCAGTTAATGAAAAGAATATTGAGGAGAAAATTGGCAAAGGAATTTTGGGGTCACGGATGAAAGTAATCAGTCATGAGCAGTTGGAACAAGGTCACTTGTATATTTCACACAACATGGACTAAGTGAGTGTTTATATCGAGGAACATACCAATTTCATCAAGAGACAATATCCTCGAGCCAATTCAATGTGGCTTGCTAGAGAGCATAACAAGACATTTATTAAGTGGTTTGAAGATAAAGTCTTACATCAACTATCTCAAACACCAGATAATCTTACCGAACTATCAAATGCCTCACCTTTAAACCAAAATTCAATGTTATGTCTAATGAAGGGTTTGACATAATGGATTCTCATATTACTCAAAGTGTCAAGATGATAAGAGTGTCGTCCAAAATAGTGGGGTCACCCTTCAAGCGTCGACTATGTTTTTTGCAAGTGTAAATGATAAGAGTCCACGTGAAGATAAAACGTCATATTATGGTGTCATTGAAGATATATGGGAGTTTGACTACATAGATTACAAAATTTTGCTCTTCAAATGTAATTGGGTTGATAACACCAAAGGAGTTATAGTGGATGAATTGGGTTTCACTTTAGTGAACTTTGAAAAGATTGGTGAGAAGGGTGAACCATTCATATTGGCATCACAGGAGAAACAATTATTTTATATCAATGATCCTGCAAATGATAAATGGTCGGATTTTCTTCATGGTAAAAGATAGTTCATTGAAGATCCTATAGATGAAGAAGAGTACTATGATAAGTATGATGACTCCAATCCATTCTCAGTTGGGTTGCCAACACTACAAAATATTGAAGCTAATGATGACTTGTATGTGCGTGGAGATCACAATGAAGGATTGTTAATTGATAAAAGATCGCAATATTAGAGGCATGCATGTTTATATTTTTTATATGTTTCTTTTTTCAATGTTTCATTTTTATATGTTTCATTTTTCAATGTTTCATTTTTATATGTGAACTATACAATGTTTCATTATCTTCTAGTTATGTCAAATGCTAAATGTTTGATTTTTAATGACATTTTTAGATGGATGAGCATGGGCATGATGACCGTGACGTCCATGATGAGCATGGTGAGGATGCCAATGCGCCGCCTCACAGTGTAAGTTTTAAAAATATATCCTATATTTCTATCTATATGTCCATTTATATTTATATCTTGTAAGTGTGTTTATTTTGTCAAATTTTAGGTTGATGATGCACATGTACCCTCTGAAGCACTTGAGGCACTTGATGAGCAGTACCAAAAAGTTGACAAGAGAAGGGGCATCACTATGATGAAGAAGTTAATAGTGCTAAGGGGCAATGGACCCAAACTGGTTGTGGATTTTGATAATGCAGGAAATGTAATTTGAGTGAACCGCAATTCGTTTGTTTCATATCTTGGGGTTGTTACTCGTAGCCATTATGGTTGTAAGACAGATTCTTGGCATAAAGTTTCTAAGGGGAAGAAAGACTTAATATGGAAGGATTTATGCATGATTTATTATTATTTGCAATTCTATTTTTTAGATTACTATTTTTTGGATACTAGTTAATAGCAATTCTATTTTGCAGAGTATATTTGCATTGGATGAAAAGCTGCATCGTAAATGCATGATGCAACGCTGTGGGAGGGTCCTAAGGAACTATAGGACAAATCTCAGCCGAGAATACAAAAAAGATGGTGAGAAGAGGAAGAAGTCAGCCACTGATCAGTGGAACTACCTGGACCCAGAAGAATGGGATGCAATTGTTGCTTCAAGAAAAACTGATGAATTCAAGGTATTAAGCGTCACTCCCAATTTACCTAAAATACATTGTATTCACCTATTCAAGATTAAACTTTAGTGTTACTAACCAAATCAATGTTCATACTAACTAGGCTATCAGTGAGGCACAAAGAGCAAGGCGTGCACTGAATGAGAATGACCACACAATGGGTCCAAAGGGCTATGTAGGCGTTCTCTATAGACTACAGGCTGAGTCTACTGCTCAGTCTACTGCTACTCAGGAATCCTCTACTATAGGTACCACACCTCATCCTCGCCATGATGTCTGGATGGATGGGAGGCAAAATAAGAAGGGAGAAATTACAAAGCCCGCAACTGCTGAGGCGGATGCAAAATGGTAAAATACAACTCTTAGAGAAATCGTTCGAATATTGATTATTTGTGGTGTTTATTTACCAATTTCTATTGATGGTGATTAGTGGGAGCTACACGAGCTGAGGAAACAAGGCAAGTTCATCCCTGAGGGCACAAGGAATGAATTGACAGTTGCTCTAGGTAACCTAGATCATCATGGACGTGTTAGGGGTGCAGGCGCTGGTGTGGGCATCAAAGCGTTCTTTGGGCCATCCCAGCGCAAACATGTCCCAAAAGAAGGAATTTCACAAGAAGAGGTAACTATTCTTTTTTTAGAATGTTACTGTAAAAGGAAATTCAATAATCAGAAGCTAATGTTTCTTTTATCCATGTATAGGTAGATAAGATAGTTGTTAGGAGAGTCGATGAAGTAGTTGATATGAGAGTCAAGGAAGCAGTTGATAAGAAACTCCTTGAAGCAATGAGCAAGTGGTAGGCATCTCAGACTGCCACTTAGACAGTACCTATGGCGACCCACTATTCTCCTACTCCTACTGTAGAGGTTGGGAGTAATCCTGATGCACCACCTAGCACATCCGCTGTAAGTATTTTTATGACATAGTAGTTAGTCTTTTCAAGATGATATATTTTCAAGATGATATGTATATATGTATATAACATTCTTTACATAAATCTATAGGGGTTGAAGCCATGCCATCTAAAAAGTAAAGAATATGTCGTTGTAGAGGCATCGTCTTACCCACCCCTTCTAGGGGAAATGTTTCATGGGTCTCCATTACCAGATGGTTGGGTTCGTGTGGGCCCACTACATATATTCCCTAGTTGGATGGATCTTCCACTGCCATATGCCCACCCAGATTATGAAACGCTTGGTGAGGCAGAAGGTAGAGTGATATTGTGGGCCAAGGCGGATGTCGTCTATATTGAAATCGTATGGTAAATTTACATTACGTTAGATTGTTAGTGTGTATATATGAGGTCAATTGATCTGAAATTATATATACAGGTTAAAAGGAAGACACCCAGAGCATCTAGGCCTCCACCTCCACCTCCTACATTACTAAGTTGGGTTCTACAGGACCTACCTGCCCCACTAGGTCCTAATTGTAGGGGTATGGCAGTATGGTTAGGCAAACATGATATAAATTTCCCTATAAATGTTTCGATAGATGAGGATGTTGTAGGTCAATCATACGAAAACAAATTATTTATATAAGATATTTTGGAGTTGTTTCGCTATGATTGGTTGAATACATCTGTGAGTGAGCTATGGATAAGGTGAGATCTTGTTTATACATCCATATACCTTGTGTATGATCAGGTGATCTAGTTTCTTATATATTAATGCATGCGTAATACATGTTTTGTAACTACTTAGACAAGATATGTGCAGATTATTCATTTGTACATATAGGATTTTTGGTTCCATCTTTGATTAGTCTAGTAGCTAAAGACCCTTCGTCAGTTCAACAATACTGTTGTGATGCTTTTACAAATTTTGATCAAAATAAGAAGATGGTGATAATAGCTCCATTCAATGTGGAGTAAGTTTACTTTGCTTATAATTTGGACTAAGAAAATTACATTTTCATTGTGGATTTTGAGTTATTAATTTTTAACTTTTTTACCTCTAGGGGTACGCATTGGGAGTTACTAGTTGTTGTCCCCGGGACGTTCACTGTCTATTATCTAGATCCTAAGGGGACTAAATTGAAGCCAACATATGGACACACAATGAAAATGGCATTATTCTGGTGAGAAATATTTCATTTTTATATTTGTTAACATCTGTTATTACATTACTATTTAATTATGCAATTTACTGTGTTACATTATCATATAGGGGTTTACATGAGTTCAAAAAGGCTGGAGGAAAGGTCCCCAAGAAAAAGAACCATCCAATAATTTAGGAGAATGTGGAAGTAAGTTCCCGACTCCAATGCATATATTATTTATGTGAACTTTGCTTAGTTGTATTTTTTAATATTTTGTATATTTCAATTTATAGTGTGCTACACAAGATAATGGATGGGCATGTGCATACTATGTGATGCGATTTATGCACATGATTATCAAATATGCCGCATTGGACATCGATAACATACATGAGGTATTATATATAGTCTCATTAGATAATATGAAATATATCAATCTTATTAATATATTATTAATTATATATATACACATCATTCTCTTTGTAGGTGTTTAAAACTGACCCCATTATAGGAAATGCCTTATTAGATGTACATGCTCCCTATATGACGGAAGAATTAAACGATGTAAGAGATGATCGGGAAAAAGCCATACAAGTAGTGGGGGTTTTAAAATATAATTGGGATGTTGATAGCGATAATGACTAAAGAATGACATTTTGTAAATGATTTTTTTTGAATTGTCATATGTGTGAATGTTTCTACATGTCTGAATGTTTCTACATGTGTCTGAATGTTTATACATGTGTGAATGTGAAAATGAATGGAACTACAGGTTGCTACATGAATGTTTCTACATGTGTGAAAATTGAATGGAACTGCAAGTTGCTAAATGTGTGAAAATTGAATGGAACTGTAGGTTGCTAAATGTGTGAAAATGAATCTTGTTAATTTTGCAGGTTTGTGGCTTGTTGTTGGCTGATATCAATGGATGCCATAAACCTATAGTTCATAACTGAACTGTAGGTTTGTTCATCTTGCTAACCAGCCACAATAAAGGCTTACAATGTCGGATAATAGCTAAAACCTGCTGCGTAATGTGGCAAGACACCACGGCCGTGCTGGCCAGCACGGTCGTGGCGGCGGATGTTATGGTATCGATTATTATTACGAAACTGATGTCAATGGTGTCCTAGATGGCGCCCTTTTTGTGGCGCGAATGATTATGGCATCGAATAATAGCTAAAAACCGCCGCCTAATGTGGCCATACAACACGTTCGTGCTGGCCAACACAACCGTGGAGGCATGTGCTATGGCGTCGGTTATTTCTAAGAAACTGATGTTGATGGTGTCCTAGATGGCGCCCTTTTTGTGGCACGAAGGGTTCTGGCGTCGGTTTCCCTGCTAATAACCGACGCCTATAGTGCCCCTGCTGGCGCGTTTTCGGTGGTGCGAAGGGTTATAGTGTTGGTATTCAAACCGACGCCTAAGGGCTCGCCTTTTAGCATCGCCCACATATGTGTCGCTTTTAAACTGTCACCAAAGGCCTTAAATAACTGAAACCAAAGGTTGGTTCTGTACTAGTGTTTGGATATGTTTAGGGCTTGGTTAGATTTGGATTTGTTGACTGCCTCTGGAGTGAGAAAATATCATGCTCAGGTTGTTGGGATGGTGCAAAGACACACCAAACTCGGTCAAAGTCGAGTTGGTTGGGTGAGATTTCACAAGACGAGGCTATCCAGATGGACAAAGCTTTGAGACCGAGTGTTAGGTGGTGACTCGGACTTGGTAGAGTTTGTTCTCTATCCCCACCCTTTGGGACATGTAGATGATGAGTTCTATGCCATCAGATCCTTATGGGAATAGATGGATCGAGATCCTAGGGCTTGGAAGCCATGGACCCATCCTAAAGTCGTGTGACACATAAATGTATCATATCCTAGTTATTTAAATCCAAAACATAAGTCGTTGGTTCAATAATTGGTATAATATGCATCAAATTAAAATGATTATAACTCCTTTCCAAATAGAATGAAATTTTAAACAAATCTTAATAATGATATTATCTAGCCATAGTAGAAAATTGGGTTCCAAATTTGAACATTTACTACCTAATTTGACTAGGCATCATATTACATTCAATTCACCTTTATATGAAACTAGGGTTTGCACTATTATGAAATTGATAATTTTGTTTCATCAAAAATACTGAGGGAGATGGTTGAGGGAATTATAAAAATTATCAGAGAGAGAAAAATAATCTTAAAAACACACTTTATCACAGTCCTTTTTTAGCATACATGGATTCCAATCATTTCTCATGCACTCAACCATCTACCAAAATCTGATCTGTCAAAAATCTCATTGTAGGTTGTTATCTCATTATCATTTATGAAGACCAAATCATGTGGTTGAGCCACAAGAAATGCAAATCACTTTTTCAACATACATGCCTACTAGACCACCAAGGTTCTTGTGCTGCATGGGAAATTTGAGATTGCACAATTCATTGTGATTCTATTTGTTCCTCATCTACCTATCTAGCTTCAATAATATTTTTTGGCATTGCACTTCTTCTCATCGGTTCTTTGAAAATGAATTCCTTATCAAAGGATGTAGCACTTCCAACAACAAGCACTTAGTTGTCATACGAAATATTTAACTAATCACCCAAATCTTCCTTAGGGTATCCAACAGAGAAAAATTGATTTGATTTGGGTTCACACTTTTCATAATTTTTTTTGTTGACATAATCTTCACTTCCCCAAATTCTCATAAAAGACATATTGGGATTATTCCCATTCCATATCCTATATGGTGTCTTTTGAGAGGATTTGTAAGGAATAATTAAGTGATAATGTGGCATTTTTAAGAGCATATCCTCGTAAGGAATTCAGTAGACTAGTTAAACTTGTCATTGATCAAACCATGTCCAAAAAGGTGTGATTCCTTCTGTCTAACAATCACGAAACCATCTAGTACCCTAAGTCCTCACTCCTAATAGCTATATAACTAAAGGTGAGTGGACCTGCGCATCTATACTAGAATGGTATTATCAAAGTAAGAATGCAGAAGCATAAAATCTTATCATACATGAACAGATACCAAGCTAAAAGCACCAACAAATTCTCAACATTCAACAAGATGTATTAAGCAAGATCATTCTATTACAAGATTTCAATTACATATTGAAGAGTCAAATTGTACTTGATCATGTGCACTAAACTTGGATCTACAACAAGTACAGATGACATATATCTACAACAAGTACACCTGACACATCACCAAGACATCAAATTCCAACCTATTCTCTAAACATAAAACATACATGAAACAAGTGGGTGAACTCAGAAGGTGTTGAGTATAGAGCAAAAACATACATATGCATAAGATTTGCATAATTTGAAAACAGTATGTAAGTAAATGAGCAAGAGTAAACAAGTTAAGTTCTTAGCAAAGAGAGAACCTATATTTTATTCCATTTTACTCCAATTATACTAACAACGTCATATATAATAAGGCCTTTGACCAACTTCCCATTGGAAGGGTCCATACAGGTGAACAAGATTAATTAATCATTTTATCGACTTGGTCCACCCTATCTTGAAATATCAAGTACGAAACCCCTTACTTGTGTTCTTACCCCAAGAATAAAAGAAGATATTCAAGGTTTGTATAATGTGGTTCTATATTATGTTTGCATGTTAAATCAATGAGGCAAGGAATCCAGTGTCATACTACAATACTACATGGCAATATTTGAGCAAGTAAACAAGCATACATACATATTAGTTTGCAATCAATAAAGACAACCATATAACTATTTAAAGCTTGTACTAGTTTTAGATATTCATACTTATCCTTGATCATCTAGCCACAAGTCACACCTGAATAAGAACACATTTACATACATGTATAGATTATCATCATCAACCCTAACTAGTTCCACTTAAGGGTTTTGGCCAAGTTAGGTTAAATGTTAATTAATTACATGTTTTATGATCTTCTATTGATCTAAGGTACATCATGAAGGTTTATTTCAAGTTTCATGTCATTTCAATTTTCCATTCATTTTATATGGTCATTATAAGTTTTGCATCACTTATGTACATTAAAGGGTCAAAGACTCATAATAGAGAAACCAAGGTCATGGATTATCAATAAAATGGGTTCAATCATAAAGTGTGATATCAATCAGGAAAGTAATTATGCAAGAAGCTTACGCACATATAGGTGTATATTTCCTAGACTCTTAGCATCAATCAACCAACATTGGATATAAACATTTCATTATACATGAAATCATGAAAATAGTTTATATATGCCATTAGGCTTGAACATGAGACTAAGGTGATAATTTCACACCTATGAAATCATGAGGGATAGTTCACTCCCTGATTTGAGAGAGGGACCAAGGGAAATTGTGCCACATATGAATTAAGGAACAAGAACCACGATCAAGACATATATAGGCATAATAGATCAAAACTAGTGGGTTTGAGCCATGTACATAATAAAAACACAACAATAGGTTGGTCTTAGTCACTTAGGTCACAAAATCATGATATTATTGATTTCAAGTATATAACATAGTTTGATACATCAAGTAAGTCAAACATAGCATTTGAATCAAGTGTAATCATTCATTCACATTGAAGGGTGTATTCAAAGCACCAGATGTCATATGAATCAACCATAGAAAATGGAGAGCAATGGTGGAAGTGTGTACCATAAGTCAACATAAAGATATTGATTTCCAAGTTAATGGTGGCATTACTATCGAACATTTTCTTTTCCAAGTGAAACCCCCTAGTTTATGAAAGAATTAAAAAGTGCTTTCATTGTTGTAGAATAAGAAGTCGTCGTATCTTAATGCATCTATTTAATTTGTTTGGAGATATTAAAGTGGGGTCCACTTTTTGGGGAATAGGATTCGAAGTAATAACAAGAATATTTCTGGTGGAACATATTTTACAATCTCTGGAGAGAGAGATCACTGATAGACCAAGGGATAAATATTTTACAATCCCTAGAGAGAGAGATCACTAATAGACCAAGGGATAAATAATTTGACTCATTCACATACAGATCATGAATGTATGGAATCCATATTATGCAAGGAGAGAAACAACTTGGTGAAAGTATTTAAGGCACTACATTCTGATTGAGGTATAGAATAATTTATCTAAGAGTTTGAGCACCATCTTAGAGCCTATTGGATTGTATCCCAGTGGAATCTGCCTGGGATACCTAAGCATAATGGTGCATCAGAAATAAGGAATCACACATTACTGGATATGGTGTGATCAATGATGAGTTTAGTTGAGCTTCTAACAACCTTCTTGGGGCTTCCTCTACAAACTGCCATGTTTACACTAAACCGAGTACCATATAAGTCAGTTCAAAAGACATCGTATGAGATATGGAATGGGAAGTGTGAAGGACTGGATTTTGGCTTAATTCGAGGACAACATTTCCTTTAAGGTGTGTAGGGCATAATGAGGTGGACTTTTGGTCGTTTGAATAACTATGATATAAGTGAATTTAAGTATTGGAATTAAGTTAAGCATATCAAATTCTTCCTAATGTCGGTATAGTATTTGATGTTGACACTATGAAGAATATATCAAAGTTCTTTCCTTTTTGACGTAATTATTTTACAGATCAAATAGTGGTCTTTCAGAACCAAACTTTTATGCAAGGAAGATTATATGATGATAAAGGTATGGTTAAGTTTTCATAATGTTTGGATGTTGCTAAAAGGAGTTCATTAGGGTTGAAATTGGTGAAATAATGTTTATATTTGATATTTCATAGACCTAAATTTTTTATTTTATTCAATGTCACGTGCCCCTTTTGTTTGAAGCCATATGTGTGGCCCTTTTCTTTCTCTAGATTTTAGATCTAATAGTCATGGTAATTGTAACTGTGAACCCACAAACATGCATGAGTGAAGATGTAACTTAGACCCCATGATGAGAGATCAACATCTCTGATGTTCTCTTCTACCTTGCAGTTAGAAGAGTTTTGTGGGTGGCTCAAGGCTGGGACTTGATGGCCATTTTTGTGGTAGATTGTGGATGAAGGCACAATGCCAAGCCTGGGATCCACCTCTCCTCTTTGTTACAAGTCTTATGACCCCTTATTTTGGGTGAACGATCGTCTGAGGTGGGATTTCAAGCTCTCTCTCTCTCTCTCTCCTCCATATCTCAACCGTGATGAGTATGCTAGAACCAAAGAATGTGAACAAAGATGGAGGAGAGCATCCATGGATTTAATCTAGGCTAAATCGAGGTCGAGTTGAAGGGAGTTTAGAACAATAATCTTTGAGGACTGCCATGGTGGTCTTGTTGGTAGACATGGTGGACCGTGGATGGAGATGAAGACTGAGTTTGGAGAATCTCTTGGAAGCTTCATATCAGCCTGAGGTTGAACATAGGTAGTTTACCTATTTTCTCTGCCACAGCTAAATCTAGGCGATGACCACATCAAGAAGAATGAGATCAACAACTGAAATCCACAGGCATTGCCGCTGTGAAGGCATATTGGAGGTCATCGAATCTAATGGAAGCATATGTAACTGACTTAGAGAACCTTGTTTCTGTGGATTTCTTACCCGAGATGAGGTATGTGGTGGCGGCTAGAAATGAGTCTCATGGAAGACTCACACGGAAAAGAAAGAGCATGAACTGGTCAGATCCCAGGGTAGACTAGAGTAGTCTAATCTACTCCAGGCTATTGAACAGTCGAACCACATCAAACATAACAAACAAGGAGAGGTGCATACTCTTGGGAGAGGTATAAAATGTAGATGAGCCAGAGGCTATCATTTGGCAGTATTCAATTGGACCACGAAGGTGTATAGATCTTTGAGAATTTGCAATACTTAGCCCATTTATCAGAAAATAATAAACAAGGTATTAAAATTCTCATTAAAAAGAGTAAAATAACATGGAACCATAAGTTTAGCTGGTTGATGTTTAGCATAGTGATTTCATATAAGACATGTTACACTTGTTTCATGAGTAATTGATATCAATTAATGACCTAAAATTATGAGAATGCATTAATAACTCTTTAATGTGATTTAGAATCCATATGACATCAGATATGACATGTAATCATGTAATTTGCTAGAATGTCTATCTAGGACTGATAGCCCTATATAAAATGTACAAAATACATTTATAATCAATAAATGATGGAATTTATAAAACTCCCTAATATCAGTAACTAGAATCTAATGTGGAACTTTGATATTAGTTAGATGCATAGGATTCTTGTTATATGAATATGACCCTTCATACATGTTATGTAACCCTAATATTACTAATGAGTGTGACCTATGGTTATTATGTGTACATAATAATGTGAAACATGATTATCAGTTAATGAACTATAATATGAAATATGACATCGGTAAGATAATTCTCAAACAAGAATACAAGTAAAAGCTGGACATCATAATAACTTAAGTAAACCCTAAAATGGACATAGCTAGGATGATGAGAATCTAATGATAGTACATGATCTTGTCTTTATCAGGGTTTAACCAAGGTTATAGTTGACATGAGGAATATGTGGGTTAGGACTATCAGTTGAAGGTACGATATGCCTCTTACATAGATTATTATACAATATGCTTGTATTATATCTATAATAATACTTGGCATATGATATTGGATGAAAAATTGTTCTTGTATGATATCTTTCTTGTTTTTCATACTTATTGTGATGAAACATGAAACATAGTATATATGATGCATTATATTATAGCACTATATCTCTTTGGTAAGTATAGTACTTTTGAGTGATCTATCTTTTTGGTAAGAAGATCACCTTGTACAGTGATCTATCTCTTTGGTAATAAGATCTTGAGGCCTTAATGCATTTATCCTTTTATTAGGCAAACACATGGATAATATAATGGATAACGAGCTTAAAACATGTGTTCTCTTTTGTTAATAAACATCTTTTATCAAGTATATGCCTTTTCTTACATTTGTTTATTATTGCCAAGTATTAGTTTTATCTTATTTCCAAGTCTTAGTAATGAGAGGTATATAAAAAGAAATGTAGGCATTACTCAGTATAATATTCTTGAATATTGTTTTGACGTGTACCACATGTAGCCTTTTATTTAGATGATATGGACATATGCTCTTGAAGACCAAGATAGTTGAGAGTTGTATGGCGAGTTGATGTACATGTGTAACTTTTGTTTTATGATCATGTTGTAGATGTAGTATGTGTACATGTTAAAGTTTATTGTTCAATGTGTAATATCAAATGTTGTAACAATTCATTTTGTAACTATAATTGAATGGTGAACATGTATTGTATGGTTTTGTTCTTGTTCATGTGCATGTGTAACTGTTGTTCCCTTCTGACTTCCTATGATTTTATTCTTCTTAGCCTAGTGTGTGGTGTTTAAATTGGGATTGTTGCTGAGGTGACATTTCAATTTCGACGTCACACATTAGATTAAATTTTAGAAAATCTGAGGAAATCACCGAAAGTGTCCCAATATGTCTTTTATGAGGATTTAGGGTTGCCAAGATTATGTCAAGAAAATGTTCTGATAAGATGGACCTAAGATCTGATAAATTTTATCTTGTTGGATATCTTAAATAAATGAGAGGAAATTACTTTTATTCCCAATATAACAACAAAGTGTTTGTTGCTAGGGATGCTACATTCCTTGAGATGGACTTCATTTTGAAAGAAACCAGTGGGAGAAAAGTGGAACTCGAAGAGGTTTGAGATCAACATATAAACATTGAACAAATAGATGAACTAGAGGAACAAAGAGGTTCACAAGATGATGTGGAATCTCAAATTCCTCATGTATAATAGGAACCTCAAAGATATAATAGGACACACCATGAACTAGAGAGATATGGATATCTTGTGACTCAGGAAGGTAGTGAATTGGTCATATATGATGATCCAATTACCTATAAAGATGCTATTGAGGGACCAGAGTCTGAGAAATGGCTTGAGGCCATGAGATCTGAGATGGAATCCATGCACTACTACAGAAATGGCTTATAACGTCACTTTTGTTGGTGTCGGTTGTAATAAAAAACCGACACCTAAACCGTACAACGTCGGTGTTTAAAATAAGCCGAAATCAATCTGTGAAGGGCGACCAGACACGGGTACCACTTTTATTCAGTGTCGGTTCCTTAATAAGAAACTGACACCTAAAAGTAACCGGCAAAACCAAAATTTCCAGCGAAAAAAATTGCCTCCAAAAATTGACATACATTGTCGGTTTTTAAGGGAGGAACCGACAACTAAAGGTTTTCTGCGAGACAAAAATTTGCTCAATTTTGGTCGTCGGTTTTTTGATAATAACTGACGCCATTGTGTTTTCGCGTGGATAACCGCGAAAATTTTCACCTCCCTTTAGTGTCGGTGGTTTGTTGCAAACCGACACTTAAATTTTTTATTGTCAGTTTTTGTTAGAAACCGACACCGAATGTTAACTTAAATCACGCGAGCGAGCCCGACTCTTCCCCTTTCTCTGTTTCATTCATTCTCGTGCTACCAGGGTTTGGTCCGACGATTTCTCCCTCCGGCCGTGCGCTGCTCCGCTCGGTTGCTGGTCCTCTGCCCACCTCCGGCGCCGCTTGCCCTCTGCCCCCAGCTCGCTGCTCCAGCGGCCTTCTCCTCCAGCTCCGACAGCCTTCTCCTCCTGCTCCGGCGGCCCTCTCTCCCCGCACCTCCACCGCCGCTCGTTGCAGCTGCTCGCCACAGTCGTCGCCTCCGTCTCCACACTGCTACCAACAGTAGGCCCTCCTTTCTTCATCACTGGTTCTCCTGCTCTTCTTCTTCCTTCTCCCTCTCCTTACCAACAACAACCACAGCCGTGTGGGCTGGCACGACCGTGGCTGTGTTGGCCGACCACACGGCCGTGCTACCCAACACAGCCGTGTGGTTGGCCAACACAGCCATGGCCGTGCCAGCCCACACGACCGTGGTTGCTGTTGGTAAGGAGGGAGAAGGAAGAACAAGAGGGTATATATTCAAATATAATCAATTATGAATTTGTGATTAAATCAATTATATGATGAAATCCCTATTGCATGATGAAACCCTAACATCTGGTTAAGTCTATTGCATGATGAAACCCTAACATCTACATGAATCCCTATTTCATAATGAAACCCTAACATCTACATACTCTATATGATACCTAAAATTGTGATGAAACCCTAACATCAATTGTGATGAAACTAGGATTGTAGGTATTGGAATGACAACATACATGTATATGTTGGCCTAGAAACCCGCCCAAGATTTACTCATTAGGAGTATAAATTTTGGATAGTCTCCGGTTTGGGACTGTTATTGAACACCTAATCTGACTTAGGATATTTTGTTTGATTTAAACATGATTGGGCATTATTACATGTTTGAAACTATTGAATTCTTGATTTATTATTTAATAATTCTCTAATTGTGAGTGATGCTATGTAAGTGAGCAAATACATGTAGTGGATATGTACTCATTAGCCTAGAAACCCGTCCAAGATTTACTCATTAGGAGTAAATCTTGGATAGTCCCCGGTTTGGGACTGTTCTTGAACACCTAATCTCACTTAGGATGTAAGTGTATAATGTGTATTGGATTTTCAAGAAAATTTCGGTAGAATTTCCCCGTTTGTTCTCTAAGTACATATGTATTTGGAGAACAACGGGGAAATACTGCGGAAATTTTCTCGAAAACCCAATACACATTATACACTTACTAGTGAGATTAGGTGTTCAAGAATGGGATAGGTGGTACACATTTATTATATATAAGAATGACAGCACATGTATTTGTTGGCCTAAAGTTTTAACCATGCAAAAACTCTAATCTGTTAACCCTAGACCCTAATCTTGTTGTAATATATACTTGTTTTCTCTTTGATCATAGAATGGATAGATCATGGATGTCCATTCGCAATCGTTGCACCCCAGAGTTTATATCTGGTCTTGACCAGTTTATTAGATTTGCCGAGGAACATAGGAAACAACCTGGAGATAGGTTCTACTGTCCATGTAGGCATTGCGGTAACAACTTGAAAGTCAGCACTGGTGACGAAATCAAAAGTCATGTCATGTGCAACGAGATTATACAAGGCTATACAGAATGGCACTGGTATGGAGAGATTTCAAACCTAAAACCATTGGATGTCGATAGTAGTGCTTGTGTGGAAGAAGAAATTGCCTATGATGACGTAGATGTGAATGAACCAGTTCCAGTAGACATCGTTGATGCGATGCTGGATAGTTGTGGGGTAGAGCACACCGATCCACCTCCCATTTTTAGAAACATTGTGCATGATGCTGAGATATCGTTATACACATGTTGTACTAAGTTTACGAAGCTTAGTGTTGTGTTGAGATTGTATAAGCTGAAAGCTAACAATAGATGGACCGAAAAAAGCTTCACGTCATTGTTGTCTTTGTTGAAAGAAATGCTTCCTAAAGGAAACGAGCTGCCAATCTCAACATACCAGGTAAAGAAATTGTTGTGCCCAATGGGAATGGATGCCAAGAAGATACACACATGCCCGAATGATTGTGTATTATTTCAAAAGGACTATGTGGATTTGAAAGATTGTCCAAAATGTGGTGCGTCACGGTATAAATTGACGACTTCGGGGGAGTCCAAAACTGGTTCTCCTGCCAAGGTGATGTGGTATATACCTATAATATCACGGTTTCAACGCTTGTTTGCCAATCCGATAGATGCGAAGAATTTGAGGTGGCATGCAAATGTTAAGAAAAATAATGATGGGATCCTACGACATGCGTCTGATTCCCCACAGTGGAAGAAGATTGATCTATTGTACCCTAAATTTGGTGAAGAAGTTAGGAATCTAAGACTTGGGCTTTGTACAGATGGGATGAATCCGTACGGGACATTGAGTAGCCAACATAGCACTTGTCCAGTCATGCTTGTTATATACAATCTTCCTCCCTGGCTGTGTATGAAAAATAAGTACGTAATGCTATGGTTGTTGATATCGGGCCCTAAACAACCTGGAAATGACATCGATGTTTATCTTGAACCTCTGATTGATGACTTAAAGAAACTCTGGGGTGAAGGTGTGATGACCTATGATGCTTCACGAAGAGAGACATTTCGTTTGCATGCTATGTTGTTTTGCACTATTAATGACTTTCCAACATATGGGAATTTGTTTGGATTTAGTGTCAAAGGAGCTAAAGCGTGTCCTATATGTGAAGAGAACACTGATTCAACAAGACTAAAACATGGCGGTAAGACTGTATATCTCGGTCATCGAAGGTTTCTTACAAAATTCCATCTGTATCGTAGAAAGCGCAAAGCATTCAATGGATTGAATGAGGAACAGAGTGCACCTAAACCTATACCAGGGGAGGTTGTTTATGAAAGAGTAAAAGACTTTGTCAATGAATTTGGTAAGAGATCACAATGTACTATGGCCACACGGAGTGACAAATCTTTATTCAAGAAGAAGTCAATATTTTGGGATCTTCCTTATTGGAGTTCTTTGACAGTCAGGCATTGTATCGATGTCATGCACGTTGAGAAAATTGTATGTGATAGTGTCATTGGTACTTTGTTGAATATACCAGGTAAGAATAAAGATGGGATAAAATCCATACTGGACCTACGTGAAATGGGAATAAGGTCAGAATTAACAGAATTTCGTGAAATGGAAAATTGGAGAACATACTTACCTCCCGCTTGTTACACATTGTCTAGAAAGGAGAAGAAAGCTTTTTGTGAATGTTTGGTAAATGTTAAGGTGCCACAGGGTTACTCATCCAACATCCGTAGATTGGTATCAATGAAAGATCTGAAGTTGATAGGTCTTAAATCTCATGATTGTCACACTCTAAGCTTTTAGGTTGATGATGCACATGTACCATCTGAAGCACTTGAGGCACTTGATCAGCAGCACCAAAAAGTTGACAAGAGAAGGGGCATCACTATGATGAAGAAGTTAATAGCGCAAAAGGGAAATGGACCCAAACTTGTTGTGGATTTTGATAATGTAGGAAATGCATCTGGTGTGAATCGCAATTCGTTTGTTTCATATCTTGGGTATGTTACTCGTAGCCATTGCGGTTGTAAGATAGATTCTTGACATAAAGTTCCTAAGGAGAAGAAAGACGTAATATGGAAGGATTTATGCGTGAGTTATTATTAATTTGCAATTCTATTTTGTAGATTACTAATTTTTTGGATACTAGTTAATAGCAATTCTATTTTGCAGAGTATATTTGAATTGGATGAAAAGTTGCATCGTAAATGCGTGATGCAACGCTGTGGGAGAGTCCTAAGGAACTATAGGACAAATCTCACCCGAGAATACATAAAAGAAGGTGACAAGAGGAAGAAGACAGCCATTGAATAGTGGAACTTCCTGGACAAAGAAGAATGGGACGCGTTTGTTGCTTCAAGACAAACTGATGAATTCAAGGTATTAGGCGTCAGTCCCAATCTCATTAATATATGTTGTATTTACCTATTCAAGATTAACATTTAGTGTTACTAACCAAATCATTAGTGTGCATACTAACTAGGCCCTCAGTGAGGCACAAAAATCATGGCGTGCACTGAATGTGCATGACCACACAATGGGTCCAAAGGGGTATGCAGGCATTCGCCAAAGACTACAATCTAAGGCTACTGCTCAGTCTGCTGCTACTCTGGAGTCCTCTACTATAGGTAGCACACCTCTGCCTCGCCATGATGTCTGGATAGATGGGAGGCAAAATAAGAAGGGAGAAATAACGAAGCCCGCAACTGCTGAGGCGGCTGCAAAAATGGTAAAATACAACTCTTACAGCAATCGTTCGAATATTGATTATTTGTGGTGTTACTTAATTACAAATTTTTGTTTTGGCAATTAGCGGGAGCTGCACGAGCTGAGGAAACAAGGCAAGTTCATCCCTGAGGGTACAAGGGATGAATTGACAGTTGCTCTGGGTAACCCAGAGCATCCTGGACGTGTTAGAGCTGCAGGCGCTGGTGTGGGCATCAAAGCTTTTTTTGGGCCATCCCAACGCAAACATGTCCCAAAAGCGGGACTTTCACAAGAAGAGGTAACATATTCTTTCTTTATAATGTTACTGTAAAAGAGAATTCAATAATTAGAAGCTAACGTTTCTTTTATCCATGTATAGGTAGATAATCTAGTTGATAGGAAACTCGAAGAAGCACTGAAAAAGTGGCAGGCATCTCAGACTGTCACTCAGCAGAAAGTACCTATTATGGCATCCCGCTCTACTCCTACTGCAGAGGTTGGGAGTAATCCTGTAGACCAACCACCTAGCACATCTGCTGTAAGTATTTTTATGACATAGTAACTAGTTTTTTAATTCAAGATGATATGTTTTCAAGATGATATGTATATATGAAATTGTAGTCGTTTCAAAAAATGATGATATGTATATATGTATATAACATTCTTTACACAAAAATTTGTAGGGGTTGAAGCCATGCCGTCTAAAAAGTAAAGAATTTGTCGTTGCAGAGGCGTCGGCTTACCCATCCCTACCAGGGGAAATGTTTCACGGGTCTCCATTACCAGTTGGTTGGATTCGTGTGAGCCCGATACATATATTCCCCAAGTGGATGGATCTTCCATTGACATATGCCCACCCAGATTGTGAAACGCTTGGTGAGGCAGAAGGTGGAGTGATATTGTGGCTAAAAGCGGATGTCCTCTTTACTGAAACTGTATGGTAAATTTACATTACATTAAATTGTTAGTGTGTGTATATGATGTCAGTTGATCTGAAATTATATATATATACAGGTTAAAAAGAAGACACCCACAGCATCTAGGCCTCCACTTCCACCTCCTACATTACCTAGTTGGGTTCCACATGACCTACCTGTCCCGTTAGGTCCTAACTGTAGGGGTATGGCAATATGGTTAGGCGAACATGATATAAATTTCCCTATAACTGTTTCTATAGATTCAGATGTTGCAGGTCAATCATACGAAAGCAAACTATTTATACAAGATATTTGGGAGTTGTTTCGATATGATTGTCTAAATACATCTGTGATAGAGCTATGGATAAGGTGAGATCTTCTTTATCCATCCATATACCTTGTGTAGGATCTGGTGATCTGGTTTCTTATTTATTAATGCATGCGTAATTAATACATATTTTGCAGCTACTCAGACAATATATGTGTAGATTTTGCATTCGAACATGTAGGATTTTTGATTCCATCTTTGATTAGTCTAGTAGCTAAAGACCCTCAGTCAGTTCAACAATACTGCTATGAGGCTTTTACAATTTTTGCTCAAAATAAGAAGACGGTGTTAATAGCTCCATTCAATGTAGAGTAAGTTTACTTTGCTTATTATAATTTGGACTTAAGAAAATTACATTTTTATTGTGGATTTTGAGTTATTAATTTTTAACTTTTTTACCTCTAGTGGTATGCATTGGGAGTTACTAGTTATTGTCCCCGAGACGTTCACTGTCTATTATCTAGATCCTAAGGTGAGTAAATTGAATACAAAATATGGACACAAAATGAAAATGGCATTATTCTGGTGAGAAATATTTCATTTTCATACCCGTTAACATATGTTATTACATTACTATTTAATTATGCAAAGTACTGTGTTAAATTAACATGTAGGGGTTTAGATGAGTTCAAAAAGGCTGGAGGAAAGGTCCCCATGAAAAAGAACCAACCGATAATTTGGAAGAACGTGAACGTAAGTTCCCGACTGCAATATATGTATATATTATTTATGTGAAAAATGCTTAAATAGTTGTATTTTTTAATATTTTGTATGTTTGAATTTATAGTCTGCTACACAAGACAACGAATGGGCATGTGGATACTATGTGATGCGATTTATGCACATGATTATCAAATATGCCGTAGTGGACATCGATACTATTGCTGAGGTATTATATAGTCTCATTAGATAATATGAAATATATCAATCTTATTTATAGCTCATTAATTATATATATACATCATTCTCTTTACAGGTGTTTAAAACTGACCACACTACAGGAAAGGCCTTACCAGATGTACATGCTCCCTATACGATGAGAGAATTAAATGAAGTAAGAGAAGAATGGGAAACAGCCATACAAGTAGTGGGGTTTTTAAAATATAATTGGGATGATAGTGAATAATGACTAAAGAATGATATTTTGTAAATGAATTTATGAATTATAATATATGTGTGAATGTTTCTACATGTCTGGATGTTTCTACATGTGTCTGAGTGAAAATGAATGAAACTGTTGGTTGATATATGAATGTTTCTACATGTGTGAATGTGAAAATGAATGGAACTACAGATTTCTAGCTACATGAATGTTTCTAAATGTGCGAAAATCAAATGGAACTGCAGGTTGCATTGCTAAATGTGTGAATATTTTTATTGTTAATTTTGCAGGTTTGTGGCATGTTGTTGGCTGATATCAATGGATGTCGTAAAACCTGCAGTTCATAACTGAACTGCAGGTTTCTCATCCTGCGACCAGCCACAACAGGTTTGCAGACTGACAGAAAAAAAAAACAATAGGCGTCGATTATTTGTATAAAACCGACACCACATAGTTACATTGCCGGTTTCCCTACCTGTACCGACGTCTATTTCCATAACACCACGGCCACACGGCCGTGCTGGCCAGCACGGCCGTGGCAACTGACCAGACACCACGGCGTTACAGTGTCGGTTTCCTACTCATAACCGGCGTCTATTTCCTTAACACCACGACCGTGCTGGCCAGCACGACCGTGGCAGCTGACTAGACACCACGGCCGTGCTGGCCAGCACTGCCGTGTTGGGAGTGATATGGCGTCGGTTATTACTAATAAACTGACGTTGATAGTGCCCCAGATGGCGCCCTTTCTGTGGCGCGAAGGTATATGACGTCGGTTTCTTATCTAAGAACCGACGCCTATAGGCCCCTGCTGGCGCGTTTTCGGTGGCACGCGAAGGGTTTTGGCATCGATTTTTGAACCGACGCGTAACGGTTGGGCTTTTAGCGTCGCCCACATAGGTGTCGCTTAGAAACCGACACTAAAGGCCTTAAATAACCGACACTGAAGGCCAGTTATGTACTAGTGATGTATACCAACAAAGTATGGACTTTGGTGGATCCACCTGAAGTGGTAAAACCCATAGGGTGCAAATGGGATTCTAAGAAGAAGACCAACGTGGATGGTAAGGTACAAACCTATAAGGACAGATTGGTTGCAAAGGGTTTCAGACAAGTTCAAGGTGTTGACTATGAAAAAACCTTTTCTCCAACGGCCATGGTTAAGTCCATCAAGATCATGCTTGCTATTGCAGCTTATCATGACTATGAGATTTGGAAAATGGATGTTAAAACCACATTCCTTAATGAGATCCTTGTGGAGGATGTGTACATGACACAAGCTGAGGCGTTTATAGATTCAAAGCTTTCTAATAGAGTTTGTAAGCTACAAAGGTCAATCAATAGATAGAAGCAAGCAACTCAGAGTTGGAATCTTCATTTTGATGAGACAATCAAAGGATTTGGCTTTTCTCAAAATGAAGATTAACCTTGTGTGTACAAGAAGGTCTGTGGGAGCACAGTGACATTCCTCATATTGTATGTAGATGACATACTATTGTTGGAGAATGGCATCCCTACTTTACAAAAGGTAAAGACATGGCTTGGAAATACATTCTCTATGAAACACTTGGGAGAAACATCCTACATCTTGGGAATAAAGATCTATAGTGATAGATCTAGAAGGCGTCTTGGAATGATTTAGAGCCCATACGTTAACAAAGTGTTGAAGCGGTTCAACATGGAGAACTTAAAGAGAGGAAACATGCCACCATTGCATGGAGTTGCCATCTCCAGTTCTTTTAAAGAAAGGGAATGTGACGTCCCTGGATTTTCTAAAACTTAATTTGATGTATGACGTCCAAATTGAAACCCTCACCTCAACGAGAATCCCAATTTAAACATCCCACACTAGGCTAAGAAAGAGAAAATCAAGGGAGTCAGAAGGAAACAATCAGTAGCACATGTACATGAACAATAATAAAACCATACACATATGTTCACCATTCAACATATAATTACAACATGAATTGTTACATCATTTGATATTACATATTGAGCAACAAACTTATACATATACATGTACTACATCTAAACTACATGATCTTAAGACAACAGGTCCACCTGTACATCAGCTCGCCACACAACTCTCAACTATCTTTGATCTTCAAGAGCATAACCACAACCTAAACAAAAGATTACATGTGGTACATGTCAGCACAATATTCAAGAATATTGTATAGAGTACGCCTACGTGTCTTTTATTTACCTCTCATCATATCTTGTCAATAAAATAAAACTAATATACTTGGCAGTAATAGAAGAATATAAGAAAAGTGTATACTTGCACAAAGATATTCATTAGTAAAAGAGAACACATATTTTAAGCACATTTTCCATTATATATCTATGCATTTTCCACCTGAGGGAATAATGCATCATCTTAGCTACCAAAGAGTATGAGATATAAGGCCTTATGATCTACTACCAAAGAGTTAGATCATTGTACAATGTGATCTGCTACCAAAGAGAATGATCACTTTCCAGCACTATGCTACCAAAGAGAATTAGTGCTTTCATATAATGGAACAGATATGTTATGTTTGATGTGTTCATAACAATAACTATGGAAAGCTCAAGCAACATGTCATATGAGAACAATCATTTCAACCAATACCATATGCCAAGTATTTACTACCATATAACACAAGCATATTGTATAATAAGCCGAGTAAGAGGTAATGGCATACCTTGATCAAGAGATATCCTAATCCCATATATCCATGAGTCAACTACATCCTTGGTCAAACCCCTAGTTAAGACAAGATCACATATACCATCATCAGGTTCCCATCATCTTTAACCCTAGTTATATCCATTTTAGGGTTTACCTTATCTCATTATGATATTCTCCTGATCACTTGTATTCTTGTCTTATATTTATCTTACTGATGTCATTTTCTAGATTATGGTTCATTATCTAAAAATTAGGTTCCATATCCTTTTTTAAGCACATATTAACCTTAGGTTACATCATTAACCTAAATTAGGGTTTAAACCATGTATTAAGGGTCAACTTCATATAACATAGATTTTGTGTATAAAACTAATCTCATATTTACATATTATCTTCCAGTAGCTGAAATTAGAGTGTTCTATAAATTTTTCATCATTTATTCAGCAAATATGCATTAATTGCATTATCTTTAGTGTTATTAGCCTTAATTAGCCATATTAATCAAATTATATGCTTTCGTGCATTAACATGACCATATATGACATCATATGCATTATAAACATGATTATAGACTTACTGACATTTTTCCATAATTTTATATCATCATTTGATATTTATTACTCATGAAACAAGCATAATATATCTTACATGATATCACTAATATTAAAGAACAAAAAAACTGATATTATGCTTCCATATTGTTCTTCACATTTTTTTGAACATTTTGGTATATTACATGTAATTTTTTGATAGACCTACTAATTTCTATGTATTACAGAAGATCTGAGCATTTACTGGAATTACATGGCAATTTACCTTTTTCTGGCGAATCTGAGACTGCCACATGGTGAACACTGAGGCGAGGCTCTTTCTTCTCATGGCTGGGACCCAATCTAGATCTTAGATTTGATCCACAGATCCATGAATCCGCTAACTTGGGTCGCTCGGCTCCCTTTTCCCCATTCTCATGAGTCTCGTGGTCCCCTATTTCCTTTGTGAAACAGGGCACCACTGCAAGGGGAGAGCTCCGACGAGAAAGGTCTCAGGCTCAAGTTCTCCTCATTGGCTCTTCATGTCACCATCACAATCAGCATCCAGCAACCTCCCTCTATGGCTACTCGGAAGCGCCCTACGGCCTCTGGTTCTCCAGCTAGGTGGGAGCGCTGCCGCCACCTTTGGCTGTGGCAGAGTAAAAGGGAAAATCACCTCTTCTCCTCCTCATGTCAATCTGAAGACGCCATTAGCTTCGAAGAGATACTATGAACTCGTCCAAGACCTCGATCCATGCAGCAGTCTGCACTCCACAGGCACCATCGACTTCATCTTCTTCCTTGGTGTGGGTGAGCTCAGAGCCTGGTACAACTATCATTGGGGTCCTCTTTTGCATGAGGGATCTTATCTTGGTCCTCCTTCCTTGTTTCCCTCCCTTCATTTCTCGTCAAATTGTATTCTTCCTCCATTCTCTACTCCTAGCCACAACCTACTCATCACAGTGGAGAGGCAGCGAGAGGCAAGGCCTCGTTCTACCTAATGGAATGGTTCCACATAACAGCTAAGGGCTATCCTCGCTCCTCTATTCAAGTTAAGAACAACCGCACCCTTCAATTCCCCACTTGGGCCATGACCACATTGTGGAAATGATCGAAACTCAGCATTGCTGGTTGCCCCACGATCTCCAGTCAGACCGAAGGTAAGGGATGAAGACTCAACCATCCGATCAGAAATCTAAGGCCTGGATTGATGCACGTGAATGGGCAATATGTGGCTTCTCAAAGCTATGTGATGCCACCCCTAGGTTTGAGATCTAGGGCTAGAATCTGACCACACAGACCCAATCCAAAAGCAAGGGGACGTGTGGCACAGAAAGGATCGAGACTTAGGTCCAATAATCATCAATAAAGGACATTATTTCTCATATTTCTAGCCTTAATAACTCCCTCTAGGATACTCTGATTGCCACCAAATTTTAACCATAGCTTCCACACTATTCAAGGTACCTTGTAAACGAATTTGGTGCTAAAAATCCATTGTTAGACCATTAAATTAAATTCCTCAAATAGGCATAATTTATGGATCCAAATTATTATACAAACCTCAATCAACACTCCAACTTTACTAAAACACTTGGGATTCTCAAAACAACTCAACATGCATGACTTCACTTATGTCATTGGACATTTTAGGATTCCAAAAGTCCACTCTATCACATCTACACACCTTAAAAGAAATTTCGTCCTCAGAATTAAGCCAGAAACCAATCTATCACATCATATACATCTTAAAAGAAATTTCATCCTCAAAATTGAGCCATACTCATACTCTAAGGAAAAACTAAGGATCTTCTTCCATATATATATATATATATATATATATATATCACTATTCTAAGTGCAGAATATTCACAAAACAAAGCTCCCTAGCCATCTCCAAACTACCATTAGGAGGTTTTAAAACATCTAAGGTGAATCACCCCTTCATAGAAGGCTCAACCAAGGGTTTAGAAACTCTGATTAGGTCAAGATATATCTCATATGTTAGGGTTGCATCCTAATACTAACCCCTGCATTAGGGTTCCCACATCATATTAACATGTTCTAAACGAGTTAACTAAAGTTAATCCATTATATCAAGATGTCTTCATTATTTTATTTAGCTCATTGTTAGAACATGTTCATCATTAACATATGTATTTTGGGAGGGAGTTAACTAAAGTTAACCCACTTTATCCATATAGATCATAACAAGGTGTAATAATCTTTATGTTGTGCTAATTGTCAAACTATATTTTTCATCTTTATTAAGCACTAAGATTAATACCACATAGATGCATAAAAAATCACTGTAGGTTTTTTCTCAAGACGCTGCCCAAGAACAGTCCCTACGGCAAAATCTGACGCGTCACACATAAGCTCGAAGGGCTTAGTCCAATCCGACATTTGAACAACCAGCACAGAAATCAATTTTTCCGTAAGTACCTCAAAAGCATGCAGACATTTATCGTTGAAATAAAAAACTGCATCTTTCTCAAGCAATTCTGATAACGGCTTAGCTATTTTTGAAAAGTCCTTGATAAACCGGTGATAAAACCCTGCGTGACCAAGGAAACTACGCACCCCTTTCACCATATTCGGTGGAGGTAGTTTGGAAATAACCTCAATCCTTACTGGATCCACCTCCAGTCCCTTGCTAGACACCTTGTGTCCCAGCACTATGCCTTCATTTACCATCATATGGCACTTTTCCCAATTGAGGACTAAATGTGTGTCCTCACATCTCTACAACACCTTATCAAGATTATGCAAACATTCGTCAAATGACGCACCGTAGATGGAAAAGTCATCCATGAAAACCCTCTAAACAGTGCTCCACCATATCATAGAAAATAGCAAGCATGCGGTGCTGAAAAATGGTCGGTGCATTGCACAAACCAAAAGGCATGCGGCGGTAAGCGAAAGTTCCGTAAGGACAAGTGAAGGTAGACTTCTCTTGGTCCTTAGGATCAATGGAAATCTAATTATATCTGGAATATCCATCTAAAAAGCAAAAATGAGAGCGGCCAGCTAGTTGCTCTAAAATTTGATCAATGAATGGGAGAGGAAAATGATCTTTCAAAGTAGCGAAATTCAGACGGTGGTAATCAATGCAAACACGCCAACCAGTTACCAACCGGGTGGTGACTGGTTCATTCAACATATTATCAGTGACCGTGATTCCCCCCTTTTTAGAGACTGCCTGTGTGGGGCTTACCCATGTCGAATATGAAATAGCATAGATTATGCCCGCCGAAAGAAGCTTGATCACCTCCTTCTTGACGACCTCCATCATGCTAGGATTTAGTCGACGCTGCGGATGAATCACTAGATTGGCTCCTTCCACAAGCCAGATCTTGTGTTGGCATAGAGTAGGGGAGATCCCCTTGATGTCAGAAATGAACCACTCAAATGCACCACATTGGTTCTTCAACACAATCATCAATTGTGCTTCATCAGCGGCACTCAGATATGCTGATATGATCACCGAAAGCTTCTTATTATCCACCAAGAAGACATACTTTAAGTGGGGGGGCAGCGTCTTAAGTTCCAACTCAGGTGGGCTGACCAAGGAAGATTGAAGTGGTGGTGGCAGCGGTCCCATATCTTCATAGTGCTTGGTGTAGTAGCAAGGAAGCACTTGAAGCATCTTTACACATTCTTGTAATGAGGTTCTTCTCATCCAATCTTCCATTAAGTTGAACAGACATGCCTCAAGGGGCATTTGCGAGTATGAGTCAAACATGGAGACTACTATAGCCTCATCCTCAGTAGACGGTGAAACTTCTTTGTTACAACCCCAATTTTTGGGTTCCTTTGGTGAGAAATGTAATTTCTCATATTAAAGATATTGGAACAACTAATGATATAATTTTTTTTGAATAAATGGATTTCATTTATAATAGCCTTGATGATTGTGTTGTGGGCTTTATTGGCTATTGGGCCCAATAACAAGGAAATTCAATTAATAAATGAATAATTGAGTTTTTGAGAAAAGAAAGATGTGGAAACCTTTGGAAGGCAAAAGAGTATAATCCAAAGTTGGATTTCGTGCCTCTTGGGTTCCTTGGGTCTCAAGGAGTCCAAAATTGCAAAGATAAAGCAATAAGAAAAGAAAAGATCAATTAGATATTTCTATATTAAGAAAGAAATTGAAAAACAATGATAAAATGTGGAAAATAGGTGAAAAGAGGCACAATTGAGTTATCCTTGGTGGATTTTCGTATCCAAAGGGTTTCTACTATTAGAAGGAAAATAAAAAGAGAGATAAAAAGAGAAATCCTCAAAAAGAGATATTTTAATAAAAAGATAAGGAAAATATGTGAAATAGACATAAATAAAAGGATAAGGGCAAATAGATGTTCCCCAATATGGGAATCCGTGCCTTTAGGATTTCTTGAGGTCCAAGGGACCCAAGATAACAAAATAATGACAAAGGAAAAAGGAATATCAATTAATTTGGACTAATTAATGAGATAACTTGGGAGAGAAGGAAGGCTTCTCATCCATTGCAATCTGTTTCCCAAATTTCGTACAAAGTTAGATAATGACAAGACAAACCTTCCCATAAAATTTGAGAAAGAAAGGAGTTATGGTTTGGGAGAAATCGATTTTGCAAGTTATTTGCAATTTGGGAATTAATTCTGAAATAATCATATATTGTTCCCTTTGCTTTGAACGCGAGCAATATGGTCCGTTGGATCTTCATCCAATGTTGGACGCCCTTCGCCTATGTCCCACTGGGACTGTGTTTCTGCGAATTAATAGAGGAACTTTCCCTCTTGAATTCCTCGCGTTCCTCTAGGTTTGCAAGCTGGCTGAGGTTTCCATTGCATTTAGGAGTTGAAACCGCGGGGAAACATCCCCGGTTTGTTTAGCTTTGGTCACGGTTTTGGGAAACGCCCAAACCAGCAGGGACTGCCTTGACCCTATTTATAGGATAGGTTGAACGGAGGCACCAACATCCTTTTTGGCTACTCCAACCTCTGAGGAAGATCGCGTGGAGCATTTTCGCGCTTTCAATTGCGCCAACAACCCTAACCTAGATCCTCGTCGACCCAGCGGACCTCGTCAGATTCCGAAGAGTAGGGGAGGCGGCTTGGCGGGGCTCGGGTGAACAATTGAGGATGTCTTCATCTTTGAAGAAGGGAGGCAGAACTCCCTAGACCGTCGGCGTGAGCAAAGGAAGACCGGAGCTCGAAGTCAACCCCAAGGTTGACCGTCGTGGGTTTGCTGTACAGAAGTGCGAGGAGGAAGAAGACCTCGCGGCGTTTTACCGAACTGCCCCGCAGTGCCTTCAGACCAGGTGAGGGCATGTTAGTCTTTTGCTTCTTTTGTTTGCAAAGGAAGGCGCGCGATCCCTGAGCCGTGGGATGCCGCTGGTTCACCAGACTATAGATCGAACGACTCTCGATTTTCTGAAATAGCTAATAAATCGATAAAAAAAGAATTATCTTGATAAATTCGTATCTTGTGATAGAAAACTCGGATGCAGAAAGTTAATACATGAAAAATGATCAGAAAAATATGAGGAATATACTAAAATTGGTTTGAACATCTAAATCTGTATATTTTTGCAAAAGTGCATATTTTGAATGGAAAATGTATTAATTTATGGTTAGAAACCCTAATTGTCGATAAAAGATACAATTAGTCTTGCAATTAGGTTAATTCGAGCATGTTTAACTTAATTAATGTTTAAGCATGCCTTTAAATCAAAATTAGGGTTATATGATAACCTTAGTAACTTTCATAATGAATAGAGGTGATAATTAGGGTTTGTGAGTAATTGAATAAAATTACGATTAAAATAGTAAAAGATGAAGTAAAACCCTAATGGAAATTGAAACCCTAAAAGTGGGCTAGAAACCCTAGGAAGCGAGCTAAGTTTAATAGATCTTGATGACGTGAGTAATAAAAGGACAATTGAATGATTGTTTCAGGTTCTTGATGTGTGTGCTTGCTTACTTGGATTTCTTACTTGCGTGGATTAATTCTATCTTAAATCAGCCCAACAAGTATGTGGTTAATTATGATTAATCGCATTAGTTTCCCGAGGGTTTTCTGAATGTTTCCTCGTATTGAATGCAATCTAAACAGTTGGATGTTCATACTTGAAAAATTATAAAGTCACTATGGTTATCACAATTATAAAGAAGTGTGTATTCTCGCACCTACATGCCACCCTGATGGAAGATGCCATAAAGGTCAGGCCCAAGAGGGTAGACCCATGGGCACCATGAGAGGTGACCCCAGAAACCAAGCTCGGGAATGAGAAGGTGGTCTATGATGCATGACTATGGAGCACCGTGAGAGGTAACTCCCAGGCACCAAGCTCGTGATTGAGAAGGTGGCCTTAAGTTAATGGCAAAAGAGAAACCCTAGAGGGGTATGCCAGGGTTAGGGAAAAAGCGGTGGAGAATGACACATTGAAAATGTAAAGTGGCTTGTTAAATAATTTGATTGTGATTATTAAATTGTTAGCCATATTTGCAAGATTTTGGTTGTTCCCACATACCAGTATATTTCGATATACTGACCGACATTTTGTTTGTCGGTGTTTTAGGAACAACAATTGAAAGAACAAACAGTAAAGTGACACATTGTGGAAATAAGAAATAAAGTGCAAGGAGGATTAGATAGAATAATTCAAGCTCTGGATAGATAGATTTCCAAAGTTTTCAAAGGTAAGTAAAGTTTTAATTTTATACCAAATTCCAGTTAGTTAGTAGAATTTCATAATTATTATTGATTATTTATTGAACCTTTGATCCTGTTAATTGAATATCGGCTCTGACCTTCGGGTCTCCCTTAATTGGGGGTTACCGGGAGGCGGGGTCGTTACATTCTTCTTCTTTATCGTCGGGATAACCCATTGCTTTCACAAGAGAAATTACCTTCGTCTTATCCATGATGTCCAAAACAATTGTTCCCTTATCTACCTTTGTCATGACGTGAGCCATATTAAGAAATGGATTCCCCAAACAAAGAGAGATTTTGTGATCAAAGTTCTTTACTTGATGACATTGTTCATTTGCTTGTGACTGGATTGGATTTGGTGGCATGAGTATTTCAAATCTGTCATCAGCTATACCCATTGTCAACCGACCTCTACCCATCTCCACTATCATGTCGACAGTGCCTTGAAAGGGTCTACCCAAAAGCAGCTCATTCCCTTGCTCATCTTACATCTCCATAACAACAAAATCAGCTGGGAACACAAACCTATCAACCTTTACTAAGACATCCTCGCAAATACCATACGGCCTCACCACATAATTGCCTACCAGTTAATTGTCATATTGCTATATCGAGATTCTTTTAGCCCAAGATTTTTGAATGTAGAGAGGGGCATCAAGTTGATACTTGCCCTGGAATCACATAGTGCCTCACCAAATTTTACTTTTCCAATATAACAGGAGATGTTGAAGCATCCCGGATCTTATCTCTTTGGTGGCAGTTTATGCAGAATGAATGCACTGACCTGCTCCTTAAGCACTACCACCTCTGTATCAGGTATCTTCCTCTTCTTGGTAATTATGTCTTTCAAGAATTTACCATACGAGGGTATCTTCTCAATCGCCTCCAACAAAAGAATATTTACAAAAAAATTTCTAAAACTGTCCAAAAATTTCTTGAATTGTGCATCCACTTTCTTGGCTTTGAGACTTTTGGGGTAAGGGACGGGGACAATCTGTGCCCTCTTATGTGGTGGCACATATGGCGTCATATTATCCTTCTCCTTCTCAGTAATAGGCTCCTCTGTGGCCTTCCCTGTATCATCTTCAACTATCTGTACCACTTCAGTATCCTCTGTGGCCTCACCTTGATCTTTTGGCTGTGGGGTGCTCGGTTCATCGGCCCTAGGGTTTAAAAGTTTCTTTCCACTCCTCAGAAGAATGGCTTTAGCCTGGTGGTTCCCTCCTGGAACATTTGTATTTCCTAGAAAACCTTGCACTGTGGGCTTCTTCAGACTTGCTATTTCAGATGCCATCTGTGCTATAGATGTCTCAAGAGTCCTCATATGAGCCCCATGACTTTGTAGAGTTTTCCCAAACTGGTTCATAAATTCTCCTTGTTGCTTGATTTGTTGGCCAAACGTGCACATCCGCTCTTGATTCTGCTTTATCACCTGATTGAGCAACCCATTTCTCTTTTACTCTGTCGTGGGCTGTGGCTTGGCATCATGATCCTACAAGAAATGATTTGGATCCTTCCATGAAAACTTTTTGTCCTTCCTCCAAGAATAGTCATTATTTTTTTACCCCTATTGCTGGCACATGAACTTCACTTGTGCCTAATCATCAGATCCTCCATCTTCTTTTGCTAGCAATCTCTTGGCTAATAGGTCCATTTTCTCGTTTAGCTCCTTAATGGCATTTGACTCTCCAGCAACTTGAACCTGTTCTGGTGTGTCTCTGTCACCCCATGATTTCTTTTTGGCCATATTTTTCAAAATCTCCCAACACCTAGTGCCAGTGTTGTTCAAAAAGAACCCGGAGCCTGCTAAGTGTAGATTGCTCCTGTCATGCTCATTGAGAGCATAGTAGAAGATCTTCACTTGTTTCTCCTTGTCCAGCCCATGATGTGGACACTTCCTCAACATTATCTGGAAGCGTTCCCACATCTCTGAATAGGTTTCTCCTACCTTTTGGCTAAAATTGTGAATCTTCCTCACTAGGTCATTTGTCTTCTCGGGTGGGAAAATCTCTTGAAAAAGACCTTAATCATTTGATCCCACATCTCGACGCACTCGTCATTGAGATTTTGCAGCCATTCTCTTGCATTTCCTTGTAGTGAGCTGGGAAATAACTTCAAATAGAGGGCCTCCTGCGGAAACCGGTCAATCTTGATCATATCACAGTTCTCCGTGAAAGTACTTATGTGGGCCACTGGATCTTCATTCTTCAGCCCATGAAATGCTTGAGATTTGACCAAGTTTATCAATGTCGGATCAATCTTGTATGTAGGAATGTTGATTTCCTTCCTTTTGATCGGCCCCTTTGACGCAGAAGAGGAAGAAGCCTTGATCTTCTCCCATATCGTCTATTCCTCAGCCATGGCTTCTGCTTCAGAATCTGAATCTACGTCCTCAGGTTGATTATGAATGTAGTTCTCCTCATTGTCTGATCCCATCGGTGGAACCTCTGGTGATGACTGTGCATAGTCCGTGCTACACATCCTCACCATGCACTAGTGCCTGCAAAGTGATGAATTTTATTAAGCACAATGCTAGACAAATAAGAAATCTGAAAGATAGATGATTAATTTCAAAAATTAAAATTGCAAAAAAAAGTGGCCTAGAGTGGCTGCTTGCAGCACTTGTAGTGCCAACAGTTGCCATTTTCCCGGCAACAGTGCCAAAAACTTGACACGATATTACCGTGCGTATAACGCAAGTGCACGCGTCAATGTAATATAGGCCTTGAGAGGCCTGAGTCGAACATAGGGAAATGGAATTCTCAGTAGACTACTACTAACTACTCACGATCAGCTAAACTGATTATAAAAGTTTGGAAAGTGTTTTGAAAAAGAAAATTAAAATAACAGAAAGCAAACAATCGATTAAATGGTTGGTTTAATCAATTTAAATGGAATCTTTAGGATTGCGGTTTCACCGCGGGTTCTCGTTGCACTAATTTCTACATAATTATCATGACTCGTCTCCTAATCCGGGTAGTGGCCTGGAATTAGAATTGCTCGCTTCCGTGATGCAATTCACTACCTTAATCTAAGTCGGTTCCACACCAGTAGTAACCTATGCCTTAGATAAGGTGCATGGAAAATATGTGTAAAGGTTCCCACCATTAACCGTACATCACCTTTTCCAAGGGATTTATTGACTAATGTGATTATCATCTCTTTTCAACCATTAATTCTTCGTCAAAAGCAATTAAAGGTGTTAGATTACCATTATGGTGATCAAGAACAAAGATAAAAATAGAGAAAATGATATC
The DNA here is from genome assembly GCA_963693085.1 of Alisma plantago-aquatica. Classification (NCBI taxonomy): domain Eukaryota; kingdom Viridiplantae; phylum Streptophyta; class Magnoliopsida; order Alismatales; family Alismataceae; genus Alisma; species Alisma plantago-aquatica. The sequence continues at coordinate 1,262,414,876 of OY856412.1, forward strand.
ATACGACGAATTTAGAGACAAATTATGATAAACTATGTAAAAATAGTTATACAACGATTACCCGGGCTACTCCCGGTCCTAAAGACAAAAGGGATTAGCCCCGCATGTTCATCTCAATGTAAAACACTATGAGGGAAGGATAAAACATGGAGAAAATGTGAATAGATGTGGTGTAACCCCTGAACGGAGGAGATTCGGACATTCCTCGGTGTGGGATGAGCATTCTGTAGCCTTCCGGCGGTGAAAAACTCCATCTGCGGCCTTCAAAATGATCGAGGCATAGCTCTGGGCTCCGTTCTTATCTCCTCTCCTCCTCGAGACTCGTGCGGTGGCTAATGACGTGATGGTATGGCTTGGGCCGTCTTTCCTAGGTATAGGAATTACTTACGACCGACAAAACATTACGGTCGTTTAATTAGACTCGATCTGTAGAGTTTCCTGATCCGACGACATCAATTTCATCGACGATGAGTCGATGGTATCGACCCACTATGGTATCAGTGGTCCGTTCCTTTTCTAGGGTTCACTCTGACGTCATCTCGATACCATCGACCTCACACGTCGATGGTATCGACATGTTGATGTTTAACTCGCTGATGACATCTCGATAGCATCGACTCTGGGTTGATGGTATCAACCAATTCTTCTTCTTTTCCAGCTACCTTGTTGTGGTCATCTCGATGGCATCGACAACCTTCGATGGTATCGACAGCTGCATATATGCAAATTGCCTGAAATACAGAGGAAAACTCAAATCAAATCAAAGAAATATGATCATTTATACCAAATAAGATAAAACAAGGTAAATTTGATGCATAACGAGATTATAGGCTGAAGGAAATGAATCATGCGATATTAACCACAAATATGACCAATAAACGCATAAAACGCATGTGAAACTAGCCTATAAAAATGACTCAAAACCCTCACATCAAATACACTGATCTTGACCCTCTTAATTTTGATTTTCAAATCAAAGATAATATTTTGAGAAAAGAGCTTAGATGAGATGAACTTTCAGAAGAATCCTTACTAAAATAGAAATCTTGAATTCAATGGTTGCGTGAGCGTGATAGCAACTCTAGAATTTTCTATGCCTCTATCAAAATGAGAAGACACATGAAGCATATTTACAAACTGTTGGATAATGATTCTTCTATCTTTGATCTTAACCATTTCTTGAATTATATTTTATCTTTCTATGAAAATTTATTTAACAACTCAGGCATGTCTGAGGGTCTTAAGGACTTCTAGTGGAGGGGCCATGTTCTTAATGAAGCTCAGAATATTAGTCTTACTACCCAAGTTTCCCAAGATGAGATTGATGAGGTGGTTAAAAACTTAAAGATGGGGAAGGCACATGGACATGATGGATTCAATGTCCATTTTATTAAAAAAAGCCCAGCACATCATTGGTCCAGGTCTAAGTGAAGCAGTAAAGGATTTCATCAAAAATTGCAAAATGTTAAATGAAGAAAATAACACCTTCATTACGATTATCCCTAAAGGTTTGAACTCTGATGAACTTAAATATTGGCGTCCTATATCCTTGTGTAATGATGTTTACAAAATCATTTCTAGGATTCTCACTAATAGATTGAATATGGTGCTTCCTTCTATAGTTAGTCCAAACCAGTGTGCCTTTGTTTGAGAATGAATCATTAAAGAAGCCACCTTTTTATTAAATTAGATTATTCAATATTTTGGTAGAGCAAATTTTGGTCATAAAATGTACCTCAAGATGGATATTTCTAAAGTTTATTATTTAGTAGAATGGGACTTTTTCTTTGTTGTTATGTACATGATGGGATTTCCTATACTTTGGATTCAGTGGCTAAGAGAAATATTTAGTTCTATATCTTACCAGATTCTGGTTAATGGTGAATCAACCCCTTGTAATGGTATTAGGCAAGGAGACCCTATTTCTCCTTACCTATTTTTCATAGTTATGCAAGGCTTTTCTATATTGATGGAAGATGCTATAGACAAGGGTTATATTATGCCTTTGAAGGCTTCTAAACAGCTTAACATCTCTCACCTCATCTTTGCAGACGACCTTATGGTCTTTGCTGAAGCTAATGTCAAGAATGCAAACAATATATCTTTACTTTGTGACACCTTTGGTAAACTCTATAGATTGATTGTAAATGCTGAAAAGAGCGAAGTCATTTCAGCATTCCTCTCCAAAAAATGATCTAATTTGCCTTCTTGGATTTAAGGAGGGAGCCTTTCCTTCAAAATACCTACAATTTCCTCTCTTTGTGGGTAAGTTGTCTAAATCTACTTGTGACTCTCTGATTGGTAAAGTCAAACATAAGCTGGATGGTTAGAAGTCCAATTTATTGTCCCTTGCTAGTCGAGTTGAACTTATCGGGTCCACTCTTTTTATTATTTGTTTATACTGGATGAGGTCCTTTCCTCTTCCAGCCTCTATTCAAAAGGAGATTGACAAGTATTGTAGAGACTTTATATGGGGCAAACATGATAATCAATACCATTTACGTTTTGTTCAGTGGGAGAAAGTAACTCTTCCTATTATTTAAGGTGGTCTCAATATTATGGAAATCAAGGACTCCTCTACGGCCTGCCAATACATTGGATATTGCAAGCAAGCAAGATTCCTTGTGGGTCAAGTGGATCCATGAGAGGTACATATCAAATAAATCCTTTTGGACCATCAAAGAATCATCCAATATGTCTTGGGCCTTCAAGAAATTACTAATGAGTAGGAAGATGTTGGCTAAGTTTGTTAACTATAAAGTAGGAAATGGGGAATCTATCTTCCTTTGGGGGGATCCATGGTTTAAGCATAATTTCCTAGCTGATTTGATTGGTGAGGATAGTATCCTAAAGCTAGATTTACATATTCACAGTAAGCTAAGTTGTATCATTCACAATGGTTCTTGGTATTTATAGTCAAATTGCTACAACAAGAATCTTATGAAAATTGTCGATTTTGTTCCTATTAATAAGAACAAGAAGGATGTTATCATGTTCAGTGGAGTAAGAAATCCAAAGCTCAAAATTATTTGGAATCTTGTCAGGATAGCGGGAAGTCTACTACTGTATTCAACTGGTTGTGGAAAGGTGTTGCTCCAAAGAGTTACCAGGTCAACTTATGGAAAGTGTTTCATGATAAATGACCTACTGTTGATTATATTAGAAGAATTGGGATCTCTTTTGTGTCGAGATGTTACCTATGTGAGAAGGACTATGAATATAATACTCACATCTACTTTTCGAAGTTACACCAATGAGATCTGGTCTCTACTGAGTACATGTTTTCCTTTCTCTCAACCTAGTACCATTAGTGAGATGGTTTAAAATCAGAATGCTACATGGAAAATCTGTTGTTTATGTGTATATCACTTCTTGTGGCAAGAAAGGAACCTGATATTCTTTGAAGATCGAGCTAGGCAACCTACTATGTTGTGGAATTAGATTATGGGTTCTGTCAAAGCTTTCTTCTAGATCGCTTTATTCTGTTTTGAGTGGTTGGTCGTGTCTGTTCATGTTGTGCTTCTTCTTGTTTTGAGCATGTTGCCTTAGTTTTTTTGGCTTTTTCAGTGATATATACTTGTAAATATAGATAGATACATCAGTCTATCTTTCTCTCTTCCATCTCTTGTATATCCCCTTTTTTCAAAAAATACAAAAAAAGCATAAAATTTTGTAGGGACAAAAAAATGATCTACGGCTTTGAGGGTCATTTTCAACCTTGTGCCAATTTTTGCAAGATTGAAATAGTAAATCGAGAATCTCACTCCCTTATATCCTTTAACTCTCTATCCCTATCATTGATTTCAATTTCTTTCCCTGGCTCCCACCTTGAGGACTTTATTCATAGGTGAAATAGATAGATTGCCCCAATTGTGGAGAACCAATATCTAACTCTCCTCTCTATGGGTGGCGGGCCTTGATTCCCAAACCATAGATTTCCTACCCCTAAGAACTATAACCCCCCTCCAAATCTCCATGCCTTACCCATCACAATGGCTCCACTCTATGGTTACCCCATAACCTGAAGGATCCAAGCGGCCGTCAACCACCCATCTCCCCTGCCCCACTGTGACACTGTGAGGGTTTTTTACCTCTAGGCCATCATGATCTTGGTTCAGGCATTCATCGACATAGTCAAGTCATGATGAGGCTGACTGGCCTATCATGAGTCCTCTCCCCTCCCTTCCTTGACCTAGACCCAGTTCTGATGAGCCTCTTCGTGTTGAGTTCTAGAGGCTCATTTGAGGTGAAGTTCTTGGGGAGAATATGATTACCCTAACAATTTTGATCTGGACCACTGGCTCAGATCATAGGGACAAACCCTCATTGAAGGTCCAACAGAGACTATGGGCTTGGGCCAGGGTTCTGGCTTAGATATGAAGCATGTTCCTACATGAGGGCTTGAGCCACTTCACCGGCCACAATCTCTGATCCTTCGAAACAATGGCATTTACAATGTACTCTAAGGTAAAGCTTGCAAAACCCCTTAAGTTGTCTAGGATGATCCGAACATAATGATATTAGATACCAAATTGATCAAAAAGTGATTAGGAATTCAGTGAGTATCTTTTAGAGGCTAATTGTAATTCAAGATCACTAACTTATCATAATATTCATCCCTTGATGCATAGACTACGAATTAATAACAAAAATATTTATGTTTATGACCATATGAAATCAGGTTCAACAATATCAATAGAAATAGAGTCTTATAATCCCTAGAAATATGGTGAAGCATGAAATTTAGGGTTACCTATATATCATGATTAATATGTTATAAACCTTATTTTTAACATAATAAATCTATGCCACTAAAATATAGATCTAATATTGAAAACAAGTACAAATCCATCATTTGAGCGAACAAGGATATTCCCATGACTAACAGAAGTTTATTTGAATGATGAAGTGATGAATAAATGGATTTAAGGTTGAACATGTTGATTTAGGGAATGCAACCATAAAAGTAAGAATCTATGGAACCAAACTCTACTTGACCTAAATGAGACCCCAAAACCTTTAGTAAGGAATTTTGGGATGTTTATAAAACTTGGTGTTGAATATGCATTTTTAGATTAAGGTTTGCTTGAATTTTTTGAATGTTGACATCACCTACCCCTCATGATGATGTATGTGCGTAGTCTATGAGTACATGGTTTAATTGAGATTTTGGATTCATAATGTTTTCCATATATTTGAACTTCATGATCTATGCTATAAATATTGCCAATTACTGCAAAAGTTATTAAGTCTAATGTGTATCACTATAAGACAACATGGAACCCTATAATTGATACCTCACAAGGGTGTTTCTTGTGTATACCTACTCTCGAGATAAAATGTATAATAATCACAATTACATTTTTTTTAAACACTAATAAGAAGTGAGAGCGAAGAGTCCAATTATGGGATATAATCATATGAGCCCGATGACACAATACACACTTCAAAATTAAAATATGGATCAAATATTGGTATATCAAGTGAATTGTCAAAAATTATGGGTTGAATAAAAATAGAAGTGTGAAATTTATGTTAGCGACAATTACTCAACTCAAATTTTCATATATGTTGTTAAAAGTATATGCACACATTTTTCTTGCAATCAAGTACTTAGCATAATTATCTAATAACCTGTGTCATTGCCAGAGTTTTAGGTTAGACATATTGATATGAAGATCTGGATCACCCTACCACAAAAAGGAATCATGATAAGGAATAAAACCAAGGAGAGTTCTTGGCAAATTATGTTCAATTTTAGTTACATAAATGATAGCCTCTTCCTAATTTCAAGATTATTGTATACCATACCTATTTTGAGTAACTATTAATATTATTTTTCATTTGTTATAAATCTAGATTATAAAAATATGGATAATAAAGCTTGTTGTCACAGAGCTATTTTTTACCCTCATTCAACCCCCACTAACTATAGAGTTAGTGTCAATAGGGTTTGAAGTGTCAATCCATACAATGGTACAATTATATCATGCATGCGATATATATGAAAAATCAAAATAACAAGATATAACAAAACAATAAAAAGATATATAAAAATTGTTTCAATTTCTATCTAAAGTATATCCCATTTGTGATTCATTCCATGAAGTTGTTGCAGAGGATCTTCATTTGGCATCTAAAATATAATAAAAAGTATATTAATGCTAAAGCACTAAGTATATTTTGAAGATGCCAATAAAAGTTTATTATTTAGAAACACTATAATAACCATGAAGAAGGAACAAAGCGTGAAAGATTAATGAATTCCATTTATACAAGGCACATTTGAGGTTACATTTTCCATTATATAGACATTAGGCCCTTAACAATTTCCATGGAAGGGTCTGTGAAGGGTATTTGAGGCTCAAAGCCTATATGTCACCCTATTTCTACATGAGCAACCTCAAGACCAAATCAATAATCTAACCAGTTTCAATCATGCCTTGTGCCCTTACTCTGACAATTTTGGCATGTACAAAATAGATTTCTCTATATGATGTTCAAGGTTTATCAGCATAGTATAATCAAACATGAAAGTAGTATTCATAGAAACTATAGCTCAACCAGGTAAGTAAGTATCCAAACATTTATATATACATACATACAAATAGTCCAATATCATAGTAGGTTTAAGACTTTAAGCATACCTTGTGAGTAGTGAACAAGTTATGATTCTTGAGTGATACTCCTAGGGTAGGTCCAACCCAAGGGGACCTATGATGTAAAAACACATAAAATGGGGTCTTTGATTAGTGGTATTTTATAAGATAAACATCGTGTATTCCATCTGTGTGAAGACCAGATATTTATGATCAAATATTTAAAAAATTGTATCAAAAGTATAAAAAATATTTATTACAATCACACTTTATATCAGAGTCACAAAAGCTTACAAATAGGATTATAAAGTTTAAGAATAAGAATTTGTTCTTATCTAGTCTTCAAAAGGGGACATCTCCTACACATCTCTTCTAATATTTCTTTGTATCACATGTCAATCAGTTCCTAGAGGGAACGAAACCACACATGGACCTCATGAAGAGAATAAAGGTTGGCTAGGGTGGTACTAAATTCAACTATTGAGCTAATATAAATAATAAAGAGTTATCAGATAAAATCTAGATAACATTTCTTGGTGGACTATGGTAGTAACAAGAGAATAATTTAGTTACCATATTCATTTAAAAAGTACAAAAATGTAAAGTGGTAACTAGAATCAATAAAGAGATTTGTCAAAACTAATAGGAACATATCAAATTAAATGATTTTTCTTAGAACTAGTATAAAGATATCAGATTATCTAAAATGAAATGATATATCCATTGACACAATCAATATAATATTTTGCCTTCACCGGTGGCTAGGTTCCTAGCTTTCTCCCCTCTATGAGAGAACATCACTTTCAACTGTGGGGGTAACCAGTACTGGGGGACCTTCAATTGTCCATTATCCACTATGTAGGTTTTGGTATTTCACCCACCAAATCGAGTGAGATAAATCACTTTATCCAATATTTTGAGTTGTTGTAGCAATATCAAAAGCAACCAATATTTCAATTATGCAACAATATTCAACATTCAATTTAGTCATGGTGACATTCAATAAGAGGGAAAGGCTAAAAATGAAATTGGTTCACCACATTTTCAAAATTATATAGATGAAATTCAAGAGGGAAATATATAGTTCAGTAAAGAAGTGAGAAGTATTTCGAAATCAAGGTATGTATAAGGTTCAAGATGCCAATTTATCACGAATCTGAAAAAAGAGAATGTAGTAGCGTTATTTGATGTTTCCAGGCTTGGAGTTCACTTACTTAGTTCTTATTAGATGAAATTACCATTTTTCCCATTATTGAGTAGGATATCTTAACTGTCATCTTTTTTTCAATATTTTGCAAAAACAATAGTCTTGATATGCAGACACCACTTGAGTGTAGTGTGCGATCTGTACACTCGAGTGTATTCTAGCCTGACTCTCTCTCTCTCTCACTCTCTCACTCTCTCTCTCTCTCTCTCTATATATATATATATATATATATATATCACCATGTCAGAGTTCTATTAATGTGATATTGTATGAATGTCATGATATAGGGAAACATGGCATCAAGTAGGTAGTGAATTTTTTTACTACCATATTCCCCTTATACTAATGGATCACATCAACCACTATGCATGAGAAGGATGGTTTATAGGGTATACCTAGTCCTAGAGCAAGTCCAGTGACAATTTCCTCATCACAGTTGTGCATCCTTTCCTAGAGTCGTACTCGTACAACATCTGCATCAACCTCCTGGTTGATCACCACATACGACATGTTGACATAGTCCTCCTAACAGTAGCTAAAGGAACCTTGCCTCTAGAGTAGTCCATATAGGCCACTAGGAAATCCTATCATTCTAGTAGAATAGATAGGAAGGATTTGTCATGTTCTGTTGTAGTACTAGTCACCAACTTGCTCTCCCACACCAACTTGCTTCATAACAATTGTTCTCCCTGATGTCCCTCCCTAGTTGGGTAGGATTTGATCAGGCTCTCATGGTTACAACAACCAGAGAGGACAACAACTGTTAGAGCCACCAATGTTCTAAGTTGTGTGTTCTGAGAAGCCCCCAGTACCCCTCTATTTATGGGAAGGGTTAGGGTCTGGGTTCCCAGTCTGTTCAAGAGTAGAAGGGTTCAAAATTTCCATGAATTTTGTAACCTCCAATAGGGGAAGCATTCAGTTCACTGGTGAATCGGTTGGTTGGAAGTGTGAGTCGATATGTTCACATAGTGAACCGATCGTTTCACATGTTTCCTTAATCACAATTGAATTCGCAATTAATTTCCAATTAAATTCCAACATTAATCCTTATACCAATCAAATTGAACAAGTGAAATGGACAATGTTCTCATGTACCAAATTTGGCAGACTGAGCTGATCAGTTTAGTAGGTTAACCAGTCATCTCACCAACATGAGCCGATCAATTCACCTAGTGAGCCAATCAATTGGTATCCTGGTCCATGTAGAATTCAACCAATGCAATTATGAATCAACCTAACTCTCTAACCAATTAGTTCAACACTTGACCTTGATGGTTCTGGTTCCAGTCAGTTAATTGTTTGTTTAGTTGAATACCTAAACATCTTTAGTAATTAACTGAAACATCATTATGGATAAACTCCTATTCCTGGTGAATTCCTATGTGTGTGACCCTATAGGTCCCATAATACGTTGGCAATGAATGTCCATAATCAATTATGACATCTCAAGCAAAGAGTGGTGCCTAGTCACACATCATTGCTACCCAAGTATATGGAAAGTTGGAGGACAAATTCAACCTACAATTTGTGATTGGTGTTATTGTGTTTGTATAGTTCCATTCTCACTAATATGCAGATTGAACTCAAGGTATGGAGCAGTCATCCTCTTCAACATTCAATCCATGTTCTTTGAACCAGAGCAGACTGTTTGAGTTATATATAAGATCAATGCCACATATTGACTCACATGAGTGTGGCCATGCATTTATTAGTCTTGCTAATAAAGTGGCTAGGATATCATACTCCTGTAGGAGGAACAACTCCATCTACATCACTCACAGTCAGTCCCCATGTGTTACAATCACCTAATCATCACCATTATGGCAAGTCTTGTTCAGGATTACGTTGGATGATGTCAAAGCATACTAAACGACATGTGATGAGTGTAGTGACTTCAGGCCTATGAGAAAAAATCACCACCAATACTATAGGAGATGATTCTGACTACCATTTGTGGTCTCCATGTATCACCCTTATGGTGGGTTCTTTCAATACACTATATAAATTGGAAGCTTGCCTATATTATTAATCAAATCATTTACAAATTATACCATTACAATGATCATATGATTGGGTCTCTAGGCACACATACCAAAAAACTCCCACTTGCACTTAGATCCAATCATCCATGTTCTCAATCCAAGTGATCTAGCATGACCATCATGCTTCTGTTACAAAATTACTTTAGTCAATGGATCAAAAACATTATCCTCAGTTGGTACTCTACAAATCTTGACATTTCCTCATTGTACAATCTCTTATATAAGACGGAAGCACCTTTGTATATTCTTGGAATGCTGATGTGATCTGTGCTCCTTAGCTTGTGGAATAGCTGAATTGCTGTCATAATATAGCCCAATTGTGTCACTGATGCTTGGAACTATCTTAAGTTCAGTAATGAACTTCTTGATCCATACAGTTCCCTTCACTGCATTCAATGCAACAATATACTTGTCCTCTATTGTAGAATTGGTAATTATTTCTTTCTTGGAACTCTTCCAACTCACAACTCTTTTTTAGGCAAAACACGAATCCAGATTGTGATTTGTAATCATCCTTTTCAGTTTGGATGCTTGAATTAGTGTAGCCTTTTACCACCAACTCTTCCTCTCTACCATTGACTAAGAACTAATCCTTAGTCCTTCTCAAGTACTTCAAGATGTTCTTGAAGGCTGTCTAGTGAGCATCACCTAGATCTGACTCATATCTAGTCATTATGCTCAAGGCATATGAGACATCAGGATGGGTACACAACATTGCGTACATGATTGATCCGATTTCTAGTGCATATGGAATCAAACTCATGTGTTCCCTTTCTTCACAAGAACTGGGACATTGATCTTTAGAGATGGTAACACCATGTTTCATGGTTAGTTTCCTCTCTTTGGGCTCTCCATGTTGAACCTCTTCCACACTTTGTCAATGTATGTACTCTTACTTAGTCCAAGAAGATTTGTATATCTATATCTATAGATCTCGATCCCCAATATGTAGGATGCTTTGCAAAAGACTTGAATGTATTTCCCAACCATGTATTTACCTTTTGTAAAGTATGCATATCATTCCTTATCAATAGTATGTCACCCACATACAATATCAAGAATACAATCATGCTCCCACTAACCTTCTTGTACACACAAGGTTCATTTCCATTTTAAGTAAAGACAAACTCTTTTACTGTCTCATCTAAATAAAGGTTCCATCTCTTAGATTCTTGTTTCAATCCATAGATTGACCTTTGTAGATTACAAATTTTATTTGCATCCTTTGGATTTATAAAATGCTTAGGTTGTGTCATGTACACATCCTCAAGAAGATTCCTGTTAAAGAATGTACTTTTAACATCCATATGCCAAATCTCATAGTCATGATAAGATACAATAGCAAGCATGATCCTGATGGATTTTATCATGGCTACTGGAGAAAAGGTTTCTTCATTGTTAACACCTTGAACTTGTCCAAAACCCTTTGCAACTAATATTCCCTTATAAGTTTGAATCTTACCATCAATGTCAGTCTTCTTCTTGAAGAGATACTTGCACCCTAAGGGTTTTACCCCTTTTGGTGGATCCACCAAGGTCCATACCTTGTTGGCATACATAGATTCCATCTTAAAAATCATGGACTCAAGACATTTCTTAGACTTTAGTTCCTCAGTAGCTTCTAGATAGGTTGTTGGCTCATCATCTATTACCAAATCTCTGCCTTCTTAAGTTACAAAATATCCAAATATTTTAGGTTCAATGCATTCCCTATTAGATCTATGAGGTTCCTTTGTCACATGAGGAATTTGAGATTCCATAACAACTTGTGAGTCTCCTTGTTCCTCTTATACCTCTACAGGTTCATTGTTTTCTTGTTGGTCTCGAACCTCTTCAAGTTATACTTTTCTCCCACTGCTTCATTTGGAAATAAGTTCCTTTTCAAGGAACACGCCAGTCTTAGGAACAAACACTTTGTTGTCAAATGGAATATAGAAGTAGTATCCCCTTTTTCCTTTTGGATTCCAATAAAATAACATTTACTTATTTTGGGACCAAGCTTTTCAGGAAACATTTTCTTGACATAATATTCACATGAAAGACACATCGGGACGTTTCCCATACCATATCTCATATGGTGTCTTTTGAACCAATTTATATGGTTTGCAATTAAGTGTAAATATTGTGGTTTCTAAAGCACAACCCTAGAAGGGAACCAGAAGATTAGTAAAACTCATCATTGATCACACCATATCCTACAATGTGTGATTCCTTTTTTGTGATACGCCATTATGTTGTGGTGTTCTAGACGAAGTCCATTATTATACAATACCACATACTCTAAGAAGTTCCTCAAACTCTTGGATTATGTATTCTCCACCTTGATCAGAAAAAAGTGCCTTAATACTTTTTCCAAGTTGGTTATGTACTTCGTTCATAAACTCCTTGAACTTTTTAAGAGTTTCTGACTTACGTTTCATCAAGTAAACTTTATCATACCTATTAAAATCATCAGTGAAGGTAATGAAGTATTGATACCCACCTCTGGTATTTGTTCTAAAAGGCCCACATACATAAGTATGTATGAGTCCTAATAGATCATTAGCCCTCTCACTACTACCAGCAATGGGAGTCTTGGTCATATTTCCCAACAAACAAAATTCACATATCTCTATTGATTTAAAATCAAAAGAGTCCAGATAATCATCTTTATGGAGTCTAGATATTTGATTCACATTTATGCTCCCTAGACAACAACAACAAAGGTATGTTTTATTTGATTCATTGAGTTTTGTGGTTTGAGTCATTGAGTTTTTGTCTATTAGTGTTTACGCTATATACACTTGTCTCTAGATCTATCAAGTATAGACCATAAGACAGTGGGGCACTATATTAAAAGATCCCATCTTTACTAATAAAACATCTTCCATTCCTAATAAGACATTTGAATCCTTTCTTGTTCAAAAAAGATACATATATGATGTTGCTATTAATGTACGGTAAAAACAATAGTTCTCTAAGTCTACTTAAAGCCCACTCGACAAAGATACTCATTAGTTCCAATTGCACTAGCACCAACTCTTGGTTCATTAGCAACACACAGTTCAACACCGCCTTTCATTAAAGGTCTGCTTCTTTTCAGATCCTTCAAATTTGAGAAAAGGTGTAATCCACATTTGATATCTAATACCCAAGAGAAGAACTAGTTAAGTTAATCTCAATTATGTATAAATCTAAAGTAGAGATGTTATCCCCTGCTTCTTCTTCCTAGGTTTCCTTATCCCGCTTCCTATTTTGAATGTAGAAGATTTAGACTATAGTTTAGCCTCTGAACATTTCTTGGTCTTGCTTTTGTTCATGGACTCTATTCCTCTGACCATCATCACGAAATTATCCTTCTTCATTTGTGCTTCGACATATATCAACATGTCAAGCAACTCAGAGAAAAGGTCTAGACATGTTACTCAAGTTTTTAACACTAGATAAAATGGCTATATGATTTAGGCAACGGTTGCAAAATCAAATCTATGGTCAACTCTTGAGATAAAGGAAATCCTAGTCTCTCCAAATGCTCCATATTCCAATCATATTAAGCACATTAGGCTCTACTGGTTTCTCTTTGTCAGTTTGCACTTAAACAACACCTTAGAGACATTGTACCTTTCATGATTATCATGTTGTTTATGCAACTTATAGTGTAAACAACCTAGCTTAAGGTTCTTGATGTCTACAACATCATTGGCATGACTCAAGTAAATATTCATATTAGTCATAAGAAAATTTGAAGTGGATACTGGAACTGGTGTTTTAGGATCATAGAGAACACTTCCCAAGGTCTTGAACTAATTATGGAAGCAAATTTCATTTAGTTTGTATGATTGCAATGATTGAGTATTGTAAATTTGATTTTGTAAGAGAATAATTTGGCATTTGTCAAAAACCTTTTGATTTGATTTGAAAGAATTAAATGATATTTAATTAGGCCTTAAATTAATAATCTCTCTCACTATTTTTTTCAAATTGATAGCCCTCCATATAAATTTGGAAGATTGTAGCGTACAATCCTCTAGTGAACCAAGATCCAAAACAATTGAGTCAACACCCAACCAATGTTGGCACTCATGATGAATTATTAAGGTAGACAACATTCCCCAACTATATCTCATGCTATTCTTTAATAGATGGTGTGAACAACTACTTGGCATTGTCCATTTTTATGCTTCTAGGCACTTGAGCCTATTAGGTCACCTAGTTAAGTGTGGCCCATGAGCCAACAGGATGGACTATGCACCATTCTAGGGCATCACAAATCCACGAGATAGATGGTGGACCACTCTAGGGTGTGCTTATGCTTGGTGGATCAAGTTTTTCATGTGCGTTTCTTATGGAAGGAATCTAAGACTTAATATTTTATTTGAGGGAGTTTGCATTTATAAATACATATACATTATGCAATCACCACATATATAGTATGTATCATATACATGATATATCCCAGAATGAAAACATGCAATAAAAAAGAGCGATGGTTATGGCCTTGTATTGTAATTCCTTACAGCCACAAGGAACTACCACAACTTAGGTCTACATCTCATGCAAAAACATGTTGTATATGTGTTTGCCAGTTCGGGTTTACCGATTTAATTGATGAACTAGTTGGCTCACCCCCTGGCCTATCAGTTGGTCTACTATCCACCATCATTGGGTCCTCCAATCGGTTGGTTCGAGCCCACCAACCAATTGTTTTGGATCCGCCAGCTGATTTGCTAGTGTTATTCTCCATGGTCCTCCTCGATCCTCCATCTGGTTGGCATATCCTCAAGACAATCGGTTGGTCTGGAATTGAGCATCGTCTTCTTTGACGTAACAAGAAAATTAACTATTCTACTATTACATGATTATGGAGAAACCTCAGGTTACATTTGATGGGAGCAAAGGTAGGTGAGAATAATAATTTCACAATTGGAAAATATGAGAGAGGCTCAATATACAAACCAAGAAAAACAACCACACAACCATGCAAAAATATATAGAGTTATTGGCCATAACCATGCTTCAAATCCACCATCAAAACTCATTTTAGGACTATGTGTGTAGATTGCATATAAATCATATATATATATATATATATATATATATATTATTGGGATGTGGTGTTTAATTGGATATGCACATTAATCAATTTAAGTATTTGTATCACATGCAATAAATAAATGATGAAAATAAAAAAATAATATCATATCGATTATCCCAAATCATAGTAGATTGATGTGGCTCTGGTACCACCACATGGAAATATAGCATCAGGTAGGCAAAAGAAACAAATTTTACTACCGTATTCCCCTTATACCAATGGATCGTGTCAACAAATATGCAATGGGAAGAATGGCTTAGAGGATATACCTGGTTCTAGAGTAAGTAAAATGACAATCTCCTTGTCATGGTTGTGAGCCCTTTCCTAGAGTCACACTCGTAAAACATTTGTGTCGGCCTCATAGTTGATCAACACAGAGGCCAAGTGGATGTTGTCCTCCTAGTAGTAGCCAAAGGACTCCTACCTCTAGAGTAGTCCACACGGACCATAGGAAATTCCTATTATTCTACTAGAACAGATAGGAAGAAGTTTTCATCTTGTATTGGCATATTAGTTGCCAACTTTCTCTCCCACACCAACTTGCTTTCTAACCGTTGTTCTATCTCGATGTCCCTCCCTAGTCAGGTAGGAATTGCTCAGGCTCTCTTGGTTACCACAACCAGAGAGGACAACAACTGTCAGAACAATTGATATTCTTAGTTGTGTGTTCTGAGAAGCGCTCAGTACCCTTCTATTTATAGGAGTGGTTAGGGCCTGGGTTCCTAGTCTGTGCAGGAGTAGAAGGGTCTGCAATTTTCATAAATTTCATAATCTACAACTGGTGAATTGATCAATTCACTGGTGTATTGGTCGGTTGGCAGTGTGAGCTGAGCGGTTCACATAATGAACTGGTCATTTCACATGTTTCCCTAATCACAAATTAATTTGCAATTCATTTCCAATTAATGTCCAACATTAATCCTTGTACCAATCGAATTTATCAAGTAAAAAACATAGCTTTTCTCATGAACAAAATTTGGCAAGACTGAGTTGATCAGTTCACTACATGAACTGATTGTCTTACCAACCTGAGCTGATCGATTCAACCAGTGAGCCAATCGGTTGGTGTCTTGGTTCATGTAGAATTTATCCAATACAATAATCAATCAATTTGACACTATAACCAGTTAGTTCAACACTTGAACTTGATGGTTCTAAGTCTGGTCAATTAATTGTTTATTTATTTGAATACCTAAACATTTTTGGTAATCAGCTCAACAAAATTCATCGATAAACTCATATTCCATGTAAATTCCTATGTGTCTGGCCCAATAGGTTCCATATTAATTTGGCAGTGAATGTCCATGACCAATTATGACATCATAAGCAAAGAGTAGTGCCTAGTCACACATCATTCCTACCCAAGTCATCAACCAACTCACACTCTGATCTTCTGTGTTATTGTTGTCTATCAACCCTCCACAATAACAAGTAATTAGGGACATAATGAGAATATGTATATGTACTCTTAAAATCCATATAATCTCATCCAAAAGGTTAGTAACTTGATTACATACGTCATCAAGTAATATGATTCTCCAGACATTTATAATGTTACATCATTATCTGATAACTGTATTAAATAGAATAATTTGGAAACTTGCCTTTTTATTAATAATCAAGTCAATTTTACATAATATGCCATTACAATCATCACATGATTGGCTCTCTTGGCATACATTATCAATAGATTACCACTTTCACTTAGATACAATCACCCATGAATCTTATTCCATGTGACTTAACATGACCATCATGCTTCTATTGTGAAAGTGCCTTTGTCAAGGGATCAACAACATTGCTCTCAGTTGGAACTTTGCAAATCTTCACATCTCCATGCTCCACGATCTCTCGTATGAGATGGAACTGTCTTTGTATATTCTTTAAGTGTTAATGCGATCTAGGTTCCTTATCTTACGTATAGCTCCATTGTTGTCACAATATAATTTGATTGCCTCACTGATGCTTGGAACGACCCTAAGTTTTGGGATGAACTTTTTGATCCATACAACCTCTTTTTCTACACTCAATGCAACAATTTGCTCAACCTCTATTGTAGAATTAGAAACTATCTCTTCATTGGAACTCTTCCAGCTCACAACTCCTTAATAAGGAAAAACATGAATCCTGATTGCGATTTGGAATCATCTTGATCAATCTATAAGCTTGCATCAGTGTGACCCTATACAACCAACTCTTCCTCTCTGATGTAGACCAAGAACTGATCCTTAGGCCTTCTCAAGTACTTGAGGATGCTCTTTATGACTTTCCAGTGATCATTGCTTAGATCTGACTGATATCTACGCATCATGCTTGAGGCATACAAGATGTTTGGATAGGTGCACAACATTGTGTACATGATTGATCCAATTGTCAAGGCATATGGAATCTCACTCATGTGTTCCCTATGATAGAGTGGACTTTTAGAATCCTAAAATGTCCAATGACATAAGTGAATTCATGCATGTTGAGTTGTTTTGAGAATCCGAAGTGTTTTAGTAAAGTTGGAGTATTGATTGAGGTTGGTATAATAATTTGGATCCATAAACAATGCCTATTTGAGGAATTTAATTGAATGGTCTAACAATTGCGTTTTGACACCAAATTCGTGTATAAGGTACTTTGAGTAGTGAGGAAGCTATGCTTAAAATTTGGTGGCAATAAGAGTATTCAAGAGGGAGTTATTAAGGTTTGAAATTTGAGAAATAATGTCCTTTATTGATGATTATTGGACCTAAGTATCGATCCTTTCTGTGCCACACGACCCTTGCTTTTGGATTGGGTCTGTGTGGTCATATTCTATCCCTAGATCTCAGACCCAAGGGTGGCATCACATAGCTTTGAGAAGCCACAGATTTCCCATTCACGTGCATCAATCCAGACCTTAGATTTTTGATCGGATGGTTGAGCCTTCATCCCTTACCTTCGCTCCGACTGGAGATCATGGGACAGCGAGTAGTGCTGAGTTTTGATCACCCCCACGATGTGGTCATGTCCCAAGTGTGGGATTGAAGGGTGTGGTTGTTCTTAACTCAAACAGAGGATCAAGGAGAGCCCTTAGTCGAGATGTGGAACCATTCTAGTAGGTAGAACGAGGCCTTGCCTCTCCACTTCGGTGAGTAGGTTGTGGCTAGGAGTAGAGAATGGAGGAAGAATACAGTTCGCGGAGAAATGAAGGGAGGGAAACAAGGAAGGAGGTCCAAGGAGAAGATCCCTCATGGAAAAGAGGACCCCGATGATAGCTATACCAGGCGCCGAGCACACCCACACCAAGGAAGAAGATGAAGTCAGCGATGCCTATGGAGTGCAGACAGCCACAGATCGAGGTCTTGGACGAGTTCATAGTATCCTTCGAAGCTAATGGAGTCTTAAGATCAACGCCAGGAGGAGCAGAGGTGATTTTCCCCTTTGCTCCTCCGCAGCCAAAGGTGGCAGTGGCGCTCCCAACTAGCTAGAGAATCAGAGGTTGTAGGGTGCTTCTGAGTAGCTGCGGAGGGAGGTTGTTGGTTGCTGATTGTGATGGTGGTGTGAAGAGTTGATGAGGAGCACTCAAGCCTGAGCCCTTGCTCGCCGGAGCTCTCCCCTTGCGGCGGTGCCCTATTTCACAGAGGAAATAGGGGACCGTGAGGCTCCCGAGTACGGGGAAAAGGGAGCCGAGCGACCCGGGTTGGCATATCCACGGATCCATGGATCAAACCCATGATCCAAATCGGGTCCCAGCTAAAAGAAGAAAGCGTCATGCCCCTGTGTTCACCATATGGCAGTCTCAGATTCGCCGGAAAACGGTAAATCGCCCAGTAATTCTAGTAAATGCTCAAATCTTCTGTAATACATAGAAATTAGTAGGTTTATCATAAAAGTACATATAATATACCAAAATGTTCAAAAAAATGCAAAGAACAATATGGAAGCATAATATAAGGCTTTTTATGCTTTAATATTAGTGATATCATGTAAGATGTATTATGCTTGTTTCATGAGTAATAAATATCAAATGATGATATAAAATTATGGAAAAATGTCAGTAAGTCTATAATCATGTTTATAATGCATATGATGTCAGATATGGTCATGTTGATGCATGAAAACATATAATTTTATTAATATGGCTAATTAAGGCGAATAACAATAAAGATAATAAAATTAATGCATACATAATGAATAAATGATGAAAAATTTATAGAACACTCTTATTTCAATAACTGGAATATAATATTTAAATATGAGATCAGTTTTATACACAAAATCTATGTTACATGAAGTTGACCCTTAATACATGGTTTAAAACCCTAATTTAGGTTAATGATGTAACCTAAGGTTAATATGTACATAAAAAGGATATGGAACCTACTGTTCAGATAATGAACCATAATCTGGAAAATGACATTAGTAAGATAAATATAAGACAAGAATACAAGGGATCATGAGAATATCATAATGGGATAAGGTAAACCCTAAAATGGATATAACTAGAGTTAAAGATGATGGGAACATAATGATGGTATATGTGATCTTGTCTTAACTAGGGGTTTGACCAAGGATGTAGTTGACTCATGGATATATGGGATTAGGATATCTCTTGATCAAGGTACGCCATTTCCTCTTACTTGGCTTATTATACAATATGCTTGTGTGATATGGTAGTAAATACTTGGCATATGGTATTAGTTGAAATGATTGTTCTTATATGCTCTATTTCTTGAGCTTTCCATACTTATTGTTATGAACACATCAAACATAATATATCTATTCCATTATATGAAAGCACTAATTCTCTTTGGTAGCATAGTGTTGGAAAGTGATCATTCTCTTTGGTAGCAGATCACATTGTACAATGATCTAACTCTTTGGTAGTAGATCATAAGGCCTTACGTCTCATACTCTTTGGTAGTTGAGATGATGCATTATTCCCTCAGGTGGCAAATGCATGGATATATAATGGAATATGTGCTTAAAATATGTGTTCTATTTTGCTAATGAATATCTATGTGCAAGTATACGCTTTTATTATATTCTTCTATTACTGCCAAGTATATTAGTTTTATTTTATTGTCAAGATACGATGAGAGGTAAATAAAAGACACGTAGGTGTACTCAGTACAATATTCTTGAATATTGTGCTGACATGTACCACAAGTAATCTTTTGTTTAGGTTGTGGTTATGCTCTTGAAGATCAAATATAGTTGAGAGTTGTGTGGCGAGCTGATGTACAGGTGGACCTATTGTCTTATGATCCTGTAGTTTAGATGTAGTACATGTATATGTATAAGTTTTTTGTTCAATACGTAATATCAAATGATGTAACAATTCATATTGTAATTATATGTTGAATGGTGAACATATGTGTATGGTTTTATTGTTGTTCATGTACATGTGCTATTGATTGTTTCCTTCTGACTTCCTCTAATTTTCTTCTTCTTAGTCTAGTGTAGGGTGTTTAAATTGGGATTCTCACTGAGGTGAGGGTTTCAATTTGGATGTCACACATCAGATTAAGTTTTAGAAAATTTGGGGACGTCACAAGTGGTATCAGAGCATGAACAATAGCAAAGCCTGACATTTGCTCATTATGCAACTCAAAACCAAAGAACTTTGAACTTAATAATCTTTAGGGTTAGATTAGTCATCTTTTAGAGACTAGATCTAACTTATCCTCTAGATTAGCACCTAGATGTCTGAGAACTAGGTCTAGACTGGTGCTTATTGTATAGCAAGTCCTTAGATGTCATTCTTTCCTTGTAGTGCAACGGTATGGTATGTTGCATTATTTAGAAATGACATACATCAAGGGAATAGAAACCCTAGACATATGGTGCTCATTGTGTAGAGTAGCTACTCTAGTCCACACCATGTTCTCACCCTTTTCACTAGTTTTTGTGGCATTGTACTCTCTACTATGTGTGGGACACTCATTTTCTGGATTTGGTTTTTAATTCCAATCGGATCGAACCTTGATAGTTTTCTCTGACGCTTGTTTTATTAGAGAAAAACTATATAATATTTTAATAAAACTTTAAATGATGCCCAACTAAAATACACCACTACCGAGAAAGATTTGCTTGCCGTGGTTTTCACTTTCGAAAAATTTAGGAAATATTTAGTGGGTTCTAAGGTTGTGGTGTGGACTGATCATGCCGCCATAAAATACTTAATGGAGAAGAAAGATGCTAAACCTAGATTGATTAGGTGGATCTTATTATTGCAAGAATTCGACATTGAAATTAAGGATAAGGCGGGCATTGAGAATGTGGTTGCGGACCACTTATCTCGATTAGAGCGGGTTGATGAGAGGGATACTAACATACCCATTACTGAGACATTTTTGGATGAAAAAATTCTTTCAATTCAATCTACGGATCTGTGGTTTTCGCATATTGTCAATTACCTTGCATGTAAGGAAATCCCGAATGATTAGACTTATCAAGAGAATAAAAGGTTTTTCCATTCTTTGAGATATTATTTTTGGGATGACCCTATTTTGTTGAGACAATGCAGGGATGGAATCTTGCGCAGGTGTGTACCGGAAAATGAATATGATAGTGTGCATAGTCTCTGTCATACACTATCCACCGGTGGTCATCATGCGAGTGCAAGGACGATGGCCAAGGTGCTAGAGAGTGTACTTTACTGGCCTACACTTTTTAGAGATGCCTATGACTATGTGAGGTGGTGTGATTCCTGTCAAAGGGCAGGTAATATCTCAAAATGGCAAGAGATGCCCCTCAATGTATTTCAAGAAGTTGAGGTATTTGATTTGTGGGGTATTGACTTCATGGGACCCTTTGTGTCCTCCAAATATAATTTATATATCTTGCTTAGTGTTGATTATGTATCGAAGTGGGTAGAGGCAATACCCACAAGGACTAATGACGCTGCAGTAGTGTGCAGGTTCGTGAAGGATCGTATTTTCTACAAGTTTGGTGTGCCACGGATGATCATTAGCGATGGGGGCACCCACTTCACGAATTGGAAATTCGCTACATTATTGAGCAAATACGGGGTCAAGCACAATGTAGGTACCCCATATCACCCGCAAACACAAGGCCCAGTGGAAGTGTTGAACAGAGAGATTAAGAAGATCCTGGAGCGCACAGTAGCCTCGTCAAGGAAGAATTGGAGTGTGTTGCTACCAGATGCACTATGGGCATACAGGACCACATTTAAAACACCTATAGGCACTATGCCTTTTAGATTGGTGTACGGTCGGGCCTGCCATTTGGCAGTATAATTGGAGCACAAAGCGCACTAGGCGCTAAGGAAATTGAATTTTAGCATGGACGAGGCAGGGAGAAAGCGAATGTTAGAGCTCAATGAGCTAGACGAGCTAAGGATGAATGCCTACAAGAACTCAAGGATCTATAAGGAGCGGACAAAGAAAATCCATGATCACCACATTCGACTGTGAGTGTTCAAGAACGGTGATAGGGTGCTTTTGTTCAATTCAGGGTTAAAGTTGCATCTTGGAAAATTGAGATCCCGCTGGAGTCGACCGTTTGTGGTAGAGGAGGTGCGACCCCATGGTACTATCATGGTTAAGGATGGTGATAGAACATTTTTAGTGAATGGTCAAAGATTGAAGCATTATTATGTGTAGGACTACACAAGGAAGGTGCATGAGGTTAAACACATGACGCTTAAGGAAGAATGAACAACTTGATTTCGTCTAGCCTAAGACGTTAAAGTAGGGCGCTTGTTGGGAGGCAACCCAACCATTGGTAGGTCCATTTCCATTTAGTTAATTTTTCGTATTTTTTAAGTATTTTTCATTATTTTAGTACTTAGGTTTGTAAAAATGTTGCCTTGATATGTGTGTTAAGTGTGCAAGACTACTTGGGTGTCGATACCATCGACCCTGATGTCGATGGTAGTGACAAGGGTTCAGAGCAGACACTATAGAAATTTTTCTCCGTCGATACTATTGACGGTCTCGTCGATAGTATCGACCACCCAAAAGTAGATTCGGATAAAATTCTGGATGAGGTTGATAGTATCGACCCCATGGTCGATGCTAGCGAGATCCCTGAAGATTTTTAGAAAGATTGTTAGCAGAGATATCGATACCATCGACGACCATGTCGATGGTGTTGACCCGACTTTAGAGAAAAGATGGTTCCAAGTCTCACGAGGATAAGGGTTGGAAATAGAAGTCGATTCCATCGACACCTCATCAATGGTATCGACGTGACACGTCAGCAATCCATGAGACAGATTCAACAATGTGCACCAAATCGGGAGGCCGATCCGTGGGATGAGTCGATACCATCGACCATCATCGATAGTATCGACGCGTCATCGATCTGGGCTCCCACATCTAGCAATCGACGACTGTCGATGGCAACGAAGGACAGATTGTGCTACACGTGTCGATACCATTGACACCTCGTCGATGGTATCGACGAGTCAACAGTGGCGCCGATCTCAGCTATAAAAGGAGGGGTTGAGTTCATTTCTTCTTCACACCTTCAGACCTTCTCTTCTCCTGTTTGAGCTTGATTACTTGTGAGCAACCAACGGCGTGCACCGAGCAAGTGAGCGATCTTCCCCGTGTTCTTCATCGACAGCGGAGAACTTCTTCTCTAGATCTTCACCGAGCTCTATTCCTCTCTATCCCCTTTCTGATCATTATGGCAAGGAATGCCACTTCATCGTTTTCGCACGCTGCACCTATGGAGATTGAAATCTTCATTCCACCACCACCAGGCTCAGTCCCCCTCCCTAGGCTTGCACATCCTTCGGCGGATGTGAAGAAAGTCTACGAGGAGCTACTGAAGAGGACCATCGAGCCGACTTGAAACTGTGACCGGCACATGATCCGGGATCTCGGCTTCGAGGACAACCTGACATATGTGCTCCATGGTCAGGTGGGGAGGACACTCAGGATCGATGACGTGGTCACCCTTTACGTGGAGGGCCACCCCTTCTTCAGCGAATGGCCAACATATAAGGAGCTGGTGGTGGAATTCATGGCATCATTGGACATTTGCGTCGTGCCAAATGACCTGATTGCCACAGACTGGGAATGGATAAAAGGCCGAGTTTCTTTCCGGTTTTCCAATAGGAATTATAACCTGGTGCTGGAGCAATTCAATTCAGTCTACAATTGGTGGCACTCTCCAGAGTAGCACAGACGGACGAACAGCCGGGCCGATTATGATGAAATGTTTGCACAACTGGTGATCGTGCCTCCAGGCAAGACAATCAGCTATCATAACGCCGTTGTTGCTGATTTCGAGCATCCATTTGTGTGGCTCCTCCACTGCATGCTCTGTGTCACCTTCTTTGCTCGAGGTGAGATGTCATTGAGCAAATTCTAGGAGACCAATCTATTCTTCTTGTATAAGCTGCTGACGAGGGACAAGCTCAACTGGGGCGCGTTCTTTTTAACGCGCGTGATGGAGGTGAAGAAGAGAACACGGAGATCCCCAATTCATTTTGGGGGACTCATCACACCTCTATCTATCTATCTTGGGCTAGATCTTTCTTCGCTACCTCCCCTGGTGAGTAAAATCTCCATCAACCTGCATCATCTGCATTGGTCAAATCTGCTGACGGTTCAAGACGGCGTGGTATACGTGCATTGCCACATCAATAAGGAGTATCAAGAGTGTGCACTCCCTGACCCCATCTTCAACATCTAGGCGGGCCAGCATTTTAGGTGGCTCATCATTGCTATTGACGATTCAGAGAGTGAAGAAGACACAGATGACAATGACGACGACGAGGGCGATGAGCATGAGGAGGAAGAAGAGACTTTCACTCCTCTTCGGGTAAGAGTAGCACTGAGGAAACATCCACGCTTCTATTTGGGAGCTTCATCATCCTCTCAGCCTCCACCACCACATGCCTCTCAGGAAGGAGAGGATGTCAACTCTATTCAAGGCATGTACTCTATGTTGTAGGATATCTAGCCGACACAGTAGCATCACATTGCTTCCTTCTCCAGCATTCAGGAGACGACCAACAGGCTATTTGTGAATCAACAAGCCATCTTTGAGAATGAACGCCAGCTTTTGGCCAACCAACAGCAGGTGTATGACCGGTTGGGGAGGATCGAGCAGCAACAACAGCCCTTCTACGACCACTACTAGAGTAGGGACTACTTTGGAGGCTACCCACAACCACCACCCATACCACCTTATGATCCCAACTTTCAGGGACAATATCCTACATGGGATCCCAGTGGTCAGCGATACCAGCCATTTCCACCGCCAGAATAGTAGCAGGGTATCACTGTTCCATCTTCTGAGGTTGTTTTCAACTATGAGGCCATAGTCGAATTCAATCTTGGGGGGGAGATGGAACAGTTTCTTAGTCTTTATTTTTATTTATTTTAGTACTTTTCTTAATTTTTGCAATTTCTCCTAGTTTTTCTTATTGTTTACAACTTTCTAGGATCCACATTCTATCTAGTGTAATCCGTGGATGTCTAATGTAAATGTGTGTCATCTCTATGTTTCCATATGGGGGTAATTTGAAATTTGAGCATGAATTTAAAAAAATTTCAAGAAATTGTAAGCTTGATTTGTTTGAAATTGAGCACCTAACTTATGAAAATAATTGGGTAGGTCAACTTTAAAACATATGATCATAACTGTACATCCGGATGATTCAAGAAATGTGGATGTAATTGGATGTTGAACCTAAACTGACCAAACAGTAACGAGACGTTAATCATAAGTGAGAGAGAGAAACCCGTTGATTGATTGGTACACATGTCAGTAAAGAGGGACATATAATCTTGTCCAATGGTTCTGTCAATTAGTCTTGTGATCTATCCACCTCATTTCATTCTTATTCCACCATAAGGACTGGGAGCACATTACTATCTTTCACTCATTGACTGCATTCCACGTAGACAGGTGTTGCATTACAGGTTATTTTCTCATATCCCTACATAAAAAAATGAAAAATAGAAAGTAGTTATACGTGCACATTATCCTTAGGTGCATGTCATAGTAGTTGCATAACTGTCATTATATAGTTGCATTTGCATCTTTTGAGCATATAGTACATCATGTGTCTTACATTCTTCTAAAAACATTAAAGGTGTTGAACTTGTTCCATACCCTCCAAAAAGAATGCATCAAATGTACTAGTTATGTAAAAAGAAGGAGCCCCAACAAATAACTCATTGTAATTTATAAAAATGAGGGCTTGAAAAAAAAATTGAGAAGTAATAAAGAAGAAGAGGGAGAAAGGAACATGTTCTCACCTGCGAATTAAGAAGAATAAGCACATGGTGTAGTTTTCTTAGATATTCCATCTCACCTTGAGACGGAATGATAGTGCATGCATCATTCCACCAAAAATGTAGCATTAGGACATTTTCATTTGCATTTTGCATCATGATGGGTCATTAATCTTTATATTGCATGATTGATTGTTATGTGCTTCTTTTTCTTCCATAGCCACCCATTCCATCCACCCATTGCTCAAAATGGTAGGCCACCCATGATTATCTCCTCATTCTTACATAAAAGTAGATCTACTTCCATGTAGATGGTAGTTAGGATATGAGCAACGTAGATAGAGGATCACAAGATGCACCACGCTGGAACCAGAGGACTTGATTATATTATCTACTTTATTTGATAGTGTTCTTTGATCACGGGATGGACATCTCTTATAGACGATCATTGTAACCTTTAGGGTAGTTATTGTTCCTTGGTTAGTGAGGGTTGGTGTGTGTCTTGCAGGTGGGAATCATACTGAGATGTCTTTTATGCTAATATGTTCTTTAGTTGACTCTCGCAATTTTATTCTATAGTTTTGTTGCTCGAGGAAGAGCAAAGCTCAAGCTTAGGGGAGTTTGATGCGAGGGTTTTGAGTCATTTTTATAGGCTAGTTTCACATGTATTTTATGCATTTATTGGTCATATTTGTGGTTAATATCGCATGATTCATTTCCTTCAGCCTATAATCTCGTCATGCATCAAATTTACCTTGTTTGGTATAAATGATCATATTTCTCATATTTGAGGTATTCCAAATTTCTTTTTCTTTATTAAATTCCTTTAGTGGTTTCTCTTACTCTTGTCTTAATCATGAGTATTGTTGTCCAACACCCTAGAATTTAATTTTTGGTAAACCCCTTAACATACCATGATTAGCCCATCACATGCTCCCTTTGTAAACTTGAGGTATGCTAGTGCTATGTAATCAGTCTCATCACAATATTGAGATATATCATTTGCAACTAGGGCCTTTAGGGTGTTGAAGGATAGTTTTAGTAACCTTACATTCTTCCTGTAGGGTCTTTGTGCCTCTCCAAAGGTCAACACTCATAGACTATTGTACATTCAATGCCCATGGATGGGTTTGTTGATCTCTCTCTTTTATTCCTATTCATGTGAGTGGGGCATATATTTCTACAAGGTTATGCCCTTGAATACACCTAGGGCGGGTTTTAGAAAGATATTTTAGCTAACATGATTAATTTTCACATTAAATAATATTATTCCTCACAACACTTTGGCAGCATAGGCCATTTCCTTCTGGTCAGGAGTATAATGGATCATCTTGAGGTATTTTTTGGGGTTTATTAGACTCTACGACCTTGTGTCCATCCTTGGGGATCCAGGTGGCATACCTATCTCTTCACCTATATTTATGGATTGTATGTATTTATATACAAGGTTAAAAGGTATATTACATGTTATTTGTTCCTTCTCTTTGCCCATACCGTACTAATATTTCTAATATATGCTTACTTTTTTTGTACTAGGTTAACATGTACCTTACATATTATTTATTCCTTCTCATTCTACATGCCACACTATATTTTGTAGTATATGTGTACTCTTTTTTGATTGGCCAAAAAACTATTAGGGTTTTTAAGGACAACTTTCTTATCATTAGGTTTTTCTACTTCATCTACATTACTTAGGTACTTTTCATATACCTAGTATATTCCAATTAAAAACCTGACCCTAGAAGATTCTAGGGTTTCTCCTTATAAGAGAAGCATACATTACATAATACATGCCTCATTATATATTTAGTTTTACATTGAAAAATTAGAATTCCATAGGCCTTTGTTAATAGAGAATACGATAACCTTAGTTTTTCTTGAAACCTTTACTTAGATGAGAAGAGAAACAAATCCTAGGGTTCATGAAGGTATTCCCATTGGGTTGAATAGAATAGAGATGAGAAGGATATGAAGTTTAGACGAGAAGACCTAGAGGTATGTTATTTAAGGTAAATCCTTAGCTTTTAACAGGTGGGAATCACATTTGCCCAGGAGTTCATGTAAACCAACTAGTGGTGTGGAGGAAAATATTGACAACCCTTAGGTTATGAATCATTATAGAAACCATTACATGTAGAAAAACCTTAATGAATCCCTTGGTTCCATATTGTTTTCAAAATTACTAATAATTAAAAGTCACTAATATAAATCTAGACTTTGACACAAACTATAACAACCCCTACTCATGTTATACCCAACTAAGGTGAAGGCAAGGGCCATTTTCCATATTTCTGGGATTGAGATTTATAAGAAATAATAACTAATAAGTAATAATTCCTCAAACGAATAATGTCTTACAAATGGAAGTTAATGACCCTTAAAGGGAGTTACAATAACCTTGAAAGTTGTGATCAACTATAATTTTATGAAATTGTAGACTGAAAAGAGACTATCTAAAATCCTCATTTTTTATCCCTAGATCCTCGATATTTTTCTTCCTTAGAATGATTTTTTTCTGTTGTATGGTGATCTATTTATTCAAATCAACATCTCTAACATAAACACCATCAAACAAAATGAAGTTAGCACATAAAAATGCTAAAGGGCAGCCATAATGTGTGAATATACTTTTAACAACATTTTCAAGTCAAGTAATTAAAGATAACATAAATTTTAGTTTTTCATTTCTGTTCAACCACTAACCTTGCTCATATCAATTGGTTTACCAATATTTGATCCATAATTGAATTCTAAATTGTATGTCACATGATCAAGCTCACTGATGTGTATCCCATCGTTAGAGTATCCCACCGTACTTATTATTGGTTTTTGGAGTACACCCATAGTGATTATTCAACTCAGGAGTGAGGTTCTCCAAAAAACACCATTGTGAGCTATCAATTAGTAACTTGCATGTTATCTATTATGATACACATAAGAATTTCATAATTTTTGTAGCAATGAATAACATTCATGCAAATATCATGAAATTCAAGAATATAGAAACCTTTAGGAAACCAAAAACCTTAGATAAAGTGAGCACATGTACATAAATGGCATACACTTTGAAGGAAAGGTGATGTCCTACTCAAATATTCCAAGCCAACAAGCATTAATATGAAAATTCATACACAACACCAAGTGTTACAAACATCCCCACATTCCTTACATGGGTGGTTAGATTCAGGTTTACTAGGATCTAGTTCTATGGATTATCATTTTTACGATTGAATACCTTAAATCAACATGTTGAACCTTAAATTTATTTATTCATATATTCATCAATCAAATAAATTTCCACTAATCTTGGGAATATCATTGTTTGATTAAATGATGTGCATATACTTGATTTTTATACTAAACCATGTTTAATGGTCATGGATTCATTAAAAAATTAGGGTTTATCACATATTATCAACACTATATAGTTAACCCTATGTTTCAAACTTCATTATAGTTCAAGGGATGGCATAATATATTAAAGCCACTATTATCAGCTCAATCTGATTTTATATGGTCATAAACATCAAGACTCGATTAAAAATTCTTGGGCTATGCATCAGGGGATGGATGTTATCGTATCTTGGGGATCTTAAATGACAACTAGCTTCTAAAACATACTCAATTGAATTCTTCGTCATTTTCCTATAAATTTGGTATGTAATATTATCATGCTTAGATCATCCTAGAAAGCTCTAGGGATTTTGCAATATTTTTATTGGTCACATAGAAAAATCAGATCACGGGAGACGGTCAGCCCAAGTGGCTTAGGCCCACATGGAGGTCAATCATCATGGCTAGTTTAGGACTAACCCAGTCCCACACTCGGCATTGGACCTTGGGTGAGGCTTTATACCTATGTTCCCAACCATTGGTCTAAATCATAAATGTTGTAGGAGTCATATTATCCTGAAGTGCTTCACCTTGCATGAGATGCTGAAACTAAGGAATACATGGCTAGCTAGATCTGAGGCTAGTTTGAGAAAGATGGGGAGTAGAGGACCTGCCATAGGCGGTCGACCACATATGACTCGGTGAGTTTGAAAAAGGCTTGAACCAAGTCTGAGTGGCCTAGATGCCAAAAATCGTCATTGCAGTGCGAAAAAAGGAGTGGGGTTATTTATGGTGGTCAAGTTATTCATGCTTTGACAATGCCAAAAAGTGAAGACACAATGATGGGTGAGGCTTGGCAATGGTAGAGGAGGGTTATAGTCTGTAGGGGTAGGATCTAGGGTTTGGGCAGTGGTGCAACCTCCTATAGAGAGAGGGAGAATAGGAGTCTGGTTACCTACGACTGAGGCATCAAAGGTATTAGTTTCACCTATGAATCAAGTCCTTGCATTGAGAGGGAGGGACAAATTGAAAGCAAGGAGAAAGAAAGTTGGAAGGACTCGGCAGAGCAAGACATTCTCTAATTACTATTTCAACCTTGCCAAAACTAGTGCAAGGTTGAAGAAGACCCTTAGAGCTATTGATCATCAATTTGACAGTCATGATGTGTGTTAATCTGTACTTGATAGTGCTAATATAAAATTAAACTTCATTAATTTTGTAATGTTAAGGATTATGTGCTTCATTCTGACATGTTCACGATTGATCATCTTACTGATGCTTTGGATGCTTCTTCACTATGAAAGTGGATTTCATTATTGGAAAAACTATCATTAACATAATTAATAACAAACAACAAAAATGGGTTAACAATTGTGAGGTTGACGTATCCAGAGAGATATTCTTGATCACTGAACCTTTTACTTATTCACTATTAAAGTGGTTTTTTATAAGATTAAATAGTGTGAAACATTGTGATAACAGGAAGTACAAATACATATCCCTAATTATTTTGAGGAATGGTGATTTATATTTAAATGAATTGAAATCAATTATAAATTGTGTCATGGTGACGTTGGTTACCCTAGAGAACCCAGTCTTCAAAATTTTCAACCAACTCTCTTAATCTCTTTTTTAATTTTAGTTTCTAATTTTTAATCAACCAACTCAATATTTTTCACCATCCTAGATGATTTGATATTAGTTAGTAGTAATTTCTAGCCCGACAATTCCCTAAGTTCAACACTTATAACTCAAATCAAGTATTATTTTGACACATACATTTGCATTTCACATGCACAGTAAATGTGTGTCATATAGAAACCCTTTTTGATAGTCATGTTGGGCCAGTGTTAAAGTATTAAGAACAACATGTGATCATTGTAGTATTTTCAGTTCACAGGATCACATTCACTGTTGTCACATTGAGATAAGAATCTAATAACCATGACTTGGTATCCATTAGTCATTGTGAAGTTGGGTGGGTCTATCTAGTACAACATTATCTCTAACAAGTACCCATGTATCTGAATCGATATCCAATATCTTGACTAAAGAAACATAATCATCATTTAACATACATACTATCCTTTGTATTATTATTATCCTATAACATACACCATAATAACTAATTAGGGATGTAAAAAATATTATTACACTTAATATACATATGATCTCATGTTTAGGTCATCAAATAAAACATATATCATTGGTTTAAAATATTCTTAGGACATTATTACATATATTTATCATCTTAATACTAAAACAAACATAACAAGTGGCACTTCCTTTATTAATTATCAACTCATATACAATGTATCCCTATTACAATCATCACATGATGTCTCTCATGTAATACAATCAATAGTTTCCCACTTGAACTAGATCCATTCACTCATGAATCAAATTTTATGTGATCTAACATGACCATCATGCTTCTTCTGTGAAAGTTGTTTTTTCAAGGGATCATCAACATTACTTTTAGTTGGTAGTCTACAAATCTTTACATCTTCTCTCTGTAAAATCTCTCTTATGATATCATATATCCATATTATGTTCTTGGAATCCTGATGTGATCTAGGTTGATTAGCAAGTGCAATGGATCCATTTTTGTCATAGTAAAGTTGGAACCACCCCAAGTTCACAAATGAAATTCTTGATCCATACTACTCTTGTTGCATTGGATGCACCAAAATACACATATTTTGTTGTAGAATAAGCCACTATGTATTGGTTGGAACTCTTATAGATTTAAACTCTTTCATATGAGAAAAATTACAAATCCTTATGCAATCCAATTATCGTCCCTTGTGGTCTGTAAGCTTGCATCAATGCAGTGTTGTACAACAAACTCGTCCTCTTTTATGTTTATCAAGGAATGATGCTTAGTTCGTCTAAATTACTTCAAGATATTCTTCATGGAAATCCAATAACCTTCACAGGGATATGTCTGGTATCTTCTTTTCATTCTCAAAGCATACAAGCCATCTTGGTGTGTACATAATATTGCATACATGATAGATCCAATTGTAGATTCATATGGAATCTTGCTCATACATTCCATCTCTTCTAAAGAGATCGGGCATAGAGATTTAGGTATAATTATTCAATGAGCATGGGTAAGTTTTGTCTCTCAGAATCATGCATTCATAACTCTTCAATACCTAGTGCATGTATTGTGTCTTAGGATAAGAAGCCTTATATAAATTCCTAGAATATATAAATCTTCTCCTAATTCATGCATGAGAAGGTATGTCCCACCTAGTCTTAACCAATTGTAGAGTAGGTATTTCATTTCCCATCAATAGTAAGTCGCAGACATATAATTCAAGAAATGCAATTAAGCTCCCACTAACCTTCTTGTAAACAAAAGTTTCATCTTCATTTTTGATAATGTCAAACTCTTGAAAAATCTTGTCAAAATATAGACTTTAGATTCTAGATGCTTGCTTCAATCCATAGAATGAACTTTTTATCTTACAGACTTTTTGCTTAATTTGGAGTGATAAACCATCATTCCATGTCATGTATACATCCTCTAAAATATTCCCATTAATAGAATATGTTTTAATATCCATTTGCCAAATCTCATAGTCATGATACATTGCAATATATAGCATGATCCAAATGCATTTAGCTGTGGAAACTGGTGAAGAAAGTTTCATCATAGAAATACCTCAAACTTGTATGAGACCCATACTTGTCAAGGTGCTCGCCTAGGCATCCGCCTAAGCGAGAAGGCATCCCAGGGCTACGCCTAGGTGAGGACACTTTATTTGTAATGCTACAGTGACCTAGTTTTGTGGATCTGGCTATATATTCACTTATTTTAATGTTTGATATGGCTACACAAATGTTAAAAATTGATAGTCATGCCTATTCTATGTGCCAAATATCGCTTTTCATTGGATCTAATACTCTTTTTTGGGTTTTACTGGATCTAATACTCTTAGTTTGTTTGACTGGATCTAATACTCTTAGTACACATTTGATTTTTTTTAGTTTTCACCTTCAATTTAGACTGTATTAAGCAGCTATGCTATGAAGGATAGTGATTACATCGCTTAATACTTGTATCTATGTATGACAATAAATATATATTAACTTGTTGATCACTCTCTTACATTCTTTATAAAAATTCTTTTCATGTCATTGACATTATTGACAATGATAATATATTAGAAATGTAATTGGTTATTTTTTCATACAATAAACTATACATATGGGGAGATCGACGATAAATTTGTAGATAACTACATATATAACTATACAATGTGTGTATATGAGTGGGGAAAAACTATGACACCTGTATATATACATAAATTATTATTTTTAAAGGTCACTTAGGTGACGCCTAGGCGCGCCTAGTCGCGCCTTGGTGCAAGGCGTCTAGCCCCAATGCCATGTTGCCTTGCCACCTTAATAAGTATGATTAGACATTCACCTAAATTAAATTGAATGACTAACATAGAAATTATGGGAAATGGATATGACAAACTCATATTCTATTGACTAGGAAGTGTCTAGACATCCTTATTAGTGTGTGATCCAAATTTGGACTTGTTTGGACCATGTTTGACCATTCAATTCAACTAGGAAAGTTTCTATATAAGTTTAATGGGGATTTAATCACGAAATACATTAATTACATTGATTTCCCTATAGTCCAGTTTATTTTCTGTGTCACACTCCCTCTTCCTTAATTTCCTTTTTATACATGGAGCATCCTACGTCTATTCCTAATCTAACAGCCATCAGATTATCCTCTATCGCTGACAAAATCATAGGTTTGAATAGGTTCAAGCGCTATCATTTGTAGGCTCATTATCTCTCATCTCATGATGGTTGCTTGAGATTTCTTATCCTTCAGTTTCATCTCCTCATCCTAGTTCTAATAAGGTATCACCCACTACCTATCTACCACCATATAAGAAGTGCCCAATTTAGGGATTCACTCCCCCTCCATGGTAGATTTGCAGTCGTATCCATGATGTCCCTCTTTCCTATGTGATGCAACTCTAAGCACCGATAGGGTCCTAGAATTTCTCCTATTCCACCAATTGAACTATCAATGATCCCTAGCCTCGAGACCTACTCAGTTTTAAATTTTTGGCAACCACCACCTTGCCTCTTCCAACAATCTCGCGTTCAATGGAATTTACCTCTCTATAAGCTTCCCCAACAAATTTTGATGCTTTTAGAATCACTTGTTTGCCCCGCCTTAGCCCCAATCGATGCACCCTATAGACCATCCTTGTACTTGTCACCGACGGGTACCACTTTGGCCTCCCAGGGGTGCTCCAACCACTGAGAAAGGACCGTTGGCTTCTCCTTGCTTCAAGGAGTGTCCTTTTCCCTTCTGTTGTCCTTATTCTGACTGTTTTCTTTGGTTTTGAATCTCTGATCATCCTCCCTCTTTCACGATGTTCTCCAACAAATAGAGTGTGATCCAACCTTTTGCTTTAGGTGATGTTGTTGTTGCCTTCATTTTGACTTCATGAGATTCTTACTTGCATTCCTTTACTGCCCCACGACTACTTTTCTTGTCTTCAATTCTTCGATGGCCATGGTGATGCACTGTGGTCATGGTTGTACCATGGGAACCAGTGCTCCGACGCACGGCAGGGCTCGAGCTTAGCCTCAGTATCACTTTCGTGCCGCGAGCAGTCACCACTTACCCATGTTCTGATTGAAGTTGAACCTCCAGTTGCTACTCTTGCCATGGAGCAAGTAGGAAAAATGGCAAGGGTAAGTTTACCCCTCTGCCCTAGCTTTTGAAATCGTAGGATATGTGTTACAAGGGCAAAATAGGCATTTTCATTTCTTGATTCTTTTGTTTGTGTGATTTCATGGTCATGTCCTAATGACTAGAATGCCCTCACCATTTCAATGAAATGTAAAGCATGCCCTTGGTTTTCCAGTAATGCAGCCTTTTATTTACATCAGATTCATAATTGATTTAAATAACTTTCATACTATAGTTTCCTTGATTTTTGATTGGTCCACAATGCAAAATCAATATCTTTTGCATATGGCCCTAGAAAAATATGTACAAATATCTGTTGGTAAGCTCTTTTGATTTTCTATCTATCTACTCTATTTTCAAATGACATTTTATACATTCAATGACTCCAAATTATTCAAAGACCAATATTAGGGTTTAATGATAATGGGATTATGTACCCATTATGCTCTTAATCAAATTACAGGTGATTAGATGACTCAATCAAGTCAAGAGGACTTGACCTAAGGAGGTTCACTCTAGGTAAGCCGGCCATGCATATTTGGCACAAGTAGTTTTGGTTGATTGAATGCTTATTTATGATTATGCACATTACTTGAATTCATGAATTATGAATGTCTTTTCAAGAATAAATCATGTATATTTATCACTATTTGGTTTATGGTTTATTTATGGCCCATGGTAGAACACTAATTGAGATTATGATTAAGATTCAATGAATCACGCTCAAGAGGGGAAACCATATTATGATTTAAGAGGGAGAAATACTATCATGGCATTAAGAATGACCAATCCCATCATGTTCAAGATTAAGACTAATAAAAGTTAATCTTTAAGTTAAGACCTATGTAAATGATGAAGATTAAGGAATTGGCTAACTATTTTTATGTGCCCCATTTGTGGACCTGAAAGGGTCGTTATGGGTTTTCCTAGCATTATGGGATTTCCTAGCAATCATGGGCTCCTATGGGGTGTTAAGAGAGGTGGCATATATCTACTTTTCCAATTAATCATATTTAAAGTTATCCAATGAATGCTTAAGATAATCAATGATCAAGTTATGTAAAATTATTTCATGTCAAGTTTATAAATGTCAAGTTATTATTTTTCTATCTTATAATGTGCCAAATACTGCTTAAAGATGTGGTATTTGCTTTTCATGGCTGGGGACGTGATATCCATAGGATTTGGAGCATGTGAAGGAAAAAAGGGAAATTAAGACTTAGGAGGTCTTCAAGCTTTGTCTGGTGGGGTGTCATTTACCAAGTTAATCTAGAGGTTTAGATATAATACATGTGATGTTCAATAATAGTATCATCTAGATTATATCTAAAAGATGAGCATTATGTAATCAAGAACTATGTATGAATCAATTCTACATCAATGCAAGTGATTCATTTACTTTGATTTCATGACTAGCATATTGTGACACCCACATTGAGTAAAATGCTTCTGCTCATGCGACATGGAAAATAGGGTGTTAAAATATGGTATCAGAGCAATTTGGTAAATGGCCACTAGGCAAGCATGATTTACATAGTCACCCTAGAGCGAAGATATGATATTAAGGTATATGAAAGGACTCCATGGAAGAGCATCGAACCCTAAGATAACAAGCATTTTCACCCTAGATTAGAAATATATGTATTAGGGATAGGTGTAGATCTAGCTTAGATCTTAGGTATTAACCTAATCTTAGATAATGACATCTCCTATCTTTTCTAAATGGAGATTTTGAAGAGGGAATGTCATTACATAAGTCTTATTATGTGTCTCTTCCTTTCTTATTAGTACATGAGGTATGGGACATGTGTGCTATTGGGTTGGTGAAGGTATCATAATAGGATTTCACATTGTTGGGTTGTGCCTGATCGACACATGACTAGTGATTGTAAAAGATGGGCAATACAAAATACCTAAAATAGATTGTCATCTATACCTAATGTTAGAAAGTCATGTCCTAGATATAATTATGAGTTGGTTTCTTAACCCTAAGCATAAGTTGAGAAGATGAGGAGTAAAGTAATATTTAATTCATGTGCAAATAATCATAATCAAATTATATGCATCATGCTACATAATTCTTTTATGAACAATTGTGAAAATAAATGAACCTTGAAATGTTAAATTATCAGTAAATGAAGAAGTAAACATAACCCTAAGGTGGGTAGTAGCCTAAGGAAAATTTTGAGGACGAAATTTATTTAAGGTGGGTAGAATCATAACATCCCAATTTTTTTAGAGTAATTTTAAACTTAGAGTGTAGTTTTTATTAAATAAAAATACTTGAGGGCCTCAATACAAAAATATCAAGAAGTGGTATTTCTTGTAAGAAATTGAAGTAAGAAGAATAAGTTGAGATTCAGCATGCATTTCCTCTTTTTATGTGCAATATTATTCGTTACAATTTACTCAAATATACACATGTTAGTTTCCCTTATCTCTCCTACCTTTGAGGATGATTAAAAAGGATAAAAGAGGGAGGTAAGAGAATTAGAATCTGAAAACATGTAATAGATTGATTGAACAAGGAGCTTCCACCTTTTTCCTTGTTAACTTTTAAAATATAAGAAAAGCATAGATAACCTCTTTTTCTCTCTCTATGTGAATTTTTTTTTCTAAAAGGCGAATAAAAGATAAGGGAACACGAATATGGAGTGGAAAATAAGTTTTCATCTCGATTTTTGGAGTCAAGGAACAACTAAGGAAAGTCATTGCCACTTATATAACTTATTAATGCATTTAAATTAAATTGATTGACTAATATAGAAATTATGGGCAAAGGATATGATAAAATCAGATATTTATTGACTAGGAAGGATCTTGACTTCCTTATTAGTGTATCGTCCAAAGTTGGACTTGTTTGGACTTTGTTTGATCATTCAATTCAACTAGTAAAGTTTCTATACAAGTTAAATGAGGATTTAATCATGAAATACATTAATTACATTGATTTCCCCAAAGTCCAATTTATTTTCCATGTCACACACCCTCTTCCTTTCTTTCCGTTTTATGGATGGAGCATCCACCATCCATTCATGATCTAATGACCATCCGATTATCCTCTACCTCTGACAAAATCATAGGTCTGAATAGGTTCAAGCACTATCCTTCACAGGCTCGATTCTCTCTCATCGCATGATGGTTTCTTGAGATTTCTTTGCCTTCGGTTTTGTTTCCTCCTCCCAGATCTAGTGATCTATCACCCACCTCCTATCTTCCACCATATAAGAAGTGTCCAATTTAGGGATTCACTCCCCCTCCACAGTAGACTTGCAACCACATCCATGGTGTCCCTCTTTCCTATTTGATGCAACCCTAAGCACTGATGGGGTCCTACAAGTTCTCCTCTTCCACCAATTGAATGATCAATGCTCCCTAGCCTCAAGACCTACTTCGTTTTGATTTTTGGCAACCACCACCTTGCCTCATCGAGTAATGTCACCTGTGGTGGAATTGACCTCTCTATAAGCATCCCAAACAACCTTTGATGCTTTTACAATAGCTTGTTTGCCCCACGTTAGTCGTAGTCGACACACCCTATAGACTGGATCATCACCGGTGGGTACCGCTTTGGCCTCCCAGGGGTGCTTTAACTACATTGAAAGGACCTTTGGCTTTGCCTTTCTTCAACGAGCATCCTTCTCCCTTCAATTGTCCTCATTCTAGTCATTTTCTTTAGTTTTGAATCTATGATCATCCTCCCTATTTCCATTGTTCTCCGACGAATAGGGTGTGCCCCGGTCTTTTGTTTTAGTCGACGCTACCCTCGCCTTTAGTTTGACTTCGTGAGACTTTTGCTTGCATTCCTTTACTGCCCCATGACTACTTTTCTCAGCTTTAGTTCTTTGATGTCCACAGTGGTGCCAGGTGGTCATGGTTGTACCATGGGAACCGGTGCTCCGGTGCATGATAGGGCTCGAGCTTAGGCTCAACAGACTCGCTATGGTTATGTGAGAGTGAGGGATGTTTCAGCTGTCGTGAGAAGTCACCACTTCCTTGGCTCTGATCGCAGTTGAACCTCCAATTTCTACTCTCGCCATGGAGCAAGTAGGAAACAATGGCAAGGGTAAGTTTACCCCTCTGTCTTAGCTTTTAAAATCATCAGACGTGTGTTACAAGGGTAAAATAGGCACGTTCATTTCTTACTTATTTTGTTTGCATGATTTCATGGTTAGGTTCTAATGACTAGATTGCCCTCGTCATTTCAACGAAATGTAACACACACCCTTGGTTTTCTAGTAACCCGAATTTTTATTTACATCATATTCATAATCGATTTAAATACTTGTCACACTATAGTTTCCTTGATTTCTAATTGGTCCACAATGCAAAATTGATAACCTTTGTACATGACCCTAGAAAAATATGCAAAAATGTGCATTGCAATGCTCTATTGATTTTTTATCTATCTAGACCATTTTCAAATGATGTTTTATACATTCAATCACTCCAAATAATTCAAAGAAATGATCAGGTTTTAATGATTATGGGCTTGTGTACCCATTATGCTCTTAATCAAATTATAGGTGATTAGAGGACTCAATCAAGTCAAGAGGACTTGACCTAAGAAGGTTCACTCTAGACCACGCAT
Source organism: Alisma plantago-aquatica (assembly GCA_963693085.1). Lineage (NCBI taxonomy): Eukaryota > Viridiplantae > Streptophyta > Magnoliopsida > Alismatales > Alismataceae > Alisma > Alisma plantago-aquatica. The sequence goes on from OY856412.1 coordinate 1,262,454,657, forward strand.
ATTTGGCACAAGTAGTTTTGGTTGATTGAATTCTTATTTATGATTATGCACATTACTTGAATTCATGAATTATGAATTTTTTATTCCACCTCTATAAAATGATCCAAATTAAATATCCCTAACCCGCGCTCTACCTTCCCTCTAGCGATAGCTGGTCATGGCGGGCAGAGGTAACCCCCTCCTCGTGCCTCCGCTTCAGGTGACAACTCCGACTGGTTCACTCCAGGTGTGGACATTTCGGTGGCGGGAGCTTGGGTCAGGGCCGTGGAAGGTCTACCTCTGACTATCAGAGGTGTCGTGGCCGAGGACCCAAAGACCCCTTTCCGGCGGGAAGGGGACCAGCAGACTTGGACGAAGATGACGGACTCCATCCTCATCGAGATGGAGGACTACCACTGCTACTCAGTGATTGTGCAGATCCTTGGCAAGAAGTGTCATCCATCACAACTTCGAGGGTGGATGATCCGGAACTGGAGACTGAGAGGTGAACTGGAGGTATTCACCCTGGATGGGGGCCTATTCTTGGCTCGCTTTGTGTCTGAGGATGATCGGAGAAAAGCTATGCAGAGGGGACCCTAGTTTTTTGATGGCCAGATGGTCCTGGTCCGGAAATGGACTAGGGAGGCTGACACGAGACGGGCATCATTCACCATAGCCCCCGCCTGAGTTTCCCTTCTGAATGTAGGATTTCATTGGACCCCTAGGGCCATTGCTGTGATCGCTCACGCTATTGGCGTACCGAGGACCATCGAATGAAAGTCAGACGGGACGACAATGGGATGTGCTCATTTCTGCATGGATATCTCATTTTCTTTCACCCCACCATATGTGGTCATTGTGGAACTTCCCAATGGTGAAGAGTGGGAGGTCAGAGTGAAATATGAAGTGTTACCGGACTATTGTGCTGACTGCCTTGTCTTTGGGCATACTTCTGGACAATCCTCGGGTGAGAGGAGCGATGTCAATCCCTCCCCACCCATTGTCCCGGAGCCACCCAAAGGCCAGAAAAGACATGACAGATTGAGGCCACCTCCTCAACATAGGAAAGGAAAGGAGAAGGCTCAGAATGGTCCTTCTGATCAGGATCAAACAACCACCCCCTCGGTGATTCTCCTGGAGGAGGTGGAGGTGGGTATCGAAATGCCTAAGATAGAAACTGTGATAGCAGAGGCTATTGCTACCGGTGACCCCGATGCTGGTCTGATGATGGCAGGAGGAGAATGGGTGGAGGCTATTGAGAAAACCATAGGAGGTAACATAAGGCTTGGGCGTGAAGCCCCTACTGCATCGAGGACAACAACTATCAACACAGGCGATGGAGAGAAGGACTGCAACCCCTTTGTTGTTCTCGATGAGATGGTAGAAGATGATATCACAGAAGCAGGACATTCCAGGAGTCGTAGTCCTAGATGCACCTGCAGCATGAACAAGAAGAAGAAGAACAACTCGAGCAGCTCCGACAAAGGGAGCAGCTCAAAAAAGAAGTAAGTATGTCGATCCTCACATGGAATGTGCGGGGGGCTCACTAGCTAAGAAGCAAAGGAAGCTACGAGTGATTTTGAATGAAGAGAAACCTACCCTTGTTTTTATGTTTGAAACAAGGATTAGAAGGATAGTGGAAGAAAGAGTTGGCACCTTGTTTCCTCATGGGTGGTCGACCATGACCAACATACAGAATAGAGATGGAGCTCGTATTGCAGTGGGCTAGAATCTGGAGATTTGGGACATTGACCCTATTGAAGTTAATGACCAGATCTTCACGGTTAGCTACTACAATAGGGGAGGAATGTCTTTCATCACCTCAGGGGTTTATGGTGAAAATCTTGAGCGTGATAGGGTGAGGTTATGGGAAAGCATAAAGAATAGTAGCCAGTTTGAGGTGCCTTGACTGGCTTGGGTGATTTCAACAACATCAGAAAAGCAAAAGAAAAGCATGGTGGCTTACCGGTCCCTAACTGGATCATGGAAGCTTTCAACAATACCATGGATGCAGCAGGCCTTATGGAGTTACACTCTGTTGGCGGAGGAGCCTCCTGGTCGAATAAGCAGGGGAGAGGTAGAATAATATCAAGCATGTTGGATAGGGGTCTGGTGAATGAAGCTTTGCTCAAAGTGTGGCCCAACGCTGTCATTAAACATGGGGCTGACCCCCTTAGCGATCACAGCTAGATGAAGATGGACCTCACGCCCAAACTTGAAGTGATCAGACCTTTTAGATTCTACAATTGGTGGTGTGATTGGGAGGGTTTCAAACAGGTTGCTTAGAAAGTGTGGGACATTGAGGTGGTGGGTAACCCTTTGTATGATGTAACTAAGAAAATCCAAAATGTGAAGAAGGTGATTCGAAAGTGGTCTAAAGAGGTGGTGAACCTAAAGAACATGATCATCACTGCTAGGCAGCAGTGTGATGATGCTACTACCAAAGCTAGAGTGCAACCTGAAAATGAGACCATTCATGAAGACTGGATGAAAGCTGAGGAGAGATTAACAAGAGTGCTAAAAGCCAAAGAGGTGTTTATGTGGCATAGGAGCAGAATGAAATGGCTTACTGATGGTGATCTTAATACACATCTTTACCACACAACAATCTGCAAGAAAGAAATGAAAGAAACTGTACACTAACTTATTGATGAAGAAGGGAGAGTTGCTGAAGGAAGGAATGAATTGAAGACTATGACAATTAATTTTTTCAAAGGGATGTACAACAACCACATTAATAGTAGCAGGAACATTGATGGATCCATCTTCCCAACACTCAGAGTTAATGTTGTCATGAATGAAGATTTGTGTAGGGAGGTAGATGAAGAAGAAATTAAAGCTCTAGTTTTTTCTATCAGCCCTGCCAAGGCACCTGAGCCTGATGGCTTTAACAGAAAGTTTTTCCAATTTATGTGGACCCATATCAAGCATGATATAACAAAAGCAATTGTGTGGCTATTGAACAATGGTAATATGGTCAGGGCTACAAACCACACCTTTATTAAGTTGATACCAAAGATTAAAGATGTAAGAACGATGAACAATTATAGACCTATCTCCTGTTGCTCAACTATGTATAAGATCTGGGCCAAGATTCTTGTATGTCGTCTCAAGAAGTGGTTACCCGACCTGATATCTGAAGAACAATGCACTTTTGTTAAGGTGTGCAAGATTGCTGACTATGCCCTCCAGGCGAGAGAGTTTCTGACGGGCTTCAACACAAGAAGATCTAATGCCAAGGTGTGTATCAAGATCGATCTTACCAAGATGTATGACCACATCCGTTGGGATGTTTTGTAGGACATCATGGATGTGATGGGCTTCTCGAGTAGGTGGGTTAATCTCATAAAGCAATACGTGACTATGACTTCCTTTTCTATCCTGCTCAATGGGGGCCCAGAAGGTATGTTCAGGGCCACGAACGGACTCAGACAGGGGGATCCACTTCCCCCCCTCCTATTCACCTTGGTGATGGAGGGGCTAACCACGATGATTAAAGAAGCGGAGATGAGGAACAACATTAGATCTTTCAAGATCAAAGGCACTAGAGTTCTCAACCATCTAATCTTCACGAATGACGTGATGCTCTTCTCCATGGGTCACGCGAAGAGATTGAAGGAGTTCAAGAAGCTTCTAGAGAGATTTGGTAAGGCTACTGGTCTATACTTCAGTACTATCAAATCATGCATATACCTTTCCAAATCTTGCGACAGTAGAAGTGGAAGACTCAAAGTGGCAGCCGGGCTACACAAAGGCAAGCTACCTACCAAATACCTTGGGGTACCAATTGCAGGTGGCAAAGGAAAATCTACAGATTTTATGTTATGCCTTGACAGGGTCAGGCATAAATTGTTGGGTGGACAGGGATTCATATGTCGATGGCAGGGAGGCTGATGCTCACCCGCACTGTCATCTAAATGATGATCAGGTACTGGAGTGAGTTGTGTATCATTCCCAATCCGACCACAGACAACATTACGAGACTGATTACCAACTTCATCTGGGGTGGCAAGCACCATGGCATAGGGTGGGGGACTATTGCCAGAAGCTACAACCAGGGAGGCTTAAATCTCAGCAAGGCGGAAGACATTATTCAATCTGTGAACATTCAAAGACTGGATAGATTTCTAACCGATGACAAAGGTGTTTGGGCGAAGTGGATGAGACGGAGATATGAGTCTATCCCCCAACCCTGTTCTTTGTCATCTAGAATTTGGGATGCTTTATGCAACTCTTGGCGGAAGGTTGGTCACTTGTACAGTGTGGACTCGGACAATCTTTACAAACTCTACAGTTAGTTGAAACCGTGGATCCACATTGACACAGGTCCCCCTGTCCCTTGGGCTAAGATCTTATGGGACAAAGGCTTTGTACCCAAATGGACCACAACCTATTATAGAATCCTTCTTGGTAGGTTACCCACTAAAGACCGCATGAGGAGATATGGTCTAAATGTCAATCCAGTCTACTGCTTTTGCAAAGAAAAAGAGAACCACAACCATCTATTGCACGAATGCAGCAAAGCGAGACATATCTGGGCGTTGATCTGGCTCAAGAACGGTTGGGGACTACTCACATCCAGCAGCCTACAAGAGACTATGGTGCAGATCATAGCAAGAATATCTAATCAGTATGAGTTAGCTTTTGGTGGTCTCTGCCTTACAAATGCTTGCTTCAACATTTTGAAGGTCAGAAACATGCTAATTCATAAAAGAACAGAGAACCAAGACGTTTTTCATGAGGTGGAACGTGACCTGATTGTTGTGATGAAGGCTAAGAAGAGCCTCATCAGAGGGCTAAGCCCTATAGCTAGTTTATACTGGGGATTTTTGTATAGATAACCCGTGTATACTTTTGTTATGACTAGCACTTGTATAGTATAGCCTTGCTATACCCCCCTTTTAGCAATATATCTACCCATTTCCAAAAAAAAAAAGAATTATGGATGTCTTTTCAAGAATACATCATGTATATTTATCACTATTTGATTGATGATTTATTTATAGTATATGGTAGAACACTGATTGAGATTATGATTAATATTTATCAAATTATGTTCAAGAAGAGGAAAGCCTATTATGATTTAAGAGGGAAGAATTGCATCACGGCATTAAGAGGGAGCAATTCCAAAATGTTCAAAATTAAGACTAAGAAAAGTTAATGTATAAGTTAAGACCTAAGTAAATGTTGAAAATTAAGGAATTGGCTAAGTTTTTATATGTGCCTCATTTATGGACTTGAAAGGGTCGTTATGAGATTTCCTAGCATTATGGGCTTTCCTAGCAATCATTGGCTCGTATGGGGCATTAAGAGAGGTGGCATATATCTACTTTTCCAATTCCTCATGTTTTAACTTATCCAATGAATGCTTAAGATAATCAAAAATCAGGTTATGTAAAATTATTTCATATCAAGTTTATAAATGTCAAGATATTATTTTTCTATCTTATAATGTGACAAATATCGCTTACTTATGTGTTGTTTTTTTTTCATGGCTGGTGACGCAATGTCATCAGGATTTGGAGCATGTGTAGGACAAAAACGGAAATCAAGACTTAGGAGATGTTCAAGCTTTTTCTGGTGGGGTTCCATTTACCTAGTTGATCTAGATATTTAGATATAATTCATGTGATGTTCAATCATAGTATCATCCAGATTAGATATGAAAGATGATCATAATGTAATCAAGCACTGTGTATGAATTAATTTTACATCAATGCAAGTGATTCATTTACTTTAATTGCATGAATAGCATATTGTGACACACACATTGAGTAAAATGATTTTGCTCATGTGATACGGAAAATAGGGTGTTAAGCAAATCAACATTCATAAAGGTAAAAAGTCATAATATATTATTCAAGAAGAGAAAGACTAGTTCTATGGAATGAATAGTACATAGGAGATAGAGCATCCTATACATCATATAGAAGAAAGAAACAAATATCTAAAACATAAATAAAGATGATAAACATCCCTATAGCTAGATATCCTCCAATAACTTTTATTTAACATCTTCAGGTACATTGAAATGCTTAACTTGTTCTTTCTATGTAGAAAATATGAGAAACAACGAATCAACAAAGTTGTGTACGTGGGTAAAATTATTCATATAGTAACTTGTATAATGAAAACTTGGGAAAGAAAGCAAGAAAGAAAATATTTTTTGGGCGGAAAATCAAGTAAACTTTTAGACAGATCTTTAGCAAGCTGTTACACCCCGATCTCACAATTTCCTCAAATCATGAGATTAGGGCATAAGATAGGATTTATATGAAACACAAAGAACACCCTTAACTTTTTCTTTTCTTAAAAACTCTTGTTTCTTCGCATTGAACCACATAAAACATCTTAGCAAGGGAATCTGAACATTTCCTTTACTAATCAAACTTTAATAGTAAGGATACATGTATAAACATTCATGATGTCTCTCACACATTATGCACATGAAACTTGTAATTAGCATACATATCAAAGAGGAACAATATTACACATTGTAATTACAACTCTCTCTCTTAACTCTTACTGAGGACCTAGAGTGACAAGGACCGACTGACTCAACTAATCTCGTACTTAACTCTTGTGGCAGATCTACACTGAAGCTCTGACCATCTTCAAGTCCACGCGGTTAACCCTAAAAATGTTTGAGTAGAGGGGTGAGCCTACTCGCTCAGTGAATGAGTACTTCATGGAAACAGACTAATGCACTAATGTGATTACAGATATAATTTGAATAAACGATATGAAATTTAACAACAGTAAATACTACACTGAGCAGTTCTAAAACAATATAATTGAAATAACAAAGAATGTAAATATTGCATCCAAAGAATAACCACAAGAAGACTATGCTTCTAGTCTTCCTTAACTCTTTCATTTATAAAGAACTCTGTGAACCTATATGATCATATTTTAACTTATGCCCTAATCATATGCAGTGTACTCTGCATATAAAGATCCGTAACAAGTTCATGCTACGACCCCACCATACAAGACTTAGCGACACACCCGGGAAATGCTAAGTCTGACGCCAGCCCTGCTCTGCTACAGGACCCCTAGCTCTCCGGCCAGAAACATAGGCTCTACGGCCTCAATGCACAACCACGTGTGCTCCAGACTCCTCCTTTAACCTGAGTACACCGGCGGAGAGTCACAGGGTTACCTTCGTGACACAAGCACGAATGGTGTTAGATAACCGCGTTTTCCTTTTCCTTTTTTCCCCAGTGCCATCGTGACACACGCACGATTGTTGTTAGACACTGCCTTTCTTTCCTCGTTTGTCCGTGACACAAGCACGGATGATGTTGCAACACGAGTTTCACCCCTAAGTAACAGACCTTCCTTTAGGGGTTCTACGGTGTTAGGGCACTTAGGTCTATTAATTAATTAATAGATAAATATCATAGCTCATGTATTCAACATATACCATGTCTCAGTAACATCCCTTTCTAGGGCATGTCATATCTCATTACCTGCAATTTACGAGATATGTATTGAAAATAAGAAGCCCTGCAGTATGTAAATATCATTTCAGAGAGAACAAGCATATAAAGTTAAATGCACTAGAAACATACAATTCAACAATTAAGCATCACCACATCTCATATCGAGACCTTTCATATTACCATAGCATGATTCATTGAACACCCCATCCTTAGGGTTTCATTTGCCTTATTCATTCATCACATGCCAACACCCTACTCTTAGGGTTGCATTTTCCTCATTCACCTTTTCATTTACCTCATTCACTTGTCACATGGCTCTCATAAGGATTTCATAGGATATAAGCATTCACTAAATAAAGATTGTTTCCAACAAATCATATACCATCAATATAGATATGAAATCATGGAAACTTAACTAAATTTAGATTTTCCATATCATTTACTGAGATATCATGTATCAAGAATAAAATTTAATTAAGATAGCCCATGAGATACATCCTAACCACTTATAGGATTACTAGTCCTTTTCAATAAGGTTGAAACACTAGTGATGTCTCAATTAGGTTAAACCCTAATTACCTCGTTTGATATAAATCTAAAAAGCATTCTCACTAGGAAGTGTTGTATACATTTCTGATATGAATCTACCATTTAGGAATCATTCAAACAGAGAAGTAATCCACATCATATCAATTTGCAACAATCTTAAATCAAACGGACATTTCAGGTTTTAGAATCACATACTAAGCAATTAGGGATTTGGATGCTATAATCAAATTCGTGCATTACACTATTTAGAGGAAGAACCCACTCACCCTAAGGTGTGAAAACACCTCACAACTGCAGCTCAACTCAGGGAATCTCAAATTCCTATCAAATCCCTAGCAAAACTCCCAATTCTTTTTCCATTCAACTCGGAAACCTTGAAAATGAGGGATTATGAAGAAAGGGTGAGAAAAGAGGGAATTTCGACATCATCTTGGATCAAATCAGAGCATGGACGGAAATATTGACATGAGAGAGAAGATCCACCATAAAAGTCTATGCAAAGAATCCAAACTTACTTGATTTCACCCTTCCTGGAATCGCAAAACCCTAATTCAGCAATTCCCCCACTTTCTTCTCTCAAACCCTAACTCTCCCTCTCTCTCTAGGATCTCGTTTCTCTGGAATGAATGACGAAGAATGAGAGCTGTGTGTGTGTGTGGTCGATCATATAAGTCAATTGAGCTGCTTGGGTCAATTGCATATTGACCCAACACTCAACTTTAATTATATTTTCTGAATATTCAGTTTCGCAATAGTTTCTGTAATTCGCCTACTGAATAGCTAACAGAAGCTCCAAAAATTCTGTAAATTTTATATGTTATGCATAATGGAGTTTCAGACCTCCAGTAAAAATTTGAGATCATTTCTCCTTACCAATAAATAACTAAAAATCAAACAGTGCACTGCTATATTGCAGTCTGCAGTAGATTCGGCCGAGTTGTAACTCGACCGATAAACAGGTCAGAACATTCTTCAAAAATTCTGATATTTTCCAATGTTGTTCACATTTTATATATCCAAATCATATCCAAACTTGAAGTAAATCAGAGTTACACATAAAATACTAAAAATCATATAGTGAGACATTCTACTTATCAAATTCTGTATTCATGCATCATTAAAACCCTATTTTGGGCCGATTAGGGTCTATGCTTCTCAAACCCTAATTCTCAAGACAAAAGAACATTTAGACTTATTTTCATAATTAAAACATCCTAATTGTGTTATCGTCATTAATTAGATTTCAAGAATGATTATTCCAATTAATCTTTGCAATTGTCTAGGTAAACCCTAATTTACCAATTAAGCTCAGATGGGGTCGTAACAACTCTCCCCCCCTTAGAATGTTTCGTCCTCGAAACATAAACCTACAAGAAAGATACATTCAAGGTTATTCTAAGCTTCTAAAGCCTTCCATGTCATTATACTCTTGTATTTCATACCTGAATGTAGTTTTCAACATTAGATCTTTTAATTCTTTACTAAATCACAACATATTTCAAATAGTTTTCAATGATATCAAGCAATTTCCTTATGCCGCAGTCAAACATAGAATGCAAAGATAAACCACCACGCTTTCACTGCGCAACTCTGATACTCTGATACAACTATCTCAACTTACGCTGTTCAGAGAGTTCTATTGTTCTGTATCATCTTTAAGTGACAAAAGCAAGTTCACCATACTGTTTTAAACTTTAATCAAGTGCTATTCAAATAGCAAAACAGTCTTGAATTAAAAGACTAGATTCAACAATCAATTGCACAATACTACTCTTGGCATCCCCATTGGGTCATGGATGCATGAGGTGAAGCATTACCACCTCATTCCATACTATCCTGTTTCGATCCTGGGACCTGTGGGTTATGGGCCCACACACAATTCAAAGTGTAACCATCGCATTATATCATTTTAGGGTTTCAACAACAGTAATAAAGTAATCCACCATTGTATCAGTCATTCAAGCATTAATCATACTCAATTACCATCACTCAGTTATATTAGAGCTAGGTATAACAAGCTACACCTCATTAGGGTTACTTGTCCAGAAAATCTGATTATCATCCCTTTCTATTAATATGAGTGGATAAGTATGACTACCTTGTTCAGGGTATCTCTCCATGTGTTCTGACATCATCCAAACCGTATCACCATATCACAAATACACAATAGTAAGATGCATATCAGGTATGAATTACTACAACTATCATACGCCTTTAATTTAACATATAGCTTGCACAAATACACTGAAATCATATGTAGAACCAACTTTCATACCTTAATATGCCTTCAACAAATCATACATGTAAAAACAAATTCACATATTACACAAAGCTAGTGTTTTCCCATATCTCTCTGCTCATTCATTACTTCTTTACTTTTTGCTACCTATCCTTTTCATATGATTATATACAATAAACATCATTAACATTTAAACATTCAAGGTAAGAATAGATTATTCATCATTCTTGCTATCACACAAGAATTTATTTCTTATCGCACTTCATCATATAGTATGTCACTATTACATTCACTAGATGACCCCACCAAGGTAGTTATGCACCATATATGATTCATTTTCTCTTATCATTTCATTCCCACCTTGCTCTTATTAAGGAATATATGAAAGAGAAGATGATTTTAAGACTTGGAATACTTGTATTCAAACATTCCCCTAATACATCCTCGTATGTAGATTTACTTAGTTATCAACAGAGATATTTGATTAATTAGCACTTGCTTGAATCTCACAACCTCTTTATTTTATAACTTCTCCATCATATTTCAAACCCTATCTTACGTTTCATAGTCCTCTTACCATATACTACTCTTTAACCCGTCATCTTAAATTCTAAATTTTTCTCTTATGACCATGTTGCTTATTCATATGTATGGTCATGTATACCATGTTGCACATATTTCCTCCTTTATCTTTATACTATTGTGAAGTTAACGTTCTAAATTAATAGTCCTGCTATTAGTTTTTCCTCATGTTGAATACATTACATATTCTTTCATTTTTTTTTTTTAAATCAAGTGGATCATGCATGGATCAAACATAGTTTCTCTTTCAATCAAGTTTTTCTCTCCTGAATACAGTCTACCTTTGTATGACTTATTCATTCGTTAAACTGCACCTATGTTCTTTACTTAGAAACTAGTTTGTTGTTGCAGTTGTACTACTAAGTGTGTCAGCACCTTATTTTTCATACATGTTGGACCCTTCCCCGCCCTTAGGGCCATGGTGGTCCCCACCCCTTGGGCTATGGGGTTCTGCTCGACATCAGTATTTAGAAGAGAGAGAATACAATTTCACTTTAGTAGCTACAACTCATCTTAATCTTTTATGCTTTGTTTATGTTTGGTGAATCATATAATACTAGTATCTATCCAATAATGTATATGCAAATATAAGCATCCAGAGTACATCACGTCATTATGTATCCATGAAAACTAGGCTTATACTTAATAAAACCCACATACCTATTTTTATTAGATCAAAATCCAAGATTCTAGAGGAAATGTAGGATGATCACCCTGAAAACAAATCAAGGGTGTATGTCACTATGAGTCCATAAGACCCAAGACTAGGGTTTGACCTTTAATATGGTTACATTCATCTTCTTATGTTTAGATCAGAGATTATATTTGACTTTTGTCCTCTTTTAGAGTCACAAGGTTTGATCTCAAAATTAGGGTTTCATCTATTTACGATGCCCATTTTTATACAAGAAGGGAAAATTCATTTTTAGGGTTTCTACAGAGACTTAGAACATTAATGGTTTCCTATATATGATCCACATGATCCAAGGGGATTAGGGTTGGATCTCGAGTTTTGGGGAAATTATAAGGGGTCATAAAAAGTTAGGGTTTGTAATTAATGCATGAAAGTACTTATATATAAAGAAACTGAATCTTAGGTTTTTTTATAATTATCCATACATGATTAGAGTTTCGAGACAAAAGAGGATAAAGGACTTGATTAGGGTTTTTGATATCTGCATATAGAATCTCAGCCATGGATTATTATTATTACACAATATAATAATAATAAAATGATCATTAGGGCTTTGGGCTACTACTTTTAAAAAAGGAAATGGATTCAGGATATGATAGAATTTTTGTCAGATTCCTCATATTTTTCTAATAAAAATCATGTATAGGTTTGAAATTTTCTAGGTTTTCCCAAGATAAAAGGCTTCTATAAATATAAGGGGAAAAAGGTTTGCATGGTAGCCCATGATTGGTTTGTGCATGCGAGTCTCCCTTTTTTATCTGCGCTTACCCCTGACTCTCCTTGCTGATGTGATGCCCTGAGATTAGTTGCTAGCACCTAAGCTAACTTTGTGTGGCAACTCTTTCTCCCTTTGGCTCGCTGGGTCTAGACCCGGTTCTCCTCTGTGGACTAATGGTCAGGATTATTTATGACTCTGACCCTTGTGTGAGGTCAGGAACTCGTGGTGGAAAGGCTCTTTGGAGCCAAGGTGACTTGGGGGTAGGAGACTTCGAAGTGAGTGAGAAAAGTGTCGTTGTGTTCACCTAGTCTTCGCGACGTGGGTGGAGGGTCAGATTTGGAGCAAGGAGGGGCAGAGGTGAGAAGCCCAAAATGGATGTTCGGTGGTGCCACAATTGTCCGTGAAGGTCAAAATAGGGGGTGTGAGGTTTCAATCAAGATTAGTAATGTGGGTTTAAGCTAAAGGGAGGTGGCGGCGACTCTCTGGGGGTCTTATATAGAGGTTTGTGTAGGTTTAGGGATTGGTGGGTCTAGGGTTCGTTGACCACCATCGGAGTGAGAGCAGATCATGCTTAGGTTGTTGGGATGGTGCAATCGCACATCAAACTTGGTCGAAGTTGGGTTGGTTGGGTGCGATTCCGCAAGACGAGGCTATCTAGATGGACAAACCTTTAAGATTGAGTGTGAGGTGGAGACTCAGACATGGTCAAGTTTGTTCTCTCCTCCCCGCCCTTTGTGAGAGGTAGATGAAGAGTTCTATGCCATTAGATCCTTGTGAGATTAAATGAATTGAGATCTAGGGCCTGGAAGCCGTAGACTCGTCCTAAAGCCAAATGACACATAAATGTGTCATGTCCTGGTTATTTAAATCTGAAACATATGTCCTTGGTTTAATAATTTGTAAAATATACATCAAATTCAAATGATTATGACTCCTAAATTGTTATCCAATTATAATGAAATTTTAAATAAATCTTAATGATGATATTATCTGTGATGGAGTGAACTTTTGGAATCTTTAGAATGTCCAATGACATAAGTGAATCCATGAATGTTGAGTTGTCCTAAGAATTATAAGTGTTTTGGTAATGTTTGGTTGGTGATTTATGTTGATATCATGGTTCATATACCTAGATATGTGCCACTTTGGAGAAATTAATTGAAGGATATATAATAGTTGAGGAGTATAGTTTTGGATGTATTATTCTAGGCCAACATTTTGATGTCTTGCAACTAGCTAGTTCGAGTGGGAAGTGAAGCCCTTATCTAGCCATTAAGTGATTCAGACGTGAGGAATTCAAGTGTCACATATTCATGGTTATCTATTCTCCATCTCAGTCACACATGAGGCACTGATGGACATGATTCTCGCTTTCAGTTACTGGATTGACTAATGTGGGGACGAAATGCATGGTCATGGCTATGTGAACGTGGGAGGAGAACCGAGATGGGAAGGGAGTCCTACCTCCCCATCTGTACCAGTTATCCAGCACTCTTCATAGATGGGGAGCATCGTGAGAGGAAACAATTAGACCAACTGGCTCCCAAGAAGCCAGATTAGAGAAGGCGGCTTGAAGCTGAGCTGGGTGACTTCTAGTTAGAGAATAGATCTGTGGCGGCGTGATACCTGTTGCGGAGAGCGGGGCTCGCGTTGGGCATGTCCCGCAGGAAAGAGGATGATGGTGAGGAGCAATAACTCGCAACCCAGTGCACACATGAGGGCGGAGCTTGGGCGGCCAACCGCCGCTGAAAATCTTCACCCAGGCGGCGACGGTTGTACACACCCAGAACAGAAAATGGGGGTGCAGAGTGGAGAAAGATCATGTCGAATGTGAGAAGGGGGTTCTCCCATATTTTTCCTTGGTGGCAATCAGAGTGAGAGAGGAAAAACGTGATGCAACCAGAGGCCGTAGGCGTCGAGAAGAACCTGGACCCTGTTGATTGCTCAGCGGCGGCCAAGATGTAGCGGAAGCAGGCTCTCCAAGCCTGAAGGAGGAGATCGTGGCTGATGCCTTGTCATATTTCCAAGGCGTGCGGCGGTTGGGCCACGCCAGATCAGAGTCTCATGTTGGATGAGATGAGAGGAGGTGCTGGAGGCCAGTTGCACATCATAGACCTCCCCCATGGTGGCGTCATGTTTGGAGGACCAGCTCAACGCGTGGAGGCGTCGAGCACTGAGCGGAGGCAAGATGGAAATGCACACAACACCTAGGCAGAGCGGAGAATGAACGCGAGAGGAGAAGCAGGACCGCAAACCTTCGCTGAAGATCGGGAGGCGGGCAATTCCTTGTCAGGAATCCCTATGGCGGCGGCGGTAGCTCTGTGCTAAGGGCCCGTCTGGTTGGACTTAGTTTGAAGTCACGCAGTTACAATTAAACGTGTTTTGCAATTCCGAACATTTGGTTTCACGAACTTGGAGCCGACGGCTAGAAACAAAACTACTCATCCCGGTTTAGTTATACAGTGTATTTGCGAAATGGAACTGCGCCCTTTTAGGGTGTGGTTCGTTTTCTTCTCCAGTTGAGTGCACAGGCTGCCTCTAAAGATGTGCTCTTGGATGTAATTTTTTAGCCAACAGACTTAAAATACAGACCTGTAATACAACAATCAACTGTGCATGCCTGCTTGCTCTGGCAGCCACAACACCGTACCAAATAAAAATAAACTAACTGCATGAGTTTCATCTACACGGAACCAAATTAAAACATTGTAGTTTGAGTTCACTACATTCCATTTCCTCTTTTCCAACAATAGGTGCGGGTTGATTTTACACACAACCAGACAGGCCTAAGAGAAGTAGGGACGTGAATTTTCCCCAGGGTTGAATCGCGAGATCGCGAGGAAACAAGAAAAGGGGCGGGTCCAAGCTTCTGAACCGAGCCCAGACCACTGAACCAGATGAACCAAATCAAACCGAGTTCAAACCCCTTGAATCGGCCAGACCCCATTGATGCAAAGGATAGGGCCTTGCGTTGGACACGTAGCGGCTCCGGATAGGCCAAAGAAGGTAATTACCTCTAAAATACTCAGTTCTTGAATAATTCGTCGAAAACAGCTCCTTTATCAAAAAAATACAAATAAGGTATCAAAATTCTCAAAAAATTATGTACAACATTATGAAAGCATAACATAAGGCTTTTGATTCTTAAGTATCAATTATATCATGTAAGATCTAAAATGGCCTTTTCATGTCTAATAAATACCAAACGATGGCCTAAAATTATGAGAAAATACCAGTAAGTCTATAATCATGTTTATAGTTCATATCATGTCAGATATGGCCATGTTGATGCATGAAAGCATATAATTTGCTTAATATGACTAATTAGGACTAATAACCCTATATAAAATATAATAAATACAAACGTGCTCAACAAATGATAGAAATTACAGAGTAATCTCATATTAGTATATGGAACCTCAGATTTAATTATGAGATTTATATACAAAATCTATGTTATGTGAAGATGACCCTTGATGCATGGGTTATAACCCTAATTTGTATAATGTATATAAAATAGGGTTAATATGTGCACAAAAAGAATATGGAACCTAAGGTTAAAATGATGAATCATAATGTGGAAAATGACATCATTAACATAATTCCACGATGAGAATACAAGTAATGATGCATATACCTTAATGAGCTAAGTAAAACCATAATATGAACACAATTAGGGTTAAGACGAGATGTAAGATGATGAGAACCCGATGGTAGTATATGATCTTGTCTTAATCAGGGTTTGACCAAGAGGTTAGGTTGACATGAGGAATGTGATATGTGATGATTGTGATATCTCTTTCGAAGGCACGCCATTACCTCTTACTTGGCTTATTATACAATATGCTTGTGTTATGTAGTAGTAAATACTTGGCATATGGTATTTGTTGAAATGATTCTTCTTGTATGATATGTTGGTTGATTTTCTATACTTACTGCTATGAACACATCAAACATAATATATCTGTTCCATTATATGAAAGCAGCAATTCTTTGGTAGTGTGCTTGGAAGTGATCTAACTCTTTGGTAGTGGTCACATTGTACATATGACCTAACTCTTTGGTAGTGGTCTGACCAAACTCTTTGGTAGTGGTCACCTTGTACAGATGATCTAACTCTTTGGTAGTGATCATAAAGGCCTTGATATATAATGGAAAATGAGCTTAAAACATTTGTTCTCTTTTGTTAATGAATATCTTTGTGCAAGTATACACTTTTCTTATATTCTTCTATTACTGCCAAGTATATTAGTTTTATTTCATTGCCAATATATGATGAGAGGTATATAAAAGACACGTAGGCGTACTCGATACAATATTCTTGAATATTGTGCTGATGTGTACCACATGTAATCTTTTGTTTAGGTCGTGGTTATGCTCTTGGAGATCTATAATAGTTGAGAGTTGTATGGCGAGTTGATGTACAGGTGGACCTTTTGTCTTAAGATCCTATAGTTTAGTTGTAGTACATGTATATGTAGAAGTTTGATGTTCAATATGTAATATCAAATGTTGTAACAATTCATGTTGTAATTATATGTTGAATGGTGAACATGTGTTGTATGGTTTTATTATTGTTCATGTGCATGTGCTACTGATTGTTGTCCTTCTGACTCCCTCAATTTTCTTCTTCTTAGCCTAGTGTGTGGGGTTTAAATTGGGATTCTCACTGAGGTGAGGTTTCAATTTGGACGTCACACATCAGATTAAGTTTTAGAAAATCTGGGGACGTCACGGGTGGTATCAGAGCATGAACAATAGCAAAGCCTGACATTTGCTCATTATGCAACGCAAAACTAAAGAACCTTGAACTTAATAATCTTTTAGGGTTAGACTAGTTGTCTTTTAGAACTAGATATGACCTATCCTCTAGGTTAGCACCTAGATGTCTGAGAACTAGATCTAGACTAGTGCTTGTTGTATAGCAAGTCCTTAGATGTCGTTCTTTCCTTATAGTGCAGTGGTATGGGACATTACATTATTTGGAAATGACGTGCATCAAGGGAAGAGAAACCCTAGACATATTGCGCACGTCGTCTAGAGTGGCTACACTAGTCTACCCCTTGTTCTCACCCTTTTCACTGGTTTTCATGACACTATACTCTCTACTATGTGTGGGACACTCATTTTCAGGATTTGGTTTTTGATTCCAATCGGATTGAACTTGGTAGTTTTCTCTGACGCATATTTTATCGGAGAAAAACTATATCATACTTTATTATATATATGTATTACAAAAATGTGTCCCCACACATGTATGAGTAGGAGGTGGTCATAAAACCTAAGTGAAAGTGAATGGCATCAGTCTAGAAGAGAGAGTAGTTCTAGATTAGATGTCTAGAGCCTTTTTGATATATGTGATAGATGGAATAGATGAAATAAGTTTGATGATATGATGTAAGTCTTATATAGATGACCTAAGATGGTTTATGATGATATATGTTTATCTTTTAGGACTAAAGTTCAGTTTTGAGGATGCAAGATAAGTTTTGATATTGCAAGTAACTAGGCTTTTATGAGATACGATATGTTAAGTTAAGACAAGATGAGAGTCGGCATGAGCCTCAAGTTCTTTTGTGAAGGGGGACCTCTAGTGTTAGGACCAGTTTCGGGGTTAACTCCAGAGAGAGTGATACCCACAAGGAGAAGGTCAGAGAACCTAGACTCCAAGATATGAGAATTCTGAGAATATGAGATATGATATGTCCTAAACTAGAATACTCCTGAGTGAATGAGTTGTGTTGCTTAATGCATGATTCCTATAGTCTTCTTGAACCCTAGATGTCCTTGGGAGGACCAAACCCTAGAGACAGAGAGAGGCTGGTTATATATGTGCATATGTGAACATCAATATGAGTGCCTGCCATCTGGGTGAGGGAGAGAGCCCAAGACCCTGGAGGAGATGACTATGCTTTAGTTTTGTGAAGCCTCTGCTCAGGTTGGTGGTTCCTTGTAGGAATCTAGTGGTTATGTTGATAAGAGAGTTTTGGATAAGCATAACTCATGGGTAGAGACCTATGAAGAGTGTGTAATAGTATGTTTTGGTTTGTGCTTATGTGGCTAGATCTTGTAAAGAAATCACTAGTTCCAATGAGGTAATCCGAGAACCCTAGACCGAGAGGAAAGATAAAGTATATGCATGTGAGATACTCATAGAGTTGACTTAGCTCAGAGAGACTGGGCACAGAGCTACCCTCATGATATGGGTCGGGAGAACCTCAATATGACTGGATTAAGTTTAGATATATGTTTGATTAGCCACTCACATAATTTTGTTTAGCACAATCATGATAAAATATATGTAAGGATGTGATTTAATCTCAAGACGTGATATATAGATATGACATGATGGAAAACCTAGAGATGGTTTAATAGATAGAAATGCATAAATGGTTAACGACATACATAAATAATGATGATAATGTGATGTTGTTGGTTAATCTTGTGATGAAATCACTAATAAATGTATCAATTTACTATGAATAATGAAATAAGATCATATCAATGAAACATGTTGCACAAGGTGTTAATCTTAGTGCTTAACAAAGATGGAAAATATAGTTTGATAGTTAGCACAACATAATGTTGATGACACCTTGATGTATGAGTTAATCTTAGTTAACTCCTTTAGAACATGGAATATGATGTGAGAACCCTAATGCATGGCAAAGATAAGGAAAAAAATCTAACATATGAGATATGACATAACCTAAGCTTTTAAACCCTTGTTTGAGTCTTCTATGGAGTGAGGTTTCACCCTTGATGCTTTGAAACCTCCTAATAGTGCTTTGGATACATGGTTCTAGGTAACCTTTGTGGATATGTTACACATAGAATGGTGCCTACATGTGGATGAGAGCAAGATAAGGTTTTCCCTGGAAGTATGAGTATGGTTTACTTTCGAGGACAAAAGTTCTTTTAAGGTGTATATGATGTGATAAAGTGGGTTTTCTGGCTTAATTTCGAGGAAGAAATTTCTTTTAAGATGTGTAGGATGTGATGGAGTGAACTTTTAGAACCTTTTGAATGTCCAATGACATGAGTGAATCCATGAATGTTGAGTTATCTTAAGAATTATAAGTGTTTTGGTTGGTGATTTATGTTGATATCATGGTTCATATACCTAGATATGTGCCACTTTGGAGAAATTAATTGAAGGATATATAATAGTTGAGGAGTATAGTTTTGGATGTATTAATCTAGGCCAAGATTTTGATGTCGTGCAACTAGCTAGTTTGAGTGGGAAGTGAAGCCCTTATCTAGCCATTAAGTGATTCAAATGTGAGGAACTCAAGTGTCCATATTCATGGTTATCTATTCTCCATCTCAGCCACACATGAGGCACTGATGGACATGTTTCTCACTTTCAGTTACTGGATTGACTAATGTGGCGATGAAATGCATGGTCGTGGCTCTGAGAACGTGGGAGGAGAACCAAGATGAGAAGGGAGTCCCACCTCCCCATATGTACCAGTTATCCAACACTCTTCATATATGGGGAGCATCGTGAGAGGAAACAGTTATATTAGAAGATAGGAAGCAAGGAGGAGGTGGAGTTGTGTGATTCCCCATCAGGTACAACAACTATGGCAGAAGCTAGCAAGACCGGCTAGATCCCAAGAAGCCAGATCAGAGAAGGCGGCTTGAAGCTGAGCTGGGTGACTTCTAGTTAGAGAACAGATCTGCGGTGATGTGATGCCTGTTGTAGAGAGCGGGGCTCACGTTGGGCATGTCCCGCAGGCACGAGGATGATGGTGAGGAGCAAGAACTCGCAACCCAGTGCACACATGAGGGAGGAGCTTGGGCGGCCGACCGCCGTTGAAAATCTTCACCCAGACGGCGGCGGCCGTACACACCCAGAATAGAAAATGGGGGCGCAGAGTGGAGAAAGATCACGCCGAATGTGAGAAGGGGGTTCTCCCATATTTTTCCTTGGTGGCAATCAGAGTGAGAGAGGAAAAAAGTGATGCAACCAGAGGCCGTAGGCATCGAGAAGAACCTGGACCCTGTTGATTGCTCGGCAGCGGCGAAGATGTAGCGGCGGCAGGCTCTCCAAGCCTGAAGGAGGAGATCATGGCTGATGCCTTGTCAGAATTCCAAGGCGTGCAGCAGTTGGGCCACGCCAAATCAGAGTCTCATGTTGGATGAGACAAGAGGAGGTGCTGGAGGCCGGTTGCACGTCATAGACCTCCCCCATGGTGGCGTCACGTTTGGAGGACCAGCTCAACACGTGGAGGCGTCGAGCACTGAGCGGAGGCAAGATGGAAATACACACAACACCTAGGCAGAGCGGAGAATGAACGCAAGAGGAGAAGCAGGACCGCAAACCTTCGCTGAAGATCTGGAGGTGGGTGATTCCTTGCCAGGAATCCCTACGGAGGTGGTGGCAGCTCTGTGCTAAGAGAAGCAGGGACGTGAATTTGCCCCAGGGATGAATCACGAGATCGCAAGGAAACAAGAAAAGGGGGCGGGTCCAGGCTTCTGAACTGAGCCCAGACCGTGGCTGAACCAAATCAAACCGAGTTCAAACCCCCTGAATCGGTCGGACCCCAGTGATGCAAAGGATAGGGCCTCGCGTTGGACACGTGGCGGCTCCGGATAGGCCAAAGAAGGTAATTACCTCTAAAATACTCAGTTCTTGAATAATTCGTAGAAAACAACTCCTTTATCAGAAAAATATAAATAAGGTATCAAAATTCTCAAAAAATTATGTACAACATTATGAAAGCATAACATCAGGCTTTTGATTCTTAAGTATCAATGATATCATGTAAGATCTAAAATGGCCTTTTCATGTCTAATAAATACCAAACGATGGCCTAAAATTATGAGAAAATACTAGTGTCTATAATCATGTTTATAGTTCATATCATGTCAGATATGGACATGTTGATGCATGAAAGCATATAATTTGCTTAATATGACTAATTAGGGCTAATAACCCTATATAAAATATAATAAATACAAACGTGCTCAACAAATGATAGAAATTACAGAGTAATCTCATATTAGTATATGGAACCTCAGATTTAATTATGAGATCATGTTTATACACGAAATCTATGTTATGTGAAGATGACCCTTGATGCATGGGTTATAACCCAAATTTGTATAATGTATATACAATAGGGTTAATAGGTGCACAAAAAAGATATGGAACCTAAGGTTCAGATGATGAATCATAATCTGGAAAATGACATCAGTAAGATAATTCCAAGATGAGAATGAAAGTAATGATTTATATACCTTAATGAGCTAAGTAAAACCCTAATATGAACACAATTAGGGTTAAGACGAGATGTAAGATGATGAGAACCTGATGGTAGTATATGATCTTGTCTTAATCAGGGTTTGACCAAGAGGTTAGAGTCACATCAGGAATGTGATATGTGATGATTGTGATATCTCTTTGGAAGGTACGCCATTACCTCTTACTTGGCTTATTATACAATATGCTTGTGTTATGTAGTAGTAAATACTTGGCATATGGTATTTGTTGAAATGATTCTTCTTGTATGATATGTTGGTTGATTTTCTATACTTACTGCTATGAACACATCAAACATAATATATCTGTTCCATTATATGAAAGCACCAACTCTTTGGTAGTGTTCTTGGAAGTGACCTAACTCTTTGGTAATGGTCACATTGTACATATGACCTAACTCTTTGGTAGTGATCTAACCTAACTTTGGTAGTGGTCACCTTGTACAAATGATCTAACTCTTTGTTAGTGATCATAAAGGCCTTGATATATAATGGAAAATGAGCTTAAAACATGTGTTCTCTTTTGTTAAGGAATATCTTTGTGCAAGTATACACTTTTCTTATATTCTTCTGTTACTGCCAAATATATTAGTTTTATTTCATTGCCAAGATATGATGAGAGGTATATAAAAGACACGTAGGCGTACTCAGTACAATATTCTTGAATATTGTGCTGATGTGTACCACATGTAATCTTTTGTTTAGGTCGTGGTTATGCTCTTGGAGATCCAGGATAGTTGAGAGTTGTATGGCGAGCTGATGTACAGGTGGACCTGTTGTCTTAAGATCCTGTAGTTTAGTTGTAGTACATGTATACGTAGAAGTTTGTTGTTCAATATGTAATATCAAATGTTGTAACAATTCATGTTGTAATTATATGTTGAATGGTGAACATGTGTTGTATGGTTTTATTATTGTTCATGTTCATGTGCTACTGATTGTTGTCTTTCTGACTCCCTCAATTTTCTTCTTCTTAGCCTAGTGTGTGGGGTTTAAATTGGGATTCTCATTGAGGTGAGGTTTCAATTTGGACGTCACACATCAGATTAAGTTTTAGAAAATTCGGGGATGTCACATTATCTATCCATGGTAGAAAATTAGGTTCCAATTTTGAAAACTGAATACCTAATTTGACTAGGCATCATATTAATTACATATAATTCACATTTATATGAAATTAGGGTTTGCACTATTATGAAATTGATAATTTCTTTTAGTCAAAAATAGTTAGTGAGATGGTTGAGGGTATTATAAAAATTGTATGATAGAGAAAAATTATGTTAAAAATCACTTTATCACGTTCTCCTCTCCTTTCAAGATTTTTCCCTCAAAATTCAAGCAGCCTGGAATAGGTGTGGGTATTTCTAATCAATCAAGTACGTGAGATCATAGGTGCCATCAGTTTGATCATGGTGGCTCCAGAGAACTTTCACCATTTCTATGCAATGATTATTGTGAAGATCCTTTGTCTTAGAATCAAGAATTCTGACCGGGGAATCAACATAAGATATATCATCTTTCAACTCTAGAGGCTCATGATTCAGAATGTAATTGTTGTCTTTGACATAGGGCTTCAAATTATATACATGGAAGAGATTGTGCATGGAACTATATTAAGGTGGCAAGGCAAGATGATAAGCACATTCACCAACCCTTTCTAGGATCTCAAAGGGTCCAACATAGCAAGGACAGAGCTTTCCTTTGTTCTTTGCCAAAGCTTGGATAGTTTTGATCTTTAGAAAGACATGGTCACCTTCTTTGAACTGATGTTCCTTCTAATGAGAATCTGCATAAGATTTTTTCCTATCATGTGCCCACTTCATCCTCTACTTAATTAGTGCAAATTTGTCTATATACAGTCACACCTCCTCAAATTTCATCAAGGTGTGTTCCCTAATGTCATCCCAGTGTAGCGGAGATCTACAAGGTTGGCTATAGAGAGCTTTATAGGGAAGCATCCCAATACTTGCCCGATAGCTATTATTATATGCAAGCTTAGATAAAGGGGAAGAGTGGTTCAACATTCCTTCCCAATCAAGAACACAAGCTCGCAGAAGATCCTCTAGCATTTGTATTGTGCGCTCTGACTGCCCGTCTATCTACGGATGGAAAGCTATACTGAAGTTTAATTTGGCGCCCAATTATTCTTGAACCTTTTTCCATAGCTTTGAAGTGAACTTCAGGTCCCTGCCGAGAAAATGGATGCTGAAATTCTATGCAGACATACTATCTCTCATATATAGATACCATCCAGCTTGAATACTTTGGTAGTAGTCTTTATAGGGAGAAAGTGAGATGACTTCTTGAGATGATCCAATATAACCCATGCAACATCACATCCCTTTCTCCTCCTAGGTAGTCCCACCACAAAATATATGGTGATGTGTTCCCATTTCCATTCTAGGATTTCAAGGGGTTGCAGTAGACCACTTGGCCTCTGGTGCTCTACCTTGATTCTTTGGCATGTCAGACATCTGGACACAAATTCAGCAATATTATGCTTCATGCCCTACTACCAGAACTAACGTTGTAGGCCTTTGTACACCTTAGTGGTGTTGGGATGAACTATGTACTTTGACCCATGTGCCTCATTGAGAATTTTTCTCTTCATAGTTGACTGCTCATGAACCCACATATGGTTCTTATATGAAGACCACCTTCAAGACCCGCAAATAGATGTGTTTGGGGCTTTTATAGGAGAAAAGAGATCTACAAGATCATGACTAACTTTCTATGCCTAAGGAAATTTAGACTGAAGACCAGACACAATAGAGATGTTATTGACCTGGAGATAATTAGACAAAAACTATGGCTTCTGAACCACTAGATCCTCTATGTTCTTCCATTCATGAACAAATAAAGATGCATATATTGTCCTTTTTCTGCCAAGAGCACCATTGACTACATTAGCTTTGTTCAGATGGTAGCCAATCCTAAAATCATAGTCTTCACATATTCAATCCATAGGCATTGATTCAAGTTTAGGTCTTTCTGAGTCATGATGTACTTCAGGATTTTGTGGTCGATGAAGATATCAAACGTCACCCCATATAGGTAGTGCCTCAAGATATGGAGAGCATGGATGATTGCAGATAATTCCAAATCATGGGTGGGATAATTAAGTTCATTGGGTTTTAGCTATCTAGATGCATAGGAAACCAACTTTCTGTGTTGTTGTAGGACACATCCTAACCCATTCCTTGAAGCGTCACTGAAGATCGCAAATCCTTCATTGCCAGAAGGTAGAACTAGAACAGGGTTTGATGTTGACTTCTTCTTTAACTCCTGAAAACTGGACTCACAAGTAGCTGACCAGATGAAATGCTCATCCTTTCGTGTAAGCTCAGTCTAACAAAGTGGAACTTTGGAGAAATTGGTAATGAAGTGATAATAATATTTGTCAAGGCCCTATAATCTCTTAATTTCAAAAGCGTTTCAAGGAGGTTACCAATCAAGAACAATAGATACTTTGATGGGATCAACAGATATGTTACCCCTAGAAATGACTTGGCCAAAAAAATGACTTTATCAATCCATAATTCACATTTAGAGAGCTTACCATAGAACTTCTGAGCTCAAAGTATTTCCAGGACTACCTTCAAGTGCTCATGATGTTTCTCTATAGAGTCAGAATAGATCTAAATATCATCAATGAATACGACCAAAAACTCATGTAGTAAGATTGTAAGACTTTGTTCATCAGATTCATAAATACATCAGGTGTGTTGATTAACCCGAATGGCATCAGTAGAAATTCATAATGCGCATAACGAGTTTGAGATGCAGTTTTAGAAATATCACAATCTTTGACTTTAAGTTGATGGTAGACAGAATGAAGATCAATGTTTGAGAAAACTTTGGTAGTACAAAGAAGATCAAAGAGGTCATCAATGCGAGGTGATACTTATTTTTAATTGTCGCCTGGTTCAACATGTGGTAGTCAATACACATACGCATAGAGCCAAGGGGAAACAGTAGGACAGATAAAATCTTTGTCGAGAAGTTCTTGTAGTTTTTTCATCAACTCCATAAGCTTAGTAGGAGCAATCCTATACAGTGCCCTAGAAATTGGAGTAGTTCCAAGAAGAAGATAAATGGATAACTCAATGTCTCTATTTGGAGGCTCCTCCAGAAATACATCAAGAAAATCACATATCCCGCTACTAGGACTGGTCTCTGAGACTAATGTGACAAAGGCTTTACATCCTTTAGAAATGAGCTTTTTGGATTTAACAGCAGAAATTTTAAAATTAGTATAGAATATGCTTCCCCTAGTGATCACCACATGACAAGAATGAGGTTGAGAGAGGACTACCATCTTGTTTCTACAGTCAATCTGAGAATGATACTTGTATAGCCAATACATACCAAGTATAATATCAAAGTCTTCCATAGTTAAGAGGATGAATTCAAAGGGCATATCATGATTTCGAATTCTAGAGGAAGGATATCAGTTTTTTGTAATGTAGTGAATATTTTAACTAGAAGTTGACACATCAAGAATATATCCCAAGTCCCTTATTTGTAGGCATAACATAGATCCCAAGTTTTGAGAAATGAATGTGTTTGTTGATCCAGAATCGAGTAAAGCTTTAAGAGGATGATCATTTAAGAATACAATGCCTACATAGGATACTTATGTCATAAATATTTGAAGTCATTGAACAAGATATTTAGATAAATGAAAGGAATTAAGGTTACCTTCAACTAGCTGATTCAGATTTGCCTTAGCCTCTTCTACAGTTACTGCAAATACTCTAGCATTACAATGTCCTTAAGGATATGGGGAACCTACTGAAGGGTTGCCAAGGATAGATGAAGTAGGGCACTTGGCAATAAAATGGCCCTCCTTCTTGTAGTTATAGCACACATTCTTGGCATAGAAACAAGGTCCTTCATGTTCACATCCATAGGTCTTACACTTGTTGCGGGAGGTCTTTAGCTGGTTCTAGTTGTTTCTCTATCCTCCCTTTCTTGAAACTCCTCCTTTACTGATCCCTTGTAAAGTCCAGAGTGGAACTTCCTAGACCTATTCTCCTTAGTGGTGGTTAACCCTAGGTATCCCATGCTGGAAAGCTTCTACAAACCCTGCTCCCTTTCCTACTTGAGGGCCATACCTAGGTCTTCATCTATGCTCCTGGGATGTGAGGCAAAGATTAGGGTTTTCAGATGGGTGACTAGGCAGTCAACGTAGTGCTCCACGAGGTGATCTTCAGTCTTAACAGGTGCATAGTGCTCCAGAAGCCTAAAATTCTAGGTGTAGTCAGCCACTGAGAGACTGCCCTGTTTAAGCTCAATGTACATCCTCTCCTTCCTCTTCCTCTAAGCTATAAGCATAAAATAGTTGGTGAAGAGGGTTTTGAAGGCTTCCCATCCCATGTTGTCCACTTCTCCTCCCCTATTCACACCATAGTTTTCCCACCAAATTTTGCCCCTCCCTTTAGCAGGTGTGTCGTAAATATGACCCTCTTTTCATTGGTTACTTCTAGGGTACGGAAGGCATTTTCCATTTACAGGGTCCATGCTTCAACTTTTTCCATCACCTCAGGCTCGTCTTCCCCCCATAAGGTGTCAGGATTAAGTTTGATGAAGTCCAATACGGTTACTTTCTTCTTCCTAGATGAGCTGGGTTCAGGTGTTCCTTTTAGGGCAATGGTCTCCATGAAGTCTTGGAGGACTTTCTTTTATTCTTCCCACCTATCCCTGGCCATATAATCGATATGATAGGATTTTTTGATTTTTATCATTTATTTATTGCATGCGATGCAATACTTAAATTGATTAATGTGCATATCTGATTAAACACCACAATCCGGGAATATATATATATATATATATATATATATATATATATGTATATATGTATGTATGTATATATGTATGTATATATATGTATGTATATATGTATATATGTATATGTATATGTATGTATATATGTATGTATGTATATGTGTGTATGTTTATATCACTACTACATAAAAGCCTTTTAGCGTCGGTTATTGAAGCTCTTTGGTGTCGGTTTCAAAGCGACACCCAAGTGGGCGCCGCTAAAGGGGGACACCTTCGGCGTCGGTTTCCAACCGACGCCACAATGTTTTCCGCCACCAAAAACGCGCCAGCAAAGAGATTATAGATGTCGGTTGTTTAGTAAAAAATCGACGCCCAAACTCTTTCCGCCACCGAAAACGCACCAGCAAAGGGACTATAGGCATCAGTTGTTTATTAAACAACCGACACCAAAACTCTTCCCGCCACCAAAAACACACCAACAAAGGGATTATAGGCGTCAGTTTTCGAAAAGAAACTGACGTCATATCCCCTGACAACACGGTCAAATAGACGTCAGTTTTAAGTGTAAACCCGCCGCGGTATGTCTTTGGTGTCGGTTTTCTTCAAATAACCGACACCTATGTTTTGATTTTTTTTTCTTATCAGTTTGCAGGCTTGCTGTGGCTGGTCGCAGGATGAGAACCTGCAGTTCAGTGAAACTGAACTGTAGGTTTACGACATCCATTGATATCAGCCAACAACAGGCCACAAACCTACAAAATTAACATGATGGACAATATTATATATATGTGATTCATACTCATGTATAAGAACATTTAATTCATATTATTTTTTCATCACACGCATGTAGAAACCAGTAGCAACCTGCAGTTTCATTTATTTCATCTCTTTTCACTTTCAGACACATGTAGAAACATTCATGTATTGATGATTTTCACACACATATGACAATTCATAAAAATTCATTCACATTCACACAAAATTAATTATGAGAACAAAGTTATTCTTTATTCATCATTGTCATCATTGTCATCATTGTCAATAAAATTATATTTAAAAATTCCCACTCTTTGCAGGGCTTTTGCCCAATCTTCTCTTACAACATCTAATTCATCTCTCGTATAGGGAGCATGTACATCGAAACGCTTTGCACCAGTGTTGAAGTCCTCAGTTTTAAAGACCTACAAAGAGAATGACGTATATACATAATTATAATAATATATAATAAGATTCATATATTTCATATTATCTAACGAGACTATGTATAATACCTGTTGTATGTTATCGATTTCCAATACGACATGTTTGATGATTAGGTCCATAAATCGCATCACATAGTAGGCACATGCCCAACCGTTGTCTTGTGTAGAACACTATAAATTGAAACATACAAAATATTCAAAAATACAAATAGGCACAGTTAACATAAATAATATATACATTGGAGTCAGGAAATTACTTACACATTCTCCCAAATGAGTGTCAGATTTTTTTTCCTGGGGACCTTTCCTCCAGCTTTTTTGTACTCTTGTAAAGCCCTATATATGTTAATGTAACACATTAAATTGCATAATTAAATAGTAATGCAGTAACAGATGTTAACAGATATAAAAACATAAAATATTTCTCACGAGAATAATGACATTTTAATTGCATGTCCATATAATACATCCAACTCACTCCCCGCAGGATCTAGATAATAGACGGTGAATGTCTTGGGGACAATAACTAATAACTCCCAATGCTTAGCACTACAGGTAAGAAAGTAGAAAATTAATAACTCAATATTTGCAATAAAAATGTAATTTGCTTAAGTCCAAATTACAAGCAAAGTAAACTTACTCGACATTGAATGGAGCTATTATCACCGTCTTATTATTTTTACCAAAATATTCAAAAGCATCACAGCAGTATGAAGTAACTGAATACAGGTCTTTATCTACAAGACTAATCAAAGATGGAACCAAAAATCCCACATGGGAAAACCTAAAATCTGTACATGTCTTGTGTAAGTGGTTGCAAAACATGTATTGCGTATGCATTAATATATAAGAAACCAGATTGTCGTATATAAAACAAGGTATATGGATGTATAAACTAGATTTTCGTATGCATTAATCTCACCATATCCACAGCTCTATCATAGATGTGTTCATCCATTCATAACTAAACAACTCCAAAATATCTTGTATAAATATGTTGTTTCCGAATGTTTGACCTGCATTAATACGTATCCATAACTTCTATTACGTATGCATTAATACGTATGCTAAACTTGTATAAATAGATTACTATCGTATGATTTACCTGCAGCATTCTCCGGAATAGTAACATTTATAGGGCAATTTGGATTATGTTCGCCAATCCCTACTGCCACACTCCTACAATTAGGACCTATCGAGGCGTGTAGGTCCCCTGGAAGCCAACTTGGTAGTCGAGGAGATCGAGGCCGAGATGTAGCGGGTCTCATCTTTTTGACCTGTATATATAATTTCATATCAATTGACTCATATATATATACACACTAACAAATTAAAGTAATGAAAATTTATCATACAATATCAGTATAGAGGACATCCGCTTCGGGCCACAGTATCACTCCGCCTACTGGCTCACCAAGTGTTTCAGCATCTGGGTGTGCATGAGGCAGTGCAAGATTCGTCCAGCCAGGGAGTATATGTATCAGGCTCACACGTACCATGCCATCTGGTACTGGACTCCCATGA
The DNA here is from genome assembly GCA_963693085.1 of Alisma plantago-aquatica. Lineage (NCBI taxonomy): Eukaryota > Viridiplantae > Streptophyta > Magnoliopsida > Alismatales > Alismataceae > Alisma > Alisma plantago-aquatica. The sequence continues at coordinate 1,262,484,646 of OY856412.1, forward strand.
AACATGCACCCTTTAAGGGGTGGATAAGCCGATGCCTCTGCAACGATATATCCTTCACTTTTTAGTCAGCATGGCTTCAACCCCTACAAATTTACGTAAAGAATGTTATATGCATATATACACAAACATATCATCTTGAACAGACTAGCTATTACATATGCCATAAATATACTTACATACGACGTGCTAGGTTGTGGGTCTATAGGATTACTCCCAACCTATGCAGTACGAGCAGTAGGAGAAGAGAGGTCCGCCACAGGTACTGTCTGAGTGGCTGCAGTCTGAGACGCCTGCCACTTGTTAATTTCTTCATGGAGTCTTTTATCAAGTACTTCCTCGACTCTCCTATCAATTAAGGAATCTACCTATACATGGATAAAAGAAATGCTAGTTTCTAATTATTGAATTCCCTTTCACAATAACATTCTAAAATAAGAATAAGTTACCTCAGCTTGTGAAAGTCCCGCTTTTGGGACAGGTTTGCGCTGGGATGGCCCAAAGAACGCTTTGATGCCCACACCAGCGCCTGCACCCCTTACACGTCCAGGATGCTCTGGGTTACTCAAAGCAACTGTCAGTTCATCCCTTGTGCCCTGAGGGATGAACTTGCCTTCCTTCCTCTGCTCGTGCAGCTCCCGCTAATCACCATCAACAAAAATTCGTAAGTAAACATAACAATAATCAATATCGATAGATTGCTCTAAGAGTTGATTTTTACCATTTTTGCAGCCGCCTCAGCGGTTGCGGGCTTCGGTATCTCTCCCTTCTTGTTTTTCCTCCCATCTATCCACATAGCATGGCAAGGCAGAGGTGCGGGAGCAGAAGTAGAGGACTCTGCAGTCTCCTAAGTAGCAGTAGGCTGAGTAGACTCAGCCTGTAGTCTTTGGCGAACGCCTGCATATCCTCTTGGACCCATTGTGTGGTCGTGCACATTCAGTGCACGCCTTTCTCATTGAGCATCATTGATAGCCTAGTTAGTTAGCACATTGATTTGGTTAGTAACACTAAAGGTTAATCTTGAATAGGTGAATACATAAAAACATATAATAATTAAATTGGGAATGTCACTTAATACCTTGAATTCATCTGTTTTTCTTTGGGTAACAAACTCCTCCCAGTCTTTGGGGTCCAAGTAGTTCCATTGTTGTGTGGCTTCCTTCTTCCTATATTTATTTTTGAAAGAGAATACAAACAAAAATTATTAGTGTAGAGTTAGTGAAATACTGATCAATGTCTAGAATTGGAATCAATCAAGAACCTATTCTCAGCATCGTGTATGTAATCTCGGGTGAGATTGGTCCTATAGTTCCTTAGGACCCTCCCACAACATTGCATCACACATTTACGATGCATCTTTTCATCCAGATCAAATATGCTCTGCAAATTAAATAGAATTGCTATTAACTAGTATCCTAAAAGTTAGTAATCTACACAAATAGAATTAAAAATAATAATAACTCACGCATAGTTCCTTCCATATGTGGTCTTTCTTCCCCTTAGGAACTTTATGCCATGATTCTAGGATAGGACTGCAATGGCTGCAAGTAAGAACCCCAAGATATGAAACAAATGAGTTGCGGTTCACTCCATATGGATTTCCTGCCAGATTGAAATCCACAGCCAATTTGGGTCCATTGCCCCTTTGATGTATTAACTTGTTCATCATTGTGATGCCCCTCACTTTCTCAATTTTCTTTTGTTGCTCATCAAGCGATGTAACAACTTCAGGGGGTACATCACCAGCCTAAAATTTGATAAAAAAACACACTTACATGATATAATTATAAATGAACATATATATAGAAACCTCATGGATATATTCATAATTAAAATTAACTAACATTGTCAGGCGGCGCAATCACGTCCTCACCCTCACGGTGATCATTAGCACAGTCATCATGGGAATGCTCAGCCATCTGAAAGTTCACATTCAAATTATAAATTTCACATTGTAAAGTAACACTAACTGTAAAGTTCACATTGCAAAGTACATATTCACATTGTAAAGTAATTCACATTGTAAAGTTCACATTCACATTGTAAAGTTCACATTCACATTGTAAAGTAATTCGCATTGTAAAGTCCACATTCACATTGTAAAGTTCACATTCAGAAAAATAAAACATAATAAAAATATAAACATACATGACTCTAATATTGTGATCTTATATCAATCAACAATCCTTCATTATGATCCCCGCGAACATACAAGTCATTGTGATCCCCAGCTTAAATGTTTGGTGGTGTTGGCAACCCAACTGAGAATGGACTGGAGTCATCATAATTATCATAGTACTCTTATTCATCTATAGGATCTTCAATGAACTGTCTTTTACCATGAAGAACAACTGACCATTTATCATTTGCAGGATCATCGATATAAAATACTTGTTTCTCCTGTAATGCCAATATGAATGGTTCACCCTTCTCGCCAATCTTTTCAAAGTTCACTAATGTGAAACCCAATTCATCCACTATAACTCCTTTGTTGTTGTCAACCCAATTACATTTAAAGAGCGGAATTCTGAAATCTACATAGTCAAACTCCCATATGTCTTCAATGACACCGTAATATGACATTTTAGCTTCACGTGGACTTTTATCCTTTGCACTTGTAAAAAACAATGAAGACGCTTGAAGGGTGACCCCGCTGTTTTGGACGACACTCTTATCATCTTGACGCTTTGTGTAATATGAGAAACTGTTTATGTCAAACCCTTCATAAGACATAACATTCAATTTTGGTCTAAAGGAGAGGCATTTGATGGTTTCAGTAAGATTATCTGGTGTTTGAGATAGTTGATGTAAGACTTTATCTTCAAACCACTTAATAAATGTCTTGTTATGCTCTCTAGCAAGCCACATTGAATTGGATCGAGGATATTGTCTCTTGATGAAATTGGTATGTTCCTCGATATAAACACTCACTTCGTCAATGTTGTGTAAAATATACAAGTGACCTTGATCCAACTACTCACGGCTGATTACTTTCACCTGTGATCCCAAAACTCCTTTGCCAAAATGCTCCTCAATATTCTTGTCATTCACGGGAGTGTCATTATCACTCAGAAAGTCATTGCAAAAATACATAACCTCTCTCGCCACATAACCCTCAATAATACTCCCTTCAGGCCGATAACGGTTTCGGACATCACCTTTAAAAATGCTCATGTATCGTTCAAAGGGATACATCCAATGCAAGAAAATTGGTCCCAACATTTTCACTTCCCTAGTCAAGTGGACAACAAGATGTACCATGATATCAAAGAACGACAGAGGAAAATACATCTCAAGCTACCATAGGGTAACAACCACTTCTCTTTGCAAATTATCGAGAGTATCAGGGTCAATAACTTTACTGCACAGACTGTTGAAAAAGAAACAAAGTCTGGTGATTGCAAACCTTACATACTTCGGCAATATAGATCTAATTGCCACAGGCAATATTTGTTGCATTAGAGTGTGACAATCATGAGATTTAAGACCTATCAACTTCAGATCTTTCCTTGATACCAATGTACGGATGTTGGATGAGTAACCCTGTGGCACCTTAACATTTACCAAGCATTCACAAAATGCTTTCTTCTCCTTTCTAGACAACGTGTAACAAGCGGGAGGTAAGTATGTTCTCCGATCGCTACTAACTACTTCTGTTAATTATGTCCTTATTCCCATTTCACGTAGGTCCATTCTGGATTTTATCCCATCTTTAGTATTACCTGGTATATTCAACAGAGTACCGATGATGCTATCACATACATTTTTCTCAACGTGCATGACATCGATACAATGCCTGACTGTCAAAGAACTCCAATAAGGAAGATCCCAAAATATCGAATTCTTCTTGAATAAAGACTTGTCACTCCTTGTGGCCATCGTACATTGTGATCTCTTACCAAATTCATTGGCGATGTCTTTCACTCTTTCATAAACATCCTCCCCTGATATAGGTTTAGGTGCACTACGTTCATCATTCCGTCCATTGAATGCTTTGTGCAACCTATGATACAGATGAAATTTTGGAAGAAACCTTCGATGAGAAAGATATACAGTCTTGCCGCCGTGTTTTAGTTGTATTGAATCAGTGTTCTCTTCACATATAGGACACACTTTAGATCCTTTGACACTATATCCAGACAAATTCCCATATACTGGAAAGTCATTCACAGTGCAAAATAACATAGCATGCAAACAAAATGTCTCTCTTCATGAAGCATCATAGGTCATCACACCTTCACCCCAGAGCTTCTTCAAGTCATCAATCATAGGTTCAAGATAAACATCGATATCATTTCCAGGTTGTTTAGGGCCCGATATCAAAGATGACAACATAGCATACTTATTTTTCATACACAACCAGGGAGGAAGATTGTATATAACAAGCATAACTTGCCAAGTGCTATGTTGGTTGCTCAATGTCCCGTACGGATTCATCCCATTTGTACAAAGCCCAAGTCTTAGATTCCTATCCTCTTCACCGTATTCATGGTACAATAAATCAATCTTCTTCCAATGTGGGGAATCAGACGCATGTCGTAGGATCCCATCATTATTTTTCTTAACATATGCATGCCACCTCAAATTCTTCGCATCTATAGGATTGGAAAACAAGCGTTGAAGCTGTGGTATTATAGGTAAATACCACATCACCTTGGCGGGAGAACCAGTTTTGGACTCCCCCGAAGTCGTCAATTTATACCTTGACGCACCACATTTCGGACAATCTTTCAAATCCACATAGTCCTTTTGAAATAATACACAATCATTCTTGCATGCGTGTATCTTCTTGGCCTCCATTCCCATTGGGCACAACAATTTCTTTAACTGGTATGTTGAGATCGGCAGCTCGTTTCCTTTAGGAAGAATTTCTTTCAACAAAAACAACAATGACGTGAAGCTTTTGTCGCTCCATCGATTGTTAGCTTTCAGTTTATACAATCTCAACATAGCGCTAAGCTTCGTAAACTTACAACCCGTGTATATCAGTATCTCAGCATCATGCACAATGTTTCTAAACATGGGAGGTGGATCAGTTTTGGTGTTCTCTACCCCACAACTATCCAGCATCGCATCAACGATGTCTACTGGAACTGATTCGTTCACATCTACGTCATCGAAGGTAATTTCTTCTTCCACACAAGCACTGCTATCGACATCCACTGGTTTCGGGTTTGAAATCTCTCCATGCCAGTGCCATTCTGTATAGCCTTGTACAATCCTGTTGCACATGACATGACTTCTGATTTCATCACCAGTACTGACTTTCAAGTTGTTACCGCAATGCCTACATGGACAGTAGAACCTATCTCCAGGTTGTTTCCTATGTTCCTCAACAAATCTAATAAACTAATCAAGACCAGAAATAAACTCTGGGGTGCAGCGATTGCAAATGGACATCCATGATCTATCCATTCTATGATCAAAGAGAAAATAAGTATATATTACAACAAGATTAGGGTCTAGGGTAAAAATATTAGAGTTTATGGTTAAAACTTTAGGATTTATACATGTGATGTCATTCTTATATATAATAAATGTGTACCACCTATCCCATTCTTGAACACCTAATCTCACTAGTAAGTGTATAATGTGTATTGGGCTTTCAAGAAAATTTCGGTAGCATTTCCCCGTTGTTCTCCAAGTACGTATGTACTTAGAGAATAAACGGGAAAATGCTACCGGAATTTTATTGAAAACCAAATACACATTATACACTTACATCCTAAGTGAGATTAGGTGTTCAAGAACAGTCCCAAACTGGGGACTATCCAAGATTTACTCCTAATGAGTAAATCTTGGACGGGTTTCTAGGCCAACATAATATAACACCAGTCCCTTGTTCACAACCTCATTCAACACACAATTTTCTTATAAAAACACTTGTGGACAGCCATAGCAACATATCAATGCTTCCTAAATTAATCAATGTATTATTTTATAACACAAATCGTGGTGGGTATAACATAGAAAAAAACTCCACATGTCACAATGGAAACATGTCCTTAACCTGATATACAGATATTTGTAAAAAAACTCGTGGTAGCTATACCATAGAAAATTAAGTAGCATGCCCAATATATAACAAAAGCAACATTTTTCCAGATTTTTATAACAAAAGCAACATTAAGGTTATTCATAACAACATATGTAGTGGAGGAAACTTGTGGATGAGCGATGGTTTAAAATCTTGGTCTAATCTTTGTGCAGGTCTGGATGTGATTTGACTAGGGGACAAACTGATATGTTTCTAAGGTTGTGATTATTTAACTAATATTTAAGACAAAAGCTGGATTGATTGATTATTCTGTGATTAATAAAAGGGTTGAATTAAATATTGATTATTCTAAAGTTGTGATTAATAAAAGGGTTGAACTAAATTATCATATGAAAGTAACACAGGCCGGAATGAATTTCACCATCGCTACCTATCATTCAATGTCTTACTGCATCACATTAAGCATTAACATATATGTAGAGGTCGCGTTAATCCACTTTTGGTGTTAATTAGGGTTAAAACATATAAAGCACCTATCTGAAGTTTTCATCAAGGGTTTAACAAAAAACAATTGATATGTTAGATCTGGAGTATCTATGATAAGATTGGAGAGGTAAAGAATAACACCCTCTTTTCAAAGAAACAACAAGTCATGTAACCTTATAGAGAACCAGCCAAGAAACAAGCCCACAAAAAACTCGACCATCACTTATCGAGTGAGAGGGGAGCATCAGTAAAGGAAAAAAACAAACAACCAGTAGCCATATGTAGGAATACCCTAGAGGAAGAAGAGGAGGAAGAAGGGTACCTCGGCGGCGGCGGCGGAGGAAAATAGGAGAATGTGGCCGGCGGTGAGCAGCAACAGATGGCTGACGGAGAGCAGAAGCAGGCCGACCGGAGCAGAGGAGCAGGCCGGTCGGAGCAGAAGTGGCGGTGAGGCAGAGGAGAAGGTGCCGGCCAGAGCAGAGGAGAAGGTGGCAGAGCAAAAGCAGCCGGCAGCGAGCAGAGAGGGCGGGCGAGCAGATAGGGCGGCGAGCAGAGAGGTACCACGTTCAGCTACTGGTGGCACCGAGGTGGGCGGCAAACAGAGAGGGCGGGCAATTGAGCTAGTGCGGCAGCCGGCCTGGAGCGCAGCGGCCGGAGGACCAGCAAACGGAGGCGGTGGAGGCGAGCGGCGGCACAGGAGCGGTGAGCAGAGGAATCGTCGCCGGAGCTTAAACCCTCGAAATCGAGATGAATGAAATAGAGAAAGGGGAAGAGTCGGGCTCGCGCGGGTGCTATTAAGTTAACATTAGGTGTTAGTTATTAAATAAAACCGACACATAAAACTAAAGGTGTCGGTTCCACAGAAAACTGACACTTATTCTCAATAATAGTCGTCGGTTTTAACTAGAAAAAAACCAACGACTATCTACATATGCCGATTAAAAAAATTATTCTCGATTTATGACCATAGTCGTCGGTTTATCTCAAAAAACCGACGCTCAAAGGATGTGAAAAATTTTCCGCGGACAGCGCAGGAAAACCCATAAGCGTCGGTCACTATTGTAAAACCGACGACCAAAATGTGCCCAATTTCTGTCTCGTGAATAACCTTTAGTCGTCGGTTTATTAGTTAATAACCGACGCCATATGTTAAATTTTGGAGGTAATTTTTTTTGCTGGAAATTTTGGATTTGGCGGTTAATTTTAGGCGTCGGTTTGTTATTAAGGAACCGACACTGAATAAAAGTGGTACTCGTGTTTGGTCGCCCTTCAGAGACTGATGTCGGTTTATTTTATAAACTGACACTGTATTGTTTAGGTGTCGGTGTATTTATACAACCGACGCCTTTAAAAGTGATATTATAAGCCATTTCTGTAGTAGTGTATATATATATGTATATATATGTATGTATATGTATGTATGTATATATATATGTATGTATGTATGTATATATGTATATACATATATATATATATATAAATATATATATATGCAGTCTACACACGTAATCCTAAAACGAGTTTTGATGGTGCATTTGAAGTATGGTTATGGCCAATAACCCTATATATTTATGCATGGTTGTGTGGTTGTTTATCTCAGCTTGTATATCAAGTCTCTCTCTTATCTTTCAATTGTAAAAGTATTATTTTGTCCTACCTTTACTCCCATCGAATGTAACTCAAGATTTCTCCATAATTATGTAATAGTAGTATAGTTAATATTCTTGTTACAACAAAGAAGATGATTGTTACACCCCGATCTCACAATTTCCTCAAATCATGAGATTAGGGCATAAGATGGGATTTGTATGCAACACAAAGAACACCCTTAACTTTTTTTTATTTTCTTTTCTCTTCTTTAGAACTCTTGTTTCCCCGCATTGAACCACATATCATCTTAACAAAGGAATCTGAACATTTCTTTTACTAATCAGACTTCAATAGTAAAGATACATGTATAGGCATTCACGATGTCTTTCACACATTATGCACATGAAACTTGCTAATTAGCATACATATCAAAGAGGAACAATATTACACATTGTAATTACAACTCTCTCTCTAAACTCTTACTGAGGACCTAGAGTGACAAGGACCGACTGACTCAACTAATCTCGTACTTGACTCCTGTGGCAGGTCTACACTGATGCTCTGACCATCTTCAAGTCCACGCGGTTAACCCTAAAAATGTTTGAGTAGAGGGGTGAGCCTACTCGCTCAGTGAATGAGTACTTCATGGAAACAGACTAATGCACTAATGTGATTACAGATATAATTTTAGTAAACGATATGAGATTTAACAACAATAAATACTACACTGAGCAGTTCTAAAACATTATAATTGAAATAACAAAGAATGTAAATATTGCATCCAAAGAATAACTACTAGAAGACTATGCTCTAGTCTTCCTTAACTCTATCATTTATAAAGAACTCTGTGAACCTATATGATCATATTTTAGATTATGCCCTGATCTATGCAGTGTACTCTGCATAGAGACTCGCAGTGCACTACGACCACACCGTACAAGACTTAGCGACACACCCGGGAAATGCTAAGTCTGACTGCCAGCCCTGTTCTGCTACAGGACCCCAGGCTCTCCGGCCTGACTCATAGGCTCTACGGCCTCAATGCACTACTCTGAGTGCTCTAGACTCCTCCTCTAACCTGAGTACACAGGCGCAGGGAGTCAACACTGGGTTACCACCAGAATTACTCAACCGGTTGGTGTTGGATAACCCTATCCCCAGTGCCACCGAAATTACTCAATCGGTTGGTGTTGGACACTGTCTATCAACCCTCGTGCCACCAGAATTACTCAACCGGTTGATGTTGGACACGAGTTTCACCCCTAAGGCGCAGACCTCCCAAAGGGGTTCTACGGTGTTCAGGGCACCTAAGTCTAACATTAACATCATAGATACATGTAAATAGAAATCATAACTCATTTTACATTTCTCACAAGGCTCACACAGCCTGCCATATCATATCATAAGAAACATCATAATTCATGTATTCAACATACATCATGTCTCAGTAACATCCCTTTCTAGGGCATGTCATATCTCATCACCTGCAATTTATGAGATAAGTATTGAAAATAAGAAGCCCTGCAGTATGTAGATATCATCTCAGAGAGAACAAGCATATAAAGTTAAATGCACTAGAAACATACAATCCAACAATTTAGCATGAGCATATCTCATATCGAGACCTTTCATATTATCATAACATGATTCATTGAACACCCTATCCTTAGGGTTTCATTCGCCTTATTCATTCATCACATGCCAACACCCTACTCTTAGGGTTTCATTTGCCTCATTCACCTTTTCATTTACCTCATTCACTTGTCACATGGCTCTTATCATGATCTCATGAGATATAAGCATTCACTAAATAAAGACTATTTCCAACAAATCATATACAATCAATATAGATATGAAATCATGGAAACTTAACTAAATTTAGATTTTCCATATCATTTACTGAGATATCATGTATCAAGAATAAAATTCAATTAAGATAACCCATGAGATACATCCTAACCACTTATAGGATTACTAGTCCTTTTCAATAAGGTTGAAACACTAGTGATGTCTCAATTAGGTTAAACCCTAATTACATCATTTGATATAAATCTGAAAAGCATTCTCACTAGGAAGTGTTGTATACGTTTCTGATATGAATCTACCATTTAGGAATCATTCAAACAGAGAAGGAATCCACATCATATCAATTTGTAACAATCTTAAATCAAACGGACATTTCAGGACTTAGAATTATATGCTAAGCATTTAGGGATTTAGGTGCTATAATCAAATTCATGCATTACACTGTTTGAAGGAAGAACTCACTCACCCTAAGGTGTGAAAACACCTCACAACTGCAGCTCAACTCAGGGAATCTCGAATTCCTATCAAATCCCTAGCAAATCTCCCAATTCTTCTTCCATTCAACTCGGGAACCTTGAAAAAGAGGGATTATGAAGAAAGGGTGAGAAAAGAGGGAATTTCGACATCCTCTTGGATCAAATCAGAGCATGGACGGAATCTTGACATGAGAGAGAAGATTCACCATAAAAGTCTATGCAAAGGATCCAAACTTACTTGATTTCACCCTTCCTGGAATCGCAAAACCCTAATTCAGCAATTCCCCCACTTTCTCCACTCAAGCCCTAATTCTCCCTCTCTCTCTAGGAGCTCGTTTCTCTGGAATGAAATGACGAAGAATGAGAGCTGTGTGTGTGTGTGGTCGATCATATAAGCTAATTTGAGCTGCTTGGGTCAATTGCAAATTGACCCTACACTCAACTTTAATTATATTTTCTGAATATTCAGTTTCGCAATAGTTTCTGTAATTCGCCTACTGAATAGCTAACAGAAGCTCCAAAAATTCTGGAAATTTTATATGTTATGAATAATGGAGTTTCAGACCTCCAGTAAAAATTTGAGATCATTTCTCCTTACCAATAAATAATTAAAAATCAAACAGTGCACTGCTATATTGCAGTCTGCAGCAGATTCGGCCGAGTTGTAACTCGACCGATAAACAGGTCAGAACATTCTTCAAAAATTCTGATATTTTCCAATGTTGTTCAAATTTTATATATACAAATCATATCCAAACTTGAAGTAAATCAGAGTTACACATAAAATACTAAAAATCATTTAGTGAGACATTCTACTTATCAAATTATGTATTCATATGTCATTAAAACCCTATTTTGGGCCGATTAGGGTTTATGCTTCTCAAACCCTAATTCTCAAGACAAAAGAACATTTAGACTTCTTATCATAGTTAAAACATCCTAATTGTGTTATCGTCATTAATTAGATTTCAAGAATGATTATTCCAATTAATCTTTGCAATTGTCTAGGTAAACCCTAGTTTACCAATTAAGCTCAGATGGGGTCGTAACAACTCTCCCCCCCTTAGAATATTTCGTCCTCGAAACATAAACCTACAAGAAAGATACATTCAAGGTTATTATAAGCTTATAAAGCCTTCCATGTCATTATACTCTTGTATTTCATACCTGAATGTAGTTTTCAACATTAGATCTTTTAATTCTTTACTAAATCACAACATGTTTCAAATAGTTATGAATGATATCAAGCAAATTCTTTATGCCGCAGTCAAACGTAGAATGCAAGGATAAACCACCACGCTTTCACTGCGCAACTCTGATACTCTGATACAACTATCTCAACTTACGCTGTTCAGAGAGTTCTATTGTTCTGTATCATCTTTAAGTGACAAAAGCAAGTTCACCATACTGTTTTAAACTTTAATCAAGTGCTATTCAAATAGCAAAACAGTCTTGAATTAAAAGACTAGATTCAACAATCAATTGCACAATACTACTCTTGGCATCCCCATTGGGTCATGGATGCATGAGGTGAAGCATTACCACCTCATTCCATACTATCCTGTTTCGATCCTGGGACCTGTGGGTTATGGGCCCACACACAATTCAAAGTGTAACCATCGCATTATATCATTTTAGGGTTTCAACAACAGTAATAAGGTAATCCACAATTGTATCAGTCATTCAAGCATTAATCATACTCAATTACCATCACTCAGTTATATTAGAGCTAGGTATAACAAGCTACACCTCATTAGGGTTACTTGTCCAAAAAATCTGATTATCATCCCTTTCTATTAATATGAGTGGATAAGTATGACTACCTTGTTCAGGGTATCTCTCCATGTGTTCTGACATCATCCAAACCGTATCACCATATCACAAATACACAATAGTAAGATGCATATCAGGTATGAATTACTACAACTATCATACGCCTTTAATTTAACATATAGCTTGCACAAATACACTGAAATCATATGTAGAACCAACTTTCATACCTTAATATGCCTTCAACAAATCATACATGTAAAAACAAATTCACATATTACACAAAGCTAGTGTTTTCCCATATCTCTCTGCTCATTCATTACTTCTTTACTTTTTGCTACCTATCCTTTTCATATGATTATATACAATAAACATCATTAACATTTAAACATTCAAGGTAAGAATAGATTATTCATCATTCTTGCTATCACACAAGAATTTATTTCTTATCGCACTTCATCATATAGTATGTCACTATTACATTCACTAGATGACCCCACCAAGGTAGTTATGCACCATATATGATTCATTTTCTCTTATCATTTCATTCCCACCTTGCTCTTATTAAGGAATATATGAAAGAGAAGATGATTTTAAGACTTGGAATACTTGTATTCAAACATTCCCCTAATACATCCTCGTATGTAGATTTACTTAGTTATCAACAGAGATATTTGATTAATTAGCACTTGCTTGAATCTCACAACCTCTTTATTTTATAACTTCTCCATCATATTTCAAACCCTATCTTACGTTTCATAGTCCTCTTACCATATACTACTCTTTAACCCGTCATCTTAAATTCTAAATTTTTCTCTTATGACCATGTTGCTTATTCATATGTATGGTCATGTATACCATGTTGCACATATTTCCTCCTTTATCTTTATACTATTGTGAAGTTAACGTTCTAAATTAATAGTCCTTCTATTAGTTTTTACTCATGTTGAATACATTACATATTCTTCATTTTTACATCAAGTGGGTCATGCATGGGTCAAACATAGTTTCTCTTTCAATCAAGTTTTTCTCTTCTGAATACAGTCCACCTTTATATGACTTATTCATTCATTAAACTACACCTATGTTCTTTGCTTAGAAACTAGTTTGTTGTTCTAGTCTTATGAATTACATGTTCATACGATCCTTTTTACTTTTATGGACCTATTGAAAGCTCACTCTATTCTTCTACTTAGCCTTTGCTTTAGAGTTCATAAAAGCATTATACGCTATTATATGATTCATTCTTCATGATTGATTCTTGTTATCTTGAACCATACATACATACATTTCACATATCTTTTCTATATTTCATATGTATAGTTCATGCAAATTAACCAATAAACTGATTATGAGCTTCATATCATGCTCTATTATTCCCAATTAAGGGTTTCACATTTGAAACCCCAAAGTTGAACCTCAGATATCAGTTTCAACTAATTCTTAGTTGTTCTGATCTTGCCCATATGTTTCAACATCTTACTGTATGTACATTCTTACTCTGATGTGGGTCTAATTATTCCAATTCTATTCTTATTATGCTATTGATAGGATTCATTAGATCCTAATAACGCATCCTGCCAACCGGACCAGGCCAAACCTGAAATCCTGAAGCCAAGAACTACAAAGGATCACATTCTTCCTGAACTGCCACTCACATCTCAGAAACTCGGCCGATTGGTCAGAAACTCGGCCGATTGCTTCACAACTCGGCCGATCCGCTTGAAACTCGGCCGATCAACTTGCCGTTTGGTTTCCTGAAAAAGGAAACTCGGCCGAATTACATACAACTCGGCCGATCAGTTTGCTGTTCGATTGCCTATTAAGGAAACTCGGCCGAATCACATACAACTCGGCCGAATCGCGTACAGACTGAAAACCTAAACATACCTGCTGATGTCAATTTCACTCGAATCAGCGGGCAAAACTATAGAAACAAAAGCCCATTCAAAGGTCAATTCTAGTCTACTTGTTACAAAGAATAAAATCAATAAATGCTACAATTGCATAGTATACAACAGATATTAAAGACCCATATTTCAAGGTATTGAATATTTCAATTCAAACATATAAGAGCATTTCTGTACATTTCCAACAAAAACAACATTATGAAATGTAAGTTCTATCTCCTTTTACATTTATGCTCTTAATTCTTGTTTCTTTTCTCGTTTTCTAACCCTAACATTTTTAGGGTTCATCTCTAGCCCATTCTTCCACTGTATACCTGGCCAGGGTATACGTGAGAGAATAGACAGAGTAGCTTGTACTGGTTGATCCAAGTACTCAGATATCGGGCCAAGATATCCAAATACTCAAATCCCCAAAGCTAACATCAAACATCTCCTATCTGCCACACATAGGACTCTAACTTACTAACTTAATGGTCCTTGACAACTCACCCTAAGCTCTGATACCAAGCTGTTACACCCCGATCTCACAATTTCCTCAAATCATGAGATTAGGGCATAAGATGGGATTTGTATGCAACACAAAGAACACCCTTAACTTTTTTTTATTTTCTTTTCTCTTCTTTAGAACTCTTGTTTCCCCGCATTGAACCACATATCATCTTAACAAGGGAATCTGAACATTTCTTTTACTAATCAGACTTCAATAGTAAAGATACATGTATAGGCATTCACGATGTCTTTCACACATTATGCACATGAAACTTGCTAATTAGCATACATATCAAAGAGGAACAATATTACACATTGTAATTACAACTCTCTCTCTAAACTCTTACTGAGGACCTAGAGTGACAAGGACCGACTGACTCAACTAATCTCGTACTTGACTCCTGTGGCAGGTCTACACTGATGCTCTGACCATCTTCAAGTCCACGCGGTTAACCCTAAAAATGTTTGAGTAGAGGGGTGAGCCTACTCGCTCAGTGAATGAGTACTTCATGGAAACAGACTAATGCACTAATGTGATTACAGATATAATTTGAGTAAACGATATGAGATTTAACAACAATAAATACTACACTGAGCAGTTCTAAAACATTATAATTGAAATAACAAAGAATGTAAATATTGCATCCAAAGAATAACTACTAGAAGACTATGCTCTAGTCTTCCTTAACTCTATCATTTATAAAGAACTCTGTGAACCTATATGATCATATTTTAGATTATGCCCTGATCTATGCAGTGTACTCTGCATAGAGACTCGCAGTGCACTACGACCACACCGTACAAGACTTAGCGACACACCCGGGAAATGCTAAGTCTGACTGCCAGCCCTGTTCTGCTACAGGACCCCAGGCTCTCCGGCCTGACTCATAGGCTCTACGGCCTCAATGCACTACTCTGAGTGCTCTAGACTCCTCCTCTAACCTGAGTACACAGGCGCAGGGAGTCAACACTGGGTTACCACCAGAATTACTCAACCGGTTGGTGTTGGATAACCCTATCCCCAGTGCCACCGAAATTACTCAATCGGTTGGTGTTGGACACTGTCTATCAACCCTCGTGCCACCAGAATTACTCAACCGGTTGATGTTGGACACGAGTTTCACCCCTAAGGCGCAGACCTCCCAAAGGGGTTCTACGGTGTTCAGGGCACCTAAGTCTAACATTAACATCATAGATACATGTAAATAGAAATCATAACTCATTTTACATTTCTCACAAGGCTCACACAGCCTGCCATATCATATCATAAGAAACATCATAATTCATGTATTCAACATACATCATGTCTCAGTAACATCCCTTTCTAGGGCATGTCATATCTCATCACCTGCAATTTATGAGATAAGTATTGAAAATAAGAAGCCCTGCAGTATGTAGATATCATCTCAGAGAGAACAAGCATATAAAGTTAAATGCACTAGAAACATACAATCCAACAATTTAGCATCAGCACATCTCATATCGAGACCTTTCATATTATCATAACATGATTCATTGAACACCCTATCCTTAGGGTTTCATTCGCCTTATTCATTCATCACATGCCAACACCCTACTCTTAGGGTTTCATTTGCCTCATTCACCTTTTCATTTACCTCATTCACTTGTCACATGGCTCTTATCATGATCTCATGAGATATAAGCATTCACTAAATAAAGACTGTTTCCAACAAATCATATACAATCAATATAGATATGAAATCATGGAAACTTAACTAAATTTAGATTTTCCATATCATTTACTGAGATATCATGTATCAAGAATAAAATTCAATTAAGATAACCCATGAGATACATCCTAACCACTTATAGGATTACTAGTCCTTTTCAATAAGGTTGAAACACTAGTGATGTCTCAATTAGGTTAAACCCTAATTACATCATTTGATATAAATCTGAAAAGCATTCTCACTAGGAAGTGTTGTATACGTTTCTGATATGAATCTACCATTTAGGAATCATTCAAACAGAGAAGGAATCCACATCATATCAATTTGTAACAATCTTAAATCAAACGGACATTTCAGGATTTAGAATTATATGCTAAGCATTTAGGGATTTAGGTGCTATAATCAAATTCATGCATTACACTGTTTGAAGGAAGAACCCACTCACCCTAAGGTGTGAAAACACCTCACAACTGCAGCTCAACTCAGGGAATCTCGAATTCCTATCAAATCCCTAGCAAATCTCTCAATTCTTCTTCCATTCAACTCGGGAACCTTGAAAAAGAGGGATTATGAAGAAAGGGTGAGAAAAGAGGGAATTTCGACATCCTCTTGGATCAAATCAGAGCATGGACGGAATCTTGACATGAGAGAGAAGATTCACCATAAAAGTCTATGAAAAGGATCCAAACTTACTTGATTTCACCCTTCCTGGAATCGCAAAACCCTAATTCAGCAATTCCCCCACTTTCTCCACTCAAGCCCTAATTCTCCCTCTCTCTCTAGGAGCTCGTTTCTCTGGAATGAAATGACGAAGAATGAGAGCTGTGTGTGTGTGTGGTCGATCATATAAGCTAATTTGAGCTGCTTGGGTCAATTGCAAATTGACCCTACACTCAACTTTAATTATATTTTCTGAATATTCAGTTTCGCAATAGTTTCTGTAATTCGCCTACTGAATAGCTAACAGAAGCTCCAAAAATTCTGGAAATTTTATATGTTATGCATAATGGAGTTTCAGACCTCCAGTAAAAATTTGAGATCATTTCACCTTACCAATAAATAATTAAAAATCAAACAGTGCACTGCTATATTGCAGTCTGCAGCAGATTCGGCCGAGTTGTAACTCGACCGATAAACAGGTCAGAACATTCTTCAAAAATTCTGATATTTTCCAATGTTGTTCAAATTTTATATATCCAAATCATATCCAAACTTGAAGTAAATCAGAGTTACACATAAAATACTAAAAATCATTTAGTGAGACATTCTACTTATCAAATTATGTATTCATATGTCATTAAAACCCTATTTTGGGCCGATTAGGGTTTATGCTTCTCAAACCCTAATTCTCAAGACAAAAGAACATTTAGACTTCTTATCATAGTTAAAACATCCTAATTGTGTTATCGTCATTAATTAGATTTCAAGAATGATTATTCCAATTAATCTTTGCAATTGTCTAGGTAAACCCTAGTTTACCAATTAAGCTCAGATGGGGTCGTAACAACTCTCCCCCCCTTAGAATGTTTCGTCCTCGAAACATAAACCTACAAGAAAGATACATTCAAGGTTATTATAAGCTTATAAAGCCTTCCATGTCATTATACTCTTGTATTTCATACCTGAATGTAGTTTTCAACATTAGATCTTTTAATTCTTTACTAAATCACAACATGTTTCAAATAGTTCTGAATGATATCAAGCAAATTCTTTATGCCGCAGTCAAACGTAGAATGCAAGGATAAACCACCACGCTTTCACTGCGCAACTCTGATACTCTGATACAACTATCTCAACTTACGCTGTTCAGAGAGTTCTATTGTTCTGTATCATCTTTAAGTGACAAAAGCAAGTTCACCATACTGTTTTAAACTTTAATCAAGTGCTATTCAAATAGCAAAACAGTCTTGAATTAAAAGACTAGATTCAACAATCAATTGCACAATACTACTCTTGGCATCCCCATTGGGTCATGGATGCATGAGGTGAAGCATTACCACCTCATTCCATACTATCTTGTTTCGATCCTGGGACCTGTGGGTTATGGGCCCACACACAATTCAAAGTGTAACCATCGCATTATATCATTTTAGGGTTTCAACAACAGTAATAAGGTAATCCACAATTGTATCAGTCATTCAAGCATTAATCATACTCAATTACCATCACTCAGTTATATTAGAGCTAGGTATAACAAGCTACACCTCATTAGGGTTACTTGTCCAGAAAATCTGATTATCATCCCTTTCTATTAATATGAGTGGATAAGTATGACTACCTTGTTCAGGGTATCTCTCCATGTGTTCTGACATCATCCAAACCGTATCACCATATCACAAATACACAATAGTAAGATGCATATCAGGTATGAATTACTACAACTATCATACGCCTTTAATTTAACATATAGCTTGCACAAATACACTGAAATCATATGTAGAACCAACTTTCATACCTTAATATGCCTTCAACAAATCATACATGTAAAAACAAATTCACATATTACACAAAGCTAGTGTTTTCCCATATCTCTCTACTCATTCATTACTTCTTTACTTTTTGCTACCTATCCTTTTCATATGATTATATACAATAAACATCATTAACATTTAAACATTCAAGGTAAGAATAGATTATTCATCATTCGTGCTATCACACAAGAATTTATTTCTTATCGCACTTCATCATATAGTATGTCACTATTACATTCACTAGATGACCCCACCAAGGTAGTTATGCACCATATATGATTCATTTTCTCTTATCATTTCATTCCCACCTTGCTCTTATTAAGGAATATATGAAAGAGAAGATGATTTTAAGACTTGGAATACTTGTATTCAAACATTCCCCTAATACATCCTCGTATGTAGATTTACTTAGTTATCAACAGAGATATTTGATTAATTAGCACTTGCTTGAATCTCACAACCTCTTTATTTTATAACTTCTCCATCATATTTCAAACCCTATCTTACGTTTCATAGTCCTCTTACCATATACTACTCTTTAACCCGTCATCTTAAATTCTAAATTTTTCTCTTATGACCATGTTTCTTATTCATATGTATGGTCATGTATACCATGTTGCACATATTTCCTCCTTTATCTTTATACTATTGTGAAGTTAACGTTCTAAATTAATAGTCCTTCTATTAGTTTTTACTCATGTTGAATACATTACATATTCTTCATTTTTACATCAAGTGGGTCATGCATGGGTCAAACATAGTTTCTCTTTCAATCAAGTTTTTCTCTTCTGAATACAGTCCACCTTTATATGACTTATTCATTCATTAAACTACACCTATGTTCTTTGCTTAGAAACTAGTTTGTTGTTCTAGTCTTATGAATTACATGTTCATACGATCCTTTTTACTTTTATGGACCTATTGAAAGCTCACTCTATTCTTCTACTTAGCCTTTGCTTTAGAGTTCATAAAAGCATTATACGCTATTATATGATTCATTCTTCATGATTGATTCTTGTTATCTTGAACCATACATACATACATTTCACATATCTTTTCTATATTTCATATGTATAGTTCATGCAAATTAACCAATAAACTGATTATGAGCTTCATATCATGCTCTATTATTCCCAATTAACGGTTTCACATTTGAAACCCCAAAGTTGAACCTCAGATATCAGTTTCAACTAATTCTTAGTTGTTCTGATCTTGCCCATATGTTTCAACATCTTACTGTATGTACATTCTTACTCTGATGTGGGTCTAATTATTCCAATTCTATTCTTATTATGCTATTGATAGGATTCATTAGATCCTAATAACGCATCCTGCCAACCGGACCAGGCCAAACCTGAAATCCTGAAGCCAAGAACTACAAAGGATCACATTCTTCCTGAACTGCCACTCACATCTCAGAAACTCGGCCGATTGGTCAGAAACTCGGCCGATTGCTTCACAACTCGGCCGATCCGCTTGAAACTCGGCCGATCAACTTGCCGTTTGGTTTCCTGAAAAAGGAAACTCGGCCGAATTACATACAACTCGGCCTTTCAGTTTGCTGTTCGATTGCCTATTAAGGAAACTCGGCCGAATCACATACAACTCGGCCGAATCGCGTACAGACTGAAAACCTAAACAGACCTGCTGATGTCAATTTCACTCGAATCAGCGGGCAAAACTATAGAAACAAAAGCCCATTCAAAGGTCAATTCTAGTCTACTTGTTACAAAGAATAAAATCAATAAATGCTACAATTGCATAGTATACAACAGATATTAAAGACCCATATTTCAAGGTATTGAATATTTCAATTCAAACATATAAGAGCATTTCTGTACATTTCCAACAAAAACAACATTATGAAATGTAAGTTCTATCTCCTTTTACATTTATGCTCTTAATTCTTGTTTCTTTTCTCGTTTTCTAACCCTAACATTTTTAGGGTTCATCTCTAGCCCATTCTTCCACTGTATACCTGGCCAGGGTATACGTGAGAGAATAGACAGAGTAGCTTGTACTGGTTGATCCAAGTACTCAGATATCGGGCCAAGATATCCAAATACTCAAATCCCCAAAGCTAACATCAAACATCTCCTATCTGCCACACATAGGACTCTAACTTACTAACTTAATGGTCCTTGACAACTCACCCTAAGCTCTGATACCAAGCTGTTACACCCCGATCTCACAATTTCCTCAAATCATGAGATTAGGGCATAAGATGGGATTTGTATGCAACACAAAGAACACCCTTAACTTTTTTTTATTTTCTTTTCTCTTCTTTAGAACTCTTGTTTCCCCGCATTGAACCACATATCATCTTAACAAAGGAATCTGAACATTTCTTTTACTAATCAGACTTCAATAGTAAAGATACATGTATAGGCATTCACGATGTCTTTCACACATTATGCACATGAAACTTGCTAATTAGCATACATATCAAAGAGGAACAATATTACACATTGTAATTACAACTCTCTCTCTAAACTCTTACTGAGGACCTAGAGTGACAAGGACCGACTGACTCAACTAATCTCGTACTTGACTCCTGTGGCAGGTCTACACTGATGCTCTGACCATCTTCAAGTCCACGCGGTTAACCCTAAAAATGTTTGAGTAGAGGGGTGAGCCTACTCGCTCAGTGAATGAGTACTTCATGGAAACAGACTAATGCACTAATGTGATTACAGATTTAATTTGAGTAAACGATATGAGATTTAACAACAATAAATACTACACTGAGCAGTTCTAAAACATTATAATTGAAATAACAAAGAATGTAAATATTGCATCCAAAGAATAACTACTAGAAGACTATGCTCTAGTCTTCCTTAACTCTATCATTTATAAAGAACTCTGTGAACCTATATGATCATATTTTAGATTATGCCCTGATCTATGCAGTGTACTCTGCATAGAGACTCGCAGTGCACTACGACCACACCGTACAAGACTTAGCGACACACCCGGGAAATGCTAAGTCTGACTGCCAGCCCTGTTCTGCTACAGGACCCCAGGCTCTCCGGCCTGACTCATAGGCTCTACGGCCTCAATGCACTACTCTGAGTGCTCTAGACTCCTCCTCTAACCTGAGTACACAGGCGCAGGGAGTCAACACTGGGTTACCACCAGAATTACTCAACCGGTTGGTGTTGGATAACCCTATCCCCAGTGCCACCGAAATTACTCAATCGGTTGGTGTTGGACACTGTCTATCAACCCTCGTGCCACCAGAATTACTCAACCGGTTGATGTTGGACACGAGTTTCACCCCTAAGGCGCAGACCTCCCAAAGGGGTTCTACGGTGTTCAGGGCACCTAAGTCTAACATTAACATCATAGATACATGTAAATAGAAATCATAACTCATTTTACATTTCTCACAAGGCTCACACAGCCTGCCATATCATATCATAAGAAACATCATAATTCATGTATTCAACATACATCATGTCTCAGTAACATCCCTTTCTAGGGCATGTCATATCTCATCACCTGCAATTTATGAGATAAGTATTGAAAATAAGAAGCCCTGCAGTATGTAGATATCATCTCAGAGAGAACAAGCATATAAAGTTAAATGCACTAGAAACATACAATCCAACAATTTAGCATCAGCACATCTCATATCGAGACCTTTCATATTATCATAACATGATTCATTGAACACCCTATCCTTAGGGTTTCATTCGCCTTATTCATTCATCACATGCCAACACCCTACTCTTAGGGTTTCATTTGCCTCATTCACCTTTTCATTTACCTCATTCACTTGTCACATGGCTCTTATCATGATCTCATGAGATATAAGCATTCACTAAATAAAGACTGTTTCCAACAAATCATATACAATCAATATAGATATGAAATCATGGAAACTTAACTAAATTTAGATTTTCCATATCATTTACTGAGATATCATGTATCAAGAATAAAATTCAATTAAGATAACCCATGAGATACATCCTAACCACTTATAGGATTACTAGTCCTTTTCAA
Source organism: Alisma plantago-aquatica (assembly GCA_963693085.1). Classification (NCBI taxonomy): domain Eukaryota; kingdom Viridiplantae; phylum Streptophyta; class Magnoliopsida; order Alismatales; family Alismataceae; genus Alisma; species Alisma plantago-aquatica. Next base: position 1,262,507,335 of record OY856412.1, read on the forward strand.
TAAGGTTGAAACACTAGTGATGTCTCAATTAGGTTAAACCCTAATTACATCATTTGATATAAATCTGAAAAGCATTCTCACTAGGAAGTGTTGTATACGTTTCTGATATGAATCTACCATTTAGGAATCATTCAAACAGAGAAGGAATCCACATCATATCAATTTGTAACAATCTTAAATCAAACGGACATTTCAGGATTTAGAATTATATGCTAAGCATTTAGGGATTTAGGTGCTATAATCAAATTCATGCATTACACTGTTTGAAGGAAGAACCCACTCACCCTAAGGTGTGAAAACACCTCACAACTGCAGCTCAACTCAGGGAATCTCGAATTCCTATCAAATCCCTAGCAAATCTCTCAATTCTTCTTCCATTCAACTCGGGAACCTTGAAAAAGAGGGATTATGAAGAAAGGGTGAGAAAAGAGGGAATTTCGACATCCTCTTGGATCAAATCAGAGCATGGACGGAATCTTGACATGAGAGAGAAGATTCACCATAAAAGTCTATGAAAAGGATCCAAACTTACTTGATTTCACCCTTCCTGGAATCGCAAAACCCTAATTCAGCAATTCCCCCACTTTCTCCACTCAAGCCCTAATTCTCCCTCTCTCTCTAGGAGCTCGTTTCTCTGGAATGAAATGACGAAGAATGAGAGCTGTGTGTGTGTGTGGTCGATCATATAAGCTAATTTGAGCTGCTTGGGTCAATTGCAAATTGACCCTACACTCAACTTTAATTATATTTTCTGAATATTCAGTTTCGCAATAGTTTCTGTAATTCGCCTACTGAATAGCTAACAGAAGCTCCAAAAATTCTGGAAATTTTATATGTTATGCATAATGGAGTTTCAGACCTCCAGTAAAAATTTGAGATCATTTCACCTTACCAATAAATAATTAAAAATCAAACAGTGCACTGCTATATTGCAGTCTGCAGCAGATTCGGCCGAGTTGTAACTCGACCGATAAACAGGTCAGAACATTCTTCAAAAATTCTGATATTTTCCAATGTTGTTCAAATTTTATATATCCAAATCATATCCAAACTTGAAGTAAATCAGAGTTACACATAAAATACTAAAAATCATTTAGTGAGACATTCTACTTATCAAATTATGTATTCATATGTCATTAAAACCCTATTTTGGGCCGATTAGGGTTTATGCTTCTCAAACCCTAATTCTCAAGACAAAAGAACATTTAGACTTCTTATCATAGTTAAAACATCCTAATTGTGTTATCGTCATTAATTAGATTTCAAGAATGATTATTCCAATTAATCTTTGCAATTGTCTAGGTAAACCCTAGTTTACCAATTAAGCTCAGATGGGGTCGTAACAACTCTCCCCCCCTTAGAATGTTTCGTCCTCGAAACATAAACCTACAAGAAAGATACATTCAAGGTTATTATAAGCTTATAAAGCCTTCCATGTCATTATACTCTTGTATTTCATACCTGAATGTAGTTTTCAACATTAGATCTTTTAATTCTTTACTAAATCACAACATGTTTCAAATAGTTCTGAATGATATCAAGCAAATTCTTTATGCCGCAGTCAAACGTAGAATGCAAGGATAAACCACCACGCTTTCACTGCGCAACTCTGATACTCTGATACAACTATCTCAACTTACGCTGTTCAGAGAGTTCTATTGTTCTGTATCATCTTTAAGTGACAAAAGCAAGTTCACCATACTGTTTTAAACTTTAATCAAGTGCTATTCAAATAGCAAAACAGTCTTGAATTAAAAGACTAGATTCAACAATCAATTGCACAATACTACTCTTGGCATCCCCATTGGGTCATGGATGCATGAGGTGAAGCATTACCACCTCATTCCATACTATCTTGTTTCGATCCTGGGACCTGTGGGTTATGGGCCCACACACAATTCAAAGTGTAACCATCGCATTATATCATTTTAGGGTTTCAACAACAGTAATAAGGTAATCCACAATTGTATCAGTCATTCAAGCATTAATCATACTCAATTACCATCACTCAGTTATATTAGAGCTAGGTATAACAAGCTACACCTCATTAGGGTTACTTGTCCAGAAAATCTGATTATCATCCCTTTCTATTAATATGAGTGGATAAGTATGACTACCTTGTTCAGGGTATCTCTCCATGTGTTCTGACATCATCCAAACCGTATCACCATATCACAAATACACAATAGTAAGATGCATATCAGGTATGAATTACTACAACTATCATACGCCTTTAATTTAACATATAGCTTGCACAAATACACTGAAATCATATGTAGAACCAACTTTCATACCTTAATATGCCTTCAACAAATCATACATGTAAAAACAAATTCACATATTACACAAAGCTAGTGTTTTCCCATATCTCTCTACTCATTCATTACTTCTTTACTTTTTGCTACCTATCCTTTTCATATGATTATATACAATAAACATCATTAACATTTAAACATTCAAGGTAAGAATAGATTATTCATCATTCTTGCTATCACACAAGAATTTATTTCTTATCGCACTTCATCATATAGTATGTCACTATTACATTCACTAGATGACCCCACCAAGGTAGTTATGCACCATATATGATTCATTTTCTCTTATCATTTCATTCCCACCTTGCTCTTATTAAGGAATATATGAAAGAGAAGATGATTTTAAGACTTGGAATACTTGTATTCAAACATTCCCCTAATACATCCTCGTATGTAGATTTACTTAGTTATCAACAGAGATATTTGATTAATTAGCACTTGCTTGAATCTCACAACCTCTTTATTTTATAACTTCTCCATCATATTTCAAACCCTATCTTACGTTTCATAGTCCTCTTACCATATACTACTCTTTAACCCGTCATCTTAAATTCTAAATTTTTCTCTTATGACCATGTTTCTTATTCATATGTATGGTCATGTATACCATGTTGCACATATTTCCTCCTTTATCTTTATACTATTGTGAAGTTAACGTTCTAAATTAATAGTCCTTCTATTAGTTTTTACTCATGTTGAATACATTACATATTCTTCATTTTTACATCAAGTGGGTCATGCATGGGTCAAACATAGTTTCTCTTTCAATCAAGTTTTTCTCTTCTGAATACAGTCCACCTTTATATGACTTATTCATTCATTAAACTACACCTATGTTCTTTGCTTAGAAACTAGTTTGTTGTTCTAGTCTTATGAATTACATGTTCATACGATCCTTTTTACTTTTATGGACCTATTGAAAGCTCACTCTATTCTTCTACTTAGCCTTTGCTTTAGAGTTCATAAAAGCATTATACGCTATTATATGATTCATTCTTCATGATTGATTCTTGTTATCTTGAACCATACATACATACATTTCACATATCTTTTCTATATTTCATATGTATAGTTCATGCAAATTAACCAATAAACTGATTATGAGCTTCATATCATGCTCTATTATTCCCAATTAACGGTTTCACATTTGAAACCCCAAAGTTGAACCTCAGATATCAGTTTCAACTAATTCTTAGTTGTTCTGATCTTGCCCATATGTTTCAACATCTTACTGTATGTACATTCTTACTCTGATGTGGGTCTAATTATTCCAATTCTATTCTTATTATGCTATTGATAGGATTCATTAGATCCTAATAACGCATCCTGCCAACCGGACCAGGCCAAACCTGAAATCCTGAAGCCAAGAACTACAAAGGATCACATTCTTCCTGAACTGCCACTCACATCTCAGAAACTCGGCCGATTGGTCAGAAACTCGGCCGATTGCTTCACAACTCGGCCGATCCGCTTGAAACTCGGCCGATCAACTTGCCGTTTGGTTTCCTGAAAAAGGAAACTCGGCCGAATTACATACAACTCGGCCTTTCAGTTTGCTGTTCGATTGCCTATTAAGGAAACTCGGCCGAATCACATACAACTCGGCCGAATCGCGTACAGACTGAAAACCTAAACAGACCTGCTGATGTCAATTTCACTCGAATCAGCGGGCAAAACTATAGAAACAAAAGCCCATTCAAAGGTCAATTCTAGTCTACTTGTTACAAAGAATAAAATCAATAAATGCTACAATTGCATAGTATACAACAGATATTAAAGACCCATATTTCAAGGTATTGAATATTTCAATTCAAACATATAAGAGCATTTCTGTACATTTCCAACAAAAACAACATTATGAAATGTAAGTTCTATCTCCTTTTACATTTATGCTCTTAATTCTTGTTTCTTTTCTCGTTTTCTAACCCTAACATTTTTAGGGTTCATCTCTAGCCCATTCTTCCACTGTATACCTGGCCAGGGTATACGTGAGAGAATAGACAGAGTAGCTTGTACTGGTTGATCCAAGTACTCAGATATCGGGCCAAGATATCCAAATACTCAAATCCCCAAAGCTAACATCAAACATCTCCTATCTGCCACACATAGGACTCTAACTTACTAACTTAATGGTCCTTGACAACTCACCCTAAGCTCTGATACCAAGCTGTTACACCCCGATCTCACAATTTCCTCAAATCATGAGATTAGGGCATAAGATGGGATTTGTATGCAACACAAAGAACACCCTTAACTTTTTTTTATTTTCTTTTCTCTTCTTTAGAACTCTTGTTTCCCCGCATTGAACCACATATCATCTTAACAAAGGAATCTGAACATTTCTTTTACTAATCAGACTTCAATAGTAAAGATACATGTATAGGCATTCACGATGTCTTTCACACATTATGCACATGAAACTTGCTAATTAGCATACATATCAAAGAGGAACAATATTACACATTGTAATTACAACTCTCTCTCTAAACTCTTACTGAGGACCTAGAGTGACAAGGACCGACTGACTCAACTAATCTCGTACTTGACTCCTGTGGCAGGTCTACACTGATGCTCTGACCATCTTCAAGTCCACGCGGTTAACCCTAAAAATGTTTGAGTAGAGGGGTGAGCCTACTCGCTCAGTGAATGAGTACTTCATGGAAACAGACTAATGCACTAATGTGATTACAGATTTAATTTGAGTAAACGATATGAGATTTAACAACAATAAATACTACACTGAGCAGTTCTAAAACATTATAATTGAAATAACAAAGAATGTAAATATTGCATCCAAAGAATAACTACTAGAAGACTATGCTCTAGTCTTCCTTAACTCTATCATTTATAAAGAACTCTGTGAACCTATATGATCATATTTTAGATTATGCCCTGATCTATGCAGTGTACTCTGCATAGAGACTCGCAGTGCACTACGACCACACCGTACAAGACTTAGCGACACACCCGGGAAATGCTAAGTCTGACTGCCAGCCCTGTTCTGCTACAGGACCCCAGGCTCTCCGGCCTGACTCATAGGCTCTACGGCCTCAATGCACTACTCTGAGTGCTCTAGACTCCTCCTCTAACCTGAGTACACAGGCGCAGGGAGTCAACACTGGGTTACCACCAGAATTACTCAACCGGTTGGTGTTGGATAACCCTATCCCCAGTGCCACCGAAATTACTCAATCGGTTGGTGTTGGACACTGTCTATCAACCCTCGTGCCACCAGAATTACTCAACCGGTTGATGTTGGACACGAGTTTCACCCCTAAGGCGCAGACCTCCCAAAGGGGTTCTACGATGTTCAGGGCACCTAAGTCTAACATTAACATCATAGATACATGTAAATAGAAATCATAACTCATTTTACATTTCTCACAAGGCTCACACAGCCTGCCATATCATATCATAAGAAACATCATAATTCATGTATTCAACATACATCATGTCTCAGTAACATCCCTTTCTAGGGCATGTCATATCTCATCACCTGCAATTTATGAGATAAGTATTGAAAATAAGAAGCCCTGCAGTATGTAGATATCATCTCAGAGAGAACAAGCATATAAAGTTAAATGCACTAGAAACATACAATCCAACAATTTAGCATCAGCACATCTCATATCGAGACCTTTCATATTATCATAACATGATTCATTGAACACCCTATCCTTAGGGTTTCATTCGCCTTATTCATTCATCACATGCCAACACCCTACTCTTAGGGTTTCATTTGCCTCATTCACCTTTTCATTTACCTCATTCACTTGTCACATGGCTCTTATCATGATCTCATGAGATATAAGCATTCACTAAATAAAGACTGTTTCCAACAAATCATATACAATCAATATAGATATGAAATCATGGAAACTTAACTAAATTTAGATTTTCCATATCATTTACTGAGATATCATGTATCAAGAATAAAATTCAATTAAGATAACCCATGAGATACATCCTAACCACTTATAGGATTACTAGTCCTTTTCAATAAGGTTGAAACACTAGTGATGTCTCAATTAGGTTAAACCCTAATTACATCATTTGATATAAATCTGAAAAGCATTCTCACTAGGAAGTGTTGTATACGTTTCTGATATGAATCTACCATTTAGGAATCATTCAAACAGAGAAGGAATCCACATCATATCAATTTGTAACAATCTTAAATCAAACGGACATTTCAGGATTTAGAATTATATGCTAAGCATTTAGGGATTTAGGTGCTATAATCAAATTCATGCATTACACTGTTTGAAGGAAGAACCCACTCACCCTAAGGTGTGAAAACACCTCACAACTGCAGCTCAACTCAGGGAATCTCGAATTCCTATCAAATCCCTAGCAAATCTCCCAATTCTTCTTCCATTCAACTCGGGAACCTTGAAAAAGAGGGATTATGAAGAAAGGGTGAGAAAAGAGGGAATTTCGACATCCTCTTGGATCAAATCAGAGCATGGACGGAATCTTGACATGAGAGAGAAGATTCACCATAAAAGTCTATGAAAAGGATCCAAACTTACTTGATTTCACCCTTCCTGGAATCGCAAAACCCTAATTCAGCAATTCCCCCACTTTCTCCACTCAAGCCCTAATTCTCCCTCTCTCTCTAGGAGCTCGTTTCTCTGGAATGAAATGACGAAGAATGAGAGCTGTGTGTGTGTGTGGTCGATCATATAAGCTAATTTGAGCTGCTTGGGTCAATTGCAAATTGACCCTACACTCAACTTTAATTATATTTTCTGAATATTCAGTTTCGCAATAGTTTCTGTAATTCGCCTACTGAATAGCTAACAGAAGCTCCAAAAATTCTGGAAATTTTATATGTTATGCATAATGGAGTTTCAGACCTCCAGTAAACATTTGAGATCATTTCTCCTTACCAATAAATAATTAAAAATCAAACAGTGCACTGCTATATTGCAGTCTGCAGCAGATTCGGCCGAGTTGTAACTCGACCGATAAACAGGTCAGAACATTCTTCAAAAATTCTGATATTTTCCAATGTTGTTCAAATTTTATATATCCAAATCATATCCAAACTTGAAGTAAATCAGAGTTACACATAAAATACTAAAAATCATTTAGTGAGACATTCTACTTATCAAATTATGTATTCATATGTCATTAAAACCCTATTTTGGGCCGATTAGGGTTTATGCTTCTCAAACCCTAATTCTCAAGACAAAAGAACATTTAGACTTCTTATCATAGTTAAAACATCCTAATTGTGTTATCGTCATTAATTAGATTTCAAGAATGATTATTCCAATTAATCTTTGCAATTGTCTAGGTAAACCCTAGTTTACCAATTAAGCTCAGATGGGGTCGTAACAATGATGCTCAATGCCAGACCAACTGATCTTCTCGAGGACGAGTCGACCGAATAGAGTACCGAGGAGGACCATGAAGGGAAACACTAACTGATTGGCTGGAAGATCCAAAACAATCACCTGGTGGGCCCAAACCGACCGGTTGGAGGACCCAACAATGGTGGATACCAGACCAACTGACAGGCTAGGAGGTGAGCCAATTGGTTTAAGGGTTGAACCAGTCAACCTAGATTGGCAAGCACAGATACAATAGGTTACTACATGAGATGTAGACCTAGGTAGTGGTAATTCATTGTGTCTCTAAGGAATTAGAATAGAATGCCATAAACATCAGTCTCTTTTGTTGTATGTTTTCACTGTAGGATATATAATGTATATAATACATACTATATATGTGGTGATTGGATAATTTATATGTATTTATAAATACAATCTCCCTCAAATAGAATATTAAGTCTCAGATGTTTTCCATAAGCAACACACATGAAAAACTTGACCTACCAAGCATGGGCACACCCTAGCATGGTGCACTATCTATCTCGTGGAAGTGTGATGCCCTAACAAGGTGCATAGTCCATCGTGTTGGCTTATCGGCCATTCTTAACTAGGTGATCTAAAAGGTTTAAGTGCCTAGAAGAATAAATATGGACCATGGCAAGTAGTTGTGCATACCACATATCAAAGAATTGCATGAGATATATTTGGGGAGCATTGTCTACCTTAATAATTGGTCATGAGTGCCAACATTGGTTGGGTGTTGACTCAATTGTTTGGATCTTGGTTAACTATTTTTTTCAAATTGATATTTAGGGATATCAATTTGAAAAAAAAATAGTGAGAGAGATTATTAAGTTAAGTCCTAATTAAATATCATTTAATTATATCACATCAAATCAAAAGGTTTTTGACAAATGCCAAATTCTTCTCTTGTAGAATCAAATGTAAAATACTCAATTATTTCGATCAGACAAACTAAATGTGATTTTCTTCCTTAACTAGTTCAGGACCTTGGGAAGTGCTCTCTATGATCCTGAAACACCAGCTCTAGTATCCACTCCAAATTTGCCTAATACTAACATTGATGCTTACTTGAATCATGCCAATGATGTTGAAGACATCAAGAACCTTATAGCATGTCATTTGAACTATGAGTTGCGTAAACAACATGATAATCATGGAAGGTACAATGTTTCTAAGGCGTTGTTTGAGTGCAAACTAACAAAGGGAAATCCAGTAGAGCCACATGTGTAATATGATTGGCATATGGAGCATTTGGAGAGACTAGGATTTCCTTTAGCTCAAGAGTTGACCATAGATATTATTTTGCAATCGTTTCCTAAACCATATAGCCATTTTATCAAGTTTTAAAAACTTGAATAACATGTGTAGACCATTGTCTGAGTTTCTTGACATGTTGATATATATCAAAGCACAAATGAAGAAGGATAATTCCATGATGGTGATTGAAGAAATAGAGTCAAGGAAAAAAGCAATACCAAGAAGTGTTCATAGACTAAGCTATAGTCTAAATCTTCTGCATTCAAAATAGGAAGCGGGATAAAGAAACCTAAGAACAAGAAGCAAGGGATAAGATCTCTACTTTAGGTTTATACGTAATTGAGATTAACCTAACTAGTTCTTTGTATTGGGTATTAGATATCAGATGTGGATCACACAATTTCTCAAATGTGAAGGATCTGAAAAGAAGCAGACCTTTAATGAAAGGCTATGTTGAAGTGTGCATTGCTAATGACGCAAGAGTTGCTGCCAGTGTAGTTGGAACCTATGAGTATCTCTATCGAGTGGACTTTAAGAAGAGTTAGAGAACTGATGTTTTTACCTTCCATTAATAGGAACATAGTGTATGTATCTTTTCTGGGCAAGAAATGATTTGAATTTCTTATTAGGAATGGAACATGTTCTGTTTGTAAAGATGGGATCTTTTATGATAGTGCCCCAATGTCTTATGGTCAATACTTGATAGATCTAGATACAAGTGTATATAACGTAAACACTAAAAGACAAAAACTCAATGACTCGAACCACAAAAACTCAATGACTCAAATAAAACATACCTTTGGTGTTGTCGTCTAGAGCACACAAATGAGATTCACATATCTAGACTCCATAAAGATGGTTATCTAGACTCTTTTGATTTTGAATCAAGAGAGACATGTGAATTTTGTTTTTTGGGAAAGATGACCAATACTCCCTTCTCTGGTAGCAGTGAGAGGGCTAATGATCTATTAGGACTCATACATATTGATGTATGTGGGCCTTTTAGAACAAATACCATAGGTGGGTATCAATACTTCATTACTTTCATGGATGATTCTAATAGGTATGGTAAAGTTTACTTGATGAAACATATGTCAAAAACTCTTGAAAAGTTCAAGGAGTTTATGAACGAAGTATAGAAACAACTTGAAAAAAGTATTAAGGAACTTTGTTTAGATCAAGGTGGGGAATACATAAGCCAAGAGTTTGAGGACCTTCTTAGAGATTGTGGTATCGTATAACAATGGACTCTGTCTAGAACACCACAACATCATGGCATATCAGAAAAAAGGAATCACACATTGTAGGATATGGTGCGATCAATGACGAGTTTTACTAATCTTATGGCTTCCTTCTGGGGTTATGATCTAGAAACTAAAATATTTACACTTAACTGCATACCATCTAAATTGGTTCAAAGACACCATATGAGATATGGTATGGGAAATGTCTGATGTGTTTTTCATGTGAATCTTATGTCAATAAAATGCTTCCTGAATAGATTGGTCCCAAATCAGGTAAATGGTATTTTGTTAGATATCCCAAAGAAACAAGGGGATACAACTTCTATACTCCATCTGACAACAAAGTGTTTGTTGCCAGGAATGGTGTGTTCCTTGAAAAGGAACTTATTTCCAAAGGAAGTAGTGGGAGAAAAGTAGAACTCGAAGAGGTTCAAGACCAACAAGAAAACAATGAACTTCTAGAGGTACAAGAAGAACAAGGAGACTCACTAGTTGTTATAGAATCTCAAATTCCTCATGTGACACATGAACCTCATAGATCTAATAGGACATGCCTTGAACCTAGAAGATTTGGATATCTTATAACTCGGGAAGGAGGAGAGTTGGTCATATATGATGAGCCAACAACCTATCTAGAAGCTACTGAGTCACCAAAGTCTAAGAAATATCTTGAGTCCATGATATCTGAGATTGAATCCGTGTATGCCAACAAGGTATGGACCTTGGTGGATCCACCTAAAGGGGTAAAACCCTTAGGGTGCAATTGGCTCTTCAAGAAGAAGACTGGCATGGATGGTAATCTTCAAACTTATAAGGGCATATTAGTTGCAAAGGGTTTCAGACAAGTTCAAGGTGTTGACTATGACAAAGCTTTTTCTCCAGTAGCCATGGTTAAACCCATCACAATCATGTATGCTATTGCAACTTATCATGACTATGAGATTTGGCATATGGATGTTAAAACCGCATTCCTTAATGGGAATCTTCTTGAGGATGTGTCCATGACTCAACTTGAGGGTTTTATAAATCTAAAGGATGCAAATAACATATGTAAGCTACAAAGGTCAATCTTTGGATTGAAGCAAGCATCTCAGACTTGAAACCTTTGTTTAGATGAGATAGTCATAGAGTTTTTCTTTACTCAGAATGGAAATGAACCTTGTATGTACAAGAATGTTAGTAGGAGCTTGATTATATTCCTCATATTGTATTTCGGTGACATACTATTGATGGGGAATGATATTCGTACTTTACAAAAGGTGAAGACATGGTTGGGAAATACATTGTCTATTAAAGACTTCGGTGAAGCATCCTACACATTGAGGTCGAAATCTATAGAGATAGATATTGAAAGCTTCTTGGACTAAGTCAGATTACATACATTGACAAAGTGTGGAAGAGATTCAACATGGAGAGATCAAAGAGAGGAAACATCCTATGCGACATGGTGTTACCATTTCTAAAGCTCAGTGTCCCAGTTCTTGTGAAGAAAGGAAATACATGAGTTTGATTCCATATGCACTAGCAATTGGATCAATCATGTATACAATGTTGTGTACCCATCCGATGCCTCATATGCCTCGAGCATAACGAGCAAATATTAGTCAAATCTAGGTGTTGCTCACTAGACAGCATTCAAGAACATCTTGAAGTACTTGATAAGGACTAAGGATTGGTTCTTAGTCAATGGCGGAGAGGATAGTTGGTGGTAAAAGGCTACACTGATTCAAGCTTCCAATTTGATAGGAATGATTACAAATCGCAATCTGGATTCGTGTCTTGCCTAAAAAATAGAGTTGTGAGTTGGAAGAGTTCCAAGATAGAAATAGTTTCAGATTCTACAATAGAGAACGAGTATATTGCTGCATCAAATGCAGCAAAGGAGGTTGTATGGATGAAGAAGTTCATAACTGAACTTGGGGTAGTTCCAAGCATCAGTGACACAATTGAGCTATATTATTATAGTAATTGAGCTATTGCACAAGCTAAGGAACCTAGATCACATCAACATTCCAAGTATATAAAAAGGTTCTTTGATCTCATACAAGAGATCGTACGATGAGGGGATGTGAAGATTTGTAGAGTACCAATTGAGGACAATGTTTATGACCCCTTGACTAAAGCACTTTCACAATAGAAGCATGATGGTCATGCTAAATCACTTGGATTGAGATTCATGGGTGATTAGATCTAAATGCAAGTGGGAGTTTGTTGGTATTTGTGCCTAGAGACCCAATCATATGATCATTGTAATGCCAAAATTTGTAAATGATTTCATTAATTATAAAGGCAAGCTTCCAGATTATTTTGTTTCATTCAGTTATAAGATAATGAAGTAACACAACAAATTTCTAAAGATGATATTACTCAATGATGTATGTCTTTAGGTTGAGGACCTGAACAATGATATCATATGGATGTTAAGAGTACATACATTCTTTTTATGTCCCTAGTTGGATGTTATTGTGGAAGATTAATAGAAAGTAATAACACATAAGATTAGAGTGTGTGTTTGTTGATGATATAATCTCACTAGTCAAGATTTGTGACATCAAACCAAGAACATAGATACTTGTTAAATGACAGTGTATTGAAAGGACCCACGATAAGAGTGATACATGGAGACCACAAATGGTAGTTAGAATCATTTCTTATAGTATTGGTAGTGGTTATTTTCTTAACCCTGAAGTCACTACACTAATCACATGGCATTCGGTATGCTTTGACATCATCCAACGTAATCCTAAAAAAGGGTTGCCATAATGGTGATTATTGGGTGATTTTAACATATGGGGACTGACTGTGAGTGATGTAGATGGGATTTGTTCCTCCTATAGGAATATGATATCCTGGTCACTTTATTAGCAAGACCGAGAAATGCATGGCCACACTCATGTGAGTCAATATTTGATATTGAGCTTATATATAACTCAAAAAATCTGCTCTGGTTCAAGGAACATGGATTGAAGTTTGAAGAGTTTGACTGCTTCGTGCCTTGAGTTCAATCTGGATATCAGTGACAAAGGAACTATATAAACACTATAACATTAATCACAGATTGTAGGTTGAATTTGTTCTCCAACTTTGCATGTACTTGGGTAGCAATGATGTGTGACTAGGCACCACTCTTTTCTTTTTATGTCATAATTGATTATGGACATTCACTGTCACTTTATTCGGGGAACTATAGGGTCACACACATAGGAATTCACCTGGAATAGGAGTTTATCTATGAATGATGTTTCAGTTGATTACTAAAGATGTTTAGGTATTCAACTAAACAAACAATTAACTGACTGGACCTAGAACCATCAAGTTCAAGTATTGAACTAACTCATTAGAGTGTTAGGTTGATTCATAATTATATTGGTTGAATTCTACATGGACCAAGGTACCAACCAATTGGCTCTCTGGGTGAACTAATTGAATTAGGTTGGTGATATGACTAGTTTACCTAGTGAACCGATCATCTCAGTCTACCAAATTCAGTTCATGAGAAAAGTTGACCATTTCCTTGTTCATTTTGATTGGTACAAGGATTAATGTTGGACATTAATTGGAAATGAATTGCAAATTCAATTGTGATTAGGGAAACATGTGAAATGATCAGTTCACTATGTGATTTGATCTGCTCACACTGCCAACTGACTGGTTCACCAGTGAACTAAATGGTTCATGTGACAGAGTGGACTTTAAGAACCCTTAAATATCAAGGACATAAGTGAATTAATGTGTCTGGTTTATAATATTGGAAGTTCCAAGAATTTTGATACACTCCTCTTGTTGAGTGATCCTCATATCATGATTTGGATCCCTATGTTAATGCCTTTTGAGGTATTTTATTCAGTGATTAAACAATAAACTTTTGACACCAAATTCATGTACAAGGTATCTTGAGTTGTAAGGAATCTATGGTTAAAATTTTGTGGCAATTGGAGTATCCAAGAGAGAGTTATGTAGGTTTTATCCTTGTAAAATAATGGGCATTATTGGTTGTTGATAGACCTAAGTTTAATAGTCTTAGCCTATGTTCTAATATTAGGTAGTGTCACTTGCTCACCAGGCTGAGGAGCCACAGATTCGCATCATGCCCTCCTGGGAATCGTTAGATGAGTTGGATCCAATGGCCAAAACCTTGCCTTCTAGACCAATTAGATAGAAAATTGTGGCCGAGTGGAATGGAAACGTTGATCGCTAATTTCGTGGGTGATCATGGAAATAGAGTGGAAAATGAGTGGGAAGTGGCATCGACTCTTTGATAACACCCATTTAAACCAGATGTTGTGGCTTTTGGAGGAAAATAGAGGGAGTTCTAGTTCCCCCTCTCTGATGTCTCTCTGCCATGACTTGTAGGTGTGAAATAGAGGTTAGAGAAGGAGAAAGAGAGGGCTTGTGATGTCCCCCTATTTTATATAACTTAATCTGATGTGTGACGTCCAAATTGAAACCTCACCTCAGTGAGAATAAGAAGAGAAAAATCAGAGGAAGTCAAAAGGAAACAAATGGCAGTACATGTACATGAACAATAATAAAACCATACAACACATGTTCACCATTCAATATATAATTACAACATAAATTGTTACAACACTTGATATTACATATTAAACAACAAACTTATACATATATATGTACTACCACTAAACTACAAGTCTTAAGATAGTAGGTCCACCTGTACATCATCTCATCACACAACTCTCAACTATCTTGGATGTTCAAGAGAATAACTACAACCTAAACAAAAGATTACATGTGGTACATGTAAGCACAATATTCAAGAATATTGTACTGAGTACACCTACATGTCTTTTATATACCTCTCATATATCTTGGAAACAAGATAAAAATAATACTTGGCAACATTAAAAAAAATAAGAGAAAACATATACTTGCACAATGATGTTTATTAACAAAGGAGAAAACATATTTTAGGCCTATTTCCATTATATGTAAAGTTGATCAACCACATGAACTATTCTACCAAAGAGATTTAGTACTCACATGTACTATTCTGCCAAAGAGAATTAGTACTTTCATAAATGCACTATTCTGCCAAAGAAATTTAGTGCTCACATGTACTATTCTGCCAAAGAGATTTAGTACTTTCATCAATGCACTATTCTACCAAAGAGATTTAGTGCTATCATATAATACATCAAATATCTTATCAGAGCATAAACAATAGCAAAGCTTGACATTTGCTCATTATGCAACTCAAAACTAAAGAACTTTGAACTTAGTAATCTTTAGGGTTAGATTAGTCATCTTTTAGAGACTAGATCTGACCTAGCCTCTAGGTTAGCACCTAGATTATGAGAACTAGGTCTAGACTGGTGCTTGTTGTATAGCAAGTCCTTAGATGTCATACTTTCCTTATAGTTCAACGGTATGGGACATTGCACTATTTGGAAATGATGTACATCAAGGGAAGAGAAACCTTAGACATATGGCGCTCATTCTCTAGAGTAGCTACACTAGTCTACACTATGTTCTCACCCTTTTCACTAGTTTTAATGGCACTATACTCTCTACTATGTGTGGAACACTCATTTTTTGGATTTGGTTTTGATTCCAATCGGATCGAACCTCGATAGTTTTCTCTGGCTCATGTTTTATCAGAGAAAAACTATATAATATTTATTAAGTATATGTAAATACAAAAATGTATCCCCACACATGTACGAGTAGGAGGTGGTCATGCAACCTAAGTGAAAATGAGTGACATCAATTTAGAAGAGAGGGTAGTTCTACATTAAATATCTAGATCCTTATTGGAATATTTGATAGATGGAATAGATGGAATAAGATTAGATGACGATCTAAGATGAATAGAAATGATATAAGATAGATTATGTTGATCTGTGTTTGTCTTTGAGGACTTAAGTTCAAGTTTTGAGGATTTGGGATAGGCTTTGGTGATGAAAGGATGTATGTTCTTGTAAGATGAGATGAGATAAGCTAAGACATGGTTGAGAGTCAGTATGAGCCTCAATCTCTTTTATAAAGGAGGACCTCTAGTGTTAGGACCAGTTTTAGGATTAACTCCAGAGAGAGTGAGACCCAGAGGGATAAGGTCATGGAACCTAAACTCCAACATATGATAATAATGAGTAATATGTGATAAGATATGTCTTAAACTAGAATACTCCTGAGTGAACGAGTTCAGATGCTCTATGCATGATTTCTATAGTCTTATTGAACCCTAGGTGTCCTTGGGAGGACCAAACCCTAGAGACAAAGAGAGGCTAGTTATATGTGCATATGTGAATATGAATATGAGAACCTACCACGTAGGTGAGGGAGAGAGAGTCCCAAGACACTGGAGGAGGTAAATGTGTTGGTTTCTGTAAATCCTGATGTTTGGGTTTGTGCTTATGTGGCTAGAGTTAGTAAAGCAATCAACTAGTGCCAATGAGGTAATCCGAGAACCTTATATTAATAGAGGGAAGATAAAGTATATGCATATGTGATACTCATAGAGTCGAGTTAGCTCAGAGAGGTTGAGCATGAAACTACCCTCATGATAACGGTTAGGACCTCAATTGGGCTAGATAAAGTTTTGATATATGTTTCACGAGCCACTCACATACGTTTGTTTAGCACAACCATGATATAATAAAATGTAAGGATGCGATCTAATCTTGAGACGTGATATATAGACATGATATGATAGAAACCTAGAAATGGTTTAATAGATATCAATGCATAAATGGTTAACCATATACATGAATAATGATGAAAATGTGATATAGTTGGTTAATCCTGTGATGAAATCACTAGTAAATGTTGCAATTTATTATGAGAAATGGAATAATCATATGAATGAAACATGTTACCTGAGGTGTTAATCTTAGTGCTTAATAAAGCTAAAAAAATATAGTTTGACAGTTAGCACAACATAATGGTTATGACACCTTGATATGATCTAGATGGATAAAGTGGGTTAACTATAGTTAACTCCCTCCTAAAAGGTATATATAAATGCTGAACATGTTCCAACGATTAGCTCAATAAAATGTTGATGATACCTTGATATAACGAGCTAACTTTAGTTAACTCCTTTAGAACATGGTAATATGATGTGGGAACCCTAATTCATGGTTAAAGATAAGGATGCAACCCTAACATATGAGATATGTTGTGACATAACCAGAGTTTCTAAACCTTTGTTTTAATCTTTTATGAAGGGGGTCATTCACTTTAGATGTTTTAAAACCTCCTAGTAGTGGTTTAGATATAATCATGGATCTTCTGTTTGTGTATATGTTGCACCTCGAGTGGTGCCCTACATATGGATGAATATCTATTTGTTTTCCTTGGAGTAAGAGTATGGCTTAATTCTGAGGAACACATTTCTTTTAAGATGTATATGATGTGATAGACTAGATTTTTTTTGGCTTAATTTTGAGGATGAAATTTCTCTTAAGGTGTGTAGGATGTGACGGAGTGGACTTTAAGAACCCTTAAATATCAAGGACATAAGTGAATTAATGTGTTTGGTTTATAATATTGGAAGTTACAAGAATTTGGATAAAGCCCGCTTATTGATTGATCATCATATCATGATTTGGATCCCTATGTTCATGCCTTTTGAGGTATTTTATTCAGTTATCAAACAATAATTTTGACACCAAATTTGTGTACAAGGTCTCTTGAGTTGTGAGGGTTAAAATTTGGTGGCAATTGGAGTATCCTAGAGAGAGTTATGCATGTTCGATCCTTGTAAAATAATGGGCATTATTGATTGTTGATAGACCTAAGTTTAATAGTCATAGCCTAAGTTCTAATATTGGGCAGCGTCACTTGCTCACCAGGCTGAGGAGCCACATATTCGCATCCTGGCCTCCTAGGAACCGTTAGATGAGTTGGATTCAATGGCCAGAACCTTGCCTTCTAGACTAGTTAGACAGAGAAATGTGGGCGAGTGGAGATGGAAATGTTGATCGCTGATTTCGTGGGTGATCATGGAATGAGAGTGGAAAATGAGTGGGAAGTGACATAGACTCATTGATAGCACTCATTCAAACCAGACGTTGTGGCTTTTGGAGGAAAATAGAGGGAGTTCTAGTTCCCCCTCTCTGATGTCTCTCTGCCATGACTTGTAGGTGTGAAATAGAGGTTAGAGAAGGAGAAAGAGAGGGCTTGTAATGGGGTTTAGCGATATCTAAGATAGGGAAAAGAAAGTTGAAGGTCGTAAGACCTCATCCCACTCCTTTTCATTCCCCTCCATGGAGGCCTTGCTGTGTGATGAACTCCACCTAGCTGGTAGGAGAAACTAGAGCTCATGAAGGAGTCACCGACCTTCTCATACCTTTCTGAATGTGGAGACTAGTCTTCCTTGCCTTTGCAGTGCTTACAAAAGAAGAACCGTGAGGCTTGGGCGTGCGAAGGGGATTTTCCCCCTATCCGACCATCACAACTGAATCTGGTTTCAATGGGTTCAACAACGAGGAGATTTGGATCCGAAGCCGTCGAGGTCTTGGAGGAGGAGTCGATCACTATATACATGAATAATGATGATAATGTGATATTGTTGGCTAACCTTGTGATGAAATCACTAATAAATGTTGCAATTTGTTATGAGCAATGAAATAATATCATATGAATGAAATATGTTACATGAGGTATTAATCTTAGTGCTAAATAAAGATGAAATGTATAGTTTGACAGTTAGCACAACATAACGATTATGACACCTTGATGTGATCTAGATGGATAAAGTTGGTTGACTATAGTTAACTCCCTCCTAAAAGGCATATGTTACTGTTGAACATGTTCTAACAATAAGCTCAATAAAACGTTGATGACACCTTGACATAATGGGTTAACTTTAGTTAACTCCTTTAAAACATGGTAATATGATATGGGAACCCTGATACATGGGTAAAGATAAGGATACAACCCTAACATATGATATATGTCATGACTGAACATGAGTTTCCAAACCCTTTTGAAGGGGTAGTTCATCCTAGATGCTTTAATAGCCTCCTAGGAATGGTACATATATGTTTTGGACATGATGTTCGTGAGAATGTTGCACCAAAAGTAGTCCATTACATGTAGATCGGGAACTTTCTTGTCTTTTCCTTAGAATCATAGATTGGCTTAATTTTGAGGACACAATTTCTGTTAAGATGTAAATGATGTGATGGACTAGATTTTGGCTTAATTTCGAGGGTGAAATTTCCTTTAAGGTATGTAGAATGTGATGAAGTGAACTTTTGGATCTTTGAATATCTAATGACAATTGAGTTTATTCTTTGGATTATACCAAGGGTTCCAAGAATTTGGAATAAGTATGGATGTTAATTGGTGTTGACACCATGATAATGATTCTTATGTTTATGACTTTTTGAGGTATCTATATTATCGGCCAAGTAGCCTTAGGCTTTATTCTAAGTATTAGATATCCGCTTGTGTGATGTGCCCCTTTACTCATCATCTAGGGCATCGCGGCTAAATTGTGACCATGAATCTTAGATTTAGCGGTCTTGCTCCTTGCCAGAGAAAGGCCATGGATCCCACTTTGAAATATGAGATCATAGCCTTAGGTTTCTCATTGGATGGGTAGATCTTTATCCTTTACCTACAGTTAGACCAAAGATCATGGTGCAATGTAACTCCAGCCTTGCCCCATGTCGTGTTTGTGGCCTGATAATGGACTTGGTGTGGGAGGTTGCACTTGGCTAATTACGAACTGTTTGAAGACCCTCTTTCGAACCTTTGTGACCAGAATGGAGAGAACAATCCTTACATCTACCAATCTTCTTCAGCAACATTGATAGTAGATCTTTATCCTTTACCTACAGTTAGACCAAAGATCATGGTGCAATGTAACTCCAGCCTTGCCCCATGTCGTGTTTGTGGCCTGATAATGGACTTGGTGTGGGAGGTTGCACTTGGATAATTACGAACTGTTTGAGGACCCTCTTTCGAACCTTTGTGACCAGAATGGAGAGAACAATCCTTACATCTACCAATCTTCTTCAGCAACATTGATAGTAGAAGGCTGGAGGTGGAGATTGAATTTAGGGAGGGTGGCAGTAGATTTCTCTATGAGCTTTGGATTGTTGGTGAAGTTAAGGGAGACCCGACGGCAACAGCTAGCAGTGGATTTCTCTATGAGCTTTGGATTGTTGGTGGAGTTAAGGGAGACCCAATGGAAACAGCTAGCAGTGAGATTATCGGGACCATGGGAACAACCCCCAGAAGCAGTGGCCATGTCCAGCGAGTCCATCGTCGCGGGTCACTTGCTGAAGATCTCAAGACGATGGCAACGTAGCAGAGAAGGAGATATGCTGACAACTGGAGGAAGTCAAAGATGGAGGTGAAGCTCGATTTTGATTCACAGGTCTTTCCCGTTGCGTGGTAGAGGCCGTACGAAGCTTTCAAGAGCCTCTTAGATGAGAAAGACCTAGAAGGGCTCTCCTCCACCCTCTTTTACTCCATCACGGCATCCCTAAAGGTGTTGTTCTTGTTGAGAGAAATATTTGGAGCGGCAGTCATCTCCTACGTAGACAGAGGAGGCGGTCGATCTGGAGGCAGTGGATTTGTGGGTGGCAAGGCTTGGAGATGAGGCATTCCCAGATATAAGGTTGCGATGGAGCCTAGATTGACCCGGAGATCTTCCAGTGTGGCGGCGACAGCTTGGGCAGAAGAACAGGTGGCGGCGTTGTTGCTGACGGTGAGAGAAGAGTCCCACAAGGCTAGCAGTGTGGTAGGATAGGTCTCATGGATGACCCGAGGTCGTTGAGGGAGGTGGTAGGGCTGGAACTACCAGACAGTGCCCTGAGCAGACCACAGCGGCGGCCTTTGTTTTAGGAGGTGCACGGCGGCTCTTACGAACAAAACAACGGACTCACGTTGGGGACTCAGTGAGCGAGCAGAGGGGAAGGGTGAAGAGAGCCTGAACCAACCTTTTCCCAGCCTGGACCAGGTCCAAGCCAGTGAACCAGACTGGCCGACCAGGAAGGAGCAGCACCCCCACCCCCCCCCCCACATTGGCAGAGGTAATTTATAAACCTAAAAATCTCAGAAAATAACTGGAATTTGTATAATTCATAGAAAATCGCACAATTATTAGAAAAATTTAAATAAGGTACCAAAATTCTCAGAAAAATGTGTAGAACAACATAGAAGGATAATATTAGTCTTTTTTTGCACTAATATTAGTAATATCATGTAAGATGTTACATACTTATTTTATAGATAATAAATATCAAATGATGGTCTAAAATTATGATAATATGTCATTAAATCCATGCTCATTCTTATAATTAATTTAAGGTCATTGATTATGATGTTGATGTACGAAATCATGTAATTTGATCAATATGTCTATATAGGGTTAATAACCCTAAACAAAATGTAGAAAATACATTATGATCAATAAATGATGAAATTTATGGAACACCCTCATATCTGAAACTGGAAGTTAATATCTAAGTTTCATATCAGTTAAATATACGAAATCCATGTTATATGAAGATGACCCTTAATACATGGGTTGTAACCCTAATTTGAATAATGTATATAAACTAGGGTTACAATGTGCACAAAAAAGATATGGAACCTAATGTTCAGATAATGAGCCATAATCTGGAAAATGATATCAATAAGATAAATCTAAGACAAGAATGCAAGTAATGATGCACATACCCTAATGAGTAAGTAAACCCTAAAATGGATATAACTAGGGCTAATATGATGAGAACCTGATGATCGTATGTCATATTATCTTTATCAGAGGTTGACCAAGATATAGATGACATCAGGAATATGTGGTTTAGATTATCTCTTGATCAAGGTACACCATTACCTCTTACTTGGCTTATTATACAATATGATTGTATTATATGTGTAGTAAAATCTTGGCATATGATATTGGATGAAATGATTGTTCTTGTATGATATGTTGCATGATTGTTCCATACTTATTGTTATGAACACATGAAACATAATATAATTGCTCCATGATATCCAAGCACTTGAACTCTTTGGTTGTCAAGTGTTGGAAATAAAGTACTTCAACTCTTTTGTAGTCAAGTACTTGAAAGTGATCCAACTCTTTGGTAGTCTGATCACATTAAGAAATGATCCAACTCTTTGGTAGTCGATCATAAGGCCTTTAATGCATTCAACCTTTGGTGGTCAATGCATGGATGATATAATGGAAAATGAGCTTAAAACATGTGTTCTCTTTTGTTAATGAACATCTTTATGCAAGTATATGCCTTTTTCTTATATTTCTTTATAACTGCCAAGTATTAGTTTTATTTTATTGCCAAGATATGATGAGAGGTATCTAAAAAGACATGTAGGCATATTAAGTACAATATTCTTAAATATTGTGCTGACGTGTGCCACATGTAATCTTTTGTTTAGGTTGTGGACATATGATCTTGAAGATCCCGGATAGTTGTGAGTTGTGTGGCGAGCTGATGTACAAGTGGGCATGTTGTCTTAAGATCCTATAGTTTAGTGGTAGTACATGTATATGTAGAAGTTTCCTGTTCAATATGTAATATCAAACAATGTAACAATTCATGTTGTAAGTATATGTTGATTGGTGAACATGTGTGTATGGTTTCATTATTGTTCATGTGCATGTTCTACAGATTATTTCCTTCTGACTCCCTTGATTTTCTTCTTAGCCTAGTGTGTGAGTTTGAATTGGGATTCTCGCTGAGGTGAGGATTTCAATTTAGGCGGCACACATCAGATTAAGTTTTAGAAAATCTGGGATGTCACAAAGTATATCAGATTATAATATTTTCATGGATTCAAAATAATTTCATAACTTTATTGATTCTCATACAACTCAAAAATAGAGTGAGTGTTATTTTATTGCACTATCTTACTTCATGATTTTAAGAGTCATAAATATTTATTATTGATGAAAAAATAATGATGTGTATTAAAAATAGGGTAAGAGTTGCTTAACTATGTTTTGAGGTTTAGTCAATAATAGGTCATCATGGATTTAATCAAATAGGGACCTTATCAACAATAAGGTATAAGTCCTTCTTATATCATTAGATCATGATTATTATCATTTACCTCAAACATAGGGAGCATATAGTCAAGTTTTGATTAAATTGAGTTTGCATGATATTATGGGTCATACATGAGTATTTTAATCCAAGATTCATCGATAAACATCGAGTTTTCAAATTAAGGTTAGATTAGGGTATCAACTTTCAAAATTTTCTATTGATAAATATTTTTCCCATGCATAAGCTACCCAAAATCGAGACATCATGTTGTAAATGGTCATAAGAGAAGGACCACAATAGGAGATGAGAAGACTACCTAATCTTCACCTAAACGGGTGGCTTAGAGTAGTCCTTAAAGAAGATATGAGATGCTAGAAGACTTTCTATGGTTTCAATGGAGAACCTTTAGGTCCAGTTCTGGATCAATGAAGGGCATGTAGAGTAGGGAATCTCGGCCACCGTGAAGACAGATATGAGAAATTATATCGGAAACCCGAGCCTAGACACCTCAATTTTCACCATTATGGATTTTAGGGTTTCCCGAGTTCAAGAGAGTCAAGAATTTTTTTACTTAAAGTACATGGGAGTGTGTATGCTCTGATGCAAACTATCACAGAACCATTCTTACCCCAATCCCAATCCCAATCCTCCTACCTAGACAGTGGTAAAAGGATAGAAGTGTCCATCGCTGAGCGGTCTGATAGGATCTCACACATTGGCATATACAATAAGAAATAATAACTAAAAAATTGGAGATATAAAGAAAAAAATAACCCAATTAGGAGATATTGCAGAACTATCTTTGTCATCAGAGTATATGAAGTGCGCCATTGATCTTAGTCAGTGTTTTATTTGTTTTTCCCAAAATCAAAAAAATTATTCAGACACAATCATGCAATTGCATTGTCTACTATGAAAATTAAGTAAAACGGTTTATAGAAAAGGAGTATACTTGGAAGGACTTAAATTCAAAAGGTATAACAAATGATTTTCCAAATCCAACATTTATTCGAAAAGATGTTTATTTCTAACAATTTAATTTTTATTACGAGTTCCCATTATGTTGTAATCGAGAAGCATACTTTTATATTTTATGTGACTCCATCACCCCAACGTGATGGGGGAGGTCACCATGCTCCTTCTATCGATAAGAGGTAGGAGGCCAATGTACAAGTCCCACCTCCAAATGAGGACGTCACTTGCACTCAATATCAACATTATCAATATTATCAACATCATCATCATTATCAATATAATGGCAGTCATAATGGGCAATATCATTTATGTTGTCATGTATTTCTTAAGATATAGTATAGGGAAAAGCGGAAGACAAATCATAGGGAACAGTAGCTCAATCAAGTTATATATCCAAGTATACAGTCAAGAGATACATATTAAGTATCTTCAATACAACTAAAGAGGAGATATAATAGCGTACCTTTCATTGAGGATTTTGAGTATAGTTATCAACAAGTAGTAGGTCAACCCTTCGAGTTAGATCCTAAATCATTAAGATTGGATCAAGGGTCAAGATCATGATGTTTAGAATATCATGTTTCATGATTCAAGATTAGGGCTACTCATTCATATTTTACCTTGGGGTTAGGTCATTCACTTATGATCAACAAGATCAAGATGTTCAACATTCTTCAAGTGTCAATTATGTTTCAAGTGTGAGTGACCCAACTAGGTATTCTAGGTACATGTGTTAACCCTAATTATCATGGTCAATATGCAAGTCATAATAAAGTCTTTAGATCATCATAATGTTCTAACATCATTGGTGTTCAAGATTAGATCAAGTTCTAATTAGTATAATGAGTAAATCAGAGATCACGCTTTAGGTCAATAGATCATAATGTTCCACAAGATTAAGATAAATCATAGTATAAGATGTCATCATCAATATTATCTTCAAGGTACATGTTTCATATTCAAAAGTAACTAAGACAACAATATTAGGTCGAGTCTAGTCAATTGATTTCATTTTGTCAAGATAATCATCAGAGTCAAGTATTAGGGTTTCTAAAATCTAATAATGCTTATGGAATCATCTAGATAAAACTATAAGCAAAGGATCAATATTTAAGGATATTAGTGAGAAACATATAGAATTAGGATTCAAGAGTATTTTTAAATGATTCATTGGATTTTTCTGATCAAGATTCACTATTTATTCGAATTATTTGGATCTAGGAATCAAGAGATATTATTTTTGCAAGTTTTGTCCATTTATTTAGATTTTGAGCAGAGAGAAGCAGAAATACCTTAAATATGGAAAAAAAGACCATCTGATTGCACAATTGGATGTCCAGGATCATGCCGCATAGGTGATGTGACTTGCTAGCCTAGATGTCTGGTTCAAGCTTTGGTTTGTCTGGTTTATTCCTCTATTAATTGGTTCAATCCTAAGTTCATTGGTTCCTCTAGACCGGCTGGTTCTTTCTTGGACCGATCTAATGGTTTCTAGACCTCCAGTCTAGGACCTCTCTTTCTCCTGTTCCATTCTTTATGTGTGAGCACACAGACATGAAGGAGAAGTCTCACTGGCATGGAGGGGAACTGGAGCAGGAGGCGTCGAGGTCAGCAGGTGAAGGTGTTGCTTAGCCACCTCGTGGTCTCGCAAACTGGATGGATGCGGAAGATTGGGGCGAGGTGGTGAGGATGAGGAGTGCCCAACTTGGGTTTTGTGCAGCCATTGCATGGCAGCAAGAGATTGGGGAGCAAATTTAGGTTCCCAAGGCTGAGAGGGGGAGCATTAGTGAGTCTGAGAGAAAGGTATGGATGTTGCACACCTCGGGGGGGTCCTTTTAGAGTACTCGGCTAGGGTTAGGATTAGATTGGTTCTTATTAGATTGGTTCTTACTCTCAGCCATGGCCACCGGAATGGGATGAGAAAGTGAGAGGGTTGTTTTGGTGGCAAAAAGGTGCATGAAATCTATTCAAACTAGGGCTTGTCAAGTTGAAAACCACGAGAGGGTTGTTTTGGCTCACTTAGAATCTTGAATCACGGTCACATACGGGAGATCTATCATAATGATGATCATACCTTCTCCCCGCAATTAGAGGGAGGCAGGAGATGACTCCTCGACCACTCAATCAGCTCCCTAATCTCTAGGAGCCTCATCTAAGGTTTAGGGTCCCTCCCTTCAAGCAACCCACAGATCATTGACATGAAATAGCCAACAATACGACAAATAAAAGGGAAATAAAGAGGTTTTCGATACATAAACTTCAATAATTCATATAAAATTGTAGGAATGTCCAAATGAGATGATTTTTGTGCAATTGCTTCACAAAAATGTGTAGAATATTTAGAAAAAGTTTGCAAACCATATGATGAAGTTTGATGGATCAATTTGATTCTTTGGGCAAAGTGATGAATGAATCCAATTTGTGGTGTTATAATGTGTGTAAAATTCACATTGATCACTATATTTCAAATTTGAGTATCAATATTAATGTAGAGGCCAAGAAAAATATATTGGCATCCAGAGTGAGTATATTGAGGTCAACAGAGTAATAACTTTATTCTTATGCTAAAATGCACTTTGTCACATGCACATACTCAATTTTTTTTTATTCATATCTTGTTTCATATTATTCAGGGGGTTCCCTCCACCTAGTTGTAGGTGTTTTATAGGATCGGGATTCAGGATGATTGTGAGATAATTGGTGTACATAAGGACAACTTGAGATAGCCTTGTTACCCTCTACATATGGGCTTATGTATATATAGATGTAACATTTTCATTTTATGTATTACCCTTAGGATGAGAAAGTTATGTACATGGGAACACTTTGTAACTTAGTAAATAGTTATGTTTTCTGATTCTTATCTATTTCATTTCTCATGTTTGTACCATTGAGTGGGCCCACTGTCGGGTCCCACTCTTTACATAATGGTATCATTGCTAAGCAGTCGGTAGCTTGACTATTTCGAGTTATCCTAGATTGCTCCTTAGGAGGTTTGTGACCCTTTAGAGGTTGTTGTTATACTTAAACCTCAATCATTACCAATTGGGGTTTCACCCCCTATCCAATTTGGTGGTATAAATGTATCCCAAACCAAGTATATGCAAGACCTAGTTTTGGGTAAACTCCTATCAATCCTACCCTCTCTTTATGAGTATAGCTTCTATATGAAAAGGTTGACCCTCCTAGGAAGTATACTCTTCCATATGCATTAGAGGAGGACAATTCATCTATTTATAGAGAGTAGGTTGAATTGAACTGACATAATTGTGTGTAACCCTAATACAACTCATCAAACCTCTTGCTTTTATTGATTCATAGACTTCATGTGATACACACATTATGTGGACTGATCATGGATACCAACTTAAAAGATTTCCATTAACTATAGATTTTGAGATGTTTTACTATAATATATAATGATATGAACTAGATCCTTTGAGGTAAGGCTTGACTTGCCTACAACACACGAAGTTAACTCAACATAGTTTTACTCTAAGGCTTGGATACTATACTAGCTAAACTTGGGATATCTCATATATAAGGGTTTGTTGAAGGAAGATATAGGTTTCAAGAAACTATCCTTGGGATTTCATCTCTCACATACCCTTAAGTTAGGAATGATGCTTATCTCCCTTAACTTATAAAGGAATGTTTACATATTTGGATCATATAATAAAACTTTGTGCAATGTTATCTGATGTAGCCCTTTTTAGGTCTCCATCGCGTGCCTTTTTGTACTTTTATCACATCTAAACAAGTTAGATTGCAAATTACTTCCCCCAATATGTGTTTTACTATCAAATGCACTTATGGACATTCTTTGCATTATTTTTAGGTACTTAGACCATACTTCAGATGGACGAGAGAGAAGGAAGGAGTCCTAGTGTTCCTCCACTCATGGAGGGATCTAAAGAAGGTCCTAAATCTCCCTCAACCTACCCAAATGGCCAAGATTCGACACCAAGTAAAGAAGTCCTTTGATGATGAAGTTTGAAGCTATTTTTGCCCTTGAAGACCCCAACGTAAATGTGGTGCCAAGGAATGACCGTGCTGGTAATTGCACAAGTTACTGGTTGAATTGCCAAATCTTGAAGTTTCAGTAACTCAGACACCATGGCCATGCTACCCAGCACGACCGTGCCATGAAGCCCCAAAAATGGCTGTGCTACCCAGCACGGCTGTGCTAGCTGAAGATTAGAATGGGCATGCTCTGGGAAATAACCTCCTCTCAACTCCACCACCATGGTCGTGCTTCCTAGTACGACCGTTCTACCTAGCCCTCATTATGGTTGTGCTGCCCATCACGACTGTGCTACCAACCTTCATTTCACCCCATCCAACATGCGATTTCACACTTCACCAAAACGACCATTCTCCTCCAGCACGACCGTTCTCACCTCCACCCACCATGGCCGTGTTGCCCAGTACGGCCGTACTGTCACCTAAAATATAACTATTTTTACACTAATTTTCCTATCTACCCCTACTTACAACAACAAGGAGGTGAAGAAGAAGGCTACTTCCCTGAGCTCCATGGAATTTCTTCCCCTTCTTTCCATCTCTTTTACTATTTCTTTGACTATGTGTAGCTAAACCCCAAGTGGTGGGCTGTTTGGGGATAAAATGTGACTTTGATACCATGTTGGGGGAATTTTGACTTGTAATGAACTCTTTCTTATCTATGATGATTGCTCCATGCCTTTGTCTCTTATCCCATTGCCATCTTGTGATTTGTGCTTTTTGCTATAAATTACTTGTTTGATAGTGTTTGATGATACCATGTCTCTAGGGGAATTGGTATGCATGTGGAAATCTTAGGTGTGACTCCTAGGTCCTAATAGGGGATCCCTAGCTAGTCCTGTTTGTTCCTACATGCTTATCTCCTCTCCTACTACTTGGTATGAGACCTAAGTTACTAGTATAAGTGGGATTGATGTGATTGCCTAGGTCTTCTAAAGGATAGAAAGGCTAGTGGAATGAGGTCAAATATCCTCATCTCTACTCCAATCTCTACCCTCAACCCTCAATTATTCAATACTACTTATCCTAGAAACCTAGATTTGGCTAATCCCATTAGAATTAAACCTAACCCTAGTCTTCTACTAGTAGTATAGGGTATATTCTAATAGTTAGTCTTATTGTTTGGCTTGGTAATCTAGATGGAAGATAAGAACCATGCTTGCCTAATAACCTCCCCCAACTAATATCAAATTTACATCCCCCAAACGACCCACCTACCTTAATCATCTTGATCAAACCCAAATTGCTTTGCTTACTTGTTCATACTAGTCTAGTTTAGTTGCTTTTACTTAACCTAGTTAATTGCTTAGTTTTGCTCATTAGTGTTAATTTAGGTTATTGCTCTCTCTAGTGGTTAACTTAGCTTCTAAATTTCTTCTTGCTTGTTTAGTGTAGTGTAGCCTACTCTTTCTCTTGCTTAGCTAGTTTGTTAACCTAGTTTGCTAAATTTTCTTATTTAAGATAACTTAGGTTTAATTCCGCCTTTCTTGCCTATTCAATTAGAGTAATCAACAAACAAACCTTTTAAAACCCTTCAACCCTAGACTCCATAATAGGAACATAGCCATTGCTAGTCTAGCTTTAGTGCCCCCTCTATCCCTGAGGACCGACTCCTTTTCTTGCCAATCACCTATACTACAACAGTACCACATGCACTTGTGGGTGACCTGTTTGGTTTTGTGATTGACTTTGTTAGGGCCAATACAAATTTTGAAAGTATCCACGTGTGTGTTCGAGTCCCGTGGAGTGCATCTAGCCACCTTAGTTGGCTAGTGTGTACACCTCTGGCTTGACACACCAAGCTTTCTAGCACTGTTGCCAAGGATAGAGGCACTCAACCTAGCTAGTTAGTGTAGATTAGCCTTTCCTTTTACCCTCATCATTGCTATTATTTATTCTTTGTTCACTTTTTCATATTGCCATTCTAACTTAGTTTCTTGTTTCTTGTGTGTGTATTATGTAGGTGACAGTTGTTCCTACGCTACACGCATTCCACTTGTAACTACTTGGTGTTGTACGACCCTGAGATAGGTAGAAGGAGACACCAAAGTTGTCACAACCAACAACGAGAAACCGAGATGGCAGACAACAACCCTCCACCTCCACCGCAGCCCAACCGTCCACTCCACGAGTACTTCACCCCGGGTAACTACAATTCACCCATCGCCACCCTAGTTGACCAAATGTCGGGTCAACAGTTCTCCATTCCACCCGCACTCCTTGGACTCCTCCCCACCTACTATGGGATGGAGAATGAGAACCCCTACCACCACATTGATGTGTTCCTTGAGATGTGCTCCACTTTTCGTACCCCCGCCGCCACCGACAAATCCATCCGGAGAACCCTCTTTTTATTCTCCTTAAAAGGAAACGCTAAAGAATGGTACGTGTCAAAGCCAGAGCTAGTAACTTGGACTAAGTTCAAGAATGAGTTCCTCAAGAAGTTCTTTTCGATCGCCAAACTGAAGAAGCTGCATCACATCCTTTGCTCAAAAAGAGAATGAGCCTTTCCAAGAGGCGTGGGAGAGGCTCCAGAAACTTCTCTGTGACTGCCCCCACCATGAAGTGCCACTGTGGCAACTAGTTAAAGCCTTCTACACCGTGCTTGAGGAGTTGAGCCAAAACAACGTCGACTCATCTTGTGGGGGCACTTTCATGGTAAATCCACCCGAGGAGTCGTGGCCCTTGTTCTATCATCTAGCTGAAAACTCCCACTATCTAGTTTCCACAAAAGGGGGGCATGGCAGTCAGAATTACACTCCTCCACCTTCCTCCATAGCTTTAGCTCACAATGTTGCCGACCCCAAAATTATGAAGATGATAGAAGATATGATGAAGATGATGAAAAATCAAGTTGGTGGTTCTCCTAGCCAACCCACCATGCCAGTCAATTATGTTGATGAGGAGGTGAATTCCTTGCACTCCTTTAGTGGCCGAAACAATCAATGCTCCATGTCCAACACCTATACTCCTGAGTGGATGAACCATCCAAATTTCTCTTGGCAACAAAATAATGAGGATGGACAAGGACAAGGGCAGTCGAGGGCATGCTACAGCTCAAAGTTTGAAGAGTAGGTGCTTGGAAGATTAAGAAGTTTGGATGAGGTGAAAAAGGATGTGAACTCACGTGGGCAGTCCATCCACCACCTTGAGCAAAGACTGAATCAGATCTCTCTCTCTTTCTAGGAGGGAAGAAGGAAGACTTCTGTCTCAACCGATACCCAACCTAAACAATGATGGTACCTTCCTAGGGAACACTTCAAGTTCATATGCTTCGCCATCATACCAAGCACTGCTGAATTCCTATGCTCCACCACCTTCTCAAGAACCTCTTAACTACCAATATGCTCCACCTCCACCTCATTCATATCAACAACCACCTTCACAATACCACCCCCATCCACAACAACAACAACCACCATGACAACCACAACCACAATTCATCCTCTAAAACCCAAATTCACCTCACCAAAGGCCACCACCACCCCAACAACCACGACCACCTCCACAAGCCTCTTCTTCTACTACCCATGAGCATGTGAAGGCGGTGACTGTTCTGAGGAGTGGCCAGACTTTGGAGCACCCCCATGATATTGTTGTTGTGGACAGAGGTGATACTAAGACTGGACAGGTTGATACTGAGATACAGCTTGAGGATACTGTGATGAGAGCCAGAGTTGATACTGTGATACCGAGTGTTGATACTGTGATTCTTGTGATTCCTATTGATGATATTGTTGATCTGAGCCATTTGGGATCCCAACTTCCTCTGTTTCCTGATGCTCTTAAAGATCCTTCTGTTGAGAAAAGAAGAAAGAAGCCTACTTAAGACATCCTTGAGACTTTGAAACAAGTGAAAATCAACATTCCTTTGCTTGATGTGGTCAAGCAAATCCCTTCTTATGCTAAGTTACTGAAAGATCTATGCATCTTTTAAGAGAAAGACCACAGGGATAACCCCAAAGGAAGTCAAGCTCACCGAGCAAGTGAGCTCGATTCTAGAACACACCATGCCAAGGAAAAGAAAGGATCTCGGTGCTCCCATCATCTTATGTTGCATCGGGGCACACTGCATAGACCAAGCCCTCCTAGACTTGGGTTCTAGCATCAACCTAATGCCGTATGATGTGTTTGCTGAGATCCAAATGGGGCAATTGTGTTCGACTCATTGTACTTTGTAGATGGTTGATAGATCGGTAAAGACGCCGAGAGGGCATGCTGATGATGTGCTTGTGAGGCTTGATGATGAGACTTCTGCCTTCTTCCCTATCGACTTCATTATCTTAATCATGGAAAAAGACACAAGGAAGGTGCCTATCATCTTGGGGAGGCCATTCCTAGCCACAGCGGATGTGGTTATTCATGTGAGGATCAGGACTGTGTATGTGACATTTATGAACATGAAGATCCGACTGAACATATTCAAGTCTTCAGCCACCGCTGAGGTGATTGAAGCCACTGAAGAAGATTGTTATCTCATTGAGTACCTTGATGAAATTGTGGAGGAATCCCTACCTACATGGATTCAAACTACCACTCAAGGTAGAAGTCTAGAGTCGATAGTTGAGTTCCCAGATGATGATGATGAAGAAGTTGATGAAGAGAATGAGCTAGCCTTGGTGGCTGTAAGTGAAGACATCCCTTCTATTTCTGCACCATTAAAGAACTCCCTTGAAGAACCTCCCACTCTTGAGTTGAAGTCACTTCTAGAAGGATTGAAGTATGCTATTCTGGGTGCAAATGACACCCTCTGGGTGATTATTTTCTCCATCCTCTCACCAGAACAAGAGGAGGCATTGATGAAAGTCTTGAAGAAGAACATACAAACCATTGGATGATCTATAGATGATTTGAGAGGTATTGATCCCTCCATCTGTTTACACAGGATCTATCTAGAGGATGATGCAAGGCTGACCCGCTAAATGCAAAGGCAGTTGAATCCAAAGTTGAAAGAGGTTGTGACCCAAGAGGTTGTGAAATTGCTTGATGCTGGGATTATCTATCCTATTTTTTATAGTACATGGGTGAGTCCCATCCAGGTTGTGCCTAAGAAAGGTGGGATCACTATAGCTAAAAATGCAGATGGTGAACTTATGCTAGTGAGAGAACAATTAAAGTCGTGAATGTGTGTTGACTATGGAAAGCTCAATGAGAAGACCAAGAAGGACCACTACCCTCTCCCATGTCTTGATCAGATTCTAGAGAGGATAGCAGGGCAAAGCTTCTAGTTCTTACTTGATGGATATTCTAGAGACTTACAAATTACTATGCATCCTGCAAATCAAGAGAAGACGATATTCACTTCCTGAGTGGTACATTTTCCTATCAGGGAATGCCATTTGGGTTGTGTAATTCCCCGTCTACATTCTAGAGATGTGTGACCTCAATTTTTGCGAATATGCTTGATTTGTCTTTGGAAGTGTTCATGGATGTTTTCTCAGTCTTTGGAAAAACTTTTGATGAATGCTTACTTCACTTGGCTGTTGTCCTTAAGAGATGTGTGAAGGTTCGCCTAGTGCTATCTTGGGAAAAGAGCCACTTCATGGTGCCCGAAGGCATTGTTCTATGCTATCGGGTTTCTAAGGATGGAATTGAAGTTGATAGGGCCAAGGTGGGTCTCATTTCTACTCTTATTATTCCTTTGACAGTAAGACATATCTGGTCTTTCTTGGGACATGTAGGTTTCTACCACTGATTCATAAAGAACTTCAGCAAGATTTTGAGATCTCTATGCCACTTGCTTGAGAAAGATGTTGAGTTTCTTTTCGATGACAAGTGCATTGAACCCTTCAACCACTTGAAGGAAAAACTAATTTATGCTCCTATCATGCAGCCCCCAAATTTCACTTTGCCATTTGAGATTATGACTGATGCATATGATATGGCAGTGGGGGATGTTCTGGGCCAAAGAGTTGCCGGATTCCACATACTATCTACTACGCAAGCAAAATTCTAGATGAAGTCCAAAGAAATTACACAACCACTGAGAAGGAGTTGCTTACAGTCATCTGTGATCTTGACAATTTCTGCTCATATCTTTTACAAAACAAAGTAGTGATATACACGGACCACA
This sequence comes from Alisma plantago-aquatica, assembly GCA_963693085.1. Lineage (NCBI taxonomy): Eukaryota > Viridiplantae > Streptophyta > Magnoliopsida > Alismatales > Alismataceae > Alisma > Alisma plantago-aquatica. The sequence goes on from OY856412.1 coordinate 1,262,541,580, forward strand.
CTGCATTAAAGTACCTCATGTCAAAGAAAGATTCAAAGCCAAGGCTGATCAGATGGATTCTATTGCTTCAGGAATTTGATGTGGAGATTGTAGACAAGAAGGGAGTGGGAAATGGGGCTTCTGACCATCTCTCTCAAATTGAGGATCCCTTTGATGATACAAATCAAATCAAGGAAATGATGCCACATGAACAACTCTTCCTACTCTTGTCTACTCAAAAGCCATGGTATAAACACATAACCAGTTTCTTGGCTAGTGGGAGGATTCCTAGCACATGGACAAGGGAGGAAAGCAAAAGATTATTCGCCATGGTCAAGAATTATGCTTGGAGTGACCCTCACCTCTTCAAATATTGCCCCGATCATCTCATTAGGAGATCAATAGAACAATAAGACATCATATCCATGTGCCATTCTGGAATATGTGGAGGTCATTTTGGAGGAAACTACACGGATGCAAAGGTTCTTCAATGTGGATTTTATTGGCCATCATTTTTCAAAGATTCACATGAATCCTATAAAAGTTTCTTGAAGTGCCAAACAGTGGGCACTATCTCCGATAGGGACATGATGCATATATCACCCATTCTTGAGGTGGAGGTGTTTGATGTATGGGGAATTGACTTCATGTATTCTTTCCCTCCTTCCTTTGGGTATGTCTACATTTTGGTCACTGTGGACTATGTGTCAAAGTGGATAGAGGCTATTGAAACTTCGACGAATGTATTGGGTTTTAGGGGAGGCAGAGATGGTAGCGAAAACAAAAATTGTCTCCCCAAACCCAGAACCCAAAGATATCTCATCAACATCCATACGGTAGGAAGGATGGTTTGTAGAGGCGTACCTTGTTCTGAGACTTTCTCAACAACATTACCTCACGACAAGCATGGTCTTCACCTTCGGTCTTGGGTGGTGTCTGTGCAGCTCATGGTCACACCCAAACAGACAGATTGATGGATGTCCTCCAAGCGGAAGAAATCTCCCGCCTCTGTAGTAGTCCACATTGACCACCGAGAACTCTAGTCATCCTGTCCTATAGGACATTGGAAGGATTCATCCCCTTCTGTCAGTGTATTAGTCACCGACGTGCTGTCCCACATCAGTTGTTGTCCTGCAGTCATCTTTCCCTTGTTGCTCCTCCTTGGACGGGTAGAACTTGCTTGGGCTCTCTCGGTTACCACAACTAGAGAGGACAACAACTTTACATAGCAACTGATGTTCTGAGTTGTGCTATATGAAAAGCCCCCAGTACCCCTCTATATATAGGAGGGGTCAGGGTCAGGGTTCTCAGCCCTAGGCAATGCGAGACTAAAGTGGGAGTAGAAGGGTCCTGAATTTCCATGAATTGATACACTTCGGCAAGTGAACCGGTCGTTTCACAAACGAAGCGATCATTTGGGGGTTGAACCGATCGGTTCATATCAAGAACCAGTCGTTTGGGGAGATGAACTGATTGGTTCATTCATGAACTAGTCATTTCACTTCCCAGGGCAGTTCCCAATTGACTTTCTTCTTTCCGTTTCCAATTAATCAAACGATCAATACTTGTCCCAATCAAATTGTACAAGTGAAACAAAAATATTTTCTCACCAACCTAACTTTCCCAAACTGGCTCATTTGGTCTAGATGAATCAATCGGTTCAACACTTGAACCAGTCGTCTCACTTGACCCTGAGCCAATCGATTCAACAGCTTGAACCGATCAGTTGGTAGTCCAGGTTGTGCAGAAATCAGTCAATGCAGTTCTCAATCAATCTGACACCCAAATCAGTTAGTCCAACACTTGAAATTGATGATTCTGAGTCAAATCAATTGATTGACTATTTAATTGAACTACTTAACACATTTAGTAGACAATCTAAACATCATTCATGGATAAACTACTCTTCCAGGTTAAATCCTTTGTGTGTGACACTGCAGGCCCATTTCATGTTAGCAGTGAAAGTTCATGACACTTATGACTTCACAAGCAAAGAGTGGTGCCTAGTCTCACATTAGTGCTACCCAAGTCAAAAGGAAAGTTGGAGAACAACTTTCAATCCTGCAATCTGTGACTGGTGTTACAGAGAATGTATAATTCCTTTGTCACTAATATCTCGAAAGAACTCAAGGCATGGAACATTCATCCTTTCAACATTCATTCACTTCCTTGATCTTAGAGCAGACTGGATGAGATATGTGTGACATCAATATCACATATTGATTCACACATGCATGTGCATGCCTTTCTCAGTACTACTCATTAAGTGGCCACAGACATCAAACTCCCTCAGGAGGGACAAATCCCATATCTATCACTCACCCCTCAAAAGCCCCATGTGTCAAAGTCACCTAATCATCACCTTCATAATAATCTATATTTCAGGATTGCATTTGATGATGTCAAAGAGTACCCAATGACATGTGTTGAGTGCAGTGATTTTAGGTCAAAGAATCACACTCACTACCATCACTGTGATAGATGAATGTGACTACCAAGCCATGGTTCCATGTGTCACTCTCACTATGGGTCTATCCGATACACTTGTTCTCTAACAAGTACCTATGTGCTTGGTTTGATATCACTATATCATTATTAATGAGATTCTGTCATCAACCAACACATAATCTAGTCTTGTGTGTCATTGTTGTCTATCAACCTTCCACAATGATATCTGACTGGGGACATAACAAGAATGTACAAACTCTTAACATCCGTATGATCTCATCGTTGAAGTCATGTACTTGAAGGCATACGTCATTGAGTACTATAATTCTTTAGACATTCAATCTGTTATGTCATTATCTCATAACTGACTGAACTAGAATGAATTGGAAGCTTGCCTTTGATGTTTATCAAATCAATATTAATGTACCCCACCAATCATCCCATGATTGGCTCTCAGGGCATACATACCAACATACTCCCACATGCACTATGAGCCAATCACCCTTGAATCATATTCTGAGTGATCTCCAAACATGTCCCACATGTTCTAGTGCTAACACAGTGAGTTATGGAAACACTTTGCCTAAGTCAGTATTATTGCGTGTCTCACATCTCTTCGATGTACGCATACATATGAGATGGAGTTGCTGTAATATGTGATCCAATATTCCTTTCCGAACCTTTAGCCTCATTGCATGACCAAGCACTCCTTACTTGTCATCAATGACCGGAATATCTATAAGTTCATCTATATGAACTCCGAGATCCATATAGTATTCACTATTGTTTTCTAACACACTGATACTCGACATTTCCTTTTAAAATGGCTTTATTGGAACATTTCCATTTTTCAACACACATTCACTTTTATATATCCCATATATATTTTTTGATAGATTTTCTGTCCTTTTAGGAAGTTTGCATCAGTGTAACTCTTTATAGTGAACCCTTCCTTATTTCCATAGAACTAGTACTTATCAAGTTCTCATTATTCCAGTAACCCTTACTGGAACTAGACATACATCCACTCATCATGTCCCACATACGAGTTATCAACATGAGCATATCATATTATCATGTCTTACATACAAGATAATAAATGCATTTTATTCTTGCTATGTCCATACATGTAAGATAACGGGATGATTACATACATGATAGATCCATATCTATTCTTAGTGTTCCCATTCTTCATGAGAATTGGACACTTGGCCTTGGGATACTAACTCCATGTAACTTGGATAAGTTTTCTCCCACTGAATCTGTGTGCACACTGAACCCTTCAGTACAGATTACCAATGTATGCTCTCTCTTTCCCACATCAAGAGATTTTTGAGAACTATCTCTATAGGTCTCTATTCCTATCACATAGGAAAAGTCTCTATCTTCCAGATATTTTCCACAAAGGATTCCATTCTAGAACATCTCATTCCTCATCAACATGTGGAATGTAAATATGCTCCCACTAAATCACAGATCCCTTCTTTATCTTTGACATATCAGTCAAACCCTTTGACCATATTATCAAAGTAAAGATCACCAGTTCTGAGTTGCTTGTACTCACTAGTACAGAAATGGGTTATAACGTCACTACCTATAGGGTCGGTTTATCCAAATAACCGACCTTATATGTCTAAAAAAATGCGGGCACCACTTAAGACCTCTTGGGTCGGTTTTCTTAAGAAAACTGACCTTTTAGTGTAACTCTATAGGGTCCGTTTTCCAAATAATCGACCTTATATATCTATAAAAAATGCGGGCACCACTTAAGACCTCTTGGGTCGCTTTTCTTAAAAAAACCGACCTTGTAGTGTAACTCTATAGGGTCGGTTTTCCAAATAACCGACCTTATATGTCTATAAAAAACGCGGGCACCACTTAAGACCTCTTGGGTTGCTTTTCTTAAAATAACCGACCTTGTAGTGTATCTCTATAGGGTCAGTTTTCATAAAATAAGCGAACTTATAGACAATTGGATTACAAAGCCAATTACAGTTTCCCGCGGCAAAAATTTGCTTGATTTTGGCTTCGCGCCTCGATCTATAGGATCGTTTTTCCAAATAACCGACCTTATATGGCTACAAAAAACACGGGTAATTAGACATATTGAATCCAGTTTGCCTTCACACATGTATAAGCACCTCTAGGGTCGGTTTTTTCCTTATAACCGACCCTAGAAGTCCCTTCGGTCGACAATATTGTCGACCGAGATAAATCTTGGATCCAGTTAAGTTCACGCATGTATAAGCACCTCTAGCATCGTTTTTTTCCTTATAACCGACCCTAAAGGGATCCTCGGTCGACAATATTGTCGACCGACATCAATTTTGGATCCAGTTTAGTTAACGCATGTATAATCACCTCTAACGTCGGTTTTTTTACTTTTAACCGACCCTAGAGCTTTTCTCGGTCGACGAATTTGTCGACCGATATCCTTTCGGTTGACAAATTTGTCGACCGAGTAAGAGCCAAATTTCACGTGTATAAGCACCTCTAGGGTCGGTTTTTTCCTTATAACCGACCCTAGAAGTCCCTTCGGTCGACAATATTGTCGACCGAGATGCATTTTGGATCCAATTAAGTTCACGCATGTATAAGCACTTCTAGCGTCGGTTTTTTACTTTTAACCGACCCTAAAGCTCTTCTCGTTCGACGAATTTGTCGACCGATAATCTCTCGGTCGACAAATTTGTCGACCGAGAAGGAGCCAGATTTCACGTGTATAAGCACCTCTAAGGTCGGTTTTTCCTTATAACCGACCCTAGAGCTCCCTCGGTCGACGAATTTGTCAACTGATAACCTCTCGGTCGACAAATTTGTCGACTGAGAAGGAGCCAGATTTCACCTCTAGGGTCGGTTTTTTCTTATAACCGACCCTAAAGGGCTCCTCGGTCGACGATATTGTCGACCGACATGAATTTTGGATCCAATTTAGTACTTTTCAAAACTTTATAAAGCATTGAGATCTCAATCCCTTGTCTCATTGTTGGGAATTCACATCCCTCAATACCACCATCATCACATTTGTTGGATATGGGTATTCAAACCCTTAGTTCATCACTAAACATGGTTATCACTTATCAGGTAACTATTACCTTCAGGTCATCTGACTAAGGTATTCAGGATATTTGTTACACAAGCATCTCACATGGTTAGTATACTTGATAACAACCATATCAATTTCATATCAACATCATGCAATACAAAGATAACATAACTATTCCCTCATTAGGGTTAGAGTTTCCCATCTTTATCAATTAGGGTTTCACATCACATCATCCCATATTAAGGTTACACATAACATTATCATATTATGGTTTTACACAACATCACCCTATATTAGGGTTTCACATAACATTATCCCATATTAGGGTTTCACATAACATTATCCCATATTAGGGTTTCACACGACATCACCCTATATTAGGGTTTCACATAACATCATCCCATATTAGGGTTTTATAAGAACCTTAGAGCTCCCTCGGTCGACGAATTTGTCGACCGATAACCTCTCGGTCGACAAATTCGTCGACCGAGAAAGAGCCAGATTTTACGTGTATAAGCACCTCTAGGGTCGGTTTTTTCCTTATAACCGACCCTAAAGTGCTACTCGGTCGACAATATTATCGACCGACATGAATTTTGGATCCAATTTAGTTCACGCATGTATAAGAACCTTTAGAGCTCTCCTCGGTCAACGAATTTGTCGACCGATAACCTCTCGATCGACAAATTCATCGACCGAGAAGGAGCCAGATTTCACGTGTATAAGCACCTCTAGGGTCAGTTTTTTCTTATAACCGACCCTAAAGGACTTCTCGGTCAACGAATTTGCCGACCGACATGAATTTCTGATCCAGTTTAGTTCACGCACGTATAAGCACCTCTAGCGTTGGTTTTTTACTTTTAACCGACCCTAGAGCTCCCCTCGGTCGACAAATTTGTCGACCGAAAATGTGTTTGAGTGTTTTTAAATAACCAAACACGGGCACCGCTTATCTTTAGCGTCGGTTTGTTTCTTTTAACTGACGCTACAGGTCGAGTCTCTCCTTTAAAATGGCCGAAACCTAGTCTTTCTCCCCTGCGAAACAAAATTTTCGTTCTCTTTTTCTCTCCCGCAGCACGGATACCTTTTCCGCCGTGAAGCCCTTGCCACCTCTTCGCGCCACCAAAGCCCTTGCCTCCTCTCCGCGAAAAGAGCTCGTCGTGACCGCCTCTCCACACTTCCACGAAGGTCGCCGCCTCTCCGTGAAGGTCGTCTCATCCTCTACGAAGGTCGCCGTTGTTTCCAAGTAAGGTTGCCGCCGTTTCCAAGGAAGATCGCCATTTCCAAGTAAGGTTCCCGAGTTCGTTTCCGGGTTCAGATCCACCTTTCTTAGTCTTGGTAAGTGAGATCTGTCTCTTTTTCTTTGTTTTTCTTGTTGTTCTATCTTCCCCTCTCTTCTTCTTGGCTGAATCCATGACGTTCCATGGTGGAGCTTGAGATAATGGTTGAAAACATCTTCCACTCTCTTTTTCTTACCTTTTCAACATAGGGTTTGCTTCCTTTTTGGAGAAGGAACCAGCTTGGTGAAGAGGAGTGCCCAAGCTAGGGTTTCTTCCCTATTTTTCTTCAATCTACCTTGCTGTTTGGAGTTTCTACATCATCTCTAAGGTGAGTTATATAACTTTATCCATGATTATTGTTCACTCTTACATTACATGTACATGATTTTGCCTTAAAAATGTTGATCCAAGTATAAAGATGTACCTTTACCTAGGGTGTGTGCTTGTATGATAGTTTTTTGTATCATCTTAGATGAACCCTACATCTTGTGCATGATTTTTTTGATGGAAGTGGTAATCATAGACCTTGTTTGCATATGGATAACAATTGCTTTTAATCTCTCAAAAGATGTATATTTCTAGGATTTCAAACTAATTTTTCTTCCTTATATTTCAAGCAATATATCATTTTGTAAATTATGATGTGATTATGAATCATTTTTGTCATGAATGTGTGGTTTTGAATGGTGATGGTTGAGCATCAATGCTCCCCTCTCCCATAATATATGAATCTTCTTTTCTATTTCAGTTTGAACATTTCAGTGTACCCCTCGGTCGAGAAAATTGTCGATCGAAATATTTTCGGTCGACAATTTTCTCGACCGAGGGGTACACTGAAATCTTTATTTAAATTTTTAGCGTCGGTTATTCCAAAAAAACTGACCCTGTAAACTCTCTCGGTCGATGAGTTTGTCGGCCGAGGGAGTACACAGAAGTGGTTATTCAATATTTAGCGTCGGTTATTCCAAAAAAAACCGACCCTATAAACTCTCTCGGTCGAGAAATTTGTCAACCGATAATATTTTCGATCGACGAATTTGTCGACCGAGGAGTACACAGAAGTTGTTATTCAATATTTAGCGTCGGTTATTCCAAAAAAACCGACCCTATAAACTCTCTTGGTCGAGAAAATTATCGACCGAAATTGTGTTCGGTCGACAATTTTCTCGACCGAGAGTGTTTACAGGGTCGGTTTTTTTGGAATAACCGACCTTACAGGCTCCTTTTTTCTCGCCTGGGTCAGATTTTTTACAAACTTTTGCGTCGGTGTTTACTCTGTAAGGTCGGTTTTTTTTGTCAAATAAACTGACGCTATAGAGAAAAGTCTATAGCGACGACCACTTAGGCGTCGGTTAAAAAGTGACGCTACAGGCTTAAAAAAACCGACGCTACAGACCATTCATGTACTAGTGACTCAATCAATCACATTGATTAGTCCATTGTAACTCATAGATTTCATTTTCTTTAATGGATTCATAAACGTTATAGGTTGTTTGACGTACACATCTTTGTCTTATTCCTTATAGGAATGCAATTTTAATATCCATATGCCAAATCTCTTAGTCATTAAGTTGCAATCAACAAGCATGATCCCTCTCAAAATGTCATCCATGTGTCTTAACGCTTAAGAATCATTCACACTTATGGATTTATCCCAATGGGTGCTACCACTAAGGTCATACCTTATGGTTCACATGGAAGTCATTTAGGATCTTATGGTCATAAACCATAACCCAAAATCTGATTCCTCAATATCATCTAGATTGTTGACTCATCATATGACCAACTCATCATATAGATATTTTAGGTGTATCTGTTAAGGAATTTGAGAACTCAAAACACTTTATGATTCTTAATATCCTTTATTAGTGTAAGGCATTCTCTATTTAAGAATAATTTAGTTAAATCATCCTCTAACTCCTTGGAGCATGACTCCTTTTTTGATTTAGACATCACTATGTCTTAATCATGAGTTCCCTATGATACACTATCTTTTGGGTTATAGGGGAGGCAGAGAAGGCAGCGGAAAAAAAAATTTCTTCACCCCCAAACTTGTAAGCAAGGAATCGCATCAACGTCTATACAATAGGAAGGATGGTTTGTAGAATTATACCTTGTCCCGAGGCTTGCTCGACGAAAATACCTCGCGGCATGTGCAATTTTCACCTCCGGTCTTGGACGGTGTCTGTGCAGCTCCTAGTCTCCCCGGGACTGTCGGGAGCTATCCTCCGAGCGGAAGAAGTCTCCCACCTCTAAAGTAGTCCACACGGGCCACCTGGAACTCCGATCTCCTTGTCCCATAAGGAATTGAAAGAAGTTGCACCCTCCTGTCGGCATACTAGTCAGCGACACACTCTCCTGCCACCAGTTGCTTTTCTGCAGTTGTCTTTCCCTTGTTGTGCCTCCCTTATCGAGTAGCACTTGCTCAGGCTCTCTCAGTTACCACTACCAGAGAGAACGACAACTTTACAGAGCAGCTGGTGTTTTGAGTTGTTATCTGAGAAGCCCTCAATTCCCCTATATATAGGAGGGTCATGGGATAGGGTTCTCTATCCCGGGCAATATGGGACTAAAGCAGCCGTAGAAGGGTTCGAGATTTTCAACAAAAACAACCAACTACGCCACCTGAACCAATCATTTCAAGCATGAAACGGTCGGTTGGGGACCTGAGCCGATCGATTCACACCTGAACCGATCGGTTGGGACACCTGAAACGGTCGTTTCATTTCTGAAACATCAGTTCGCGGCCCTGGTCAGTTCCCATTGACTTTTCCTCTTTTATTACAAATTGATCCAAATACCAATCCTTGTTCCAATCAAATTGGACAAGTGAAACGAAAAGAAATTTGTCACCAATCTGGCTTTCCCAACTTGCTCATTTGGACCAGTTGAGCCGATCGGTTCAACCCTTGAACTGGTCGTTTCACTTTGTACTGAGTTGATCGACTCACCAACTGAGCCGATCAGTTCACCAAGCTGAGCCGATCGGTTGGGAGTGCAGATTGTGCAGAATCAGTCAATTTTAGTTTCAATCAATCTGATACTCTAATCAATCGGTCCATCACCTTGAACAATATGATACTGAGCTATCAATTGATTGAGTGTTTAATTGAACTACTAAACTCCTTTAGCAATCAATATAAACATCGTTTGTGGATAAACTCCTCTTCTAGGTTAAATCCAATGTGTGTGACCCTACAGGTCCCATTTCACGTTGGCAGTGAAAGTCCATAACACTTATGATTTCACAAGCAAAGAGCAGTGCCTAGTCACACATCAGTGCTACCCAAGTGAAATAGAAAGTTGGAGAACAACTTTCAATCCTACAATCCGTGAATGGTGTTACAGTGAATGTATAATTTCTTTGTCACTGATATCTCGAATGAACTCGAGGCATGGATCAGTCATCCTGTCAACGTTCATTCACTTTCTTGATTTCAGAGTTGATTGGAGGAGATATGTATGACATCAATATCACATACTGATTCTCACATGCAGGCGTACATCTATCTCAATCCTACTCATCAAGTGGCCATGGATATCAAACTCCCTCAGGAGGGACAAATCCCATATCTATCACTCACCCCTCAAAATCCCCATGTGTCAAAGCCACCCAATCATCCCCTTTATAACAACCCATGTTTCAGGACTGCGTCTGATGATGTCAAAGTGTACCCAATGACATGTGTTGAGTGTAGTGATTTTAGGTCAAAGAATCACACTCACCACCATCACTATGAGAACTGATTGTGACTACCATGTCATAGTTCCATGTGTCAAACTCACGATGGGTCTGTCTGGTACACTTGTTCTCTAACAAGTACCTATGTGTTTGGTTTGATATCTCCATATCACGACTAACGAGATTCTATCATCAACCAACACCACAATCTAGTCTTGTGTGTCATTGTTGTCTATCTACCTTCCACAATGACATCTGACTAGGGACATAATGAGAATGTACAAACTCTTAGCATCTGTATGATCTCATCGTTCAGGTCCTCAACCTGAAAGCATACGTCATTGAGTATTTTCATTCTCTAGACATTCAATATGTTCTATCATTATCTCATATGACTGAACTAGAAAGAATTATAAGCTTGCCTTTGATGTTCATCAAATCAATCTTAATGTATCCCACCAATCATCCCATGATTGGCTCTCAGGGCATACATACCAACAGACTCCCACTTGTACTGCGAGCCAATCACCCTTGAATCATATACATAGTGATCTTGAAACATGTCACTATGCTCTAGTGCTCATGCAGTGAGTTATGGCAACACCTTTCCAAAGTCGGTATTAACTGCATGTCTCTCATCTCTTCATTGTACGTCACACGTATGAGATGGAGTTGTCGTAATATGCGATCTAGTATTCCTTTGCTAACCTTTAGCCACATTGCATGATCAAGCACTTCTAACTTGTCATCAGTGACCGGAATAACTATGAGTTCATCTCATGAACTTCCAAATCCATATAGTATCCACTGTTGTTCTCTAACACACAGATACTCGACATTTCCTTTTAAACGGCTTTATTGGAACATTTCGATTTATCAACAAACATTCACTTTTATATATCCTATATATTTTTTGCGATTAATTTTATGTCCTTTTCGGAAGTTCGCATCAGTGTAACTCTTTACATTGAACCCTTCCTTATTTCCATAGAACTAGTACTTCTCAAGTACTTATCAAGTTCTCATGGTATTCCAGTAACCCTTAATGGAACTAGAGAGACATCCACTCGTCATGTCCCACATACGAGTTATCAGGATGAGCATATCATATTGTCATGTCCTACATACAAGATGATAAATGCATTTTGTTCTTACCATGTCCATACATGCAAGATAATGGGATGATTACATACATGATAGATCCATATCTATTCTTAGTGTTCCCATTCTTCATAAGAATTGGACACTTAGCCTTGGGATACTAGCTCCATGTAACATGGACAGGTTTTCTCCCACTGAATCTGTGCCTACTGAACCCTTCAGTACAGATTGCCAATGTATGCTTTCTCTTTTCAGGTCAATAGATTTTCGAGAACTATCTCATAGATCTCTATTCCTATCACATAGGAAACGTCTCTATCTTCCCTAAAGATAATTTCCACTTTGGATTTCCATTCTAGAATATTTCCATTTCACATCAACATGTGGAATGCATATATGCTCTCACTAAATCACAGATCCCTTCTTTATCTTTGATATATCAGTCAAACCCTTTGACTATATCATCAAAGTGAAGATCCAGCTCTGAGTTGCTTGTACTTAATCAATCACATTGATTAGTCCATTGTAACTTATAGACTTCATTTGCATTAATGGATTCATAAATCTTACAGGTTGTGTCACGTACACATCCTTGTCTTATTCCTTATAGGAATGCTATTTTAGTATCCATATGCCAAATCTCTTAGTCATTAAGTTGCAATCAATAAGCATCATCCTTCTCAAAATGTCATCCATGTGTCTTAACGCTTAAGACTCATTTGCACTTACGGATTTCATTCCAATGGGTGCTACCATCAAGGTCATACCTTGTGGTTCACATGGAAGTCATTTAGGATGTAGTGGTCATGAACCATAACTCAAAATCCAGTTTCTCATATTCATCTAGATAGTTGACTCATCACATGACCAACTCATCATATAGATGATCAAGATGTATCTATCAAGGATATAAGAACTCACAACCCTTTGTGATTCTAAATGTCCTTAATTAGTGTGGGGTATTTTTTATTTAAGAAGAACTCAGTTATTTGATAATTATTCTCTAACTCCTTAGAGTATGACTCCTTCTTGGTCCAGACATCACCATGCCTTAACCATGAGTTTACTATGATACACTATCATAATCACTCATAAGGATCTCAAACATTTGGTTTAAGTATTTCATTGATCACATCATGAATTCACACTTTACCAAATTCGTACTTCATCTATGATATTCTTGAACACTTCAAGATGTTCATATTGGTATTTCTCTAAACACCATTTGAAGTATTATCATTTACTCCAATAGGTATGTAAATACATCACATGTATTATACCTAATAGGACAATCACTCTCCCACTACTACTAGTGAAGATTGATTAATCATGTCTAAGAGATCCATGTCTCTTATTGGTTCTCTAACCAAAAGAGTCTAGATTTATCCATCATATGGAAACTAGAAATGGATTTCTCATGATTATGGTAATTCGTTGTTTGAGTTATCAGTAACTTTTAGGTATCATTTTATCTTATGCATACCAAGTACCACAAGATAAACAAGGCATTGCCACAAAGATCATATCTTTGAAACATCAACTATATTGATAGCCATCCTTGTCTCAACAAGATGCAACAATAAAGTGCTTCTATTGGCAAATTGAAATAGCAGTTCTCAACTCTATTTCGTGCCCTTTAGGCTGAAATAAACTGAAAGGTACTCCTATCTATGGCAGAAACACTTGATCCAATGATGGATACTCCTTTCTTTGTCCTTTCATAAAGGCCATCACTTCTTTGTAGATCTTACATATCATATATGTCAGATCTTCATCTTGGTATCATATACCTCAGAAGCGGTTCATTTCATGATACCTTAGGTGGAGATTTCCATCCCCTCCTTGATCTTCTTTTGTTCTTCCAGATATGGAGGGTACTTCCCTCATACACCCTTTCCCCATGTGCCTTAAGGATGAAGACGGCTTGGGCTGCTGGCTAGCATTAGAACACTTCTTAGCTTTGCCCTTGCCCTTGCCCTTAAGACTTACCCTTCATTGATCACATCAAACATTAGGGTTTGTCTTTCTTCATAATTGCCTCTACCGTCCTCAACATGTCTAACAACTTTGTCAATGCTTGTCAAAATTGTTCATGTTGTAGTTCATCATTATCTGTATGATTCTCGCAACATTTGCATTATCATACCAATAGCCAACTCTTGGCTCAGAGGGAATCCTTCTTAGTCAGGTTTTTCCACATACCCAATCACATTGAGTGTGTGAATACCTTACTGGATCTCCTTTGGTCATGACATACTAGGACAGTGTCTTGGAGACATCATATGTCTCATGTTGTCTCTGCAACTCATAGTTCAAAGAACACAACATCAAGCACTCCACATTAATGGCATCCTCGGTATACTTTCATAAGCATACTTTCATCCATTGGTGTGGTGGGATCGAGTTCATCTGGTTCTGGTATAACTAGGACTACGAGCTTTCGCTCTTAGATTGAGAACACTTCTCAATGTCCTAACCAGTCGTGCAAATTATTCCCATTTAATTTGTTGGTCTCAAGGACCGATCACAAATAAAGTGATTATTGTTTATTAGCCATTTATTGTATAAAAGGAAATATATGCAATTTAGTCCAAAAACTCCTTTTGACTTGATTGATTTGAAACGTTGATGATATAAACTAGGCCTTTATTTAATTATCACTCCCACTATTTTAGTTCAAATTGATATCCCTCACCATTAATTCGGAAGATTGCAGCGTACAACCTTCTAGTGGGCAAGATCCTGAAATCTTCCAAGTCATGGACCAGCTAGGGCTGTCACCCACAACTTAGATCTTCCAGGTAGGCAACTTTTGCCAATTGCATCATATGCAGCTCTTGAAAGATATCATATGCAACTCCTTGCCATGATCATCTCCATGCCTCAAGGTACTAGATCCCATCTAGATCACCTTGTTAAGTCTGACCCAAAGCCAACACAATGAATATGCACCCTGCTAGGGCAGACCCACACATTCATCCTTCACGCTTTCACGAGATAGCAGTGCACCACGCTAGGGCATGCCCACACTTGGCCGATCAAGCTTTTCACGTGTGTCACATTTGGAAGGCATCTAAAACTTTAATATTTAATGAGGGATTTGGTGTTATAGGTACATATACATATCCAATCACCACAATATATAGTATGTATCATATACATGCTATATCCCACTGAAAACATGTGAAACAATAAAAGTGATGATTATGGCCATCCTAATGTGATTCCTCGAGCTAAGAGGAATCACAGTCATCTAGGTCTACATCACATGCAACCTGTACAAGATGAACTCTGTGCTTTTCCTTTCTGGGTTTGATCAACTCATCTCCATGACTGATGACTCACCATCAGGCCAGTTGGTTGGGTGCCACCAGCCGACCGATTGGCTCCTCCAACTGATCGGTTTGCCTCGTCATCGTGCATCTCCTCATGGCCGCCACCCGCTCATCTCGCTCCTCGAACCGGTCGTCTAGAACATCAACCGATCAGTTCACTCCTTGAACCGACCGTCTCAGCTGCAGTCAGGATGTCTGTCGTTCTTTGATATAACAGGAAATAAAATCTATCCTATTTTAAATTTTAATTGAGAAACCCCGAGTTGCATTCGGGGGGAGCAAAGGTATGAAAGAAATCTCGAGTTATCTCGATTTACATCAAGAAAAGGAGGTAGGGAATCGGTGCGCAGACTGAGATGCAAGCAACAACAAACAACCACACACAGATATAGGGTTTATTGGCCATAACCATGCTAGACATCCACCACAAAACTCGTTTAAGGGCTATTCATATTACATATCATATATGTATATTGGGATTTGTGGATTTAGGATTGGACATGCATAACACCAATTTTATTCGCATTGTATGCAATGAATAAAGGCGACAAACCAAAATCAATCACATCGATAATCCTAAAGTATAGATCAATTGACCTGGCTCTGATACCACTTTTGGGTTATAGGGGAGGCAGAGAAGGTAGCGGAAACAAAAAATTTCTTATCCCCCAAACCCGTAAGCAAGGAATCGCGTCAACGTCTATACAATAGGAAGGATGGTTTGTAGAATCATACCTTGTCCCGAGGCTTGCTCGACGACAATACCTCATGGCATGCGCGGTCTTCACCTCCGATCTTGGACGGTGTCTGTGCAGCTCCTGGTCTCACCAGGACTGTCGGGAGCTGTCCTTCGAGCGACAGAAGTCTCCCGCCTCTGAGGTAGTCCACACAGACCACCTGGAACTTCGATCTCCTTGTCCCACAAGGAATCGGAAGGAGTCACACCCTCCTGTTAGCGTACTAGTCACCGACACACTCTCCTGCCACCAGTCGCTTTTTTGCAATTGTCTTTCCCTTGTTGTGCCTCCCTTATCAGGTAGAACTTGCTCGAGCTCTCTCAGTTACCACAACCAGAGAGAACGACAACTTTATAGAGCAACTAGTGTTTTGAGTTGTTATTAGAGAGGCCCCCAATACCCCTATATATATAGGAGGGTCATGGGACAGGGTTCTCTATTATGGGCAATACGAGACTAAAGAAGAAGTAGAAGGGTTCGAGATTTTCCACAAAAACAACCAACTGCGCCACCTGAACTGATCGTTTCAAGCATGAAACGGTCAGTTGGGGACCTGAGCCGATCGATTCACACCTGAACCGATCAGTTGGGACACCTGAAACGGTCGTTGCATTTCTGAAACGGTCGGTTCGCGGCCGTAGTCAGTTCCCGATTGACTTTTCTTCTTTTGTTTCAAATTGATCCAAATACCAATCCTTGTTCCAATCAAATTGGACAAGTGAAACGAAAAGAAATTCCTCACCAATCTGACTTTCCCAACTTGCTCGTTTGGACCAGTTGAGCCGATCGGTTCAACCCTTGAACTGGTTATTTCACTCTGTCCTGAGCCGATCGACTCACCAACTAAGCCGATCGGTTCACCAAGCTGAGCTGATCGGTTCATCACATGAGCCGATCGGTTGGGAGTGCAGATTGTGCAGAATCAGTCAATTGCAGTTTCAATCAATCTAATACTCTAATCAATCGGTCCAACACCTTGAACACTATGATACTGAGCTATCAATTGATTGAGTGCTTAATTGAACTACTAAACTCTTTTAGCAATCAATCTATACATCGTTTGTGGCTAAACTCCTCTTCCGAGTTAAATCCTATGTGTGTGACCCTGCAGGTCCCATTTCATGTTGGTAGTGAAAATCGATAACACTTATGATTTCACAAGCAAAGAGTGGTGCCTAGTCACACATCAGTTCTACCCAAGTGTAATAGAAAGTTGGAGAACAACTTTCAATCCTACAATCCGTGAATGGTGTTACAGTGAATGTATAACTCCTTTGTCACTGATATCCCGAATGAACTCAAGGCATGGATCAGTCATCTTGTCAACGTTCATTCACTTTCTTGATCTTAGAGTAGATTGGAGGAGATATGTATGACATCAATATCACATATTAATTCACACATGAGTGCGCACGCCTATCTCAATCCTACTCATCAAGTGGCCATGGATATCAAACTCCCTCAGGAGGGACAAATCCCATATCTATCACTCACCCCTCAAAAGCCCCATGTGTCAAAGCCACCCAATCATCACCTTTATAACAACCCATGCTTCAGGACTGCGTTTGATGATGTCAAAGTGTACCCAATGACATGTGTTGAGTGTAGTGATTTTAGGTCAAAGAATCACACTCACCACCATCACTATGAGAACTGACTATGACTACCATATCATGGTTCCATGTGTCAAACTCACGGTGGGTCTGTCCGGTACACTTGTTCTCTAACAAGTACCTATGTGTTTGGTTTGATATCTCCATATCATGACTAATGAGATTATGTCATCAACCAACACCACAATCTAGTCTTGTGTGTCATTGTTGTCTATCTACCTTCCACAATGACATCCGACTAGGGACATAATGAGAATGTACAAACTCTTAGCATCCGTATGATCTCATCGTTCATGTCCTCAACCTAAAAGCATACGTCATTGAGTACTGTCATTCTCTAGACATTCAATCTGTTCTATCATTATCTCATATGACTGAACCAGAAACAATTGAAAGCTTGCCTTTAATGTTCATCAAATCAATCTTAATGTATCCCACCAATCATCCCATGATTGGCTCTCAGGGCATACATACCAACACTATCATGATCACTCATAAGGTTCTCAAACATTTGGTTTAAGTATCTCATTCATTAATCACATCAAGGATCATTACATTTACCAGATTTGTATTTCATTCATGATCTTCTTGAACATTTCAAGATATTCATATTGGTATTTCTCTAAATACCATTGAAAGTATTGGCATTTGTTCCAATAGGTATATAAATACATCATATGTACTATACCTAATAGGATAATCATTCTGCCACTAGCACTAGTGAAAAAGGATTTATCATTTCCAAGATATGAATAGCCATCCTTGTCACACAATATGGGAAAAATAAAGTGTTTCTTTTATTGAAAATATGAAATAGTAGTTCATAACTCTATTACATGCCTTCAAGGCTGAAAATAATCTAAAGTACTCCTATCTATGGCGGAAACACTTGCCTCATTTATTGAGTGCTTATCGCTTTACATCTTGGTATTATATACCTCAGAAGTGTTACAAGTATATTTCATGATACCTTCAGGTGGGGAAGTCCATCGCCTCCTTCTCCTTCTTTTATTCTTCCAGATAGAGAGGACAATTCCTTTTCCAATGCCCTGACTTTTGACAATGGTGGCAATTACCTCCCTTGGTCATGCCTCCCTTGGCTTTGAGAGCTGAAGATGACTTGGGCTGCTGGCTAGCATCAGAACCCTTCTTAGCTTTGCCCTTCCCTTTCCCTTGGACCTACCTTTCTTTTTGTTGATCAACATCACAGACTTAGGCTTGTCCTTCTTCATTTGTGCCTCAACTGTCCTCAACATGCCCAACAACTCTATCAATGACTTGTCAAAGTTGTTCATGTTGTAGTTCATCACAAACTGACTGTAGGATTTTGGAAACGATTGCAGTATCACATCAGCAACCAACTCTTGGCTCAGGGGAAATCCCAGTCTTGTCAGGTTCTCCACATACCCAATCATCTTGAGTGTGTGAGGACCAACTGGATCTCCTTTTGTCATGACGCACTTAAACAACACCCTGGAAACATCATATCTCTCTTGTCGTGCTTGGTCTTGACACATGTTCTTGAGATGTTGAATCATCTCAATGGCGTCCATGTTCTCATGTTGTCTCTACATCTCGTGGTTCATAGAGCACAACATCAAGCACTTCACATCAATGGCATCTTCAGAATGCTTCTTAAAGGCATTCCTTTTTGCCTTTGGTGTGGTAGGAGCAGGTTCCTTTGGAGCTGGAGTATCCAGGACATAGAGCTTTCACTCTTGAGTGAGAACAATTCTCAATGTCCTAAACCAGTCATGGAAGTTAGCCCCATTCAACTTGTCCTTCTCAATGACCGATTGCAATGAGAAGTGATTGTTGTTTGTCGCCATTTTAACTACAAAATGAAATATATGCAATTTAGTCCAAAACTCTTTTTTGACTTATTTGATTGATTTGAAAAAGTTTTATGATATAATTAGGACTTTAATTAATTATCGCTCCCACTATTTTTTGTTCAAATTGACAACCCTCACCATCAATTCGGAAGATTGTAGTGTACAACCTTCTAGTGGGTCAAGATCCCAAAATCCTCTCAGTCATGAACTAGCTAGGGCTGTCACCCACAACTTAGATCTTCCAGGTAGGCAACTCTTGCCAATTGCATCATATGCAACTCTTGAAAGATGTCATGCACAACTCCTTTCCATGATCACGTCCATGCCTCAAGGTGCTAGATCCTATCTAGGTCACCTTGTTTAGTCTGACCCAAAGTGAACACGATGAATATGCACCCTACTAGGACAAACCCACATATCCATCCTTCACGCTTCCATGAGATAGACGGTGCACCATGCTAGGGCGTGCCCACACTTGGTCGATCAAGCTTTTCATATCTGTCGTATTTGGAAGGCATCTAAAACTTAATATTTATTGAGGGATTTGGTTTTATAGGTACATATACATATCCAATCACCACAATATATAGTGCATATCATATACATGCTATATCCCACAGAAAACATGTGAAATGATAAAAGTGATGATTATGGTCATCCTAATGTGATTCCTTGAGCCAAGAGGAATCACAGTCATCTAGGTCCACATCACATGCAACCTGTACAAGATGAACTCTGTGCCTTTCCGTTCTAGGTTTGATCAACTCATCTCCATGATTGATCGGCTCACCATCAGGTCGATCAGTTTGGTGCCACTAGCCGATCGACTGGAACCTCCAGCTGATCGGTTCATTGGTCGTCATACATCTCGTTAGGTTCCTACCGACTTGTCTCACTCCAGGAGTCGGCTACCTTGGTCCACCAGCCGATCATCTCACACCCGAGATGATCGTCTCGATCCTTCAGGTGTCCTCCGTTCTTTGACATAACAGGAAATATATAAATTAATCCTATTTACATTTGCATTAGGAAACCCCGAGTTACATTTGGGGGGAGTAAAGGTTGGAAATAATCTTGAGTTATCCCGAGTTACATCTGGAATAGGAGGTAGGCAATCGGTGCGTAGACGGAGATGCAAGCAACAACAATCAACCACACAAAGATTTAGGGTTTATGACCACAATCATGCTACAATCACCATAGAAACCATTTAAGGGTGACACATATCGAGTTCATTTATATACCATATCATATATGCATATTTAGGGATTTTGTGGATTCATATTGGACATGCATAAAGCTAATTAATTATTGCATCCTATGCAACAAATAAATGGTGACAAACCAAAAAATTGATCATATCAATTATCCTTAAGTATAGAATGTTGACATGGGTCTAATACCACTGTTGGGTTTTTGGTGAGGTAGAGATGACAGAGAAAACAAAAATTTTCTCCCCAAACCCAGAACCCAAAGAGATCTTGTCAACATCTATACACTAGGAAGGATGGTTTGTAGAGGTGTACCTTTTCCCGAGGCTTGCTCGGCGACGTTACCTCACGGATAGTGTGGTCTTCACCTTTGGTCTTGGATGGTGTCTGAGCAACTCCTGGTCACACCCAGACTGACGGATTAATGGCTATCCTCCGAGCGATAGAAATCTCCCGCCTCTGTAGTAGTCCACACGGACCACTGGGAACTCTAGTCGTCCTATCCTATAGGACACTGGAAGGAGCCATCCTCTTCTGTCGGCGTACTAGTCACCGACGTGCTCTCCCACAACCAGTTGATGTCTTATAGTTGTCTTTCCCTTATTATTCCTCCCTGGACGGGTAGAACTTGCTTGGGCTCTCTCGGTTACCATAACTAGAGAGGACAACAACTTTGCAGAGCAACTGATGTTTTGAGTTGTGCTATCTGAGAAGCCCCCAGTACCCCTCTATATATAGGAGGGGTCAGGGTCAAGGTTCTCAGCCCCAGACAATGCGGGACTAAAGTGGGAGTAGAAGGGTCTAAAAATTCCATGAGTTGATACAGTGCGGGAAGAGAACTGGTCATTTCACAAACAAATCGATCGTTTGCAGACTGAACCGATTAGTTCATCTCTTTAACCGGTCGTTTGGGGAGATGAACTGATCTGTTCATTCATGAACCGATCGGTTCATTCATGAACCGATCATTTCACTTCCCAGGGCAGTTCCCAATTGACTTTCTTCTTTCCATTTTCAATTAATCCAAAGATCAATACTTGTCCCAATTGAATTGTACAATTTTTACAAAAATATTTTCTCACCAACCTAACTTTCCCAAATGGGCTCGTTTGGTCCAGTTGAATCGATCAGTTCAACACTTGAATTGGTCATCTCACTTAACTCTGAGCTGATCGGTTCAACAACTTCAACCGGTCAGTTGCCAGTCTAGGTTGTGCAGAAATCAGTCAATGCAGTTCTCAATCAATCTGACACCCAAATCAGTTAGTCCAACACTTGAACTTGATGATTTTGAGTCAAGTCAATTGATTAAATGTTTAATTGAACTACTGAACACATTTAGTAAACAATCTAAATGTCATTCGTGGATAAACTCCTCTTCCAGGTTAAATCCTTTGTGTGTGACCCTACATGCCCCTTTCACGTTGGCAGTGAAAGTCCATAACACTTATGACTTCACAAGTAAAGGGTGGTGCCTAGTCGCACATCAGTGCTACCCAAGTGAAAAGGGAAGTTGGAGAACTACTTTCAATCCTACAATCCGTGACTGGTGTTACAGTGAATGTATAATTCCTTTATCACTGATATCCCAAATGAACTCAAGGCATGGAACAGTCATCCTTTCAACGTTCATTCACTTCCTTGATCTCAGAGCAGACTGGATGAGATATGTATGACATCAATATCACATATTGATTCACATATGCATGCACATGCCTTTCTCAGTCCTACTCATCAAGTGGCCATGGACATCAAACTCCCTCAGAATGGACAAATCCCATATCTATCACTCACCCCTCAAAAGCCCCATGTGTCAAAGTCACCCAATCATCACCTTTATAACAATCTATATTTCATGACTACATTTGATGATGTCAAAGTGTACCCAACGACATGTGTTGAGTGTAAGGATTTCAGGTCACAGAATCACACTCACTACAATCATCATGAGAGCTGACTGTGACTACCAAGTCATGGTTCCATGTGTCACTCTCACGGTGGGTCTGTCTAGTACACTTGTTCTCTAACAAGTACCTATGTTCTTAGTTTGGTATCACTATATCATGACTAATGAGATTATGTCATCAACCAACACACAATCTAGTCTTGTGTGTCATTGTTGTCAATCAACCTTCTACAATCACATTTGACTAGGAACATAACAAGAATGTACAAACTCTTAACATCTGTATGATCTCATCGTTTCAAGTCACATACTTGAAGGCATACATCATTGAGTACTGTAATTCTCTAAACATTCAATTTGTTCTATCATTATCTCAAAACTGACTGAACCAGAATGAATTAGAAGCTTGCCTTTGATGTTTATCAAATCAATCTTAATGTATCTCACCAATCATCCCATGATTGGCTCTCTGGGCATACATACCAACAGAATGACCACAAGGTGGTGTGTGACTTTGTGAAATTGAACATATTTAGTTGTTTTGGCATTCCAAGAACCATGATAAGTGAAGGCAGAAGTCACTTCATTCACCATAGTTTTGAGGGGTTGCTCAAGAAGCATGGAGTAAACCATTGGGTAGCCACTCCCTACCATCCTCAAACTAGTGGCCAAGTTGAGTTGGCCAATCAGGAGATAAAGCTTATTTTAGAGAAAATAGTGAGACCGGACCGCAAGGATTGGTCACTCCATCTCAATGAAGCTTTATGGGCATACCAAACTACTTTTAAATCCCCGATTGGTACTACACCATTCAAGGTCGTCTATTGGAGAAGTTGCCACTAATCGGTTGAAATGCAACATAAGGCGTTATGGGCTTTGAAGACCATGGATCTTGATGGAGAAAATGCCAGAATGAAGAGGAAGTTTCAACTAAATGAGCGGGAGGAAATGTGCCAAGAGGCGTATGACTTGTCCAAGATCTATAAGGAGAGATCTAAGTTCCTTCATTATAAGATGATTAGAAAGAAGGAATTTGAGCCCAAAAAGTGGGTATGGCTCTACAATTCAAGGATGAAGTTCTTTCCCAAAAAAATCCAATTTAGATGGGAAGGACCTGATCTTATCATGAAAGTGTACCCATCCGGAGCTGTTTTGATATGCGAGAAAGTACGAGCAAAAGAGTTTGTCGTCAGTGGACAAAGATTGAAACTAGTTGTTGAAGTAGGCCCACACAAGGCCAATCAAAGTGTTGATATTGTTATTATTATAGAAGAATAACAATCTAATGAAGAAATGTGCTTGGAAGCGGATGAGAAAGAAATATACTACAAGGATGCCTTAAGAATTCCAAAGAAGTGAAAGAAATCCAGAATCAATAAGCCCGATTGAAGGCGTAAAATTTAGTGCTAGTGGGAGGCAACCCACATGGTTTGAGATTCTCGAACCTTATTTTATGATACTTCTATTTTATTTTACATAAACACAAACACAAACTTGTGCTTGATAGTTTTTTTTCTTTAGTTTTGATGAAACAACAGGTGAAACAAGATCAAATTGAGGATTAAGGCATGTTCAATTAGGGTGGTGGATATTCCACCAAAAAAATTATTCAAGTTGACTAAATGATGAGTTTCTAAAAGATTGAATGAAATATGGAGAATTTGAACTGACAGAGGGCAGCACGGCCGTGTTGACGAGAATGGTCGTGCTGGCATCCAACTAGAATGGTTGTGCTAGCACAGAACAGTCGTGCTGGTTAAGTTAAAAACAAAGGTTGTTTTGAAAATTTGGCCGCTGACAGTGTGGCCGTGCTGACCAGAACGGTCATGCCAGCTCACCGCCAGCACGGCCATGATGGCAAGAACAGCTGTTCTGGCCTAGAAAAACCACTTAAGTGGCCCGATTCAACCCGACCCAGTACGACCCCAAATTCATTTTTACATCTGAGCACGGCCATTCTGTGACTCCAGGCAGCTAGGGCGAGTTCCCAACACCCCCAAATTACCTCCTCTTGCTCCCAAACTCCATATTTGAGTTTCCTTTGGTCCCTAATCACTTTCCCTAACCTATAGCTTTGATTTCCATTGTCCATCACCATCAATTTCTCCACCTATGAGTAGATTCCACCCCTATATCCCAGAGCTACATTTTTCCAGTTCTAGCTCAATTTTCCACCAAAGAACTTTGTAATAATGAAGAGCATGGGCAAGGCCATCAAGAGCGGAGTAGAGAAGACTACACACATCCTCACCGATAGCAAAATATGATCCAAATGGGTGCCGGGTTCACAGTAGTCCAACAATGCCTCCTCGCCATCCAACTCCATCTCATGCTCCTTTGGATGATTGACATCGATGAGAACCTCCCGACTCCACTCTTCCTCGAGAAATCACAGCTCATATCTAAGCTACAACAACCCAAAGGAAGAAGAGGAGGAAGAAGAAGATGAGCTGGAGAACATTGTAGATTCTATTGAAGTTAATGCACTGGCTCGTGAGCGAAGGACCAAGAAGTCTAATGAAGTAACTTCCTCATGCTTGCCACCACGACCAGCTCCAGCAAGGAATTTTGCATCATCATCCCAACCTAGTGGGATCCATGAGAGAGTGCCCTTGAACTTGGATACAAGTTCGGGGTCACACACAAATGAAGAAGAAGAGGTAGATGACACTGAGAGAGAGGAGTTGGAGGATGAACTGGTGGACATCATGTTAGGGATAGAGGAGGACAAATTGACATGGGTGGGAAAGCAACCAGAAGGGACCACTTATTGTAGGTGAATAGCAAGAAAGGTGGCAATGAGACCTCTCCAACCTGAGTGCATGACAAGGAGGGTGATTCCCACCAGATATGCATGTTTTCCTATAATGCAAGCCCTACGGGTTAACTTCATGCTTGAGAGTAAACTGCGACACTGTGGACTGTACAAGATCTTAACTGAGGCTGAAGAAACATATGTGGAGCTTACTCATGATTTCTTCACAACCTTAGAGAAGGTACAATACCAAGGAGATGATGCTTTTAGGTTCACATTGAACTACTCAACACATGTGCTTAAAGCGTCTCAAATCAATGCAATCTTTGCCCCCAATCCATAAATGGCAAAGAGATTTGATGAGGGAAGATTTGACAAGAGTAGTAGAGTAGATTACTCCATGATGTGGAAGACGATCACGGGTCAATCTACCTTTTCTGTAGGGAAATCCAAGACAAGTAAGATCTACAACCCTTTCATGAGATACTTGTAAAAGGTCCTAGCGAACACTTTGTTTGGGAACTATGATAATCAAGGATGTAGTTCTCAGAAAGACTTGTTTGTTATGTCCACAATTGCAAGAAAGTGATTCGTCAACATAGGGACCATGGTGATTGATCATTTAAAGACAATTCCCTCTAAGAGCAAAAATACATTCATTATGGGAGGAATTGTGACCACATTGGCAAGGGCAGTGGGATGTGATCTAGAGGGACTTACCAAGGTAGATGGAAGAAAATATGAGGATCTAAACTATCTTGCTAGGTCCCAAATGATATCACTCAAAGATAACAAAATCTTCTATGTTATGAACCCCGGGTATCCTGGTGTCAACTTGGAACTACCTTACCACACCAGCCTCCTTCTCAAGGATGTCGGGCCTCTGGATGATATTTTGGAATTGTTATCACACTATGAGGAAGATAACCCTAGAGAAGGGTACAGAGCACCAAGTGTAGCCCTCCTTGAATAAGAGGGAGAAACAAACATGCCTGAGCAGCAACATTCACTTAAGAAGCCACACAACACTAGACCTCGAGTGGATGGTTTTGATGCGCAACCGCCTCCGACAAATGCATATGACATGTCAGCCATTCATGCACAGTTAGAGGGGATTCAGAAGATGCAACAGGACATGTGGTTGGATCAGCAGCATATGCATCATCAAATCAACCACATGTGCCACAACCAGCATGCACAGACACAGAGGAACCCCCAATGGGGGGAGGATTTTTGGGGATCAATTTCTAGTTACCATGAGACATATCCGCCTCCACAGGAAGACTATTGGGGCCATTACTACCACCAACCTCCTCCACAGTCTGGCCCACCACAAGACTCCACACCACTAGAGTCATGACTTCTACCCTATCATCCCTAAGCTTTAGTTTCATGCATTGCATTCTCATGTAGTTTTTTATAATTTCTTATGCATCTTAACTAGGATTTGCTGCTTCATGTTTTAAATTTCCCTAAAGTAGGTTTAGATGTGATCCAATGCAAATTGGCACCATTTTAGCCAATTTTGCCCAAATATGAGATTTCTTGCCTAGAAAGTGTGTTCTGACCGAATCTCTACTGTTTTGAGTAAAAATGATGACCTTTGACAAATGCAAGTAAAATGTCATGATTTATTGCTAAGTGGTATCAATGTTTGACTTTTTACATGAGCATCACCTCTCTTATGATTGTGATTGATTTGGTTGAATTGTGAAGTGGAGCAAGTTTTAAACGCTCAGTGTTTGTGAAATCACTTGATTGATATATCAATTTCGTCTTGTTCATTCATGTGGTGTGATATCTAGGATGAAGTATTGGATTAATTTTCATGCAGGATGTCTTATGTGGAGAATCATACCTACGACCCCTCTTTGACCTGACTTTTCACTCACCATATTCTTATCCCTCCGCCTCATGAAAGGATGCCAAAGTGCACATATCAGTCGTGGACACCTTGATGAATGCATATTAATCATGATTTTCAGTTGCCTTTTTGGGACCAATTTGAATCAATACATCCAATTTCGTATACTAGATATCACAATATACAAAATTACTTAATTGGTTCAATTACTGAGTTTATATTGATTTTATATAGATCATGATAAGGCTCAACCATCAACTGGAACTCACCCAAGATCCTCTCAACTCTGGTCCTGACCAAACGATTTTACTTATTCGGTCTTGATCAATTGTTTTGAACCAAACAGTTTCCCCTAACAGTCTACTCATTCGATTTTGACCTTTTGGTTTTAGCCATTCACCCACACAGTCCTCCGCCTTCCACCTACCCAAATGGTCCCCAAGACCATTTAGACCGAAGACCATTTGGATGACGAAACCTGTTTGGATGATGAAAACCATTTGGATGACGAAGACCGTTTGGATGACGAAAATTGTTCGGTTGACAAAGACCATTTGGTTGACCAAGACCAATTGGACATTGAAGACTATTTGGATAGAAGAATGCCAAAGACCGGTTAGATGAGCATCGATCTATGAGACCGTTTACACCTCAGACCGATTGAAACCCATCGGTCTTCAAGACCGTTTGGAAGTGAAGACCGATGGTCTGCAGACTGTTTTCTTGAGACCGTGAGAGCTCAAAACTATTTGGTGGCACACGGTCCCAAGACCATTTGGATATGTTCAGTCTTCAAGACCGATTGGTCAACGGATACTCTCAAGACTGTTTGAACGACGATCGTTTGTTGAAGACCGTTTGGAGCCAGAAAACCACGACCTTTTGGCCATCAAACGGTCTCCAAGACCGTTAGGAGCCTCTCAGCTTCCTGACCATTTGCTCCAAACTGTTTGGGCTAGAGTCACACCAAAAATGTGAGGACCCAACCAGTGCCTATAAATAGAACCACGAGGGTCCTCATTTGGGGCATCAGATCCGGGATGTCGGCGGGCTACCCAAGCGCAAGGTTCGATCCAGCTCCATCATCCACACCGTCATCATCTCACCCGCCCATCTTTCTACGAGCAAGGAAGCCAAGAAGAGAAAGAAGGTAGAGAAGAAGATCTGCCCGGTCTGCCTTGGTGGTTCTTCCTCCTCATCCAGATCTACCCTGACACGACATAGAAGGCCACATCATCTTCACCGAGCTGCGATTCCCTTCTACATCATGCTCATGGTAGAATCTTCCCTCTCTCTTATTCTTCTTATTTCTCGCATCATGAGCGAGTAGTTCCTTTTCATTGGGGTGTGGGGACTAGCCCCGCTACCCATGCAAGCATGTTCTCTTGTTAAGCATTCCATGGCAATGTATAAAACTTTACATTTCGTTGTTAATTATTAATGTTTGTAGTTGATTACCTACTTGCTTTCATCTTGTTCTTTCTATGTTGTAAGAACTTCTATATGTAGGATAGAATGTCGTTTAACTAGGTTGATTCCTAAACTAGAAATAGAATGGGATTCCTTGAGGTCATAAGTGTATGATCCGTGAAGGGACGAGCCATCTAGCCTACGGTGACACTTCTGTGGCCTAAACATCCCTTAGGGAGGGCCACAACCTTAGTTGGATTGATGTATCTTCTTAGTTAATCATGGATGTTTGCTTGTAGATTAGCCGCCTGCTTGCTTATCAATTAACGCAGATTCTTTGAGGTCGTAAGTGTATGATCTGTGAGGGGATGAGCCATCTAGCCTTCGGTGACGCTTCTGTGGCCTAAACATCCCTCAGGGAGGGCCACAACCTTTGTTGGATTTCTGTATCTTCGGAGATGTAAGTGTGTGATCCGGATGGTGATGAGACATCTGATGCCTAAGGTGATGCTTACGCGAACCTAACGCCCATATGGGGGGTTTTGCAACAGCTCTATTTGGATAGTTATATCTTGCCTGGATGTTTTGTGATTGAGTGTGTTTGCATGTGTAGTGGTGGTGAAACCCGGTATCATCCCAGCGATTCCATATCATTGATTTAGATTCAACTTTAATTCCATTCTTTACTTACTTGCAATTAGTTTAATCAACCTCAAATCAATCAATCGTTCTAAATATTAGTCTTACTTGAACTAGATTCGAGTGAAAAAGATTCTTAAAAATGTTGTCCTTTGGGATTCGATCCTCAATTATACTGCGATAAGACCCATCCACTTGCGGGTGGTATTATTGCAAATTGGTTTTGGTAAAAGCTCGGGTATTTCAACCCCGAGTGAATTTGTTAGTGCGATAATAAACCATGTCAAATTCTGGTGCCGTTTCTGGGGACAACGGATTAGTTTAGTCAAATCTAGTTCTTTTAAGGCTAATTTAGGTTTTCATTTTTGCTTTTGATAAAATCGATCATCTACTTGAATTTCACTCTACTCCATCAATCTTACTTAAAATCTTTTCATCTCAGTTACCGTCAAGGACTAGTGTATGCACCGTTTGAACAGCCTCGGTCTCTCTGCTAGTTTTGGCCCTGAAATAGATCGGACTTTTCATCGTCAGAATAGAGAAAATCAAGCAAGAATGGCTCAAGAAGAAGAGATAGCTCGAAGGGTAACTCAAGCTCTTAATGCACAAAGAGAAAGACTCATGCAAGAAGGCAGAACTGCGGTTCAAGAAGAAATCCAAGCAGCACAAGCAACAACGCAAGCAGCAACGCTACAAAAGGATCTTAGAGAGTTCTCTATCCCTAAGGTTTCTGATGTTCATCACCCAGTTCAACCTCCTCCTATCAATGCTCCCAACTTTGAAATACGAGCACATTGGATCACCTTACTTCAAAACAGTCCATTCTATGGTAAACAAGGTGAAGATAGTCAAGAACATCTTCTAAGGTTTGTCGATCTATGTACTATGACAAAGCAAAATGGAGTATCTGATGATGCCATTAGACTCCATCTCTTCAAGTATTCACTTGCTGATAGAGCTATAAGTTGGTACAATTCCTTGAAATGCGAACCCATCACCACTTAGGAACAACTTCAAAATGTCTTCTTGGAAAAATTTTACCCACCTTCTCTCACATATGAAATTAGGGACCGAATAAAAAATTTCACTCAAGTCCCTGGAGAAACCCTTGCTGAAGCATGGGAAAGATACAAAGAGCTTTTGCAAAAGCGTCCACACCATGGAATTCCTAAGAAACAACTCATTGAAATTTTCTATAGGGATGTGGACGATGATATCAAGAGGTTTTTAGACTCCTCATCTAGAGGAAATTTCATGTGTTAAAGTTATGACAGCGCATGGAGAGTCATCACCCTTGGAGCTGAAATTCAAGCTAATTGGGGTAGATCTGTAGGAAAAGGAGTGTTGAAAGTAGCTATGGCTAAAGCTACTCTTGAGTACAAGTCTATCGCTGAAACCCTCAAACTCATAGTTTCCAAACAAGACCATATTGAATCATCTCTAGCTGCCTTTGAAAGAAGATACTCACCCCCTCGAAGACAAGAACAAGTCAAGTCACTTCGTTGTTCTATGAAGCATGTAAAGGAAATGATCATTCCACCTTAGCATGCAATGTTCTCTATGTACTTGTTTTAAGAAACGTTTGCAGTCAAGGTGATAATAGTCAAATGGAAAATCTTAATGTTGTCAACACCATCCCTGGTCAAGGATACTATAATCCGAATCAGAAAAGGAACCATCCTGGTTTTTAATATGGAAATCCTTCAGGAGTGGAAAACTCTTGACAACTTGGTTCAAAGAATCAACAACGAGGTCCACCCGGATTCCAATATAACAATCAACAACAAAATTTTGGGAATCAAGGAAACTTTAGGGGTAACTTCCAGAATAGGAATTTCAACAGTTATCAGAACAACTCTC
This sequence comes from Alisma plantago-aquatica, assembly GCA_963693085.1. Lineage (NCBI taxonomy): Eukaryota > Viridiplantae > Streptophyta > Magnoliopsida > Alismatales > Alismataceae > Alisma > Alisma plantago-aquatica. The sequence continues at coordinate 1,262,572,281 of OY856412.1, forward strand.
AAGACCAGAATCCCAATCAAGTCCCTTATCAACAACAAGGATAATAAGCCAATATTGTCTCTCTAGATGACAAAAATGGCAATTGAGAGGATGTTGCAGTCACAACAAACTATGATAGCTAACTGGCAAGCCCACCAGAAGGCTATTGAATCTCAACTAGCTCAACTTGCAGCTAGCATGAAGCCACCTGTTGGAGCCTTTGTTGGTCAACCTAAGAACAATCCTAAGCTTCTGGAACATATGAAGGCTGTGACAACCAGGTCTAGAAAATATTATTCTGACCCTCATGTCAAAACACCTGTGGTTATTACAGACAAAGATGACTCAATGATTGTTTTATACTCTACCACTCCTGAGTCTCAACCAAAAGAACCAATAACTACTGATAAGGTAGACAAGGAAAGTCCTGAAAAATGTGTTGATGAAGAAAAAGAAACACCAGAGCCCGAAGTGCTAGTATACAAACCTCATATACCTTTTCCAGCCCGTCTAAGACAAACAAAGCTTGATACCCATTTTAACAAGTTCAAAGAAGCTATGAAAAAGCTTCATGTTGATATACCCTTTCTTGATGCTCTAGCAGAGATACCAGCTTGGACAAAGTATTTGAAGTCACTCCTCACTAGAAAATATCTCACTAAAGAATACGAGACAGTCAAGTTATCTACGACCACTTCTGACATTATTCAGAGCAAGATGCCAAAGAAGTAGAAAGATCCAGGATCTTTTGGGATTTCATGCCATATTGGTGACTCTTCATGTAAGAAAGGATTGGCAGATCTTGGTGCTAGCATTTCCATCATGCCACTCAGCCTTTGCAAGAGGCTAGGATTTGCTAAATAGCTCCCAACTGGCATGATCATACAGCTTGCAGATAACATGGTAACCCTTCCCTTGGGAATCATTAAAGATGTCCCTATCAAGGTTGGCAAATATTCCTATGTTTCGTGTGATTTTGTCATCATGGACATAAGGGAAGACACTAGATACCCTCTCATTTTTGGTCATCCATTCCTTTCCACTGCAAGAGCTCTGATTGATGTTGAAGAAGGAACTTTGCTTCTTAGATTAGGTAAAGAAATCCTCGAGTTTAGGGTTTTGAAAGTATGTGAAGACCAAGCATGCAATAGGAAGTTTATTTGATTGATTGCATAGAGCAGATGTCATTGCTCACGCAAGGGGATTACGAACAAGACGATCCGTTAGGACTGGCTCTGACTAATCCAAATGCAACTAGTTCAATTGATGAACAAGTGAAAAGTTGTGTGCTAGACCTTGACACTACTGAAGAAGATCCTGAGGCCAAAGTCGAAGAACTCAAAGCTGTGAATTTTACTGAAGAATCTTGTGAAAAACCACAAGCTCCTGAAATGAAACCCCTACCCAAAGGACTGAAATACGTGTTTTTAGATGAACTCAAGACCTGCCCATTCATCATAAATTCATATCTAACGTTAGAATAAGAAGATAAACTCTTAAAAGAATTATAGGAAAGAAGAAAAGTAATAGGTTACAAGATGAGTGATCTCATTGGGGTCAGTCAAGCACTATGCATGCACAAAATCCCCATGGAGGAAGATCACAAGCTGACTGTTGAACACCAAAGAAAACTTAATCTGAATATGAAAGAAGTAGTCCGTCTTGAAGTTATTAAGTTACTCAAAATAGGTATTATTTATCCAATCTCTAATTCACCATGGGTAAGCCATGTGCATGTTGTCCCGAAGAAAGGTGGAACGACAGTGATACGTAATGAAAACAATGAACTCATCACCACTCAGACAGTCACCAGGTGGGTGATGTGTATTGATTACAGGAAGTTGAATAAGGTGACTAGAAAGGATCATTTCCCAATGCCTTTTCTCGATCAAGTCTTAGAACGGCTATCTCACCAAGAATACTTATGTTATCTTGATGGTTATTCTGGATTCTACCAAATTCCTATACATCCAGATGACCAAGAGAAAACAACATTTACTTGCCCATTTGGAACATATGCCTTTAGAAGAATGTCGTTCGGTCTCTATAATGCTCCTGCAACTTTCCAATGTTGCATGGCAGCTATATTCGCTGGTCTTACTGAAACTATCATGGAAGTTTTTATGGACAATTTTGATGTGTATGGAAATTCATACAACTCATGCCTGAAACATCTCTCCCGTGTTCTTAAACGGTGTGAAGAAGCACATCTTGTGCTAAATTGGGAGAAGTGTCACTTTATGGTAAAAGAAGGCATTGTCCTTGGTCATAGAGTCAGCAATCCAGGAATTGAAGTTGACAGGGCGAAAATCGAAGTGATTTCTAAACTTGCTATTCCAACCAATATAAAAGAAGTTTGTGTATTCCTAGGTCATGCAGGCTTTTACAGATGATTCATAAAAGATTTCTCCAAGATAACCAAGCCAATGACGATTTGTTACTAAAGGATGTTGACTTCCATTTTGACGAAGAATGTGTGAAGAGTTTTAATAACTTGAAACATGCTCTTACAACAACACCCATCATCAGAGCCCCCGATTGGGATCACCCATTTGAAATTATATGTGATTCCAGTGACTATGTTGTGGGAGTTGTCTTAGGTCAATATTTAGAGAAGAAACATTATGTGATCTACTATGCATCGAAAACCCTCGATGAAGCTCAGAAGAATTATGCTACTACTGAGAAAGAACTTCTTGCAGTCGTGTATGCCTTTGACAAATTTAGATCATATCTCATAGGTTCAAAAGTCATTGTCTACACAGATCATGCAGCCATCCGTTACCTCCTGATGAAGAAAGATGCAAAACCCAGGCTAATTAGATGGATTCTCCTACTACAAGAATTTGATCTAGAGATAAGAGATAAAAAGGGTACAAAGAATGTTGTGGTAGACCACCTCAGTTGTACCCACACTCTGGATACTGAGAAGATCCCGATTAATGATTCTCTTCCAGATGACCAACTTATGAAAGTTTCAGCAGCTACCCCTTGGTACTCGAACTATGTGAACTACCTCACCGCTGGTATCATCCACCCTGAATGCACCAAAAATGCACTGATGAAATTCATGCATGATGTGAAACGGTATCACTGGGATGAGCCATACCTCTTCAAGCTCTGTACTTATGGTCTTTACAAATGATGTATCGCTAAGGAAGAAGCCAAACTCATTCTAGAGCACTGTCACTCTGGCCCAGTTGGAGGCCATATGAGTTCTAAAAAAACTACTATAAAGGTTTTGCAATGTGGATTCTTTTAGCCAACCATATCCAAAGATTCCTACAACTTTGTTCTATCATGTGACAAATGTCAAAGAACATTAACATTACGAAGAGAGATGATATGCCACTTAAGTTGTGGCAAGAAATCAAGATATTTGATGTTTGGGTGTGGACTACATGGGTCCATTCCCATCTTCTTACAGATTTTCCTACATCCTAGTCACAGTTGACTACGTATCAAAATGGGTTGAAGCCCTTCCAACCATCACTAGCGATTCAAAACCCATCATCAAGATGTTCAAAGATAGTTTTTCCCCCGATTCAGTGTCCCACGCACTGTGATATCCGAAGGAGGCTCTCATTTCCTTGAAAGAAGCTTTGAAGCACTGCTGAGGAAATATGGTGTAACTCATAAGGTAGCCTCACCCTACCATCCACAAATAAGTGGATAGGTAGAGGTTTCCAATCGTCAACTCAAGGCTATCTTAGAGAAGACAGTGGGTCGCAATCAAAAATATTGGTCAGTGAAAATCAACGACGCATTGTGGGCCTACCGTACTACTTTTAAGACTCCTCTTGGAACTACACCATTTCGGTTGATCTATGGAAAGTCATGCCACCTGCCTGTAGAATTGGAACACAAAGCATGGTGGGAAATAAAAAAGCTAAATTTTAACAAGACGAAGGCTGGCCAAGCCAGGATTCTGCAACTTTAGGAGCTGGATGAACTCCGTATGACAACTTATGGGAATGCATGAATCTACAAAGAATGCACAAAACTTTGGCACGACGGTCATTTGAAAAGAAAAGACATACAAGTGGGAGACCAAGCTCTTCTATTCAACTCAAGATTGAAGTTATTTCCAGGAAAACTCCGTTCTCGCTGGTCTGGACCTTACATTGTCAAGAGCATGTACCCACATGGTGCTTTCTCTTTATGGAGCAAAAAGTCAGGCGAATTTTGGCAAATGGTCAATGTCTGAAGAGATATTTCACCTCAACTGACATAGGCACTAAAGTAATGTTGGAACTTACAAATCCAACAGATCCACCGTAAAGTTGAAGAAATCAAGTCGAGCCATCGACATAAAACAAAGGCTCTTGTCGGGAGGCAACCCGATCAATAAACTTGTTTTACTTTTCATTTCAAATTAGAATGTTTCTTTAAGTTTGTTTTTACTTTCTAGATAATTTTTCATTAAATAAAAATCACATCGCAAGATGCTATCTTAAGTTCTGATTGCTATCTTAAGTTATCCTTGAGATTTTTTGATAAGAGGATGTGCGCTGATCGGAATGCATCCACATCTGGTGGTCTAACTGGCATAATCTTCCCCTCCATCTTGAATTTAGATTTTTCTCAGGACGAGCACAATTCTATGTTCGGGGTGGAGGGTGGGTGGTATGTACTTCACTTTCCATCTATACCCATCTTTTTCATACTTAAGTTTTCACTGTCATATTTTTGATAAAATAATTCAAAATTTTCAAAAGTTTTAAAAGTTTTTTAAAGAATTTGAACAGATACTTGATGAAATTTTGATGATCTCTTAACCTTCTATGCATTTTGAATCATTATACCCTCCTTATTCGAAGTAGATCCTCAAAAGGACTACTTTTTGAAACAAGCCTTTTGATTGAAATCATCTTGTGAAGCTTAAGATTCCTAACATTATGATACTTATGCAAAAATGACAAGTGTTTGTCGAACTGATAGGGATCAAAGACATCGTGTTTCCTAACTAACTAGTGGAACAATAACATGGAATCCCCACCAGATCCTCATCAAGTCACTATTTGAGCAAAGTACGATAAAGAGAATGACCTGGTGCACTGAATTGTAAATCAAGTTGCATTCTGATCTGAACTCTCTTCTACACTTCTTCTATCATCTTCGTACCCCTCCATCCATAAAAAAGAAACAAAAATAGCCAAAATAGTGCCAAACCCTAAGTTCGAGGTGGCACACCACCTTTTTCTATATCTTCTTCTTTCATACCCCTCGCAAATAAATAGGGGCGTACCACCAAGAAAATATGCCCAAGCGCACGCACACAAAAAAATGCAATCTCGAGTCGAATAGAGGAGAGACTCGCACAAAAAAATGCAATAAATGAAATTGCAAATCATATAATAAAAATCTCAAGTCGAATAGAGGAGAGATTTATTTCTTCCTTTCATACCACCCTTCACTCCCTTTTCTACCTAAAGGCACAATGAATGTCTCCACTATCCTTAAAAACACCAGTGTCAGATAAGGTGCACTCTTGTTATTCTGTGGGTATCTCTGGACTCTTACAAAACTCTTTTACATACTTGTTGTTAGAAAAAGTGAGGAAGAAGTGATGTTGGAAAGCAAACTCAGGAACGAAGATATGGTAAGATGTGTTCAGTGGTCTCAGGAGGTTGAGGTACTTAGTCATATTAAGCAGAAAGAAAACAATCGTGATGTGAAGATGAGGCAATCACACGAGTGGAAAGTATTCGTTTGGCGATTGTTTCAGATTTTGTGTTACTCGAGGATGAGCAACGTTTAAGTTCGGGGTGTTTTGATGAATGCATATTCATCACGATTTTCAGTCGCCTTTTTGGGACAAATTTGACTCAATACATCCAATTTCGTTTACTAGATATCACAATATACAAAATTGCTTAATTGGTTCAATTACTGAGTTTATAGTGATTTTTTACAGATCATGATAAGGTTCAACCATCAACTGGAACTCACTCAAGATCCTCTCAACTTTGGTCAAACAATTTTGCCTATTCGATCTTGATCAGTCGTTTTGAACCAAACGGTTTCCCCTAACGGTCTACCCATTCAGTTTTGACCTTTCAATTTTAGCCATTCACCCACACGGTCCTCTACCTGTCACCTACCCAAACGGCCCCCAAGACCGTTTGGACCAAAGACCATTTGGATGATGAAACCCGTTTGGATGACAAAGACCGTTTGGATGGCGAAGACCATTTGGATGACGAAAATCGTTTGGTTGACAAAGACCATTTGGTTGACCAAGACCGATTGGATGTTCAAGACCATGTAGATGGAAGAATTCCAAAGACCGTTTAGATGATCATCGATCTGTGAGACCATTTGCACCTCAGACGGATTGAAACCCATCGGTCTTCAAGACCGTTTGGAAGTGAAGACCGATGGTTTGCAGACCGTTTGCCCGAGACCATTAGAGCTCAAAACTGTTTGGCGGCACACGGTCCCAAGACCGTTTGGATATGTTAGGTCTTCAAGACCGATTGGTCAACGGATACTATCAAGACCATTTGAATGACAATCATTTATTGAAGATCATTTGGAGCCAGAAAACCAAGACTGTTTGGCCATCAAACGGTCTCCAAGACCGTTAGGAGCCTCTCGGTTTCCAGACCGTTTGTTCCAAACCGTTTGGGTTGGAGTCACACCAAAAACGTGAGGACCCAACCAGTGCCTAAAAATAGAACCATGAGGGTCCTCATTTGAGGCATCGGATCTGGGATGCCGGTAGGTTGCCCAAGCGTAAGGTTCGATCCAACTCCATCATCCACACCGCCGTCATCTCACCTACATGTCTTGATGAGAGCAAGGAAGCCAAGAAGAGAAAGAAGGTGGAGAATAAGATCTGCCCGGTATGCCTTGGTGGTTCTTACTCCTCATCCAGATCTTCCTGACACGACATAGAAGGCCACATCATCTTCACCGAGCTGCGATTCCCTTCTAAATCATGCTCATGGAGGAATCTTCCCTCTCACTTATTCTTCTTGTTTCTCGCATCTTGAGCGAGTAGTTCATTTTTACTGGGGTGTGGGGACTAGCCCCAGTGCCCATGAAAGCATGTTCTCCTGTTAATCATTCCATGGCAATGTATATAACTTTTCATTTCATTGTTAATCGTTAATGTTTGTAGTTGATTACCTGCTTGCTTTCATCTTATTGTTCCTATGTTGTGAGAACTCTATATGTAGGATAGAATGTAGTTTAATGAGGTTGACTCCTAAAATAGAAATAGAATGGGATTCCTTGAGGTCGTAAGTGTATGATCCGTGAGGGGACGAGCCATCTAGCCTACGGTGATGCTTCTGTGGCCTAAACATCCCTCAGGGAGGCCCACATCCTTAGTTGGATTGTTGTATCTTCTTAGTTAATCGTCGATGTTTGCTTGTAAATTAGTCGCATGCTTGCTTATCGATTAATGTGGTTAACTCCTTGATAAGAACTTCTGATAGGATTCCTTGAGGTCATAAGTGTATGATCCATGAGGGGACGAGCCATCTAGCCTTCAGTGACGCTTCTGTGGCCTAAACATCTCTCAGGGAGGGCCACAGCCTTAGTTGGATTTATGTATCTTTGGATCGGTAAGTGTGTGATCCAGATGGTGATGGGACATCTGATGCCTAAGGTGATGCTTACGCGAACCAAACGCCTGTATGGGGGGTTTTGCAGCAGGTCTATTTGGATAGTTATATCTTGCCTGGATGTTTTGTGATTGAGTGTGTTTGCATGTGTAGTGGTGGTGAAACCCAGTATCATTCCACTAATTCCATATCATTGACCTAGATTCAACTTTAATTCCATTCTTTAGTTACTTTCAATTAGTTTAATCAACCTCAAATCAATCAATCGTTCTAAATATTAGTCTTACTTGAACTAGATTCGACTGACAAAGATTCTTAAAAACGTTGTCCTTTGGGAATCGATCCTCAACTATACTGTGATAAGACCTGTCCGCTTGCGAGTGATATTATTGCACATTGGTTTTGGTAAAAGCTCGGGGATTTCAACCCCGAGTGAATTTGTTAGTGCGATAATAAACCACGTCACACCTCCAAAAGTTTGGGGTGGCCACATCTCCATCTCCCCACTTCACTCTATCCACCATTGCCCTACATACTCCAAGGGAAAATAAAAAAAGAGAAAATTGCAAAGAGAAAATAAAAGGATTCTCATGTTTAAGAGAATTCAAATAATGAAAAGATGAGTGATCTATGTAGTAGCACTCCAAAAATCTTACTGCAACCCTTTCTTCCACTTTCATACCCATTGACCTAGGAAACATCAAACCTAGCTCATTTTTCCCCTTTCTATAGCCACGTGGGTCATTTGGTGTGATTTGAAACATAAGATTGAATGCATGAATGTGAAACAATACTCCTAGTCATCCTCGATTAACACCATCATGAAACGGTTTACCCAGAATTTTATGGAAGAAATATGGATAACTTGTGTATTCTATGCACTATATTTGAAGTTTATATGCTTTATGCTCTTTTCATGAGTAGATTGTGAAATTAGGAGAGGAGAGAGGTGAAATGCAAGTACTTAGTCATCGTTGTTCCCATTTAGTAATAATTATCTTTTACATTGCATTTGTCATTCCTTGTTTGTAGAAAGTTTGAAGAGAGATTGAGTTGGAGCATACTTGAGAACAAGTATGTTTTAAGTTTGGGGTGGTGATGTAGCCCTATTTTAGGGCTCCATCTTGTTCCTTTTTGTACTTTTATCATATCTGAACAAGTTATATTACAAGTTACTTCCCCCAATATTTGTTTTACTATCAAATGCACTTATGGACATTCTTTGCATTATTTTTAGGTACTTGGACCATACATCAGATGGATGAGAGAGAAGGAAGGAGTCCTAGGGTTCCTCCAATCTTGGAGGGGGTCTAAAGACGATCCCAAAGCTCCCTCAACCTACCCCAATGGCTAAGATTTGACATCAAGCAAAGAAGTCCTTTGAAAATGAAGTTTGAAGCTATTTTTTCCCTTGAAGACCCCAGCACGGCCGTGGTGCCAAGGAATGGCCGTGCTGGTAATTGCACAAGTTACATGTTGAATTGCCAAATCTTGAAGTTTCAGTAACTCAGTCGCCACGGCCATGCTACCCAGCATGGCCGTTCCATGAAGCCCCTAAAACGGTTGTGCTACCCAACACGACTGTGCTAGCTGAACAATAGAATGAGTGTGCTCTGGGGAACGACCAAATCTCAACTCCACCACCACGGCCGTGCTGCCCAGCACAGCGGTTCTACCTAGCCCTCACCACGACCATGCTGCCCAACACGGTCGTGCTACCAGCCTTCATTTCACCCCATCCAACCTATGATTTCACACTTCATCAGAACGATAGTTCTCCTCCACCACAGCCGTTCTCACCTCCACCCACCATGGCCATGCTGCCCAGTACGACCGTGCTGCCACCTAAAACCTAACTATTTTTACACTAATTTTCCTATCCTACCCCTACTTACTCTAGTGCTTCCCCACCACCTATATATACATAGGTGGTGGCTGGGGCACAAATGTTAGACACCCTACAACTGCTCCTAGCCTCCATTACTCCTCCTTGAGCATTTAGTGCATTTCCTATGCATTTGTACTCTCCATCCACCATTTCCATCTCCATTCCACCTTGGAAACCTATTTTTCTTGGTTGTACACCATAATCTCCCTTATGTTCATGCTCACCTGCACCCTTGGAGGAGAGAGGACTTCCACAACAACAAGGAGGTGAAGAAGAAGGCTACTTCCCTGAGCTCCATGGTGTTTCTTCCCCTACTTAAATGTGACTTTGATATAGTGTTGGGGGAATTTTGACTTATAATGAATTCGTTTTTATCTATGATGATTGCTCGATGCTTTTGTCTCGTATCCCATTGCCATCTTATGATTTGTGATTTTTGCTATCAATTGCTTATTTGATAGTGCTTGATTATACCATGTTTCTAGGGGAATTGGGATGCATGTGACAATCTTAGGTGTGACTCCTAGGTCCCAATAGGGGATCCCTAGCTAGTCCCCTTTGTTCCTGCATGCTTATCTCCTCTCCTACTACTTGGTATAAGACCTAAGTTACTAGTATAAGTGGGATTGATGTGATTGCCTAGGGTCTTCTAAAGGCTAGAATGGCTAGTGGCATGAGGTCAAATATCCTCATCTCTACTTCCATCTCTACCCTCAACCCTCAATTTCTCAATAATACTTATCCTAGAAACTTAGATTTGTCTAATCCCATTAGAATTACACCTAACCCTAGTCTTCTACTAGTTGTATAGGGTATATTCTAATAGCATTAGTCGTATTGTTTGGTTTGATAATCTAGATGGAAGATGAGAACCATGTTGTCTAATAACCTCCCCCAACTAATATCAAAGTTACATCCCCCAAATGGCCCACCTACCTTAATCATCTTATTAAAACCCAAATTGCTTTGCTTGCTTGTTCATGGTAGTCTAGTTTAGTTGATTTTGCTTAACCTAGTTAAATGCTTAGTTTTTCTCTTTAGTGTTCATTTAGGTTCTTTCTCTCTCTAGTGGTTAACTTAGCTTCCAAATTGCTTCTTGCTTGTCTAGTGTAGTGTAGCCTACTCTTGCTCTTTCTTAGATAGTTTGTTAACCTAGTTTGCTAAATTTGCTTGTTAAAGATAACTTAGGTTTAATTTTGCCTTTCTTGCCTATTCAATTAGAGTGATCAACAAACAAACCTTTTAAAACCCTTCAACCCTAGACTCCACAATAGGAACATAGACATCACTAGTCTAGCTCTAGTGCCCCCTCATTCCCTGAGGACCGACCCCTTTTCTTGCCAATCACCAACACTACAACAGTACCTCGTGCGCTTGCGGGTGACCTGTTTGGTTTTGTGATCAACTTGGTTAGGGACAATACAAATTTTGAAAGTATCAACATGTGTGTTTGAGTCCCATTGAGTGCATCTAGCCACCTTAGTTGGCTAGTGTGTACGGCTCTGGCTCGACGCACCATTATCTTTCTGTGAGGACTTATTGAGGCATAGTCATGTTTGGAAGCTATAGTGGATACTCTTTTTCTTGAAACTCAAGATGTACACCAACTTTGAGGTTATGTGAGGTAGGTACATCTAGGGTTGATCCCTATAGAGTTGATTGTCCTCTCATCACCATCATGTAATTAGTTTACCTAGTGTGTGAGATGAAAAGTAGTTGACTATGTGGTTCATCTGGTCTTGTAATGACACCATAGATGTAAACCAAATAGGGAAGTAGAGGCCTAATCTCTTCTTATTATGACTACACAGTCTTATAAATATTTTGTGTTTTGGGATGTGAATGCCTAAGTCACAATTAATAGAATGGTGGAATAATGGAGGTTGTACCTAGTAGGACCTATTAGAAGTTAATTGTATGCTAGAAGGAACATGTATTCCCTCATCTAGAATTTAGATATGCTTGTTGTATCCCTTGATAATGTGGTAGAGAAGACTCTTTTGCAAAGATAACTAATGTTAGGGTGATAGAATATTTTGTATGTGGTCATAAGTGGTTGACTTGGTTCTATGATTGATTTTGGCACCATTTTGGATTCACATTGCAAGATTTTCATCATTAATCATATTTTCATTATTAAATTATCAATATAAAAAAAGATTTTCAAATTTCATCGATGGTTTTGGAACCATGTCACCACGACAAGGAGGTTATACTAATAGTTAGACTCGTTGGTGTAGAAGATATTTGGCAAAGACCCTATGTCTGGTTAGTTCTAACATGTAACCTACAACTAAGTGAGAAGTAGTAAGTAGGAACAATAGTTTTAGATATGAATGACCTAGTTTACCTACCCCTTTTATATCTCACAATTAGTTAGATTTTAGACTAAGCCTTTTTAAGGGGTAGATTCATGTACACTTATTCATAAGAAATGCAACTTAACTTAAGGACTATATGAACTTAATATTGTATATAACAAGTAATGCTTGGGTAATTTCCTCCACTAAAAGGCATAGACATATGTTACCCCCTAATTAGGGTGATGAAACCTATCTAGGATAGATAGCCTTAGATAAATTAATACAATAGTTGCACTCATATGTTAGTCAAGCCTCTAGATGGGAGAGTCATATTGGTTGATGTTACTCATAAAGGTGCTTTAGGACTTGATTGAGTGGATTTTAGGGACAAAATCCTCTTTAAGGGGTGGAGTGATGTAACATACCCAACTCTAGGTATCTTACTCATCCCTCCTCTATCGTAAGAATCATTTTACCAAATAAAATAAATCATTTTTCTCAAAAATTATATTATGAGTTGAAACTTAGTTTCAACATGCTTCACAAATATACACCACATAAAGGGTTTAAATGTAAAATAATCATAATAATAAGAAATAATGAAATTCAATCCTCTAGAATTCTAGTAAGAGTAAAGAATGGAGAAACTGAATTAATATTAGATATTGTGACACATTGGTGTTATTAAAGGAAATAAGTACATTAAATAAATACTTAGAATGCTAGTAATGAAATATTATAGAAGATGCTTTTAAAAGTAAATTTGAAAGCAAAATCAAATTCCTCATGCCCTAATCACCATAGGCACTTGTTTTCAAGTCAATTCAGCTCCCATTACCATCTTAATTAGTTGATTGACCCTAATATATATTAATTCCTTAAAGTAAAACTAAGTTGGTGTTAATTAACTCCTGATAACGCCTCATGTATGATACTCCTCACTATCTTACGATCGATTTTACTGTCCTCTCCCTTTCGAAATTGATGACACCATTTGGTAATGGGCATCTTTCCCATGAATGATGGTTCATCCTCACCCTCTCCTCCCTTCTCCCAACTCCTATATCTCCTCTCCTATCCTTGGAATACCTCTCATCTCCCACACCAAACCCTAGCAGCCACCCACTCAACTTCTTTTTTTCTTCTTCCCTATCTCGCTTACTTCCCCTCAATTTTCTCCCCCTCCACCTACGCCCAGCAACGCCAAGCAATACTAGTGTTGCCAGGATGTGTCGGGCGCCTCCAGGTAGCATCTCTTCCATCTCCCTAGTGTCCACGACAATGATAGGAAGCCACCATCAGCATGACCTCTGACTCCAATAGCCATCACCCCACATTCAATCTCTGATAGAGAGACTCCAATAGTGCCCTTCCTCACCATCTTGTGTCTGCCTCCTCTCTATCTCCTACTTTTCCTTCTTCTCTCCCTGATGTGTCGAGCCTTTCTGGTTTAGAGATTCATCATCACCATTATCCATCACCATGGCTGCCACCAATCTGAGGTGGGTGGTCAGTGATGACAATAGTCACTAGGTTGCTTTCCATCACTAAGTCCCAAACTCCTGGCTTTCTATCATCCTTAGTGCCATAGCACGACATCAAGAAGCTATCATGATTTGTTTCCATAGAGACCACCAGATCCTGACACTGACATCCCATTCTAGATCTTGTCAGATGCCACGACACGTCATTGTTCCCACCTTGTCCATTGCCACTAGATAGACATGATTCAGACCTCCTCGACACCAGAGTGCTACCTTGTTTTTCCAGCCTCTCATGTTCTTGGTATTGACAAGTATCCCCCACTCAACCATCATATGGTAGTTCTAGTATTATCCTTTTCTGAAGAAAGTTTTTATTCCTAACCCACTCCTATGGATTCCAACACCCGTATAATACATATTCCACCTGAGCCATTATCACCCTCTCTAGCACCACCATCACCGCATATGCCTTATCCTCCATTTCACCCTAAACCTATCTAAATTGTCCCTGCAAGTGACCTTGTAATGTAGTCTGGTTAGTCTAATGGAGATCCCTATTAGGTATCACCTTTAGATATTAATGTTAGTAAGAAGTTTGTAAGGCCAGTCACTTCATAAAGGTTTCTTCTAAATATATTTTTTCCCATTTTAAGACTATTGATGAATGGTCTCCTTTGAAAAATTCCTATTATCATTTTGTTGACTCTCATAAACTACTAAATGTTAATTATGAAGCCATATATTATCCTCAATGGAAGTCCTTCCTAGATTATCAGATGTCTATTCTTCTTTTTTGTCAGACATGAGACATGGCATAATTAAATCACGATGCCTTTGTACTTATATTTTGGTTGGTTTACACTTTGATATAACCTACATGATGGTGTGGCTGATTGATATAACACATACTTGTATCCAATGCCTATACTCTAAAATATGACAACAACTATTTTGAGACATTCCCACATATTTCTAATCTCAACTCAATACAAAAATTTTATTTGTAGATGTTAATTTTGATTGAACTATTCATCAATTTTATATCAAAAAATACTTTCTTTCATAGTGATTTAACATAAGAGGTTTATATAAAAAGTATTTTGGCTATGTTTATCAAGGGAAGTGATCCAAAGTTTAGAAACTAAAAAAAGGTATATATGGTCTTAAGCAAAGTGTAAGGGCTTGGTCTGAAAAATTGCAACACCTAGGACCACTGCCCATGGCTCTAGTAGAGTTTCAAAAATGACAAATGGCCCCACATACCACCACTGGCCTTAATTGCATTCTTTGTCCTCACTCATGCACAAGTTCAAATCAACTTCCTCACTAGTCAACCATCCTAGTACTACTCCAAGTTGAGTATGCTTAACTTTGGATTTTTTGGTGATGGGTTCTCTAAAAAGGAGGTTTGCCTTTGTGATATGGGTAGGTTAATCATTTCTTTTAAGATCATTTTATCTGAGGCATCAAATCCTAGTATGTTATAATCTCTCCCAAATGAACTCTTGTCAATATTTCTAATCCATATAGTTGTACCTTGATGAGGCCTCAAATCCTAGTATGTTACAATATATCCAACTTAAACTCTTGACATCCTCTTCAAGGCACAACTGTATGGCCTCATAATATTTTCCCTTTTCAGTATAGACCCAGAATGGCCCATGGACCCCATCTCCTTATTACGGATACCAGCACAAGGGTGTCTACATCACCATGGACAACCTTTTCCAACTTTCCTAGATTGCACAGCTCAAGACTGGAAGCCACATGGCCATGTAGGCCCCACCTACTAGGGGGTTACGGATTTGATACCTTTTTTAATGCATGATCCCACTTCCTAAGGCTCTAGTAGAGTTTTCAGAATGATGACTGGCCCACAGACCACCACTGGACTTGACTATGTGCTTTTTCCCACCTCACACACAAGTCAGGGTCAACTTCCTAACTGGTCGCCCATCTTATAACTACTCCAAGTTGAGTGCTTATAACTATCTAGTTCTTAGAGATGTCCCCCTTAAAAGGAGGTGCACCTTGGTTTTATGGATAGTCCAATCATTCCTTTTAAGATCATCTTATCTGAGGTGTCAAGTCCTAGAACATTACAACCTTCCCCACTAAGACTCTTGAATTTGTCATCAAGGATCAACTATAGTCTCATAATATTTCCTCATTTCAGTGTAGAAATTGAATGAACCATGGACACCCCAACTCTGGATCATACATACCAACCCAAGGGTGATGGTCCTTTGCAACATGCATGGACTGTACGACTCAAGACTGGCATGCCACATGCCAATGTGGGTGCCACGTACTAGAGAGGTAATGGCTCTGATATCATTTGTAACACATGAACCCATTTCCCAAGGCTATAGTAGAGTTTCAAGAATGGAGATCAGCCCCACAGACCACGATTGGCCTTAATTGCGTGCTTTGTCCTCTTTCATGCACAAGTCAGGATCAACTTCCCAACTGATCACCCATCCTATTACTACTCCCAGTCAAACACACTTAACTTTGGAGTTCTTAGTTATTGGCTCCCTGAAAAGGAGGTGCACCTTGGTGATATGGGTAGTCAAATCATTTCTTTTAAGATCATTTTATCTGAGGCCTTAAATCCTAGGATTTTACAAAAATCCATAGTAAAGATACTAAAAAATATGGTTTCTCTCACACTTTTTTAGATCTTTATGTGTACACTCTACATTCGTCTGAAGTTCTATAATCCTAATAGTTTATGTTGATGATATATATAGTTTTACAAGTGACTTGGGTAGAAATCATCTCATAAATGATATCTTACAGCCATAGTATGTCAACAAGGAGTGATCCTATTAGTTTTTTTCACATATGAAAGGGGCATGTAGCACATTTGGCATTGTTCTCTCTGAAAGGAAGTATGTTGTGGACCTCATTAAAGAACTTGGCATGAAAAGTTGTAAACTAGCATGTATCTCTATGTATCCTTAACTTCCTCATGAACATTTCAATAGTCCTGAAATAGATGATGTAGCCAAGTAAAATGATATTGTTGGCAAGATTTTGTATTTAATAGTGACACATCCACAGATATCCCATGATTTTGTACATCTAAGTTTGATTATGCATCATCTTTAGTGAGATTCATTGGAAATGTGTTTGTTAGGTTTTTGCATATCTAAAGTTTACACCTAGTAAAGGGTTACTATAGACATCCCATTTTGCTCACTCAACACAAATTCATGAAAATGTTGATTCTGTGGCTGATGATGGAGTCCATTATACATTTTCCCACATTTTTTACACTCTTCTGCATCTTCCCACATTTTTCCACCTTTTCTCATATTTTTATATATATATTGCTTATTTATTGTATTCATTTTCACCCACTTTAATCTAGTTCATGGCTTACTGTTAATAAATTTTCTTTTCCAGACTTCAAGGAGATTTTCTCACCAATTCTGCTTTTTAAATGCCTTTCTCATAAATTTCCCAATTGATTTTAACCTGAATAAATTATTCTTCTCTTTGCAATAGATATTCAATTTCCTTTTTCCTCACAGATAAACATATTTTTTATAAATGTGAAGGATAATCCTAAATATTGTCTTTTTGCCTTCCTTATTTTTTTGAATTTTATTCACAATCTGCATTTTCAACTGATTTTGTCTGATTTCATCCAGACTGCTCCTGAGAAAATCTTCACAATTGGAAAATATATAATTTTTCTACCAAGGCCATCAAGTTAATCATAGTCATTGATACTTGTTGTTACACACCAAATCACTAGGGCATCCAAGAGTTTAACTGTTAAATGATTAACAACTTGCAAACAAGTTGTTATGAGTATACAAAAGTATCAGTACCAAAGGATGATGTTATTAAGCATTAATCGAAACCAATTCTGATGAATAGAAAGTAAATTCCAATTTAAGAGTGAGATGACTAAAACTAAGAAGAAATAAAAATGCAGAAAACAAAACTAGTTGATCAAATGATAATGGATATCGGGGGTTAGGGGGATCACCACCAACAACTATGCCCTTACTTAAGTGATTCAACTCCTAAGCTTTAATGATTTAAATCAGGAAAATGTGGATTGATGTCCTTACGATGCACCAATATCGTCTAGACTTATCTCAATCCTAGGGTCCCGATAATTGAGGATCTTTGTCCAACCATCCAACAAATTATATCAGATGATCAATCTGGTGTTCAAACTCATGGGTAGTCACATCACCATAAGCTATAACAAACATGATAGACTATATAAAAAGATAATGACCACCATTTGTGGTCTCATCAGGAGATTATGGGTTCATTCCTATCGAGGTCTGGGGTCTCCTTACCCAATAAGGAATATATTTTGATTAACCAATGAACGAGTGCATACTGAAATGATCTCATCAAGAATATGTGATTTCCATTCCAGCATTCAAACTCATGGGTTATATGGTCACATCATCATAACAAATAAGATAAACTGGATAGAAAGATCATAATCCCAATTTGGGGTCTCATTACAAAATTATGGGTTCATTCTTTTTGGGATCCAAACTCTCATCATCCAACAAGAACATAATCAAACTAAATAGAAAATAAGTGTGAGACATAATGGATAAAAAGGTCAGGATCATGATTGAGAGTCTCATCATGAGATTATGGGTTCATTCTTGTGGGTATCCGGGGTCTCATCTTCCCATAAGAACATAATTCAATTATCCAAAGATCAAGTGCAAAGTGGTAGGAAAACATTTATACACTAAAACAATGAAGTCTAATGTAATTGAGTAAGGAACATTCTATGGGGCTACTCCCCATTCCCCAATTAGGGAACTACTTAGACATAATGAAAAGAATAAGCATAGAATATGAATAATGGATCCTCTTATCTTTGGAGTCCCCTCTCCTTTTATAGGGGGTAAGGAGGGGGGGAACCCTAGAAAGAAGGTTGTTGGTAGAGGTAGTAGCCTAATATAGGACACCAATCGACTGAATGGGAATCCAGTAGGTCGGCTAGTATTAATTTTTTGGTTCATCCTAAAGTCAAGTTGGTCAAACTTTGAATGAATTGATGACTATCTTGTTTTGGAGTTTTATAGGGTCTTGAACGCGAGTCAGTTAACTAGGGATGCTTATGCATTGAGTTTATTTGCTTTTCATAGGATATTTTGCAATGTATTTCAAGCATTATTGCTTTTTTGACACTAATTGCACATCGTTTATCATTGTTAGCATGTTAAACATTATTGAATAAAATATTAAGTATTTTTACCAAATTATGTTAATTTTTCATGTCTTATTCAGACTTATTTTGGCCTTTTCATATTTTAGGTAATTGGATAACTTATAAGGTAGCTTAGTGCTACTGACAATACAGTCGATGGTATCAACTTAATGAAAAAATCCAACATGTTGTTTGAAGAAATCTCGGAGCTACCGAGATGCAACTTGGTGTTATCTAGTCAAGGTTTTAGGCCACCAAAATTGCAAGTTGGTCAACTGACTTATGGTCCAGAGAGCAACAAGAACTAAGTTTATTAACCCAGTGTTGCCAACCCACATGTTAGTAGTACCTACATTCATCAATAGAAGAATTTTGAACCCACAAAATAGAAACTCAATTCTATCAAATCACCTTTTAGTAGTACCGACACTAGGTAAGGGTTTCAAGTCAATTGAGGACTCGGTGCCACCAACTTCCAATCGGTGGTACTGACTTGACATGATCAATGTAGATGACTGACCTATAACCTTACTTAAAGTGTTGAGCAAGCTTAATTACCATAATTTAATTCTTAGAACCCTAATATAACCTTTTTGTATGTTTTGGAATCATAACACAAGCTTAAGTTTCAAATCAGGTCCAATCTGGACATTGTTTGAGCAAGTTATGCAATTTTATGTACATTTTATAATTTTCTAAAAATTACCCAATTGAGAGGTTTTCTTTACAATTTGTCACATCAAATATGTTCCTTATATGTTTTCTCATCATTCCTGAGCTTCTTGAGACATGGTACGCTCAATTGTACTGTGGTTTGGTGGTGATTTGCTTCAAGGGTGAATTAGGGTTTACCCCCCCCCCCAATGTGTGAGCCACCTTCAAGTCCAACAAATGATGATCCTACTTTTAGTTGAGTAACCATCAATAATCACATAATGGTAACAACTAGTGGTCATCATGAGAAGGCTCTAGGTCTATGGTTCATTCTAGTTTGGTTCACTTGAACCCATGGTTCACTTAAATGGATGATTAACTGATGGTCTAACCACCCATTGATCCAAACCATGAACAAACGACGGGTACTTTCAACCAACAAGTGATGGTAGGCCTGAGAGACCATCAACCAGTCCCCAACAACTGGTGGACCTACTTATTGCTTGTCCATGCAATATTTAACCATGAACACATGGAGAGCTGCTTGTACACCTCATGCTTCCTTCCATCCTTATCCATGGGCTATATCTATCTCTTCCTTGCCTAAGTTCGGAACCTTTGCTCACTTTATCTCTCCTCTAAACTAGAGAATCAAATGCATTCTATTATTCTATAGAACCAGGTGGTCCAAGGTAGAAGAAGACCCCCTTTTTGGAGAAGAAGGTCTCCTAGAGCTCCATCTAGCCCTACCTAGGGTTTCCAAGGTCATCTCCTAGGGTTTCCGAACAAGGCAAGTTGTTTTCTTCCTTCCTTCTCCATTTTTCTTGCTCTTCTTCTTCCTTAAACCATGTTTTAGGTTGTAACTCTACTAATCCATGGTAAACGTTTCTCTTGAACTCTAGATCCTACCTTTCTTGCTTCTTGTTCTAGGGTTTTGATTCTTTGTGAAGAAGGGTTCTTACTTGGCCGCATTCAGAGATTCTTCTTGGGTTTTCTACCTTCTTCACTTGAGTTTTTTCTTGCTATTAAGAGCATGTTCTTCTCTATATAGGTGAGTTTTATAACCTCTTCACTTTTATTTCTTACTACAAGCTTGCTTGCATAAGTTCTTGCTCTAAAATGAAGATCTATGCTTATAAAAGATAACTTTACCTAGGGTTTAGATTTTTATGATGTTTTTTGCTTAGTTACTAGATGTAGATGGATCTCAAACTCTGTATACGACCTCTATAATGAATAGGATGACTAGTATCAGGTTGTCTTAGCAACCAATGGTGCTTAGAACCTAACAATCGATGGCTTATACCCAAGTTTTAAGGCTGATTTCTATTTTATACATCAATCGATGGTAGTACCCTTGCAACAACCGATGGTGTTACCTTCTTGACAGCTGATAGTGGTGACCAAGGGTGTCAAATGATGGTGAGATTGATCGTCACCCCTTAGGTCGGGTTTTGGCTCAACGAGAAGCTTAATGATTAACCACTAAGTATCCTAATGAAGATATCAACCAATGGTGACATCAATACAACACCCGATGTTGAAAGACGATAGTAGTGTTAATACTATCAAGTGATGGTGACGCAATGTGCCACATCAAATGGAGGAACAATTCACCAGAACTGATCATGAGTTGAGGTTTTAGATATGTCTTCAATTAATCCCTAAACCAATAGTTTCTTGGTTCAATTGACTTAATGGTTAGACTTATACTCTAATTCATGGTTTTGAATTATGAATCAGATCCAATGGTTAGGATCTAACACTGCTTAATCTAATAGTTTTGAATAAAGGACTTCATCCAATGGTAGATATTTAATGTAAACATCTAATGGTTTGTATCGAGACCTATAGTATTACATGTGATTTAATAATCTAAATTTGATGGTTTTACTTATGTGATCAATTTAAGGAGCTCAATGGTTGAGATGATGGCTTGCTTGAAATGTACAAACAATAATGGGTTTTAACCCCACAACTTCTGGTGCCCCCATCATGTTATTCAATAAGTGATGTTTAGGGTTAAATGGTGATTCTCTCTAGGTCACAACTCAATGATTTTATAGATGGCTTATTCAAGGTGTTTTCTTATGTAAACAACCAATGGTCTTACCTTTTCCACGTACAATGGTTCTGGGTGATCTTGTGGTACGGTGATATGGGTTGAAGGATGTAGGAACCAATGGAGGTTTTCCCTTATAAGGTAGTCTTACCTTTTCCCTCACATAACTAGAATGGATAATAACCATATTGTGATGATATGTAACCCTAATAGGGTATAACTTGTTACACTTAATCCTAGTGAACTCAGGGGGTGGTAATTAAATATGATTAGTTTTCCTTAGTGGAATAATAGAACAATGGATAACTCTCTTATTTTGGTAGAACTCTAGTATACTTAAACCTAATGGTTATACCTTGGGTTACGTTTGGATTCATACTTGAGAATGATATGGAATGTGATGATGATGATGATGTGCTTTATGCATCCAAGATTATATGGGTATGCTATGGGTTTTGATTAGTGAATGAATGTTGCACTATAACTTTAGTGTTACTACCTTGCTAAACCTAACCCTTACGAACGTAGATAATGGTGGTTAATCATGCTACCCTTTCTGGAATGATTAATATAATGATGGAATATCCTTCCTAATGATTGATTTAAACACTAATGTGTTAATTGTTGGTCATCATAGCTTCATGATCTATGCATTATTATGCAAAACTTGTACAAAATAAGTGTGATGATGTTCAAACATACCTAGATTCCTTATATGTGATATGAAAAAGGAATGCTTTTAAATGATAAGATAACCTTGCATTGTTATCATGTGAACATCTTTTAGTTCTTTAACGCAAATTATTTTGAGCATGTGTATCACATGTGTGGTGATATTTGTTGAGCCTTGTAATAAGGTAGAGAAAGATAATAATGAACTTTCAGGAAATGATATCATGGTCTTAATGACCTCTAGGCATGGTTGAGCCCTGAATAAGGTGTAATCTTCTTATGTCGATAAGGGTTGATACCATGTGATTTTGTGAAGGATTCATATATCTCGTGATAGTGTGATGACAAGTGTAGACTCATGAATGACAATGAATAGTACCATGTGATGATGATGTGATGACAAGTCTAGTCTCTTGATTGGTAGGTGAATAGTACCATGTGATGTTCAGATGAGAAATTATGTGTCTCACATTTTATATCTTCTGAAGTTGTATATAGAAATGTTTTCTAGAAATGAATTAGGTTTAGTATGTCCACTTGTTTGATGTTGCCTTAATTCATCCAGTTGGAGATAACTAATCATGTGAAACCTTAATCATGTAGTTCCCTATACCATAGATCCATCTGAGTGTCAAAACTTGCCATATCATGAAATGGGTATTCCTAAGGGAAACTTAGAGTGTATATTGTCGAGTATGTGATGTGCTTGTCATCCTGACTTCATGTGTTTAGGGAGGATGACTGCGGTCATACCTAGCTGTCAATTTGAGAATGGTCGTGGTCGTGTCTCAGTGATTATATATGTGATGAGATTGGAGGAAAATTGTAGTTGTACCTCGTATGGTAGGGTATAGGTACCCACCTCCTTCCACTAGTGTCATGACCTGTACCAAGGATGAACTAGGTTGTTAACTGCTTGACCATATGTGTCGCTATGGAGGACCCATACTGACAGGGGGCAGAGAAGATCTTGGAGTCTGGATCTTCCCCAGGTCTTATATGGCACTGATTTCAACTTAGCAGTGGTCAGTTAGATTTTGAGTGGTATCCTCAAATTACTCATGGCTTAAAAAAAGATGTAAAATAGATGTGTAGCATATCTGCTTAGGGTTATATACAACTCCTCACATTGGATGATAATCCTTATTTTCTCTCCTTACATAGAGATGATGTATAGTACAATAAGAGATGATAGATATGTTTATGCTATAATATATGCTTATGTGGTCAGATATACTTATTGATAGTTAAGATATTTCTGCTAGCTATGTTTAATATTACTAGATATGCCTCTATAAATAGAAATGCTTAAACTACTAATCATGCTTATGTAGTTAGTTGTGTTTATGATATTATCTCTACTCATGTTGTAAATTTGTTCATTTTTATTAAACATTCCAGTATCGATAGCCATGTTATGCTACTAGACATATTTATGATGTTTGGCATGGTTATTCTGCTAGATTGCTTATGCTATTAACAAGGCATATGATGATAGTCAGACTAATGATGAAAATTGTTACTAGATGCAATATTATGAAACCTGAGTATAAATTTGATAGGAGAAATGTATTTATTTGTTACTTGTATTTACATTGATAATTATACTTGTTGTTAAGATTATTTGCTTAATTTTTTTATCATGCTTGAATTGTTCAATTTGCTCAGTTGACTATCAAATAGTCCAACTACTCAGTTATTTACTGTTTAACCTGATGTAATCAGTATCTATTGGAGAGAGTTATATCTCTCACTGGGAATCAGTATCACCTTGTAGGTCACCACATCATTTTACGTGATCGACAACAACAGTCACAGTACCATGACAACAAAGACAATCTGAGGTAATGAACCTTAGAGATTGTTGTTTAATTTTCTAGTGTGTCCTAAATTCATCCATGTATTCTCAGGTCTGGGTGAAAAGTTTGTGTAGGATGTTTTGATTGAATCGAGCTTTCGATAGCATGTTGATGTTTGTATATGTGGAGTATGTGGATAGTGTTCCTTTATAAAGTTTATGTTGTAGCTGAGGCTACAGAGTAGTTGTAAGGGATATTGAGTATTATATGAAACATAGCAAGTTGTTGTGCAGTCGGGAAATGTTGAAACCATTTTTAATTTACCGTATTTTTTGGGTATGTGTTTAATTAACAAGTGATCATGTTTTATGTTTTGAGTAGTCTCATTTAGTGTAACGGGTTCTCACAAGGTAGTATCAGAGATTTAGGTTCGTTGAGTCTACAGGGAGATTAGGCTTTAGGACTAGGATGATGTCTAAGTTAGGAATATAACATGAAAACATGATTCATGCTACCTAATTTTTGTACTTGGATACCCTGGCCAGGTACACAAGTATTGAAGAAAAGGTTAGTATGGAACTCTTCGATTGATTTCTTTATGATTACTCTGATCAAGAAGTTATTTTGAAATCATCTAAAGAGCATAAAAAAATCTGAAATTGTGGTGTTAAAATCTCAATCTTACTCTAAAGAAGATGAGTATTACATCATAACCTATCAAAACTTGAATGTTTGTGACTATAAGAGAAAGATACGACACCATGAAACCTAAATCTGAATATAAATAAGCAAAAGAGGAGTCCTTGAACTTGTAATTCAAGAAGATAATAAAGTAAAGGACATGTAAATTTGTGATAATAAAGTGATTCAAGGTATAAAATTCACATAAGATGGAGAGGACTCATGTGATAAGTATAATATGAGAAGATGAATGATAAAAAAGGCATATGAATAAAGTGTAACCTAAGTTAATGTCATACCAACCTATGTGTACAAGAAGTGCTAATGTAAAATCTTCATGACGTATGAGAGAAATTAAGGGAGATGATCCCTGTCTAATGAAGACAATGTGGAATATGAAGACCTATTCCTTGATCAGTGGTTAAAAAACATGGTAACATGAGAGGAAATATACAAGAATGATGAACATTTAATGAGAAAAGAGAAAAGATATATGATAATCTTAATAATTCCTATGCTAATGGCATGGAACCCAAGATGTAAAAGGTAAGATTATACATAAAATGTGTAATCTTCATGGGGAAAATAGAATTGGTTACCTTTTTGCTAGCAACCTATGGACGATGATAATTTGATGTGGGAAGTGGATTTCCCTTTGTATTCTTTCTGTTTGATGCATAGCCTTCAGGTGGATCTCATGCCACTTGGTATACTAGATTCATTGTAATCCTAGGATGGATATCTTTATATGATGTGTGGTTGCCTTGGAATATAGTTCCAAAATCTTTATGTTTTCTAATGAGCATGCTTTTTGAGGATTCCAAGAGTTAAGGGGATTCCTCTTGTATGTTCTTAGATGGTTATGATGTTGAGAAAGTGGACGAAACCTGGTATAGTTCTTTATAGAAAATGTAGTGGATACCAAGGTAATGAATCGTAGTATCTAGAGTATCCAATTATATATGAGTTAAAGATATCTATTAGATGAGCTTTCCAATGTTCCTCTCCATTTTAGAGAGATAGAGTTGATGTTGATCCTTCAAGTGTTGTTTGGGAAAAGATGAGTGATTCTATAATTTTGTGTATGGTCTACTGACAGATGGGTAAGACCACTATCAAGGATAGATGGTTTGTTGATCAGCAAACATGCTCTGCCATATTTCTTTAAGATCAACCTAGGATCATAATATTAATGGATAAGAGTTAGAGTGAATGACATAAGTTACATTACCATGATGAGTTTAGGGTTATGTAGTTTAGACTAACAAATGCATTAAAAATGTTTATAAATAAAAGGAACAGAGTGCTCAAGTCATGTTCCATAAGCTGTGACAAGCTTTGAATGATGACATCTCAAAGTATGTCAGATATGGTCAGTAGCATGGACAACATCTTTGCTAAACCTTGAGAATGTTGAACCAACTATACTTATGTGTTACAAAGCTTAACAAGAGTGAGTAGGGGGTTAGCTAGAATATCCTTTTGGGAGTTATAATACATCTGCTAAGTGTGTTGTGTGATTACAGGTAAGATGAGGACAATGTCATTTCCCTACCCCTAATGAGGTAGGTTGTAGAAAAGAGCCAAGAAGCAGTAGCTCAGGTGGTCGTAGCACGAGGCCCCTCATGAAGGGTCTCGAGTTCGAATCCTCCTGGTGGTGCTATTTAAAATTATTTCTCCTGAAGCATAGCCAACCTATACGTGACTAATTGGGGCTCTAAGGCTTGTGGGATGAGCGGACCCCCCCCCCAGGTTGGGTTCGACACAAGCCTTACATGTCTCCTAGGTGATCAAACAAAAGGTTGCAGACAAGCGTACACCTCAAATAATTGTCCTTAGATTTTATAGGTTGGGTTTGAGAGGTTTTCTTTGCAATTTGTCACATCAAATATGTTTCTTAGATTTTTTTTATCATCGTTTGGGAAATTTTTGAGCCATGGGATGCTCAATTGTACCATGTTTTGGTGGTGATTCCTTCAAGGGTGAATTATGGTTGAACCCCCCCCCAATGGATAAGACACCTTCAAGTCCAATAAATAATGGTCTAGCTATTAGGTGAGCAACCATTGGTTGTCAGACAGTGGTAATAGATTGTGGAAATCACTATAAGGTACTAGGTATATGTTTCATTCTGGTTTGGTTCACTTGAACCCATGGTTCACTTAATTGGATGATCAATTGATGGTTCAACCACCTATTGACCTAAGCCATGAACAAACGATGGTTACCTTCGACCAACAGGTGATGGATGTCCTGGGAGACAATCAACCAATAGCCCAGCAGTCCCCAACAGCTATTGGACCTAATGTTTGCTCATCCATGGAAGCTTTGAGGCATGGACACATGGAGAGCTACTTGTACACCTCATGCTTGCTTCCATCGTTATCCATGGTGTAACATCCCTGACCTGGGTTATGCTTTAAGCTTATATGTTTTGCTTAATAAAGTTAATTATATGCTTTCTCTTATCTCTTGAAAAGTAATTAAGGCCCAAGAGGAACTTATGTTTCAATTTATGTCCTTTTTGAATAATGTTGAAGCAATGTTTTGCCTGTTTTGGACTAAAGTGCAAATTACCCAAGTTGAGGGGTTAACTTGCAAATTGTACATGATAAAATGTTCCTCAAGTGTTGAAGCATCATAAGAATGAAAATGATGCATAGGTATGGCTTGTGGAAGCTTGAGTACCAAGAAAGAACTTGTTGAGCAATGTTTGTGCATTAAAACCTAGTTTTGGTGTACTGTGCAAATTACCCAAAACCTAGGGTTGTGTATGCAAAATACCACCTCTAGAGAGTCCCTCATGTTTCTTGGCATCATGTAGAGAAAAGCAAATGAGAGGGGCGTCTCATTTGAATCACTTTGGAGGAGAGAGAATATTGATATTAAAATAATCAAGATTTAAGCATAATTGGAACCCTAATTCAATTTAATGCAAAAATAAATATATTAATGGAAGTACCCTTCAACCAAAAATGTGATGGTTGAATTTATATAACTGTGGACGTCCTTGTGCCTTTCTATGGAACCTAAATATCTAAAGTGAGTGGAGAGCCCACTCACATTAGTTAAAGAAAAAGTAATATCCACTAAATATGAGATATTATTATTATATTGATTAAGGTGCTTAATTTGTTTTCTTTTAATTCGTGGATAATGAAGAAGAATTAGAATGTGGGAATATGTCTTCGTATGCAATGGATTGAGGGGAGTATGTGGCACAAAGTTTGGGAGTTGAAGGAACTATCTATCACTTTCTCTCTCATTGAAATTCCTTTATATACACTTCATTTTCCACCCACTTGAAGACTCTTTTCGAATTCTTCTTTTTATCCTTGCTTTGGCCGAACACAAGGGATCTTAGGAGAAACAGGAGTACGTGCCCCAACTTGTAGGTGAGCTCCTTAATCATCTTCAACCTTGATTTCATGGTAAAAATCGAAATTCAATGCTTATTTTCTTATTTTCTTCATTCAATCTTCAACCTTAGCCATTCTTTTCACTCAAAGAGTTGAGGATGGACCTTGGGAGGTTAAGGAAGCTTCATTCACCATTAAAGAAGGGAAGCTTGAAGATTGGATCCAAATTTGAAGGCAGGTTATATAACTTGAACCCTTAAATGATATTATTGATTTCCTTTCTTTATCATATGTTGATTCTTTCTTTATTCTCGAACTTCCAATTGATAAGTTGATGAAATCACCACAAGAATCACAACAAATTTTGAAGGTTTGAAGCTTGAAGATGATTATGTCATCTTAGCACACAGCTCAATTAATATCATGTGCAAACGGTTTGGGCTTGATGACCAAACGGTCTCAAGACCGATTGAGATCAAACGGTCTCAAGACCTTTTGAGATCAAAAGATCTGTTTGGTCTCAAGACCGTTTGGGATAAAACGGTCTCAAGACCGTTTGCAGGTAATTTTTGATGTAAATGGATGATGATCCAATGGCTTAAATAGAATTGATTAAAATAGTTTCAAGTATGGATGATCCACCAATTGCAAACTCTAATCGATTGAATTGATTGAAAACCCTAGTTGATGGAATCGATTTTAGGGTTGATTGTCCCAAACGGTCTCAAGACCATTTGAGGACAAATGGTCTCAAGACTGTTTGAGACCAAATGGTCTCAAGACCGTTTGGAGGTCAATGGTGGATATTGATGGATGGAGATCCAAGGGTCACAAATTGATCTACTTTTAATGGTTTCAATGATGGATGGTTTAAAGAGTGCAAACCCTAAACTGATTGTTTGAAGAAAACCCTAGTTGATCCATTCGGTTGTGAGGTGATTTGGACCAAACGGTCTCAAGACCGTTTGAGTCCAAAGGATCTTGAAACCGTTTGGAATCAAACGGACTTCAAACCGTTTGAGATCAAACGGTCTCAAACTGTTTGAATGTCCAATAGATTTCAAAATCTAATCGGTTTCAATGTTGATGGGTCCAATTGGTTTCAATGTACATATGATCAAATGGTTTCTAAGGTTGAGTGTCCAAACGGTTTCAAAACCGTTTGTAGGGCAAATGATTTCAAAACCGTTTGAAGGTTCAATGCACCCAAAACTGATGGAGGACCTAATATAACGAAAGATCAATTAACCACTTGATTGTTAGTAATGTATATCCAAGCTAATTTCAATGGTTGTACTCCTAAGGTACTTAGATGAATCGTACCCTTAGAGTGGTTAATCTTTGATGCTTATGAAAGTTGTAACTCAATACATTATGTTGACCCTAAATGTATGTACTTGAATGAAGGATTGATTCAATCTAATCAAGATTTAAGTAATTAACATCCTAGAGAGGATGAGAGAGAGGAACTTATAAATGAGTGATAATCATGTAATGATTAATCCTCAACATTTTCAACATGAATAAATATGTAATTAGGGTATGATCCTTGATAAAGATATCATGAAACCCTAATCGAGAAGGTTAATGAGCCCTAACCCTAATTAAGTGTAAAGCTAGGTGAAACCCTAATATAGGGTGATGGTGTAACCCTAATTTAGGGTAATGATATGAGAAACCCTAATTCAAGGTAATATAATGAGAAACCCTAATTTAAGAGGATGCTTCATGAAAACCCTAATTTCGGGTAAAGCTACATGAATCCCTAATTTTTGGGGAAATGTTATAAGAAACCTTAATTCAAGGCAATGATGTGATGTGAAACCCTAATCCAGGGTGATGCTATGTAATACTATGTGAAACACTAATTTGAAATCTTAACCCTAATATAGGGTGAAGGTATGTGAAACCCTAATTTTAGGTTATAATATATGAAACCCTAATCTTGGGAAATAAGATGATAAACCATAGCCCTAATTTTTGGGTAATGGTTGAGTAATCCTTGATTGACATGAAATGGGAAACCCTACCCCAATGAGGGATAGTGGTGTTATCCTTGTATAGAATGATGTTGATATGTAATTGATATAACTGCTATCATGTGTACTAACCATGCAGGTATCATGATATGTTGGACATAACCAGGTATGAGCTATGATGTTTCATTTATTGAAATTGTTTTATGGGCCTTGTGAGCCATAACATACTTTGTTACCTAGTGAGAGGTAATAAGAGATTAAATGGGCCTTGTGAGCCATGTGAGATGCTTGTGTAGCAAGTATCATGTTTACCTTGGTCAGATGACCTGAAGGTATTAGTTACCTGATAAGTGGTAACAAGTGTTCTTTGATGAACTGAGGGTTTGAATACGCATAGTCCATAATCATGATGATGAGAAGTTAAAGGATGAGAATGCCCATGATGTAACAAGGGATTGAGATCCCAATGTTTTATAAAGCTCTAAAAAGTACTTGATAGAAGTATTACACATTCTTTGTAGCATTTGTTATAATAATTTATGTTTGAAAACCTGACTGGTGCTAAAAGAATTTGGTAATATACTTAATTAATCAAGTGAAATCTTATCATGTAGAGCCCTGGCCATAGATCCATCATCATTAGTAGCTGGTGATGGTGAAATAGGTTTTACCACAGGATCTCTTGGAGGGCATACTGTTGAGTATGTGGGGGTTATGGGCGCGAATATCCTTACGCCCTAATGTGGGATTGATGTGAGATAAACATTAAATCTCTCAATTCTTCATTATATGTGCCGGGATGGATGTATCACGAATCTCCCGATAATGTTAATTTCAGATCGATGTGAGATAAACATGAATCTCTCGATTGCGAAGAGAGTACAGCCGCCACTATAACTCTATAGTGAAGTTGCCAGTATACCCTGGAAAGCTATTTAGCAGAGACACAAGATGTCCTACATTTTGTACTCACACTGATTGAGGAGGATGAGGTCATGGAAATCCGGCTCTTCCTTGACCTATGTATCGAACTGATGCTTTACGTCGTCGTGGTCGGTTGGAGTATGAGTGGTATACCTCATCTCCTCAGGACTTAAGTATGATTGTAAAATGTAATCAGCCATGTAGCATATTTGCTTATAGTTGAAATACGAGAATAATTGGCCGATGTTACCTTTCATAGCATATCCTAGATGGATAAATGTTATACATGTTCTTCAATTCCTTATTGGATAAGTGACATGCTGCTTTATCAAGTTATAGTTGAAATGCTTTGATTAAGAATGATGATTTAATCTGTATAGACAATAAATTATTTGTTGTTGAACATATATGATTCCTCTGCTCAGTTTTATTCTATTAAACTGCAATAATAATGTTTTTGGCAAAGATTTATATCTCTCACTGGGACTGGGTCTCACTCCATTGGTCACCAACACTTTTTAGGTAGACGCGGAAGAAGAGACAGAAACCCTATAGCAGGGGAAGAGCAGCAGCAGCAGTAATAGGGGTAGCAGTGAATTCTCGGGTCGAGACACTGGCTGTCATGTCTTGTATATAGAGTCATGTGTGTCGTATCTTTACTCTTAGGTCCTCGAAGTCAGTTGTTAGTTTAATGAATCGATATGAGATTTTGGCTTGATTCCTCGAGGTCTTATGTTGCCTATGTGCAGTTTTAATAGGTAAACTGATGTATGTAATTCTCTAGAAGTGATGGTACATGACATGTACTTGTGAACCAGAATGTAATTGAAATACTTTGGTTCTTTTTGAAAGAGTTTTCTTGTGTATGGATCTCCTTATAAAATGTTTAAATTTTTAGTGATTTTTAGTAATCCTCTGTTAATGATCGCTTCCAGTTAGTCAATGACAATTTGTCTGTCGGTTCGATGATGGTCATTTCAATTAGTGGTATCAGAGCTCTAGGTTCGCTGAGTCTACAGAGACATAGGATTAAGGTTGTTGAGTCTGTTCTAGTGTCTTCTAGTTTATCTGATAGTGACTTCTGCTCATATAGGAGGAGAAGAAAAACTTGAAGATGTCTGGATCACATGAAGAAAATGCTACTGAGAGTAGTGTTGCTGCACTAAGACGAGGTGCAAGGGACTAGGCTAGGGAGGAACTGGCACCTGAACATCCCGAGTTTGACCCAACCATGATAGAGAACCCATCTTTCCATGCTCTGTTTGGACAGTTCATGGCAACCATGACACATATCGCGGATAGGATGCCACCTCCTGCACCTAGGGCACCAGCCCATAATGAGGGATAGGAAGCTGGCAAGACTTTTGAGAGGCTTCGTCGGGTAGGAGCCACAGAGTATGCTGGTACAGCTGACCCAGCAGATGTCGACTTGTGGTTGACTGAACTGGAGAAAGCTTTCAGAATCCTCAATATCCCTGAAGCTGAGAAGGTGAGGCATGTAGTGTACCTTCTAAAAGGGAGTGTTGGCCACTGGTGGACAATAGAAGAGGGCAAGAGGCCAGATGTTGAAATCAGATGGGATGAATTCCGACAAGAATTCGTCAGTAGATACTTCCCCAAGACTTACCTAGATGAGAAGGTATCTCAGTTTGAGAAGATAAGACAAGGACCAATGAACATTAGCGAGTATGAGGCTAAGTTCATGGAGCTTTTGTGGTTCTATCCGCATATGGCAGCTACTGATAAAGAGAGAATTCGGCATTTTGAGAAGGGGTTGAACACTGATTTGACCACTCCTGTGTCTGCTTTGGAGAACAGGGAGAGGTTTTCTACCTTCGTGGAGTCCATGAGACAGATAGAAAGGTCTGTGATCGAGAAGTGACAGACCAGTGGTAAGAAGGTTTATACTCAGTTTCAAAGACAGAGGTCTGAAAATTTCAAGAAACTGAGATTTTCTGCACCAATAACACCACCAAGATTCAATACCCAGACGCAATGGACGTCGAGTAGGGGTACAGGCTGTAGTTTACCACCAGAGGGAGCCCCCAGCTCAGCATCAGTAATAGTAACAGGACCACCCAGACCACAGAGGGAGAGAAGAGGCTATTTTATATGACGAAAGATGGGGCATTTGATGAAAGATTGTCGAGCTAGAGATGTAAGTGTGACTCAACCTCCGAGGCAGAGTCAGCAAGGCTCCCAGAGGTGACAGTTTTTTATTAGTGCTAGAGGACGTGGACAAGCATCCCAAGCTGGTTCGTCGGCACCCAACAACTGAGCACAGGGTCAACAGCAAGCAACGGTGAGATTATATGCGATGAATCAACCCGAAGCAGTAGTCAACCCTCGAGTTGTGACAGGTCAGATGAATATATTTCATTCTGATATGTCTTCATCCTGCTTCGTATATGTTTTGATTGATCTGGGTGCTACGCATTCCCTAATCACTAGAGAAGTGATTCTTGACTGCAACATGACAGTTGGTCATAAGGTAGAGAGTTTGTTGTTGCAAACTCCTTTGCTTGGATCTGCAGTGTTGCAGGAGGTATGTTCTCCCTGCACTCTTTCCTTTTCTAAGCATCGTATTCAAGTGGATCTTATACCACTTGAGATGCATGGGTTCGACATAATCCTTGGGATAGACACCCTAGAAAAGTATAAAGTTGTCTTGGATTGTAATTCCAAGCAGGCTGTGTTTTTAGATAATGGTGACACATAGATCTTTTAGGAAGATAGAAAGATTCTTCCAACCTATCTAGTGTCATCTATGGTAGCTGAGAAGCTCATGAGACAAGGATGCTTTGTATTCTTGGCACATGTGGTAGACAACACAATGGAGAGCCCTAATCTTTCTGAAGTTCCAATAGTTAGGGAGTTTGAAGATGTGTTTCCTGAGGAACTTCTAGGTATTCCTCCACCCCGAGAGATTGATTTTGAGATTAATCTAATCCCAGGCACACAACCAATAGCACAAACACTGTATAGAATGGCACCTGCCGAGATGGCAGAGCTCAAGAAACAGCTGCAGGAGTTGCTTGAAAAATGTTTTATTCGACCAAGTACTTTGCCATGGAGTGCTCCAGTTCTCCTTGTTAAAAAGAAGGATGGGTCTATGCGATTATGCATCGACTATAGGCAGTTAAATAAAGTAACTATAAAGAACAAGTATCCTCTGCCAAGGATAGATGACCTGTTTGATCAATTGCATGGTGCAACTATCTTCTCTAAGATAGATCTGAGGTCAGGATATCATCAGTTGCATATCAAGGAGAGTGACATACCTAAGTCTTCCTTTAGGACAAGGTATGGTCACTATGAGTTCTTAGTCATGTCGTTTGGACTGACTAATGCACCAGCTCCATTCATGGAACTCATGAATAGAATCTTTCGGCCTTTTCTTGATCAGTTCATAGTAGTCTTCATATATGACATCTTGATATACAGTAGAGATGCTCAACAGCATGAGCAGCACCTCCGTCAGGCTAAGTTCAGCAAATGCGAGTTCTGGTTACCAGAAGTTTCTTTTATAGGACACGTAATATCTACTTCAGGTATCCATGTTGATCCTAAGAAGGTAGAATCCATTCTGTAGTGGGAATAGCCGAAGACACCGACGGAGATTCGTAGTTTTCTTGGATTGGCATGCTATTAAAGGAGGTTCATTAAGAACTTCAGTTCTATAGCTTTACCCCTAACCAAGTTGACCAGGAAAGAGGTTCCTTTTGTCTAGAATGACAAGTGTCAACATTCTTTCCAGTTGTTGAAAGAAAGGTTAACAAGTGCACCTGTTCTGGTGTTACCTGAGCAAGGGAAGGGGTACATAGTTTTCTGTGATGCATCTAAGAATGGCCTGGGATGTGTGTTGATGCAGGATAAACAAGTGATTCCTTTTGCCTCTCGACAGATTAAGAAACATGAGGAGAATTATCCAACACATGATCTAGAGCTAGCTGTTGTGGTCCATGCTTTGAAGATCTGGAGACATTATCTCTATGGAGAAATATTCCAGATTTTCACAGTCCATAAGAATCTAAAATATATCTTCTCACAACATGAGTTGAACATGAGACAATGCCGCTGGATGGAGTTAATCAAGGACTACGATTGTACAATTGATTATCATCTAGGAAAGGCTAATGTAGGGGCTGATGCACTAAGTAGAAAATCATTAACGCCAGCCTTAGATAAAGCACAGTTGAACTCCTTAATGTGCTTTAAAAGAGATAGGCTTATCTCTTTGAGGCAAAATAATGTACAGCTTAAGGTATCGTTGTTAGCCGGGCTGTTAGTTGAGATGCAAGTGAAACCTACTCTGAGACCGCAGATTAAAGAAGCATAGCAGGTTGATACTGTGATTCGACAGATCAGGTCAGAGTATGGTAGTGAGAAACGGGATGGATTTCATGAGTCTGAGGATCAGGTAGTCTGTTACCATGGTAGGATGGTAGTACCTGATGCCAATGATTTAAGGAAGTTAGTCTTGGGTATGCAGTTAAGGTTTAGTACTTCCTTTCACCCACAAATAGATGGACAATCGGAGAGGACTATACAAACCTTGGAGGACTTGCTTAGGGTATGTGTCCTTCAATTTGAAGGAAGTTGGGATCTACACCTGAGCTTGATATAATTTGCTTATAATAATAGCTATCAATACAGTATTGACATGGCACCATATGAAGCATTATATGGTAGACATTGTAGATCTCCTTTATGTTGGTATGAAACAGGAGAATATCAACTTTTGGGTCATGAGCTAGTGCAGCAGACAACTGAGAAGATTAAAATAATACAACAATAGTTAAAGGCTGCACAGGATAGACAGAAGTTGTATGCCGACAAATGATGAAGACCTTTAGAATTCCAAGTTGGAGATAGAGTATATCTCAAGGTATCACCTTGGAAAGGTGACCTTAGATTTGGAAAGAAGGGAAAGTTAGCTCCTATATTTATGGGGCATTATCCAATCATTGGACGGATTGGAAAAGTAGCCTATAAACTGGAGTTGCCACCTGAGCTACACAGATTGCATCCAGTAGTCCATATCTCCATGATGAGAAAGTGTCACCCTGACACAGAGTTAGTCTTGCAACCTGTGGAAGTAGAGTTAAATGAAGATATATCATATGTTGAAGGACCTGTGTTGATCCTTGATAGAAGAATAAAAAAGCTGAAAAAGAAAGACATATGTCTTGTAAAAGTTCTCTGGTATCATCATGGCGTTGAAGAAGCTACGTGGGAGCTAGAGGAAGAAATCAGGAGGAAGTACCCTTCTCTTTTCTCTTGATGATTTCGGGGACGAAATCCCTGTTAGGGGTGGATAATTTGTAACATCTCTGACCCGGGTTATGCTTTAACCCTAGATGTTTTGCTTAATAAAGTTAATTATATGCTTTCTCTTATCTCTTGAAAAGTAATTAAGGCCCAAGAGGAACTTATGTTCCAATTTTAGTCCTTTTTGAATAATGTTGAAACAATGTTTTGCCTGTTTTGGACTAAAGTGCAAATTACACAAGTTGAGGGGTTAACTTGCAAATTGTACATGATAAAATGTTCCTCAAGTGTTGAAGCATCATAATAATGAAAATGATGCAGAGGTATGGCTTTTGGAAGCTTGAGTACCAAGAAAAAACTTGTTGAGCAATGTTTGTGCATTAAAACCTAGTTTTGGTGTAATATGAAAATTACCCAAACCCTAGGGTTGAGTATGCAAAATACCACCTCTAGAGAGTCCCTCATGTTTCTTGTAATCATGTAGAGAAAATAAAATGAGAAGGGCATCTCATTTGAATCTCTTTGGAGGAGTGAGAATCTTGATATTAAAATAATCAAGATTTAAGCATAATTGGAACCCTAATTCAATTTAATGCTACAATAAATATATTAATGGAAGTGCCCTTCAACCAAAAATGTGATGGTTGAATTTATATAAGTGTGGACGTCCTTGTTCCTTGCTATGGAACCTAAATATCTAAAGTAAGTGGAGAGCCCACTCACATTAGTTAAAGAAAAAGTAATATCCACTAAATATGAGATATTATTATTATATTGGTTAAGATGCTTAATTTGTTTTCTTTTAATTCGTGGATAATGAAGAAGAATTATAAGTTGTGGAATATGGCTTCGTATGTAAGGGATTGAGGGGATTATGTGGCACAAAGTTTGGGAGTTGAAGGAATTATCTATCACTTTCTCTCTCATTGAAATTCCTTTATATACACTTCATTTTCCACCAACTTGAAGACTCTTTTCAAATTCTTCTTTTTCTCCTTGCTTTGGCCAAACACAAGGGATCTTAGGAGCAATAGTAGGACGTGCCCCAACCTGTAGGTGAGCTCCTTAATCATCTTCAACCTTGATTTCATGGAAAAAATCGAAATTCAATGCTTATTTTCTTCTTTTCTTCATTCAATCTTCAACCTTAGCCATTCTTTTCACTCAAAGACTTGAGGACGGACCTTGGGAGGTTGAGGAAGCTTCATTCACCATTAAAGAAGTGAATCTTGAAGCTTGTATCCAACTTTGAAGGAGGTTATATAACTTGAACCCTTAAATGTTATTATTGATTTCCTTTCTTTATCATATGTTGATTCTTTCTTTATTCTCAAAATTCCAATTGATAAGTTGATGAAATCACCACAAGAATCACAACAAATTTCGAAGGTTTGAAGCTTGAAGATGATGATGTCATCTTAGCACACACCTTAATTAATATCATGTGCAAATGGTTTGGGCTTGATGACCAAACGGTCTCAAGACCATTTGGGATCAAACGGTCTCAAGACCGTTTTGAGGTAATTGTTGATGTAACTGGATGATGATCCAATGGCTTAAATAGAATTGATTAAAATAGTTTCAAGTATGGATGATCAACCAATTGCAAACTCTAATCAATTGAATTGATTGAAAATCCTAGTTGATGGAATCAATTTTAGGGTTGATTGGCCCAAACGGTCTCAAGACCGTTTGAGGCCAAACAGTCTCAAGACCATTTGGAGGTTAACAGTGGATATTGATGGATGCAGATCCAAGGGTCACAAATTGATCTACTTTCAATGGTTTCAATGATGGATAGTTCAAAGAGTGCAAACCCTAAACCAATTGTTTGACGAAAACCCTAATTGATCCATTCGGTTTTGAGGTGATTTGGACCAAACGGTCTCAAGACCATTTGAGTCCAAATGATCTTGAAACCGTTTGGGATCAAACAGTCTTCAAACCATTTAAGATCAAATGGTCTCAAACCATTTTAATGTCTAATCGATTTCAAAATCCAATCGGTTTCAATGTTGATGGGTCCAATTGGTTTCAATGTACATATGATGAAACAGTTTCAAAGGTTGAGTGTCCAAACGGTTTCAAAACCGTTTAGAGGTCAAATGATTTCAAAACCGTTTGAAGGTTCAGTGCACCCAAAACTGATGGAGGACCTAATATAATGAAAGATCAATTAACCACTTGATTGTTAGTAATGTATATCCAAGTTAATTACAATGGTTGTACTCCTAAGGTACTTAGATGATTAGTACCCTTAGAGTGGTTAATCTTTGATGCTTATGATAGCTATAACTCAATACATTATGTTGACCCTAATTGTATGTACTTGAATGAAGGATTGATTCAATCTAATCAAGATTGAAGTAATTAACATCCTAGAGAGGATGAGAGAGAGGAACTTATACATGAGTGATAATCATGTAGTGATTAATCCTCAACATTTTCAAAATGAATAAAATATGTAATTAGGGTATGATCCTTGATAAAGAGATCATGAAACCCTAATTGAGAAGGTTGATAAGCCCTAACCCTAATTTAGGGTAAAGCTAGGTGAAACCCTAATCTAGGGTGATGGTGTAACCCTAATTTAGGGTAATGATATGAGAAACCCTAATTCAGGGTAATATAATGGGAAACCCTAATTTAAGAGGATGCTTCATGAAAACCCTAATTTCGGGTAAAGCTACATGAATACCTAATTTTTGGGGAAATGTTATAAGAAACCTTAATTCAAGGCAATGATGTGATGTGAAACCCTAATCCAAGGTGATGTTATGTAATACTATGTGAAACACTAATTTGAAATCTTAACCCTAATATAGGGTGAAGGTATGTGAAACCCTAATTTTAGGTTATAATATATGAAACCCTAATCTTGGGAAATAAGATGATAAGCCATAGCCCTAATTTTGGGTAATGGTTGAGTAATCCTTGATTGACATGAAATGTGAAACCCTAACCCCAATGAGGGATTAGTGGTGTGATCATTGTATAGCATGATGCTTATATGTAATTGATATAACTGCTAACATGTGTACCAACCATGCAGGTATCATGAGATGTTGGACATAGCCAGGTATGAGCTATGATGTTCATGTATTAAAATTGTTTTATGGGCCTTGTGAGCCATAACATGCTTTTTTACCTAGTGAGAGGTATCATCATCATCATCATCATCATCTAAGCCTCAATCCCAACTATGTTGGGGTCGGCTACATGGATCCTTCGTTTCCATTCAGCTCTATCATGGGTCATATTCTGATTGAGATGTAGAGATTCAAAATCTATCTTTATAAGCTCATCCCATGTTAATTTAGGCCTTCCTCTTCTTCTATTTATAGTGTTTGGCTCAATAGCATTGCTTCGTATAGGCGCACTAGTAGGTCTGCGTTGCACATGTTCGTACCATCTGAGTCGACCCTCACGCAACTTGTCCTCAATGCTCGCCACCCCCACTTTATTCCTGATATAGTCATTTCTCAAACGATCTTTTCTTGTCTTCCCACACATCCATCTCAGCATACGCATTTCAGCCACGTTCATCTTGTTGAGACCTTGTTTCTTCACCGCCCAACATTCACTCCCATAGAGCATGGCTGGTCGTATAGCTGTTCTATAAAACTTACTTTTTAACCTGAGAGGGATCTTCTGATCGCATAAAACTCCAGTTGCACTCCTCCATTTCAACCATCCTGCAGTAATCCGGTGACAAACATCATTTTGGACATCCCCGTCTATTTGAATAATAGAACCTAAGTAACGAAATTTGTCACCTAGTGAGAGGTAATAAGAGATTAAATGGGCCTTGTGAGCCATGTGAGATGCTTCTGTAGGAAGTATCATGTTTACCTTGGTCAGATGACCTGAAGGTATTAGTTACCTGATAAGTGGTAACAAGTGTTCTTTGATGAACTGAGGGTTTGAATACCCATAGTCCATAATCATGATGATGAGAAGTTAAAGGATGAGAATGCCCATGATGTGACAAGGGATTGAGATCCCAATGTTTTATAAAGCTCCGGAAAGTACTTCATAGAAGTATTACACATTCTTTGTAGCATTTGTTATAATAATTTATGTTTGAAAACTAGACTGATGCTAAAAGAATATGGTAATGTACTTAATTAATCAAGTGAAATCTTATTATGTAGAGCCCTGGCCATAGATCCATCATCGTCAGTAGCTGGTGATGGTGAAATAGGTTTTCCCACAGGATCTCCTAGAGGGCATACTATTGAGTATGTGGGGGTTATGGGCGTGAATATCCTTACGCCCTAATGTTAGATTTATGTGAGATAAACATTAAATCTCTCAATTCTTCATTATATGTGTCGGGATGGATGTATCACAAATCTCCCGATAATGTTAATGTCGGATCGATGTGAGATAAACATGAAATCTCTCGATTGCGAAGAGAGTACAGCCGCCACTGTAACTCTATAGCAAAGTTGCCAGTATACCCTGGAATGCTATTTAGTAGAGACACAAGATGTCCTTCATTTTGTACTCACACTGACTGAGGAGGATGAGGTCATGGAAATCCGGCTCTTCCTTGACCTATGTATGGAACTGATGCTTTACGCCGTCGTGGTTGGTTGGAGTATGAGCGGTATACCTCATCTCCTCAGGGCTTAAGTATGATTGTAAAATGTAATTAGCCATGTAACGTATTTGCTTAAGGTTGAAATACGAGAATAATTGGTTGATGTTACCTTGCTTAGCATATCCTAGATGGATAAATGTTATACATGTTCTTCAATTCCTTATTGGATAAGTGACATGCTGCTTTATCAAGTTATAGCTGAAATGCTTTGATTAAGAATATTGATTTAATCTATATAGACAATAAATTATCTGTTGTTGAACATATATGATTCCTCTGCTCAGTTTTATTCTATTAAACTGCAATAATAATGTTTTTGGAAATGAGTTATATCTCTCACTGGGACTGGGTCCCACTCCGTTGGTCACCAACACTTTTTAGGTAGACACGGAAGAAGAGATGGAAACCCTATAGCAGGGGAAGAGCAGCAGCAGTAGAAGCAACAGGGACAGCAGTGAATTCTCAGGTGGAGACACTAGCTGTCATGTCTTATATATAGAGTCCTATGTGTCGTATTTGTACTCTTAGGTCCTCAGAGTCAGTAGTTAGTTTAATGAATCGATCTGAGATTTTGGCTTGATGCCTGGAGGTCTTATGTTGCCTATGTGCAATTTTAACAGGGCAACTGATGCATGTAATTCTCGAGAAGTGATGGTACATGACATGTACTTGTGAACCAGAATGTAATTGAAATACTTTGGTTCTTTTTGAAAGAGTTTTCTTGTGTATGGATCTCCTTATAAAATGTTTTAATTTTTAGTGATTTTCAATAATCGACTGTTAATGATCTCTTCTGGTTAGTCAATGACGATTTGTCTGTCGATTCGATGACGGTCGTTTCACATGGGCTATATTTATCTCTTCCTTGCCCAAGTTTGAAACTTTTGCTCACTTCCTCTCTCCTGTAACCTAGAGAATCAACTCCACTATGTATGGATGTGGAACCAGGTGGTCCAAAGTAGAAGATGACCCCCTTTGTGGAGAAGAAGGTCTCCTAGAGCTCCATCTAGCCCTACCTAGGGTTGCCAAGGTAATCTCCTAGGGTTTCCGACCAAGGAAAGTTTTTTTCTTCCTTCCTTCTCCATTTTTCTTACTCTTCTTCTTCCACATGCCTTCCTATAGGTCCAAATTCTTCTACTTCATGGTAAAAGTTGCTCTAGAGCTCAAGATCCTACCTTTCTTGCTTCTTTTTATAGGGTTTTGCTTCTTTGTGAAGAAGGGTGCCTACTTGGCCTAGTTCAGAGCTTCTTCTTGGGTTTTCTACCTTCATAGTTCAATTTTCTTACTGTTCAGAGCCTATTCTTCTCTATACAGGTGATTTTTATAACAATCTTCACTTTTATTGCTTACTACAAGCTTGCTTGCATAAGTTTTTTCTCTAAAATGAAGATCTATGCTTGTAAAGGATACCCTTTCCTAGGGTTTTCATTTTTATGTTGTTTATTGCTTAGTTTCTAGTTGTGGATGGATCGAAAACTCTATATATGACCTGCCTAAAGAAGATAATGACTTGTATCAGGTTGGATTAACAACTAATGGTGCTTAGCACCTAACAACTGATGGCTTATACCCATGTTTTAAGGTTGATTTCTATTGTATACATCAACCGATGGTAGTACCCTTGCAACAACAGATGATGTTACCTTCTTGACAACTGACGGTGGTGACCAAGGGTGCCAACCTATGATGATAACCGATGGTCACCACTTAGGTCGGGTTTTGGCTCAACTAGAAGCTTAATGATTAACCACTAAGTACCCAAATGAAGATATCAACCAATGGTGACATCAATACAAGACTCGATGGTAAAAGATGATAGTAGTGCTAATCCCATCAAGCAATGGTGAAACAATGTGCCACATCCAATGGTGAATCAATTCATCATAATTGATGGTGAGCCAAGTTTTAGATCTGCATTTAATTAAGCCCTAAACCAATGGTTTCTTGGTTCAATTGATTTAATGGTTAGACTTGTATTCCAATTAATGGTTTTGAATTATGAATCTGATCCAATG
Organism: Alisma plantago-aquatica; assembly: GCA_963693085.1. NCBI lineage: Eukaryota > Viridiplantae > Streptophyta > Magnoliopsida > Alismatales > Alismataceae > Alisma > Alisma plantago-aquatica. The sequence goes on from OY856412.1 coordinate 1,262,614,734, forward strand.
GTTAGGAGATAACACTTCTTAATCTAATAGTTTTGGATAAAGGACTTTATTCAATGGTAGAGATTGGATGTTTCGACATCCAATTATTTGTATTGATACCTATAGTATTACATGTGATATCTATAATCTTAATTTGATGGTTTTCCTTATGTGATCAATTTAAGGAGCTTGATGGTTGAGATGATGACTTGCTTAAAATGTACAACCAATGAGGTTTTAACCCCACAACCTGTGATGCCCATTCATGTTATTAAATAAGGGATGTTTAGGGTTGAATTGTGACTCTCTATAGGTGACAACTCAATGACTTTATAGATGGCTTATTCAAGGTGTTTATTTATGTAAACAACCAATGGTCTTACCTTTTCCACGTACACTGGTTTTGGATGATGTTGTAGTATGGTGATTTGGTTGAAGGATGTTGAAACCAATGGAGGTTTACCCTAAATAAGGTAATCTTACCTTTGCCCTCACATGACTAGAATGGATAATAACCATATTGTGATGATATGTAACCCTAATGGGGTATAGCTTGTTACACTTAATCCTATTGAACTCAGGATGTGGTGATTAATTGTGGTTAGCTTTCCTTAGTGGAATAATAGAACAGTGAATTACTCTCTTATTTTGGTTGAACTCTAGTATACTTTAACCTAATGGTTATACCTTGGGTTACGTGTGGATCCATACTTGAGAATGGTATCGAATGTGATGATAATGATGTTCCTTATGCACCCAAGATTATATGGGGATTCTATGGGGATTCTGTGGGTTAATATTTATGAATGACTAATGAACTATAAATATAATGTAACCTACCTTGCTAAACCTAACCCTAATGGAAGTATATAATGGTGGTTAGTCATGCTACCCTTTCTTGAGTGATTAATATAATGATGGAATATCCTTCCTAATGAATTTTTTAAACTCTAATGTGTTAATTGGTGGTCATCATAGCCTCGTGATCTATGCGTTATGATGCCAAAATTGTACAAGATAAGTGTGATGATGGTCAAGCATACCTAGTTTCCTTATATGTGACATAATAAAGGAATTCTCTTAAATGCTAAGATAATCCCACAGTGTTGTCATGTAAACATCGTTTAGTCCTTTAATACAAATTATTTTGAGCATGTGTATCACAAGTGTGGTGATATATGTTGAGCCTTGTAATAAGGCATAGAAAGATAATGATGAACTTTGAGGAAATGATGTGATGGTCTTAATGACCTTTGTGCATGGTTGAGCCCTGAATGAGGTGTAATCCTCTTATGTTGACAAGGGTTGATACCCTATGATGTTGCGAAGGATTTATATATCCTTTGATAGTATGATGACAAGTGTAGACTCATGAATGACAATGAATAGTACCATGTGATGATGATGTGATGACAAGTATAGACTCTTGATTGGTAGGTGAATAGTACATTATGTTGTTGAGATGAGAAATTATGTCTCATATGTTTTATATTTTCTGAAGTTGTAGATAGCAAAGATTGCTAGATATGAATTAAGGTTTGTATGTCCACTTATTTGATGCAGCCTTAATTGACCCAAGAGATAACTAATCAAGTAAAACCTTAATCATGTAGTGCCTTGTGCCATAGACCCATCTGAGTGTCAGAACTTGCCTGATGGTGAAATGAGTATTCCTTAGGTAAACTCAAAGCGCATAAAACTGAGTATGCGGGTGCTTGTCATCCTGACTTCAACTGTTTAGGGAGGATAACTGCGGCCATACCTAGCCCTCAATTTGAGAACAAATGTGGTCATTTCTCGGTGATTATATATGTGAAGAGATTGAAGGTCAACTGCGATTGTACCTCGGGGTGTAGGGTATGTGTACCTACCTCCTTTCACTAGTGTTGTGACTTGTACCAAGGACGGACTAGACTATTAGTAGGTTGACCTGATGTGTTGTTGTGGCGAACCCATACTGACCGGGGGTGAGAAGATCATTGAGTCTGGCTCTTACTTAGATCTTATATGGCACTTATTTTGACTTAACAATGGTCAGTTGGAATTTAAGTGGTATCCTCAAATTCCTCAGGGCTTAATAAAAGACATAATATATTCATGTAGCATATCTGCTTAGGGTTGCACACAATGCCTCACATTGGATGATAACCCTTGTTTTCTATCCTTACATAGAGATGATGTATAGTACAATAAGATATGATAGATATGCTTATGATGTAAGATATGCTTATATGGTCTGATATACTGACACTGATAGTTAAGATATTGTTTCTAGCTATGTTTGATATTGTTAGCCATGCCTCTATAAATAGAAGTTCTTAAACTACTAATCATGTGTATGCAGTTAGTTGTGCTTATGATATTAGCTCTACGCATGATGTATATTTGTTCATTTTATTGAACATGCCAATATTTATGGGCATGTTATTCTACTAGACATATTTATGATTTTTGACATGCTTATGATACTAGATTACTTATTTTGTTATCAAGGCATATGATGATAGTGAGATGAATGATGATGATTGTTATTAGATGCAATCTTATGAAACATGAGTATATATTTGATAGAAGAAATGAATTAATATGTTACTTGTATATACATTGATAATCATAATTTTTGTTAAGCTTATTTACTAAATTTGTTTAGCATGCTTGAATTATTTAATCTGCTTAGTTGACTATCAAATACTCCAACTTCTTAATTATGTATTGTTTAACCTGATGTAATCAAAATATGTTGGAGATATTTATATCTCTTGTTGGGACTAGGACTCACCTCATGGGTCACCACATCTTTTTAGGTAATTAACAACAAAGACATTACCAACTGTGATAGCAAGGAGAATTTGAGGTGATGAACCCTAGAGATGGTTGTTTAGTTGTCTAGTGTATCCTAGAGTCATCCTGGTACTCTCAGGTCCAAGTGAAAAGTTTGTGTATCATGTTTTGATTGAATCGAGCTTTTAATAGCAAGTTTATGTTTGTATATGTGGAGTATGTGGATAGTGTTCTTTTGTAAATTTTATGTTGTAGGTGAGGCTACAGAGAAGTTGTAAAGGATATTGAGTATTATAAGAAACATAAAAAGGTGTTGATCAATTGGGAAATGTTGAAATCAATTTTAATTTACCCTATTTTCTGGGTATGCGTATAATTAATAAGTAATCATGTTTTGTGTTTTGAGTAATCTCATTTAGTGTAACGCGTTCACATTCTAGATTTCAAATCATGATAGATCAGACGAATGGGACTTAATGATAGTCAGAGTCCCACTTATGACCTAAGGGGAGTACGTCTAGACGAAGGTATCACATTTTATTCTATTATAATAGCATAGAGCCAATAGAGGAGGAAACAAAGGAGACAACCACATCCTCGATGATTCGGGCACCTTCAGACAACTAATTTACATCTAGAACATTGTGGATCAAGACACTTATCAAAGGAGATCTTCCATACTTGTTTCTCTAGGGGTTATATTGATTTTCTCATGTTCACCACGTTTTCTCTCTACTCCTTTATGTATGAGACAATAGAAATCGTGCAAGGATAATCCCCTTATTACTTACTACATAGGAGTAGCCCTGTTATGCATTGTAATTGATTCATTAGTTAATATAGTCATTTCTTTTAATTTTGGATTTAAATCTTTGATTGATTCATGAATTAGCTATTCCTATTCACCATAGTTAATTACTCAGCCTGATAATTACTTCGGGAGAGGAATTGAGGATTGGAAAGGTCGTAGATTTACATAGCCAATATTATACCTCTGGAGAGGGCTTATATCTATGAAGGGAATAATCCAAAGGTTTAGTTAAAGTTCCTAGCTAATTCCTAAATCTCTATGGGAGTGGGATTTTTTTCAACATAGGTTGTGTATTACGTTGCAGGGTCAAGTAATACTTGCTACAAGTCTTTTAGTCCAGAGTTAAGGATAAATTCTTGTTAATGAATTCGAGTTAATTGAAATGTAAACCATGGTGAAACTATAATCCTAAGGAATCCATCCAATTTGTGATCACAATTCACTTAATTCAGTTTTCAATTCTTGGAGTTAGTTTTAATCAAACAACCAATCACTTTTTCCTCAAGCCTAGTGAAAAACCACTAGAGGGGGGGTGAATAGGGTTTTATGGATATTTTATAAATAATTCAACCAAAACAAGCAACCATAAAAATATTGGACAAGGGGACAAGGATTTAGAGTGGTTCCAACCTTAGCAAATACTAAGGTAGTCAATCCACTACCCGGTTGCTTACCCAACCGGGATTTTGAAAGTACTTAAAATTTATTACCTCGCAAGGATGTTACATAAAATTACAAATACTTTCACCAAACCCTTCGGACAGCCTTCACCTAGAAGTAGTCTCACCAACCTCGAAGCAGCCTTCCTTGAAGTAACCTCAAGCTCCCCCTTGAAGTAGCCTTCCTCTTGAAGTAGCTTCCCATTGAGACAGCCTTCTTAAAGTAGTCCACAGTCCACCTTCTCCATCGAGAAGACCCTTCTCCACCTGATAAATCAAACCCTCTCCAATCTGTAGCCTCCAACCCTAGGAGTATCAAGGAGAGTACAAACAATATAAAGGAACAAGAAGGAAAAATAGAAATTACAATTACCACTTGTAGCACAAGGCTTGATTTCCTATATCAAGCATTTTGATATCCTAACCAATGTATATGGAAGTGTTGGTGCACTGGGTAGGAGATGCTAGCCTATAGGACACCAATTTGGAGCAATGGAAATGAATAGCCAATGTTGGAGTTTGCTCAATTGCTCACAAGAATGAATAGCCAATTGCAAGTATATGCTCAAGTGTTGCACAAGTGTTTTTTAGGTGTCCTAAGGCTTGTCCTATTTATAGGAATGGCCTATAAATGCTTAAGGACGTTCTAGAAACTTTCTAGGGGGTTCTAAGTGCTCAACTAGCCGTTAGGTATCCATTAGTTGCTTTGACAACGGCTAATTAATTAATTTTAAAAAGTGCAGACAGAGACATTCTCGGTCGAAGATTTGTCGATCGAGAGTCCTTCTCGGTTGAGGATTTGTCGACCGAGGGACTGTCTGGAGCAAGTTGTATAATGTTCTGATCCAACTCCCAACTACTTTGTCTGTTGTGTCTAATGGCTACTTGGGTCATTCTTGATCGAGGAAATTGTCGACCGAGATTGTCTCAGTCGAGGAGTTTGTCGACCGAGAATGACTCTTTCAATTTTTTAAACTAAGTACTAAGTGTGTGTATGAGTGTGCAGTTGTGACACTATTGTAGGGGATGACCTATCTAAGTGTTGTGATTGACTAGGGAAGATCTAAGCGCTTGATTTACATGATATCTAAGTACTTGTACTTTATTCTTGTACAAGTTTTTACATTTGATTACAATCATAAAATAACAACAATTCAAGCATATAGATCTCCCAAGTTGTGCCATCCACCTAGTTCCTGCAACACTCAAGTAGCACGTTAGATTCACAAGAATGAAATGTTTGTCATCATCGAAACAAAGGGATTATAATAATTTCCAATTTAGCCAACAATCTCCCCCTTTTTGAAGATGACAAACATTTCCTAAATATAAAATAAGGAAATAGAAATCATATGAGTTTCATACCTGAAGTTTACCTTTTTTAGCTATTCTCTTGTTTGCAAGTGTGTGCTGGCTGAGAGATTATGAAACTTATTTTATTTTATGTTTTTGATTTTATATTATTTATCCCCCTTTGTCATTTCAAAAAGATAACCAAGATAATCATTAAGTATTAATTTTACCATTTCCCTTAATTGTATTGCTATGCTTCCCTTCAAAGAGATATTCAATTTAAAGAGAAAGGGATTATTATTTCTAATCAAGATAATCATTTAGCCATAATTTATATCTCAGTCATTTGCAAAGAATGAGATCCTTTTAGGTTCATTGCATATATTACTCCCCCTGATTGTTATGCTCCACTATAATATTCTTATATAACAAGGATATGTCCAATTGAAGCCATAGAAAACACTTTTATTCATAACAACTCAGTGCTCATACAACTCATAAGATGACCCATAAATCATGACATACTAGCTTATAAAAAGATAGCCATTACAAACATTACAAAGATAGCCATTCATCTCATGATCTCATTGAAAAGACCGAAGGATTACATCAATTTCCGGGTCTTTTCCAAGAAAGGGCTCAGATCCATAGTATTTGACCAGTGTCTGCCACTCCAAGGCACCTGTCTTGGTTAAAGAATAAGCCTCCAAGAAGGTGGGAACATGATCGAATCGAAAGTGGGCAGCAATATCTTGGAGTTGGATTGGAGAAAACTGAGTATGAGTGAGGTCAGGAGATGGTGAACGTGGAATTTGATAGTAATTGTAGGATGGATTGTATGGGTTTAGCATGCCAGGATTAAGTGAATATGGATATTCATCAGGTTGTTCAGGAGAAAGGGCTTGCATCCTTTGATTTAAATAAGACATGGCATGATGATTGTAATCCAATTGCCTACTTAGGTGATATTGAGAACCAGCAATGTATGTCAAAGTGTTTGTGATAGGATCATGAGGTAGGCTAGTAGGAGGAGGTGGTGGAGGTATGTCTTGGGTGGATGGCTCCCCTTTAGTCCTAGCCCTCTTGTATACAAAATCGATCCCCATCTTCTCTATTGTATTTCTAGTTATCTTTTGGGGTTTCCTATCCCATTTGTAACCTAGGTCCTCATTACTCTTCTTAAGAAAATGTTGAGTAATTTGGCAAACAAAATCGGCATAAGGTGGATTGCCAGAGAATTCAACCATGTTCTTAAGAATGAGACGAATGAAATTGACGGGTATACTTTTTAAGATGGCATAAACAAGATACATGCAAAAAGTGGGTACTTCAGATTTATTTGCCCTAGGATAGATATTTGTGTCAACAATGAGGTTTACTATCCTAGCTTCAGGTTTTAAATTGATGGCATAATATGTACCCCTGTATTCATGGCAAGTGGTATTTCATAGAAAAATGGCTCTTTTAATGTCACTTAAACTAGTGGTAGTGTCATCTTGAGAAAGCTTATTTAGTGGATTTTCGGTGGTGAATCAATAAACTCTTTATAGTCTTCTACATCTATGTTAAGCATGCTAAGAATGCCCTCCTCAGAAAAATGAAATCCATACCCACTAACCATAGAAGAGAAAGAATGATCATGGTCACGATGTGTGGTTAGGTTGGCATAGAATTCGTTGACTACTTGGGAGGAGTAGGAACGGAAGGAAGGATTTAGAAATTCAAAAAGGTGTTGCACCTCAAAGAGTTCCTCAAGATCAACAATGGTGTGGAAGTCCATGATGTCGACCGGCCGTCGTGGAAGAGGTGTCTTTGAGGATAGCCTGAGGTAGCGATCGCCGACAGCTACGTCGTTGAATGGAACGTCGTTGATGATCGTCAGCGCCGGGGAGACCGTCCTTCCCTTCCTAGCCGCGACCTGCTTCTTTCCACGCGATGATGAGGAAGCCATCTTGATTATTTAAAGTGGAGAAGAAGAAAGGCAAGATTTGGGTGGAGAGAAGCTAAAAATTTGCACAAGAATGCACTAGAGAGGAGCTAGAAAAGTGAGAATGTGAATTGGTGAAGAATGGGGTCATTTTGGGCTCCATTTATAGCAAAACAGAACCCATCTCGGTCGACAATTCGTCGACCGACGACCACAACGGTCGTTTCTACATACGCTCCTCTCGGTCGTCCAACGGTCGATCGAGAATTTAAAAATTAGCTGTTGCAATTTTTTTAATTAGTATTTTAATTAGAAGATTGCCTTTTAATTTACGCGAATGGGGGTTCACAAAGTTGGTCTCGGTTGACAATGTTATCGACCGATTTTGACTCGGTCGAACATTTTGTCGATCGGGAATATATCTGGGTTCGAATGTACATCATCTACTTGGTGAGTATCGGTCGAGAAATATAACCAACTGAGATGTCTTCGGTCGACGAATTCGTCGACCGAGTATGTCTCGGTCGAGATTTTTGCTGACCGACGAAATTGCTGTGGATGAAATTTTGAGCTAGTTTTTAATACAAGTGAGAGACTATATTTGTAGAGCATGTATATATCTTCTAGGGGAGTAATAATGTAATCATTTTCTAAGGTTTTGATCAATATGATTCAATAATCCTAAGGTCACAGCTAGTTTTTAAGATTTGATTTTGACCTTTTACTAGAGCTTTTGCACTAAAATCATGTTTTCAATATGATGAACATGTTTCGAATCAAGATAATGCAATAAAATGATTTACAAATAAGCATTTTGTCAAGCTTATTTTAGGTCGACCTTGACTTTGACCATAGCGCCCCTTGATTTCAACCAAGAGGCAATTTCTGCATATTTCCAATTTGAACACTTATATGTGAAGTATAATTTCTGCAGATTTTCAATTTAAAATGCATTTGTGCCATAAAGTTTTACTGTTTATGCAAAATGGCATCTTCATATGAGCTGAATCACAATGATCAAAAACAATATTCATTCATGGTTTGTATATATGGATCAAAGATTATTTTAGACAAACCAATGAAACATAATGGCACAATGATTATGATAGAACAGTAGAAGCATATCCAAAGTATAATGATCAAGATAGAAGCATGTAATTTCATGAAATACAATGATTATGAACATTTAAATTTTAATACACATGGTTCCTATATAGATAGACCAAGAAATACTTAGGATAAACCATGTGGACTATGATAAAACAGTAATTTCCTTGATTAAACCAACATGGTTCATAATTTTCAGTTTTAAGCCAAACCGTGTAGAGGATAAACCAAAATAATCTCATTCATGATTCATGGATTTTCAAATTTAAGACAAACCTTGTAAATGAACATGCTTAAAAAACTTTTTCAATCAATGAAGAAAGTATGTTCAATATCAGTCTTCATATAGCACTTTTGCAATATGTTTAAGGATTTCATATACATAATGTTATACCTTAATTCAACAATTCATGATGCAAAAGATCAATATGTCTTGATTAAAAGATGGTCTCCAAGATTTATTCTTGATTTGCATATTAAATCAATCATTAATAACAAATTGATAGCAAACTAGATTAATTAAAACAGGTTCAGCAGAACTTGGTTCGGTCGAACTTTTTGTCGACCGAATTTATCTCGGTCAAAGTTTTTCTTGACCGATAATGCTTCTGTTTGTACAGGTTTTATCAGATTTGTTGCAAGCTTTAAAACAGTAACCTTCTCGGTCGACTAATTCTCGACCGACAGTGTTCTCGGTCGAACAGTTTCTCGACTGAGAATGTTTCTGTACTGTTTTTCAGTAATTGTTTACAAGTAAATCATAGATCATTTTCAATTCAATTATGCAATTTGAAAACTCAGTTTAGTTGAGAAAAAACATATAAATATCAAAGTAACATTTAGGTCAAATCTCAACTAATCATATTCAAATCTTTAGATTTTGTGAACCCAAATTAAGAAAAAAAAATTAAAGATGTGTTTCCGCAGGTTTATTTAAAATGTGTATTTTCAAGTTGGAAATTTTAATTACTTGAATAAATTTGTTATCTCATTATGTAAAGTTGAGATAGACATAGAGATATACAACTTAGAGTCTTTGGTCATATCTCCACTTAATTTAATTCATTTAGTTTGGGGGTTTTGGAACCCATACTAACTCAACATCCTTTCTCTTGTAAGGACATGAGAAGGAATAATGTACAAGACGTAAACAATAATGGCAACATATAGAATCAACCTCATGTCTCTTTCTATGATTTTGTTCTAGGTTGTTCTTGGGTACATATGTATATTTGCCTCTAGGTACATTCATAGATTGACTCTCTAGCACTTGTGTCTTTCTCCAACTAGGTTTTTGGTAAGATTTTCCTTTAGGCTTATAACCTAGTCCTCTCCTTCCAATTTGACGATAAGAATCATTTAAGATTTTATCAAGGATATCATTGTTACTCAAACTACTAATTTCTTATTGCAGCTTAACAATATCATCCATTCTCTTCTTGATATCTAACTTTGCTTGATCTAGATTAGATAATAAAGAATCTCTTTCTTTCACAATAATATCATAATCTAGATGTGTACACAAACAGATTGTTTTTGAAGATCATTTACTTGAGTTTGCAAGTTTATCTTTTCTAGGGAAAGAAGATTACAATTTGCTTCTACAGATTTCAGCTTAATATCATGATCTTCAATAGCCTTTTTGAGATCTTCATTTTCAGATGTGAGAGCAAGAAGTTTAGCATGTAACTCATCATTTACTTTATTTGATTTCTTTAATTTCTTCTTGCACTCAATATATTTATTATGTATCTCTTCAAGACTAGCAATTATCTCTTCTTTAGGTAAATCAAAAAGGCTTACCTCTTCTTCTTCTTCTTCTTAACTTATTGTAGAAATAAGGCATTCTTTATGCACATCTTCCTTCTTTGACCTCCATGGACAGCTAGGTGTAGTGTGCCTTGTTCCTAAGCACCAATTGCAACTTGTTGAAGATTGGTCCATGCTTTTCCTTTGCTTGCGGTTGTAGACAACACCACCCTTCATTCTTCAAGACTCAGTTTAGAGATCCTTGAAGCCTGCTCTGATACCAATTGAAAAACCACTAGAGGGGGGTGAATAGGGTTTTATGGATATTTTATAAATAATTCAACCAAAACAAGCAACCACAAAAATATTGGACAAGGGGACAAGGATTTAGAGTGGTTCCAACCTTAGCAAATACTAAGGCAGTCAATCCACTACCCGGTTGCTTACCCAACCGGGATTTTGAAAGTACTTAAATTTTATTACCTCGCAAGGATGTTACACAAAATTACAAATACTTTCACCAAACCCTTCAGACAGCCTTCACCTAGAAGTAGTCTCACCAACCTCGAAGCAGCCTTCCTTGAAGTAACCTCAAGCTCCCCCGTGAAGTAGCCTTCCTCTTGAAGTAGCTTCCCATTGAGACAGCCTTCTTGAAGTAGTCCAAAGTCCACCTTCTCCACCAAGAAGACCCTTCTCCACCTAAGAAGTCAAACCCTCTCCAATCTGCAGCCTCCAACCCTAGGAGTAGCAAGGAGAGTACAAACAATAAAAAGGAACAAGAAGGAAAAATAGAAATTACAATTACCACTTGTAGCACAAGGCTTGATTTCCTATATCAAGCGTTTTGATCTCCTAACCAATGTATATGGAAGTGTTGGTGCAGTGGGTAGGAGATGCTAGCCTATAGGACACCAATTTGGAGCAATAGAAATGAATAGCCAATGTTGGAGTTTGCTCAATTGCTCACAAGAATGAATAGCCAATTGCAAGTATATGCTCAAGTGTTGCACAAGTGTTTTTTAGGTGTCCTAAGGCTTGTCCTATTTATAGGAATGGCCTATAAATGCTTAAGGACGTTCTAGACACTTTCTAGGGGGTTCTAAGTGCTCAACTAGCCGTTAGGTATCCATTAGTTGCTTTGACAATGGCTAATTAATTAATTCTGAAAAGTGCAGATAGAGACATTCTCGGTCGAAGATTTGTCGACTGAGAGTCCTTCTCGGTCGAGGATTTGTCGACCGAGGGACTATCTAGAGCAAGTTGTATAACGTTCTGATCCAACTCCCAACTACTTTGTTTGTTGTGTCTAACGAATACTTGGGTCATTCTCGGTCGAGGACATTGTCGACCGAGATTGTCTCGGTCGAGGAGTTTGTCGACCGAGAATGACTCTTTCAATGTTTTAAACTAAGTACTAAGTGTGTGTATGAGTGTGCAGTTGTGACACTATTATAGGGGATGACCTATCTAAGTGTTGTGATTGACTAGGGAAGATCTAAACGCTTGATTTACATGATATTTAAGTACTTGTACATTATATTCTTGTACAAGTTTTTACATTTGATTACAATCATAAAATAATAACAATTCAAGCATATAGATCTCCCAAGTTGTGTCATCCACCTAGTTCTTGCAACACTCAAGTAGCACATTAGATTCACAAGAATGAAATGTTTGTCATCATCGAAACAAAGGGATTATAATAATTTCCAATTTATCCAACACCTAGTTGATTAGGTTATAGTTAGTAGTAGTTTCTGGATTATCATTTCATTGAGTTCGACATTCTGGCCCCATAGACATGTACTAATCGATGCTTGCACTTGTGTTTTGTAGGCATAGTCTATGCATATTAAGTTTTTGGCGTCGTTTTCGGGGATATGACAACTCCAATAATATGAGTATTTTGACCAGCCACTCTAGGACATTTATTTTATTTTGTTTGCATTTCAAACCTTTTTATTTTAAATTGAGCATAATTATTTTTTTATATCAATTAACTTGTATTCTCTGTTATCACATTGCCATTAAGTTTCAGGTACCCTTGCATGGTTCACACTCAAATCAGAGATTACAAAGAGTTTACTCCATCCATTGTAGATTAGGAGGAGATTTTTTTAGGGTGAAACAATTTGGGGCTTCATCTAATAAGCTCATCCAAACTCCACTACCTCAGGAAGAGAAGGCATAGACAATAGACATGGACCGAAATGCTGAAGATCGTGTTGGGGCCGAACTTGAAGAATAGTATGTTTAGGAGAATATTAAGGCATCCTCAGTCACAACTCAACTAGGGGCAATCAAAAGGTATGTAGTCAATGTGGGAAGTTACAAAATAGACCTCGGGTTGGTGGCACTTATTAAATCCATGTCATTTCATGACCATAGTATGGAGGACCTAATGGTGGAAATCAATGGCTTTGTGGAGAGTTGCACCATATTGAAGATTGACAGGGTCCCATTCATATTAATTTACTTGAAATTTTACTCCTACTCATTTTCAAACATGGAAAAATCATGATTTCTTATCCTTCCACCAAAATCAATAGACACCTGGGATGAAATGATAGATGTCTTCTTTGAATGATGTTTTCCACCTAGAAGGCCAATGAATTGGTTGGAAAGATCTATAACTTCAAGAAGCATGTCGAGGAGTCATATTCTAAAGTATGGGAGTGATTTCAAAACATGCTTAGAAAGGTCCCTCATCATGGGATTGGTTTATATGGACAGTTGAAAACATTCTACTATGACCTACATGAAGGGGAAAAGACCGGTCTAGATAGTGAAGGAGCAGGTTTCTTCCTAAACAATAAAGCTATCATGTGTCATGAGATTCTAAAGAACATGACCAAGAATCAGTCATGGGGAGAGGAGTGAGAAGTGTCAACAATAATTAAAAGTGTTATGGAATCAAGGGAGTTCATAGAACTCAAAGCCCAGATGGAAAGACTCACAATGAAGTTGGAGTACAAATTTGGTACCTTAGGAGTGCATGTAATCACATCAATAATATCAATAAGATAGAGATGCTAGCAAGATAGATAGAATTGATGACATTCTAGGCAGACTAGTGACTCAAAATGAAGCCTTACTGGACCAAACTAAATGGGTGTAGAAAAATCACGAAGCTCAGATCCACAACATTGGAAATCAGATCTTGCAGCTAGCAGTGGAGGTGGAATCTATAAAGAATCCCATTTGGTAGGGATTTCCCAAGATCATAGAGACAGTGTAGCAACATCATCAAGTGAATTTCTTCTCTATTCTCAACAAAACAAAGAATGTTACTAAGGACTCCCCAGATCAACACACTCTAGAGTCAGATTGGGTGTATGTGGTAGAAGTTCCATTTCCCTATAACCTATATTGAAGACCAGGAGTGTATAGAACACCAGTGCACTATGCTCACACATGCACCTCATGCAAAGTGGGGTTATCAACTCATGACAAGGATACCCCATCTTTATTGATTGTGCAATACAAGTAACTTCAAGGTTCCACCATTGTTATATCACCATCCTAGTTCTAGAAAAGGTGTCCATAAAAGAATAACAAGTGAAGGTTCTAATTCATAGTGGAGCAGTCACAATTAGCAAGGAAGCACCCACAATTGAAAGGAACAACCACATTCCATCCCATCCACATGACATGTTCCAAATTCTATCCTAGGAGGTGGCATTGATGCAAACTTAGGGGAGGAGATCCCTAATGTCTCCTATATTCCTCCTCACAAAATTGTAGATAAGACACATGTATCATTCCCTGATAGTCTGAAGCTGAAAAGGGAGGGACATCAGTTCAAGAAATTCCTAGATATCTTCAGAAAGCTTCATAAAGCATCCCACTTGTGGAGGCGATAGAACAGATTCCAACAAAGGAATATTCTTGAAGGACATTATCAACAAGAAGAGACTGATAAAAGATACATATGTCTTGTGTGTTCATGAAGTGGTGAGTGCAATGATCCAGGGAACAATGCTAACCCATGATGTTTCTACATCCCTTGTTCTATAGACATCATCCAACAAGAACAATGTAACTCTGGGGCAAGCATAAATCTCATGCTCCTTTCTACCTTTCAGAAGGTGGGATTATATATAACGATGAGGATGTCCATGACAATTAGCTAGATCTAGGGCTCTAGTGGGGGTGAATAGAGCTTTAAAATTCTAACCAAAATAGTTAGACCTTTAAATTATAACAATTGAAACCAAAAGCTTAAGAAAAATTTTAAGTACTATCTAAGAAAGCATAGCAAGGATGAGAGAGATTGAAAATACACTTCGACAAGGTGGTTAGAGTGATTCCAATATCCAAACTAGGAGACTGTCAGTCCACTACCTAGAGAGGTCAACCTCTAGGACTTTGCAACCCATGTATACTTATATTCCATCATAAGAGATACAGGATACCACCATACATCCAAGGACTTAACTATTCAAGATAAGAGTCTTTCACCTACACAAGGACTTACCCACTCAATGAAGATGTCTTTAACCTTCAACAAGGACTTACTCACACTTGCATCAAGTCTTTATCCTTGAAGGAATTACCCACTTGTCTTGAATCTTTGCCTTTCCCTTCTCCTTCACCTGGAGAACATCTTCACACCTTCTTAAACCTTGAAGAAGAACAACAACTCCTCCTTCACTCAGAGAAGATCACTTCAATATTTGCTCTTTGAGAAAGGGGATTGGGAAGATGGAAGGAATGAGAGTATGACAAGATAACATCAAGGTAGCTCTCTTACAACATGAATAACTCACTCATAATCACAAAATGCTTTGTAAATGAGAGAGAGAGAGAGAGAAAGGGGCTCAAAGGGTTGCAACACACTCAACTATAGCAAGGACCAAGGATAACATGGATGAGCCACCTTGGAATGAACTCCAAGGGTTCCTATTTATAGATGGGGGTGTTCCTTTGAGTGTGGGATCACTTAAGAAAGAAAAATATCCTTTTTACAACTTGCAATGGATCTATTTTTGTTTCTAACAACTCTCCAAGGGTTGGAATCACTTTTTGTGCATTTTTGTACATTACATTTGGTCCATTTTCAATAAAGATAACTTGATCGATCCACGAATCAATAAAGATAATTTTCAAACTATCAGTCGAGTTTGTCTTGGGGAACATGACCAATGAGTGAAAATCAGTTTTTCTCAGTGAGTCAGTAAGTGAAGTTCTGTGAGTGTACAACTCGACCGATTGATCCATTTACCAAAAATCCACATTGTTTGGTCGAGATCCAAACTTGACCGATAGAGTTGCTATGACTAATTTTTTAAATTGATTTATGAGTGGCCAAACATTGGAATTTAGTGTCCTTCATTTTTTCTCATCTTAGTTACAAGTCATATCATTAGTATAATTGATTACAAAAATATTCTAAGGTGCTTTGGAGTGATTTCCCAAATTGCACACTTGCTTTGCTTTTGACTTGAACTTGGACAAGATAGGGCATGTGCAATTTGATCATTGTCATGTACCTAAAGCTTGAAATCAATCTTAAACAAACATAGTAGATACATATGAAATGAATGGTTAAGTCATTATCAAAATATGGACAATGTATAACTCTCAAGTCAACATTCTCCCCATTTTTGACAATGACAAACCACTCCTCAATCATATTCAAAAAGGATATGTAAAGTTATACCTTATCCATGTAAATTGCAAGGGGATTTAGTATTGTAACAGTGTGAGTTTCTCCGCCTCAATCTATGCTCACTCATACATGCATAGTTGTCTTTCTACACAAAGCAATATAACATATATACTATATGGTCCTTTAGCAAGTCACATGATAAAGCATATATTGAATAAGAAAAGAATCACAGAGGCAATAAAATCAATATGGTTGATCTACAAAACATTGAATTTCTCTCCCCCTTTTGGTATTATAAAAAATTAAGGGGGTAGAAGAGCACAAAATAGGTCTTCTCCAAGCACAGCCAAAAACATACATCCACAAGATAAAAACATGCAACCTCAAAACACACAACAGACAGAGATGAGAGAGAGACAAGCAATCTATGTCATAATCAAAATATGGGTGACATACCACCAACTCGTGAGATATAATCAACCAAGGAGTAAGTGTACATATAATTAAGATTACAAAACCAAAGGCATGTCCTCAAAACAACTACAAGCAAAAATGAGGAAAACAACATGATTATAGAAATTGTACATCTCAGATAATGTGACATGATGTTTTTAGTACAAAATAGTCTAGAAATATATATATGATCAACATATACATACTAAAAACTAAAACATCTAAACTTGTAGGCTATCTATGTCCACAACATCATCATCATCCTCACCAGCATCATCATATGAAGCTTCAGGCTTGTAGTCATCATCTCCATATGAAGGCATAGCAGAGATAGTAGCTTCACCTTCATCACCAGATGCACTAGAAAACCTTCATCAAAAACATCTGAAGCATCCTCACCATCATCCTCACATGCCTCCTCATTACTAGCAGTAGCTTCCTCATCAACCTGGTCGGGCATCTCCTCATCGGCGGAAGGATCGAAACGACGATCGGGCCACATGGCATTCTTCTCAGCCCCAGACATACCAAGGTCATGCAACTATTGGGCTCGAGGAGAAGTATGAGCAGAGGTGCCAAGTCCTACAAGAAATGTAGCTATAGGATCAGTAGGTAGAGGTAGAACTCCAGGGGTAGATTCACCAACAGTAGAGGCTGCAGCAGCAGAAGAATCAGGTGGAGGGGCTGGGTAAAAGTGATTGTATGCATATGATGCATAATCTCCTCTTGGGTAGGATTGGCAGGCAGGGTAAGGATGGACACAATATAGGTTCACGATAGACATGATAGCACAGAGATCCTGAAGACATGATAGCATTGAGATCCTGATGTATATGCTCTTGAACCTAAAGGCTATATGTCAGTGGATGCATCATGTAACCAATGAGGGTTTCATTTGACACACCAAAAGAGGTGCAGGCAGGTTAGGGTGGTTGAGGAGGTGGATGTGGAGGCTCCATGTGTGGTATAAGAAGGGGTAGGCACATTTTTATTGAATTGTGGTTTCAATGATGCAGACTCCTTTTATAGCAGGTGTCTAATGAAGATCATGAAAAAGAGACTTCCTAGTGGCAGATTGAAGAAAACCACAGATCAAGGATGGGTGGGTACCCATGTGTTCTTACCAGAGTTGAAGCAGTTCATATGATGGAGAATATTTCAAGATCACTTGACTTTGATGTTCTTCAGGATACAAAACATAATCACCACGATATTCTCTACAATTTCAGTTTGATTTTTCTTTGGATGAATATTGTGGTTGACTACCATGGTAAGAATGTGGCTTTTTAGGTCTAAGGCAAAGGAGGGAAGGGTGGACTTCTTCCTATAGGGAAACTGAGGCTTCTTCAAGAATATAGGTCAGGGAGAGTGATATCGTATTATTTGTAGAAGTCCTTAGGGTCTAGAAGGTCAAAATACTGAGGGTAATCCTTCTTCCATGTATCTGTTACCTCGGTGTACTAGAGAAAAAGATATTCAATGTATCCTATGAGACTTGGAATTTCTTACCGAAAATCATGGAAGTAAGAATGAGTTGAGTATTTGGCGGGAGTACCAAAGTGTCATAATTCCATTGCAAATTTGCATAGAACTTGTGAACAGTTTTAGTGCTTGTTATGGAATTTTTATAGCACGCATGTTCAACACTCATGGCAGATAGGTGGTGTTCATATAACAACTCAGTGACCGGATCAATGACCTTTTGTCTACAGGGGCGAGGCTCAAACAAGGCACAAAAAGGGAAGGGGTTCCTAGGAAGGAGGTTCTTGTACCTATTTAGAGCATCATTTGAGATGAAGAAGGTATCATCGAATGGGATAAGGATAGAGTTGGAGGAGGAGGATGGTGTTCCGGAGGGGTGGATCTCTTTCTCCTATTAGAAGCCATGGAGGTGAGATAAGAACGAAAGAGATGTCAAAAACATAGGAAACACCATATAGAACCAACCAAACACCTAGGGTTGATGAGAAAGAGGTCTAGGAAGGTGAATCAAGGGCTAGCTAGGGCTAGGAAGAGGAAGTTTGAGGATAGCATTGAGAGCTTGAGGGAGCTGGAGAGTGAATCGATCGATTTTTCTCTAGTTGAGAGGGAGAATAGTCGGCCAAACCATACTTAATTTTGCTCCTGACGGACCATCAATTGAGTTTTGAGACAAGGAAACTCGACCAAATGGATTTTTACAAAATCCCTCATCCATGGATAGGTCGAGTTGGTAACTCCACCGATGGTCAACCTAAAACAACATTAGAAATTTTAATTTCTAGCCATTTGAGTGCTAAATAAAAAAAGTCCATTTTGCATTTTAAACATACTTAGTCACATATCACTCATCATTGGTTACTATTTAGCGATATAATAAGTGTTTGTGAAATATACCCAAAACAAGCAAAAAAAGGCAAAAAGAACATAAAACAAAATTTAGCACTTTTAGCAGGCAAGGGTGATCAAGACATGAACAAAGCATATAGGATAGATAGCAACTAGCTAGAATGCATATGATAATCGTCGTTTTGCACTATCAATCACTAAGATGGTTAATCCTAGAGTTTAAACCTTTTTTTACTTCCGGTTTTAAGGGTAGTATAGAAGGGTCGATCCCACAGGACAACTAATTAAAGATTGTTTTTAGAACCCAAAGATTTGAAGAACTTTTATTAAATTTTTTTTTTGTATTTTTCTTTTTAGAACAGAAAGTAAAAGTCGGGTTTGGGGGTTGGTGATTACACTAAGGAAAGAAAGAAAATGCACTAACAAGAATAAAGAAAATTGCACAAGGAAAATTTTAGACTATTGTTAGCACAAAAAGAACTATATGAATTGAAAAGACTAAAAATTAAAGAAAGCAAAGGCAAGCAAGAAAGTCGGTGATTGAAATCAAGAGATGGAAAATCGAGGCTCGTAGGGGTTTTCACCACCTTAGCCTAGGCGATAACAACTACTTCTTAGACGACGATTCAATGAAGGCTTGCGAATTAAAAACTCACAAAAGAGAAACTCCACAAGAGCCCATTGGTCCTGGTGCTCATGCTTCCTAGTTTATCAACCTAAAAGACGAGAATCCACGGTCATATCAAAACGTCTATGTAATCGATTTTATTGTTCTAAATCCGGATTTCCATGGTCACATCCATCCGGATTAACATGCGATCCAAAGATCGACTATTCAATTAAAATCGATTACCATCTAGTCGTTTAAGAAGAAGTCGTTAAAACCATGGCTAAGGGGTTATTCCCCTTGCCCCGATAAAAGACTACTCACACATGGAGAAGGGGGAGACGGAGGAAGAAAGCACTGAAGTCATAGTCTAGCCCAAAATTAGGAGTCAATCCTTTGCTAGATACAATAAAATGACTTAGTTCTTTGATCCTTGCTCCAGAAATAAAGAACGGAGGAAAAGAAGATTAAAACTAAGACGGAAGGAAAGAGCAAGTAAGAAAGAGCAATGCTTGAACTGAGATCTACTTTATTGCATAATATGAGAATGATTACAAGATGAAAAGTTGCAGAATTCCAAATACAAGAAAATCCAAGATGCCCTGAGGAGGAGGAAGTGCCCCTCCTTTTATAGGAGAAGGAGGGGGGTATACATTAGGTTTAGGGCAAAAGGAATGGCCGTCGGCGGCTGCTAACTTTCTAGATCTAGTCAACAGAGGAAACAATTGATTTCTTTGCATTCCTTTTGCATTAATTTCCCACAACAGCAGTTTCGAGCGTATTTTTGGGCCAGTCAAAAATTCAGAAGCGGCCCGAAAATATATTTTTCCTGTAGATAATTTAATTATCTTTCCAACGCATACTTGCACAATAAATTCCTCCTTGGGATGTGGGAGTTATACCAATTTTGGTGAAAGGTATATACTGAAATCAGACTCTGCGGGAAAACGTAATGCCACTTTCACTGGTTAATTGCGCAGCCAAATAAACACCAAAATTGCCGCAAAATATGTCTTTTTTGTAGCCAATAAAATTCTCTTTTCATTCCATATTTTATCTTGGAATTCCGCCTTTAGACGCAAAAGATATGGCTATTTTGGTGACGAGTATCTCAGGCACTGCGGGAATATTTGAAAGCCTCATATCTTCATCTTTTATTTTCTCGATTTAATTACTTAGATAATTCCTGAAAATTAAGAAAAATATCATAAGAATTCAGGAAAAGTATATCAAGAAGATGAAAGTGCTATTTATTTTTGAATTAGCTAAAATTAACAAAAAAGTCCTAATTAATTATTCTAAATGAAGCAAAAATAAGAGATGAATATGCATTCATCAGCATATCAGATTCATCCAAAGTAGTTATGAGCACTTTAGATCTAAAATTCAATTGCTCTCTAGCTAGAGGTTTAGTGAACATGTTAGCCAACTGATTTTCTATATCCACATGCGTGATATAGATATCCTTTTTGTCTATGTGATCACAAAGAAAATGATGACGAACCTCTATATGATTGGCTCTACTATGCAATATAGGATTGTAAGATAAATTGATTGCACTAGTATTATCACAATACATAGGTGAAACATCCAAATAAATGTTAAAGTCCTGGAGAATTTGATTCATCCATAGGACCTGGGCACAACAACTTCAGGCTGCAATGTATTCTTCCTCAATAGTTGATAAAATTGTTGTGCTCTATTTCTTGGAAAACCAAGATGCCAAGCATGGTCCTAGGAGGAAGAAAGTGCCACTTATGCACTTTCTATTAATCAAGCATCATGTGTAATCCACATCACTATAATCCGTAAGAGTAAAGTCCCTTGACTTGGGATACCATAGTCCAAAATTTGGGGTTTTGGCTAAGTACCTTGAAATCCTCTTAACAGTTATAAGATGTGATTTCTTGGAATTTGATTGAAAGCGATCACACAAGCCAACATTGAGCATTATGTCAAGTCTAGAGGTAGTTAAATAAAGTAGACTTCCAATCATACCTCTATGGAGATCCTCATCCACTTTCTCACCTTCTTCATCTTTATCAAGTTTGGCGGTGTTTAACATGGGGTGTCCATCATCTTGGTGTTCTCCATCCCAAAGCGCTTAAGTAGCTCACATGTTTACTTGGATTGGTTGATGAAGTTCCCATCTTTAGTTTTCTTGATTTGAAATTTGAGGAAGAATGTAAGCTCACCCATTATGCTTATATCAAACTCACTCTGCATAGGATCAATAAACTCCTTGCAAAGATCTAGTTCCGTTAAAAATGATATCATCAACATATATTTGAATGATAAGAAAATTGTTCAAGTGTGTTTAAGAAACAAGGTAGAATCCACTTTGCCCATGATATACCCATGATCTAACAAAAAGTTATTTAATTTCTCATACCAAGATTTAGGTTCTCGTTTGAGTCCATAGAGCCCTTTTTGCAACATATAAACATGGTTAGGTAAACTATCATGTTCAAATCCTGGGGGTTGTGCAACATACACTTCGTCCTCAATTGTACCATTCAAAACCACACTTTTAACATCCATTTGATAAAGAAGAATGTTTTTGTAACTAGAAAAAGCAAGCAACATACGAATAGACTCAAGTCTAGCTATGGGTTCATATGTTTCATCAAAATCTATACCTTCATGCTGATTGTAGCCTTAAGCCACTAACCTTTCTTAGTTTCTTACAACCTTGTCGCTTTCATCTATCTTGTTGTGGTAGACCCACTTGGTGACAATGATCTTTCTACCACATCGTCTTGGCACTAGGTTCCACACTTTCCACGTCTGAAATTGCTCCAATTCTTCTTGCATGGCTAGGATCCATTTATCATCCCTAAGAGTTTCTATGATGTTCTTTGGTTTGAGTTGTGAGATGAAGGTATTGTTGGCTTTTTCTTTGTCGAAAGAAACCCACGTCTTCAATCTTTCGAAAGGGTCACCTAAAATCATCTCTTTTGGATGATTCTTTGCAAAGTGGGGAGTTGGATCCTTCTTCACTTCATCTTTCTCTTCTTCTTGAGTGGCCACCTCTTTTCCCTTTTGGGTGTTGTTGAGTTATTTTAAGATACGAATAACTTCACCTGCAACATTATGATTTGGAACAATATCTTTGGGAATAGAGGGGTTAGTCTTAATAAACTTAAAATTAATAGATTCTTCCACTTTAGTAAGATCAACATTAAACACTCTACAAGCCTTGCTAGTAGTGATGTAACTAAAAAAGAAAGCCTTGTATGATTTCAGATCAAACTTGTCAAGAGAATCTTTTGTGTTTAAGACAAAACAAGGACATCCGAAAACATGAAGGTACTCAATAGAAGACTTCCTACCACACCATAGCTCATAAGAGGTTTTATTCAAAGAAGGATGTGTGAAATCCTAGTTTTTCACAAAATATGAGATACTAACGGCTTCGGCCCAAAACTTCTTTAGAGTGTCATACTCTAAAAGCATGGTTCTTGTAGTGACTATTCTTCCTCTCTACAACCCCATTTTGTTGAGGTGCTCGAGGTGAAGAGAAGTTATGTGCATAGCCAAATTCATCACAAAAACATTCAAAAATATTATTTTCAAATTCTCCCCCATGATCACTACGAATGGAGACAATTCGGCAAGAGGCTTCATTCTCAAATTGATTTTTTTTAGATAAGCATCCCTCTCATCTCTTCAAGCATCAACAATTAGCTTAAATTCAACATTTTTAGTTTTAAGTGTATCAAGCTCATTTAGGCACTTTTGGTTGTCTTCCTTAAGAGATTCAATGTTCTTAAGGTAAACACCATTCTCTACCTCAACTCCATTGTATTGGAGCTCAAGATCAAGAAATTGGCCTTTCATGCTATCAATCCTCTCAAGATGAATTTTCTCATTTTGCTCAAGAATCTCAAGTTCAACATACAAGTCATCAATGATTTTACCTAACCTCTTCTTATTAGATTTACATATAGAATAAGAAGAACATGTTTTAATAAGCATATCAATAAGAGTTTTTTTATCTAAATCATGCAAGCTTACCTCACTAGCCTCACCAATTTTTTCACTAGTTGAGGCCATGAGTGCAAGGTGGCACTCTCCATGCTCATCGGAGCCTGGGCCACTAGAGGATGATCCTTCGCAAGCTGCATGAGCTATGTCTTTGTGTCTTCTCTCCTTCTTATACTTCTTCTTTTACTTGCTATCTTTCTTGTACTCTTCCTCCTTCTGGGAGTTGCTCTGATGGTGTGAATTCTAGCCTTGGGACATTCACTCTTTTAGTGTCCCTTTTGACCACACTTATAGAATTTTGGAGTAGAAGAAGAAGATTGATTTCCCTTGAAGTGACTTCCCTTGAATAAGTTGGCTTCATGCTCACTAGGGCCAACATCTTCACTAGAGGAGGAGGGAGAGGTCCAGCAAGAAAGTTGTTGCTGAAGGATGACAACCTCTACTTGATCTTTGAAGGAATTATCTTTGATCTTCCTTGCTTCCTTCTCCTCTTTCTTGGATTCATCTTCTTGCTTGTCAAGTGTTTGCTCATGAGCCTGTAGATTGCCAATAAGATCCTCGGTTGGTAAGTCACCAAGACTTCTCACTTCTTCAATGGAGGTCACCTTTGACTTCCATATATTTGGAAGACACCTCAAATCTTTGAGTTGATTGATCCTCTATCCAAAGTGTGTCCCAAAGCAGCTAGCTTGTTGATGATGATGTTGATCCTTGAGTACATCTCAGAAACTCCTTCATTCTTCCCCATTTTGAATTTCTCTAGGATGTTATTCAACATGTAGATATTTACCTCCTTACTTGCTTTGCGCCTTCATAAGTGATGCAAAACTTATCCCATATCTCATAGGTTGTGTCCCATGAGGAGATGTGATTGAACTTAGATGGAGTGAGATCTACATAGAGGATGCTAATTGCTTTGGCATTGAATTGGGCATTCTTAAGGGAAGCTTCATCCCATGTTGACAAAGCTCTGGTTGGCTCCTTCTAGGGTGTAATCATCTCCTTCCACATATCGAAGTTCATCCCTTGAATGTAGAGCTACATCTGCCTCTTTCAAAAGAGGAAGTTGGCATCATAGAAGACTTGGGGCACATGGAGAAACCTCCCTCTAGATTGATTAAACCAAGTAGGTTCTCACCCATCTTCTCGTCTCGAGGGATATTTGTCGGAGAAGATCCAAGGTCTGATACCACTTGTTGGGTCTACGTAGGGGTGTAAATGGTACAGATATTGTGTGGGTATGGCTATACCCATACCCATACCCATCTAATTTAGTGGGTCCGGTTCTGGTTCTAGACCCACATAATTAAAAAAATCTGGATCCGCACCATACCCATACCCGCATTAATAGTGATTTTGTGGTGTGGGTATGCAGGTAAGCAGTATCGTATAGAACATCATATTGTTATTGTAAGAAAATGATGATTATGTTGTGTTTATACTAATACTATGAGATACAGCTATAGTATAGTATATTAACATGCAATAGTTATATTGAATAACTTTGTACATTGAAGATTAATTAATTTAATTTGTAACATATTTGTAGTCATCACCATAATGTTTTAATTATGTAGCATATCTTGTAACTATTTTGATTTTAAGTTTACATATGTTGCTCATGATTGAAATTAGAATAGTTAATTCTCAATTAGATGACTAGTATCAACCTTATTAATACTAAAGTGGACATAATCTTAAGTATTCTATTAATTAGACTAGGAAAGTATGATATAAATACCATATTATCTAATTAGTTATTTATGTATAGTGGGTCTACAGGTCTAGCGGGCCTGGGTCTAATCATACCCATCAGTGGACCTGCTTATATGTGTTTCCAAGGGTATGTAGGTCCATAGGTATGGGGGTACAAGAATATAGACCTGTGACGGGTCTTTAAAAGATCCATATTTGTGGGTATGTGAGTCTACATGTACCCATTTATAGCCCTAGATCTAGGGATCTAGAGGGGGTGAATAGAGCTTCAAAATTCTCACAAGAATAAACCTTCAAATTATATCAATTGAAACCAAAAGCTTAAGAACAATTTCAAGTACTATCTAAGGAAGCATAGCAAGGATGAGAGAGATTGAAAGATACACTTGGACAAGGTGGTTAGAATGGTTCTAATCTCAAAACTAGGAGACCATCAGTCCACTACCTAGAGAGGTCAACCTCTGGGACTTTGCAACCCACGTATACTTATTTTCCATCATAAGAGTTACAAGGAGAACACCATACATCCAAGGACTTACCTATTCAAGACTAGAGTCTTTCACCTATACAAGAACTTACCCACTTAATCAAGATGTCTTCAGCCATCAACAAGGACTTACCCACACTTGTATCAAGTCTTTGGACTTGAAGGAATTACCCACCCTTCTTGAATCTTCTTCTTGCTCTTCTCCTTCACCAGGATAATATCTTCACACCTTCTTCAACCTTAAAAAGAATAACAACTCCTCCTTCACTCGGAGAAGATCACTTCAACCTTTTCTCTTTGAGAAGGGGGATTGGGAAGATGGAAAGGATGAGAGATTACAGGATAACATGGATGTAGCTCTCTTACAACATGCCTAACTCACTCATAATCGCAAAATTCTTTGTAAATGAGATATAGAAGGGGTTGAAAGGGTTGCAATACAATCAACTAGATAGGACCAACGATAGCATGAATGAGCCACCTTGGAATGAACTCCAAGGGGTCCTATTTATAGATGGGGTTTTCCTTTGAGTGTGGGATCACTTACGAACAAAAAATAGCCATTTTACAACTTGTAATGGATCTATTTTCGTTTCTAACAACTACCGAATAGTTGGAATCATTTTTCTGTGTTTTCTATATAGTACATTTGGTTGAGTTTCAATAAAGATAACTCAACCAATCCAATAACTGACAAAGCATATTTTTAAACTATCGGTCAAGTTTGTCCTAGGAAACTAGATCGATGAGTGAAAACTAGTTTTGGTCAGTGAGTCAGTCAGTCAGTTATGTGAGTGTACAACTCGACTGATTGATCCATTTCCAAAAATCCATCACTGGTCGGTCAAGATCCAAACTCGACCGACAGATTTGTTGTGACAATGATTTATGAGTGACCAAACTTTGTAATTTAGTGTCCCTAATTTTTTGTCATCTTAGTTACAAGTCATGTCATTAGTACAAGTGATTAGAAAAATATTCTAAGGTGGTTTGGAGTGATTTCCCAAATTGCACACTAGCATTGCTTTTGACATAAACTTGGCCAAGCTAGGGCTTGTGTAATTTGATCCTATTCATAAACCTAAAGCCTGAAATAAATCTTAAACAAACATATTAGATATATATGAATGGAATGGTTGAGTCATTATCAAAATATGGACAATGTATAACTCTCAAGTCAACATAATCCATTTGGTAGACTAATCAATTGTGAGGCCATATGGGATATGCGAGGATGTCTTAGTCAAATTTGATAAATTCATCTATCATGTTGATTTTGTGGTTATAGATTTGCATGTGATGTAGGGATCTGATATGTTATTAGGAAATTCGTCCCAATCTACGGTCAATGTGATCATTGCCATGGGTAGAGACTAATTGACACTCAGGATAGATGATAATGTAGTGGAATTCAGACTTCCATATGAGTCTTCAAAACAATCCTGTGACAACCCAGGATAAAAAAAATTGCCTTCTCAAGCCTAGGACATTTAACAAAAGTGCTTATGGGAGGCAACCCAATTTTATTTTTGTCATTTATATTTTGTTTAGGACTTTTCATTGTCTAAATTTCATATTTGTCTTGTTTGATCTTAAATTTATGTAAATAGGTACCTTGATTCTATTCTTTGGTTTGCAGAAAAGTCAGAGTTAGTACTACAGAAACTAGTATCGGTACCACCAACCTGCTAAAAAATGTCTGATAGGGATTTTGTAAAAAATCGATACCACTGACACACAAATCAGTGATACCAAATCCATGACAGGTCAAATTCTGCAAAAAGTTGGTACCACCAACAGCTAATTCGGTACCACTAACTTTTCCCAAAAAAATTACAGAGCCATAGGATAAAGTTTTCAATACCACCGACACACAATTTGGTGGCACAACTCATACATCTCAAAGGAGGATGAAAGAAGCCATATCTCAGTACCACCGACACATAAGTCATTGGAACTGACATCGAGGGACAAATGCCATCAAAATTTGATCTACAGAGGTCGTTGGGAATGTCTTGGACACCATCACCAACCTTTTGAGATCATGGTACCTTTGTTCCACCTCTAGGTTTGTTTTTTACTACAAGTGCATAGTCAGGTTCAGGCTTAGGGGGTGTTGCAATGAATTTATGTTTTTATCTTTTATTTTCCATTAGTTCTTTTGTTTTTGCAAATATTGGATTTGCATCCATCTAGTGTAATTGTGGAGTTAATTGTCATGGTTTCCTATATCATCAAGGAGAAATGTGTTTCGAGCCTTTGCAATGAAATTTTGAATTTGAAATGATCATATCTTATTAATCTAAATTTGCAAAGTCCAAGACAACATCACATGTAGGAAGTGTATGTGTTGGTCAGCTTGTGGACACTTAATATGAATGAAAATCTTAACTTATCTAAGATTTGTGGATGATGATGGGGTTTGAGCCCAAATCGACCAAACAAGTAACAAGACCCTAAATGTGATTTTTAGAAAGAAACTATAAGGTTACCATGTACACACGTTGATAGGAGAGGGACATATCATAGTTTAAGATGGGAATTATCTCTTAATCATGTGATTCTACCCGCCTTTCATGACATTTCATCCACCACCCTAAAATTATGAAGTAACTTGAATTGTTTCCTCTTGATTACAATGAATTGCATGATAGGTGGCATGATATTAGTCTTTTTATTGAATTAATTAGAGAAAAAAAACATATTTTCATATCATTTAGTTGCATACTAAATGTCATGTAGATTGCATACTCTTTTTGCATCAATCTTTCATCATGTATCTATATAGCTTTCTTTGCTAAAAATAAAGTGAAAGGACACACATCCGTACCCCTCTAAATGAATATATATATATATATATATGTTGAAGAAAATCCCCACAAAAACTCATATATCATGCTAAAATAAGAGGGTAGAGAAAAAAAGAACAAAAGAAAATCAAATAAAGAGAGAGAATATGATTTCTTGAACTTGACTTGGAATTTTTTCTTCAAGGAGAAGTGAATCAGGTACACTCATTAGTAAGATGAGAACATCGATGCATTCACCATTCCATCACAAAATTAGGCATTAGGATTCATGCATTTCTCATTTCCTTCATGTTATAGGTTCATCATATTTTATTTTACATACATGATTTGGATGTCACTTGTTATTCTTATTCATGACCACCTACTTCATTCCACCAATTGTTCATTATGGTAGGCCACATATATGATTGATCCCCTCATTAACTTTTATACGGGGAGCTACTTCCAACGTAGTTGGTATGTAGATAAGAGCAATGTAGATAGGGAATCACATGGTGCATCAAGTGAATGCCTTATTGAATATGATATTAATTTTTCTATTAATAGTGTTTAATTCATCTAAGGGTGGAAGTATTTAATGAACATTTTCGGGTAGTGTAGAGTAGTTATTTATTCATTGGTCAGTAAGGGCTGGTTTAGGACAGTTAGGTGGATGTACTTAAGAAATTTAGTTCATGTTGTTTGTCCTCTTCTTAACTTATTCGAAATAGATCCAAAGGTAGTGTTTCTTGAGGGTGAGCAAAATCTAAGCTTAGGGGATTTTGTTGTACTGAGTTTTATCCACTTTCCACATGCTATTTTGCTATATATTTCAGCCATTTTTGCTCATTTTGACATCAATTGTACCTCATTTATCATTATTAGTCTATCAAACACTAATGCATTAAATAATAAGACTTTTCACCAAATTATGTTAATTTATCATGTTTTATTGAGGCCTATTTTGATTTTTCTATATTTTAGGTAATTGGAGCACCTATAAGGCAGATCGGTGCGACAATACAGTCGATGGTATCGTCTTAATGAGAAAATTCAATAGGTTGTTTGAAGAAATCTCAATGCTACTGATATGAAACTCGGTGATACCAAGTCATGGTTCGAGGCCACCTAAATGATCAGTCATTGCAATTGTCTTATGATCCAGAGAGCAATAGGAAGTGAGTTTATCAACTCGGTGCCACCGACACACTTGTCAGTAGTACCGACATTCATCAATAGGAGAATTTAAAAGCTACAAAATAGCAACTCGGTGTTGTCAACCCACCGTTCGGAAGTACCAACACTTACTGAGGGTTTTGAGTCATCCAAGGACTCAAAGGTTGGTGGTACCGACTTGACATGATTAGTGTAGAATTTAGATACAGTAAATATAACATATGGGACTTAATGACAGACTAAGTCCTACTTATGACCCAATGAAAGTTCATCCAGACGAACATATTATATATGTTCTATTCTATTTCAACGGAGAGCCAAGAGAGAGGAGGAAACAATGGAGACAACCACATCTCAGATGATTCTACCACCTCCATAGAGAAGATTTGCAGCCAGAATGTTTTGAATAGAGACGTTCACTAGAGGGGATCTTCTAGACCGGTATCATAAGGGGTTTATATTGGTTTTCTCATGTTCACCACGTTTTCTCTCTTCTCCTCTATGTATGAGACAATAGAAAACATGCAAGGTTGATCATGTTGTTCCTTAGGACATGGGAGTAGCTCGATTATGCATTGTAATTGATTTCCATGAGATAATATAGTCATTTCTTCTAATTTTGGACTAAAATCTTCAATTGCTTCTTGAATTACCTATTCTTGGTTATCTTAGTTAATTACTTAGACCGTTAATTATTTTAGGAGAGAGATTAAGGGTTGGAAAGGTCATAGATTTACATAGCCCATACCATGCCTTGGGAGAGGTCTTATAGCTATGAAGGAAATAACCTAGAGGTTTCAATAAAGCACCTAGATAATTTCTAAATTGCTACTAGAGTGGATTTGTCTTAGCGTAGATAGTATATTACATTGTGGGAGCAGGTAATACTTTCTACAGGTCTCTTGTCCAGAGCTGAGGGCAAACTCTTGTTAATGAATTGGAGTTAATTGCAAGACACACTGTGGTAAAACTATAATCCTAACTAATCCATTCAATATTTGATCACAATCCACTTAATTAAGTTTTCAATTCTCACAATTAGTTTTAATCAAATAACCAAACACTTTTTCCTTAGGCGTCGCTGATTAGGTTATAGATAGTAGTAGTTTCTAAATTAACATTTCCCTAAGTTCTACATATAGACCTCATACATTTATACTAATTGATGCGTACACTTGCATTGTGCACGGATAGTTTGTGTGTGTCAGATGCTAGTCAATCGATTGGTCTTTAAATGCTTGCTTTGACCCGACCATTTTGTCTAAAGTAGTGAGATTTCTAACATTTGAGTTTTCCTGGGTCTACACTTACATTCTTTCCTATACACAAAAGTATATGGAATTGGCCAACTTTTCCTTCTGTCTTCTTAAATGAATAAACTGTGACAACATTAATTGAACGCCCCAAATGGAGAAATTTATTAAATTGACTTCCTTTAACATTTTGACATTAGAATCTCTTTAATGTAATTGTCCACTACTGACAAGTCGATCCAATGGAAAGCTAGTCAATTGACTACAAAGTCCATCCAAAAATATATTTTCCTATAGGTGATAAAATTCCCTTTCCAAATCATATTTGAACATTGATTTTCTCCTTTAGAAGTAAAAGATATGGTCATTTTAGTATGGCATATATCAAGCATTATTGGAAAATATAGAAGCAAGGCTAACATCCAGAAATCCAGTTGACCAACTACAAAAATCGCTCGAAAATACATTATTCATGTAGAAAATTATATTTCCTTTCTAGCACATACTTGATTATTAAATTTTGCTTTAGGATGCAAAAGATATGATCATTTTAGTGTGGAGTATATATATTAGGACTGCGGGAAGTTGTGGAAATATCTTCTTAGAGTATTTTTTGAAGATCTTGGTCTCTGGAAAGATTGGGCCATTTTAAAATCTAAGGAAAACTAATTAAAACTCTAATCAAAGAGAGAAAATCTAAACTAAGATAGTTAATTTTAAAACTAAAGAATAATTAACAAAACACTTCTAAAAATTGATATAAAATGTGCAAATAAAATGGATAAATATACATTTATCAAATACTCAAAACTTGAATGTTTCTCATCCTTGAGCATCATTGAATCAAAATAGAGTCCAATGATATTCCCATCCAGTCTTCCTCACTTATCTATCACTACTTGAATCCTTACAACCTTTCATGACTGAGTAACCCTAATATCTTGAGTTACAAAACACAAAATCCTAATTCTCTACTCAAAATTTCTCACGGCTTGCTTCGAGTTCATGATATGTAAGGAAATAAATTTTCTATCATTTTCTGTCTTTTATACTTTGTAAATTCTCACAAGTTCTGCACAAGAACATGATTCATGATTTTGACAGTTTAGGGTTATGTATCTTTTCCTAGATATAGAAATAGAGTGAAGGGAGGTATAGAAAAAGGTGGTCTCTCCTCTGTTCGACTTGAGACCTTTTTATTTATTTGTTGCAATTATATTGATTGTATATTTTGATGTGGACTTTGACATCTTTACTTGGTGGTACACCGCTATTAAATTGATGAGGAGTATAGAAGATTGATAGAGAGGCAAGGCGGTGCCACCCCAAACTTGGAGTATGGCATTTTTTTAGATTTTTTCTATGAACGGAGAGATAAAAAGGGGGTGGAATAGGTGCAAAAAAGGATTGGACATGTGAAACTTATGTTTGTAATTAAACATATTGAAAATAACATGACATCAATTCATTTATCTCTATAACTTGCGACAATCAGGAAAGTTTACATCGATCCATAACAACTTGCCAACTTTCCCAAGTGCAGTGATATTAGAGGTCATAGGGGACCAAATGATTTCTACAAAGGGCAATTTTTATTAAAATATTGTAAGAAGATTAATTAGTTCAAGGGGTTTCTTGATTAACATGCATAAATGTCTGAGTATATAAATATCAAAACTAAGAAATGAAAGACAAATCTAAACTACATAACATAATGACAAAATTATAAAAAATGATAGAGTATGTGGAATGGAAACATATCACCCACCTCCACCCCGGACTTAAAAAAATTTCTTGTCCTGAGCAAAACATAAATTTATATGGAGAAAAATGTTGGGTTGCCTCTCAACAAGAACCCTATTTTATCTTCTAAGACCTAATGACTGTGTGCTCCACCATGGGGGAGCTGCGAATGGAGCTTCTGTGTTATGATTGTATTGACCTTGTGGTTTTCCTCTCAGACACTCCCCTATTCTTGTATCCTAGAGCCTACCATAAATGGTATTCTACATGTCATTATACCTAGAGAAATAGTTACAGTCATACTTGATTGGTTCCAATTGCTCAATATATGGCGGTGAATGAGGGATTTGAGAAAAACATGATAAGGTTTAGGGGGTATAGGAGTGAGGCTCATTGGATCATGATCATCCCATCATCATAGTAGTTGAGATCTAGGGGAGTTTGATTAGGAGGTTCATACAAGGGGATTTGACAACCGGTGTACACAAATGATTTTTTTGTATAGACATATGGTATTTTCAACTCATGAGGTAGGTAGAGATTTTCATATATTGGAACATATTGGGGAAAAGGGGGTACGTGAGTGTAGACTACTTGGGTTTCAATAAGAAATAGAGTATAGGACAGTGCTTAAGGGAAGAGTGGCTCTTGGATATTTGGAATAGGATGTGTAAGAGAAGCCTCATGGAAGAAGAGTGTTTCATCAATGGTTGAGGGTGTTGCTTTTGGAAGGGAGGAGGTAGGTGTACTCTTAGTCTCCTTTGCATCATGAACAACTTCGAAGGATATTTAGTGCTATGGAGTGATTGACGCTTCTTGAGGGAAGATTTGTTGTTGTAGCAAGGTGGATTGATCGATGTAGTCGAGGAAGTGGGCTTCTTCTTATATGGTGTATTTTATGAAACCTCAAAATGCTTGGAGAATGACCGATTCCCTACCTGTAGGTTCAGGAGTCTAGCTTTGACATCAATTAGAGATATGATTGTAGCAATAAATGGCCTGTCAAAGATTAGAGGGTAGTGAAGGTCTTCTTTGATGTCCAATACTACAAAATCATAGGGGATCTAGAACTCCCCAATATTTACTAGAACATATTCAATGATACCAAATGGATTAGTCATGGAAGAGTCAGTGAGTCAGATGGTCATGCAGGTGGATCAAGCATTAGTGAGATGAATGTTTATGCATACACTAAGCGCTCTAATTGAAATACTGGCCTCAAGTTGATCTAGTCCCATATGATAGGTAGAATCACTTATGGATCATAAAATTCTAAAGGAGTCGGGATCTTTCCGCTTTTGAGGCATTTTTTTTCAAAACAATGTCTAATGACGCCCTTGTCTATTTAATTGTTTCACACTAATCGATTAAATATTTGCGATTGAGTAGGAGTTTACATATTTTAGCCCACTAAGGCATTTCAGTCATTCATCAAGTAATGGAATATTGATATAAAGTTTTTTTAGAGTATCTTTAAATTTATTGAACATGATATAGAGTTTAGTATGGTTCAACCTGACTTGGTACAACACTCGAGACATGTAGACAACAATGTCTAGAATAGGTGTGGGGGATTCTGACTGAGATGCCACCAGGTCTTCGGTGATAGTCACCTCATCTTCATTCAGTTATACATCGTATTTGATAGGTGTTATTTATGTTTCTTTATATTTCTTCTAAAGTAGATAGATGGTTTATTACTCTACCATGAGTAGATGCACCATTTTTCTTAAGTAAAGAGACTACTTTGTCATGTTCATACAGTGATTAATTCTTCTAGTTAATGTAAAAGAACCTCTGCTCAATTTTATAATGCTTATCTATGATAATAATATGGTCAATAGAGAGTTATATCTCTCACTGGAACAATTGTCTCACTCCGTAGGTGTAACGACCACCACTACATCGACAGCCAAATCATTACTAATTATGCGGAATAATCATAAGAAGCAGATTAACAAAAATCACTAAAAATGAAAACCATTTTTTTGCAAAGAGATCCATTTCTAGGAAAACACTTTTAGGAAGAACCAAAACCTGATATTCACATTGATCATATATTGTACATACACTGTACCATTTCTTCTCAAGGATAAGATATAACAATTACTTTCTCAAAATAGATACTTAAAGCAACATCAAACCTTGAGGCATACAAGACAAAATCTCAGATTGTTCATTAAACCAACACGTACTAAATCCATGGACCTCAGAGTATAGCGACGACACATAGGACTTCTATCTACAAGACACGACACATAGTACACTCAACCTGAGCTGTCACTGTTGTCCGTGCTGCTGATGTTCTCCCTCTACAATATGGTCTCAACCCCCTCATACACGTCCACCTAAAAAATGTGGATCCCACGGGATGAGACAATTGTCCTCGCAAGAGATATAACTCTCCACCAATAATGTTATTATCACAGTTAAATAGTATTATACTGATCAGAGGATAAGCACTTTAGAACATTCTGATCTTTTAAAGCATTGCAACTATCTATGATAGAGCAGTAAATCATCTATTCACTTTATAAGGAATATGAAGAACATGTATATCATTTACCCATCATACTCTATCAACATCTCAAGCTTATCCTATGATACTCATTATCATGGTATGTCATCCATGAATCATTCTTATTTCTATCTATTGGCCTCACCCAATGTGCTAGCCATATATTGAATTATACCAGTCATGTGAATATACATCATCATATTCTATCTAGGTATTGGCTTTTCCAATCCTGTGATATTACAGCTAGGTATTGGATTGTACCAATCCTATGATAACAACCAGGTATTGGGTTATTACCAATCTTGTGATTAATAACTAGGTATTGGGTTATTACCAACCATGTGATAACAACCGGGTGTTGGGTTATTACCAATCCTATGATTAACATCTAGGTATTGGGTTATTACCAATCCTGTGATTAATAGCCAGGTATTAGGAATCATGTGATAACAGCTAGGTGTTGGCTTATTACCAACCCTGTGATAACAACCAGGTGTTGGGTTATTACCAATCCTAAGATTAACATCCAGGTATTAGGTTATCCTAATCTTGTGATAATAGCCAGGTGTTGGGTTATTACCAACCCTGTGATAATAACCAGGTATTGGGTTATTACCATTCCTATGATTAACAACCAGGTATTGGGTTATTACCAATCCTGTGATAACAGTAAGGTGTTGGGCTATTACCAATCCTGTGATAACGTCTAGGTATTGGGTTATTACCAATATTGTGATTAACAACCAGTTATTGGGTTATTACCAATCCAATGATTAACAACCATGTATTATGTTATCCTAATCATGTGATAACAACTAGGTGTTGGGTTATTACCAACCTTTTGATAACAGCTAGGTATTGGGTTATTAACAATCCTGTGATTAACAGATAGGTATTAGGTTATCCTAATCCTGTGAGTGTTGCATCCAGGCATTGGGTTATCCCATTCCTATAGTTTTATTCCAGGTATTAGACAATGAAAATCCCGTGACATTATCCCAGGTATTGGATTATGCCAATCCTATGAGTGTTGCATCTAGGCATCGGGTTATCCCAATCATGTAGTTTTATTTCAGGTATTGGACTATGCCAATCATGTGACACTATTCCAGGTATTGGATTATGCCAATCCTATGAGTGTTGCATCCAGGCATTGGGTTATCCCAATCCTATAGTTTTATTCCAGGTATTGGACTATGCCAATCCTGTGACATTATTCCAGGTATTGGATTATGCCAATCCTATGAGTGTTGCATCCAGGCATTGGGTTATCCCAATCCTGTAGTTTTATTCCAGGAATTGGACTATGCCAATCCTTTGACATTACTCCAGGAATTGGACTATGCCAATCATGTTCATCTCATCACTGAATACCACATCACCTTTACTAGGCATTTTACCTTGGCCAAGCCATCATACTTATTCACATCCTTTATATAATACAAGTATTCCTCTTATCTCCTTTAAATATATTCAAAACACTATAGGCCTTATGTGGCTATAAGCATAAAGCATGTATGATCAAGATTTCATTATTATTGTATCCATTTATTATCATTATTATGTTACTAAGTTTCCATTTCTTAGTTTATTTTGAACATTATCATTTCTTACATGAGACTTTTATAAACATCTTGTTACCTCTCACTAGGCAACAACTATTTTCATGGCTCATAAGGCCCATTAAACATCTTGTCACCTCTCACTAGGCAACAACGAACCACATGGCTCACAAGGCCCATTAAACATCTTGTCACCTCTCACTAGGCAACAACTAACCACATGGCTCACAAGGCCCATTAAAATTGTATTATATGCAACATCATAACTCATACTTAGCTATGCTCATTATCTCATGCTACCAACATGGTTTCAATATGGTTAAGGTTTCCCCTTTATTATCAAAATTTAGTTTCAAACCACAACATTACCGTTCATTAGGGTTAAGGTTTCCCTTTTTAAGCGAACTAGGGTTTTCAAGTACATTCATCAAGAATCACAACCCTAATTCAGACTCCACACATATTAGGATTATCAATGTACACTCATTATATGAGTATTAAATAAGTGTGAGTTTCTCTTTCATCCTTACTAGGATATTGATTTCACCATACTCCATTAGGTTGGCTCAATCCTTCTCTCAAGGAATATTGGCCATATTTATCAAAATGCATTAAACCCTTCTTGTCTTAAAGTATCATTTGACATGGCATACTACATATATCACTTAATCAAGTGTATTGGGTTGAGGTGCTTCCCCCATATCAGGTATTGAGGTGAAGGTATGCTTTCATATCGGGTATAGAGGTGTATCCTCATCACCATACCATGCATCCATATCAGATTACCCAACCTTAGGGGTTTGCATATCGGGTTTCACCGCACCATGTTGAATTTCAACATCATACCGGGTTAGAGGTGTATACTCAACACCATATCAATTTTAAGGTATGTTCTTAACCCCATATCATGAACAATGTGTGTTTATGTGCCACTCATATCGTCCATGAGGTATAAATCATCACCATATCTTGCTAGTGGTTGTGAACATATCATCATATCGGGTTACCATATCACCATCTAGGGTTTCAACACCATATCGGGTTAGAGGTGTATGTGTGCATCACCCTATCAACCTTGAGGTGTATGTGTGTGTCACCATATCATGCAAAAGGTTTATGATCATCACCATATTATTCTAAAGGTGCTTAGCCATCATTATCTAAGGTTTCCACATCATATCGGGTAAGAGGGGTATCCTTCAACACTATATCGGGCTAGAGGTGCTTCAACCCGATATCGGGTTGCACCATGATGATGTCATTATCATCAAACTATAGATTATTGTTCTTACATTCTATTTCATGGAAAGCAGTCCTAGGTTACTATTAGATCTCATGGGTTTATCAATTATGCAAGAAATTTCAAATTGAAAGTAAATCATTTAACTAAGGCAAGATTGATGGTAAATAATAACATAATTGAGTTCAAGTTATATAACCTGAATCCAGAGAAACTTCAAAGATCCAAGATACAAATATTCACGTTCTTAAGGTTGAAGATGAGCTTCTAAAAGGTCCAATACTTGAGATCCTTAGCCTCATGCACGATACCTCACCACTTGTGGCCAATATGGCCGATATCCCTCACTTGGCTGATATCACTTTGAAATGGCTGATATCACTTTGCTATGGCCAATACCAAGGCATTATGCACAATACTCATTCACCTTTGCATGATAAAAAGACTCTATGAACGATATATATGAGCAAGGGGGTGATAGATTTCGAAAAATGCCACTAATGGGTGAAGGGAAGGGTATATACACTTGAGGTTCATGAAAAAGTGTGTATATGATGTGTCACCATTTTAAGCTACTAGGTTCCACGTGTCCATGCATGGTTTACACCTGTACTTGCATGAAATAATATTTATCTTGAAATGTAAAATACTTGAGTATAATCTAGAGATGATATTTTGGCCATTAGTCATCTTGTTTGATAAGATATCTCATCTTTATCTCATAATTTTATGCAAACCGATACAAATTTTGCAAGGAGCATCTAACTCGACATGGATCACCTACTTGAGGTGCTTTTCCCATCATGGACAAGGCCAAGAGTCAAAAAATTGATATGGTATCCCCTCTATGTCTCCTTGGCCTATAGGCACTTTCATATGGACTCTACAATCCGATACAAGCTCAAATTAGGGTTTCACATTCAACCCTTTCTTGGTCTTTTCATTACCAAGAATATCATACTCAAATATGATTAAAAAATGGTTCCTCCTTATTTATATCTCCTCTAAATGATACTAGTAGGGAGTAGGGACACTCTAAAGGTGGTAATTTTCATATCAACCCTATATTTTGGGTAAATTACAATTTGCACCAAAATTGGTACGCCAGTCACCAACATTATTCAAACAAGTTCAAACTTGGAATTTAGGCTTTCCACAAGCCACCACCCTGCATCATTCTCTCTCTAATGATGCAAAAACACATTAGGTATGTTCGACATATGACATATTGCACAGTAACCCCTTATCTTGGGTAAATTGCATTTTGGTGCAAAACATGAGAACATTGCTCAAACATTATTCAAACAAGACCAAATTTGAAACATAAGTTTGTTACCTGATAGAAAAACACTTTAGAGGATTATATTAGAGTTCTAAGAAACTTACTTAGCCAAAACAAATAGTATTACCTCATAACCCAGGTCAGGGTCATTACAAGTTATAAACCCCTAACAAGGATTTTGTCCTCGAAATCCCAGGTAAAGGGAGACATATATTATTCATTCATCAAATCATCAGGTATCCACATAGCATCTTAATGTCATTGATATGCCATAGAACATTATTCAACACAAAGTTCTTTCACACAGGGTTATCATAGAATCTGTTATACGTGACACATACTCCACTGTCCTTTTCATTATTGACTGTAGAGTCAACTCTATGTCAGGTAACATTTTTCTTAGTCGGAGAATCATTATACATACCTTATTTAACTCATACATCTTTGCTGATGTCATGTTTATGCAGGGCATAAACCCCTAACATGTGGTGTCCATACTTACAGTATATAACTAGACTATTCTCAAAGTTTGCCCTTGTAGGTAACCAAACATTGCTCCTTGTCAGGAATCATGTTCTCATTTTCTCATATCATTGAAAGTTCTTGGATACTAGGATTGTTTACCTTGGTATCCATTATATGTGCCAAAACACATCACATCTGTAGGGTTTTAGAGGAGGTAGAGACGCAGCAGAAACAAAAATTTTCTCCCCAAAACCCAGAACAAAAGGGATCGCGTCAACGTCTATACAATAGGAAAGATGGTTTGTGGATGCATACCTTATCCCGAGCCTTGCTCGACGAAAGTACCTCACGCCTTGTGCGGTCTTCACCTCCGGTCTTGGACGGTGTCTGTGCAACTCCTGGTCGCACCGGGACTGAAGACTCCTGATCTCACCGGGACTGTCGGGATTGACAATCGTCCTCCGAGCGACAGAGGTATCCCGCCTCTGCAGTCGTCCACACGGACTGCCTGGAACTCTGATCTCCTTGTCCCACAAGGAATCAGAAGGAGTCGCACCCTCCTATCGGCGTACTAGTCACCAACACACTCTCCTGCCACCAGTCGCTTTCTGCAGTTGTCTTTCCCTTGTTGTGCCTCCCTTATCGGGGAGCACTTGCTCGAGCTCTCTCAGTTACCAAAACCAGAGAGAACGACAACTTTGCAGAGCAACTGGTTTGCACTGATTTGTACTTTGATAAGCCCCCAATACCCCTATATATATAGGAGGGTCATGGGATAGGGTTCTCTATCCCGGGCAATGCGGGACTAAAGCAGGAGTAGAAGGGTTTGAGATTTTCCACAAAAACAAGCAACTGCGTAACCTGAACCGATCGTTTCACAACTGAAACGGTCGGTTGGGGATCTGAGTCGGTCGGTTGACACCTCAACCGATCGGTTGGGACCCATGAGCCAATCGGTTCACTTCCGCACCGATTGGTTCGTGGTCCTGATCAGTTCTCGATTGACTTTTCTTCTTTTGTTTCTAATTGGTATCAAATACCAATCCTTGTTCCAATCAAATTGGGCAAGTGAAATGAAAGGAAAATTCTCACCAATCCTACTTTCCCAACTTGCTCGGTTGCATCAGTTGAACCGATCATTTCAACACTTGAAGCAATCGTTCCACCCTGTCCATGAGCCGATTGACTCACCAGTTGAGCCGATCGGTTCACCAAGCTCAGCTGATCGGTTCATCACATGAGCCGATCGGTTGGGAGTGCAGATTGTGCAGAATCAGTCAATTGTAGTTTCAATCAATCCGATACTCTAATCAATCAGTCCAACACCTTGAACACTATGATACCGAGCTATCAATTGATTGAGTGTTTAATTGAACTACTAAACTCCTTTAGTAATCAATCCAAACATGTTTGTGGACAAACTCCTATTCCAGGTTAAATCTTATGTGTGTGACCCTACAGGTCCATTTCACATTGGCAGTGAAAGTCCATAACACTTATGAGTTCACTAGCAAAGAGCGGTGCCTAGTCACACATCAGTGCTACCCAAGTGAAATAGAAAGTTGGAGAACAACTTTCAATCCTACAATCCGTGAATGGTGTTACAGTGAATGTATAATTCCTTTGTCACTGATGTCCTGAATGAATTCGAGGCATGGAACAGTCATCCTGTCAACGTTAATTCATTTCCTTGATCTCAGAGCAGACTGGGTGAGATGTGTGTGACATCAATATCACATATTGATTCACACGTGCATGCGCATGCCTTTCTCAATCCTACTCATCAAGTGGCCAAGGACATCAAACTCCCTCAGGAGGGACAAATCCCATATCTATAACTCACCCCTCAAAAGCCCCCATGTGTCAAAGCCACCCAATCATCACCTTTATAACAACCCATGTTTCAGGACTGCGTTTGATGATGTCAAAGTGTACCCAACGACATGTGTTGAGTGTAGTGATTTCAGGTCTAAGAATCACACTCACCACCATCACTGTGAGAGCTTACTGTGACTACCAAGTCATGGTTCCATGTGTCACTCTCACGGTGGGTCTGTCCGGTACCTTGTTCTCTAACAAGTACCAATGTGCTTGGTTTGATATCACTATATCATGACTAATGAGATTATGTCATCAACCAACACACAATCTAGTCTTTAGTGTTATTGATGTCTATGGTTATTTCCCCAATAACAACCGACTAGGGACCAAACAAGAATGTATACTCTTAACATCCGTATGATCTCATCGTTTAGGTCCTCAACCCAAAAGCATACGTCATTGAGTAAAACAATTCTTTAGACATCTATCATGTTACACTATCATCTCAGAAACAGTTTAAACATATAGATCGGAAATTGCCTTTATTATTATTAAAATCATTTACAAAGTATCCCATTACAATCATCATATGACTTGCTCTATGGGCATACATACCAACAGACTCCCACTTACACTTAGAGCCAGTCACCAAGGAACCTCAGTCCTTGTGACCTTGCATGACCATCATGCTTCTGCTGAGAAAGGGCCTTAGTCAGTGGATTAACTATGTTGTCTTCAGTTGGTACTTTGCAAATCTTCACATCTCCTCGCTGTACGATCTCTCGTATGAAATAGAAGCGCTGCAGTATGTGCTTGGACCGCTGATGTGATCTGGGTTCCTTAGCTTGTGCAATAGCTCCATTATTGTCACAATAAAGCTCAATTGCATCACAGCTACTGGGGACTACACCAAGTTCAGAAATGAACTTCCTGATCCACACAGCCTCCTTTGCTGCATGTGAAGCAGCAATATACTCAGCCTATGTAGTAGAATCGACAACTGTTTCTTGCTTGGAACTCTTCCAGCTCACAGCTCCATTATTAAGGCAAAATACAAATCCTGACTGCGATCTATAATCATCTTTATCGGCTTGGAAGCTTGCATCGGTGTAACCCTTTACAACCAACTCTTCCTCGCCGCCGTAAACCAGAAACTGATCCTTAGTCCTTCGCAAGTACTTGAGGATGTTCTTTACGGCTGTCCAGTGAGCATCCCCAGGATCTGACTGGTACCTGCTCGTCATGCTGAGAGCATACGAGACATCTGGGCACATGCACAACATAGCGTACATGATGGATCCGATGGCTGATGCATATGGGATCCCATTCATACGCTCCCTTTCTTCACAAGATCGGGGACATTGAGCTCTAGAGATGGTGACTCCATGTAGCATGGGGATTTTGCCTCTCTTTGAGTTCTCCATGCTGAACCGCTTCAGCACTTTGTCGATGTACGTGCTCTGACTTAGTCTGAGAAGCCTTCTAGATCTATCTCTATAGATCTTAATTCCTAGAATGTAGGATGCTTCTCCTAATTCCTTCATTGAGAAAGTATTCCCAAGCCAAGTCTTTACCTTCTCTAAGGCTAAGACATCATTACCCATCAAAAGTATGTCATCCACATACAATATGAGGAATGTGGTCGAGCTCCCACTAACCTTCTTGTACACACAAGGTTCATCTTCATTTTGAGTAAAGCCAAACACTTTGACTTCCTCATCAAATCGAAGATTCCAACTCCGAGATGCTTG
Source organism: Alisma plantago-aquatica (assembly GCA_963693085.1). Lineage (NCBI taxonomy): Eukaryota > Viridiplantae > Streptophyta > Magnoliopsida > Alismatales > Alismataceae > Alisma > Alisma plantago-aquatica. The sequence continues at coordinate 1,262,657,829 of OY856412.1, forward strand.
CTTCAATCCATAGATTGACCTTTGTAGCTTACAAACTTTATTGGCATTCTTTGGATCTAAAAAACCTTCAGGCTGTGTCATGTACACATCCTCATTTATATTCCTGTTAAGGAATGCGATTTTAACATCCATCTGCCAAATCTCATAGTCATAATAAGCTGCAATAGCAAGCATGATCCTGATGGACTAAATCATGGCAACTGGAGAAAAGGTTTTGTCATAGTCAACACCTTGAACTTGTCGAAATCCCTTCGCAACCAATCTGCCTTTATAAGTTTGCACATTGCCATCCATGTCGGTCTTTTTCTTAAAGACCCACTTGCACCCTATGGGTTTTATCCCTTTAGGTGGTTCCACCAAAGTCCATACTTTGTTGGAGTACATGGATTCCATCTCAGATCTCATGGCTTCAAGCCATTTCTCAGAATCTGGTCCCTCCATAGCCTCTATGTAGGTAGTTGGATCATCATCTATGATCAACTCACCACCTTCCTGAGTCACAAGGTATCCAAACCTCTCAGGTTCAAGGCGGGTCCTACTAGATCTACGAGGTCCTTGTGTTACTTGAGGAGACTGAGATTCCACAACACCTTGTGAATCTCCATTTTCCTCTTGTACATCTACCGGTTCTATGTTTTTCTTGTTGGGCTTGAACCTCTTCAAGCTCTATTTTCCTCCCACTGTTTCCTTTGGAAATAAATTCCTTTTCTAGGAACACAGCTATCCTGGCAACAAACACTTTGTTGTCAGTAGGGTGGTATAGATAATATCCCCTCGTTTCCTTGGGATATCCAACAAAATAACATTTATCAGACTTGGGTCCAAGCTTATCAGGAAACATTTTCCTAACATAAGCCTCACAACCCCAAATCTTTAGGAAAGATAAATCGGGACGCTTCCCAGTCCATATCTCATATGGTGTCTTTTCAACCGATTTAGATGGTACACGGTTAAGTGTAAACGCGGCGGTTTCAAGAGCATAACCCCAGAAAGAAGTTGGAAGATCAGCAAAACTCATCATTTGATCACACCATATCCAACAATGTGTGATTCCTTCTTTCAGACACACCATTATGGTGTGGTGTTCCAGGCGGAGTCCATTGTGATACAATACCACGGGCTCGCAGAAGGTCCTCAAACTCCTGGCTTAAGTATTCTCCACCTCGATCAGATCGAAGTGCCTTAATACTTTTACCAAGTTGGTTATGTACTTCATTCATGAAATCCTTGAACCTTTCAAGGGTTTCTGACTTATGTTTCATCAGGTACACATAGCCATACCTACTAAAGTCATCAGTAAAGATAATGAGGTACTGATACCCCCCTCTGGCATTAGTTCTAAAAGGCCCACATACATCAGTATGTATGAGTCCTAATAGATCACTAGCTCTCTCACCTTTACCTGAAAAGGGAGTCTTGGTCATCTTGCCCAATAAACAAGATTCACATGTCTCTATTGATTCATAATCAAAAGAGTCTAGATAACCATCTTTATGGAGTCTAGATATGCGCTTCTCATTTATGTGCCCTAGATGAAAATGCCAAAGATATGTTTCGTTTGAGTCGTTGAGTTTTTGCTTTTTGGTGTTTACGTTGTATACACTTGTCTCCAAATCTATCAAGTATAGACCATAAGACATTGGGGCACTGCCATAAAAGATCCCATCTTTAGAAATGGAACAATTTCCATTCTTAATAAGTAATTCAAATCCATCCTTGTCCAAACAAGAGACGGAAATGATATTCCTATTTATGGCACGTACATAATAGCAGTTCTTCAACTCTATTATTAGCCCACTCGGTAGAGTTAACTCAAAGGTTCCTACGGCACTGGCGGCAACTCTTGCCCCATTGGCAACACGTAGTTCAACCTCACCTTTCCCCAAAGGCCTACTTCTCTTAAGATCCTTTACATTTGAACAAATGTGAGATCCGCATCCGGTATCAAGTACCCATGACAAAGAAGTAGTAAAGTTAATCTCTATCACGTATACACCAGAAGTAGAGATCTCTATCTCTGACTTCTTCTTCCATCGTTCCTTCCATCCTCTCCATGTAGAAGAAATTGGTTTGGCGAGAGAACCCTTCTCTCCCTTACCTTTCGTTCCATTGATCTCTATCAATGAACTTTCTTTCTTCTTCACTAACGCATTAAGCGTACATAGAGTGGATTCAAAGGCTTCTGGTATATCTGGATTGTGCAGAACACTTCTCACAGTCCTCAACCAGTTATGGAATTTGTTCTCAATTAATTTGCCCATTTTAAAAGATGATTCTTTTGCCATTCTACAAGAGAAAATTGCACTTTGTCAAAACTCCTTTTGATTTGATTTGAATAAAATTTGACGATAGTTAATTAGGCCTTTAATTAATTATCGCTCCCACTATTTTGACTCAAATTGACAGCCCTCACCATCAATTCAGAAGATTGTAGCGCACAATCTTCTAGCGGGTCAAGATCCTGAAATCCTCTAAGCCATGGACCGGCTTGGGCTGTCACCCACAACTCATATCTTCCAAGTAGGCAACTCTTGCCAATTGCATCATATGCAAATCTTGAAATATGTCATATGCAGCTCCTTGCCATGATCATCTCCATGCCTCAAGGCGCTAGATCCTATCTAGGTCACCTTGTTAAGTCCGACCCAAAGCCAACACGATGAACATGTACCCTGCTTGGGCAGACCCACACATTCATCCTTCACGCTTCCACGAGATAGATGGTGCACCACGCTTGGGCGTGCCCACACTTGGTCGATCAAGCTTTTCACGTGTGTCGCATTTGGAAGGCATCTAAAACTTAATACTTAATGAAGGATTTGGTTTTTATATATATATATACATATCCAATCACCACAATATATAGTACGTATCATATACATGCTATATCCCACAGAAAAACATGCAAAACGATAAAAGCAATGATTATGGCCATCCTATTGTGATTCCTCGAGCCAAGAGGAATCACGCTCATCTAGGTCTACATCACATGCAACCTGTACAAGAAGAAATCTTTGCCTGCCTTTCTGGGTTTGATCAGCTCATCTCCATGACTGATCGACACATCATCAAGTTGGTTGTTCGGGTGCCACCAGCCGATCGACTAGCGCCTCCAGCCGATCGGTTCACCGGTCGTCGTGCATCTCCTTAGATCACCACCCGCTCGTCTCGCTCCTCGAACCGGTCGTCTGGAACACCAATCGATCGGTTCACTCCTTGAATCGATCGTCTCAGGTCGTCCGCCGTTCTTTGACATAACAGGAAATAAAATCTATCCTATTTACAATTGAATTGTGAAACCCCGAGTTACATTCGGGGGGAGCAAAGGTAGGAAAAGAAATCTCAAATTATTTCGAGTTACATCAGGAATAGGAGAAGGAAATCGGTGCGCAGACCGAGATGCAAGCAACCACATACAACCACATACAGATATAGGGTTTATAGGCCATAACCATGCTACACATCCACCACAAAACTCGTTTAAGGGCAACGCGTATCGAGTGCATTAATATTACATATCATATATGTATATTTGGGATTTGTGGATTGGACATGCATAAAGCCAATTTTATTCGCATCATATGCAATAAATAAAGGCGACAAACCAAAATCGATCATATCGATAATCCTAAAATATAGAGCAGTTGACGTGGCTCTGATACCACTATAGGGTTTTAGAGGAGGCAGAGAAGCAGCGGAAACAAAAATATTCTCCCCAAAACCCAGAACAAAAGGGATCGCGTCAACGTCTATACAATAGGAAAGATGGTTTGTGGATGCATACCTTGTCGCGAGGCTTGCTCGATGACAGTACCTCGCGCCTTGCGCGGTCTTCACCTCCGGTCTTGGACGGTGTCTGTGCAACTCCTGGTCGCACCGGGACTGAAGACTCCTGATCTCACCGGGACAGTCGGGATTGACAGTTGTCCTCTGAGCGACAGAGGTCTCCCGCCTCTGCAGTCATCCACACGGACTGCCTGGAACTCTGATCTCCTTGTCCCACAAGGAATCAGAAGGAGTCACACCCTCCTGTCGGTGTACTAGTCACCAACACACTCTCCTGCCACCAGTCACTTTCTGTAGTTGTCTTTCCCTTGCTTTGCCTCCCTTATCAGGTAGCACTTGCTCGGGCTCTCTCGGTTACCAAAACTAGAGAGAACGACAACTTTGTAGAGGAACTGCTTTGCACTGAGTTGTACTTTGAGAAGCCCCCAATACCCCTATATATATAGGAGGGTCATGGGATAGGGTTCTCTATCCCGGGCAATGCGGGACTAAAGCAGGAGTAGAAGGGTTCGAGATTTTCCACAAAAACAACCAACTGCGTAACCTGAACCGATCGTTTCACAACTGAAATGGTCGGTTGGGGATCTAAGCCGGTCGGTTGACACCTCAACCGATCGGTTGGGACCCATGAGCCGATCGGTTCACTTCCGAACCGGTCGGTTCGTGGTCCTGATCAGTTCCCGATTGACTTTTCTTCTTTTGTTTCTAATTGGTATCAAATACCAATCCTTGTTCCAATCAAATTGGGCAAGTGAAACGAAAGGAAAATTCTCACCAATCCTACTTTCCCAACTTGCTCGGTTGCATCAGTTGAACCGCTCGTTTCAACACTTGAAGCAATCGTTCCACCCTGTCCATGAGCCGATCGACTCACCAGTTGAGCCGATCGGTTCACCAAGCTCAGCCGATCGGTTCATCACATGAGCCGATCGGTTGGGAGTGCAGATTGTGCAGAATCAGTCAATTGCAGTTTCAATCAATCCGATACTCTAATCAATCAGTCCAACACCTTGAACACTATGATACTGAGCTATCAATTGATTTAGTGTTTAATTGAACTACTAAACTCCTTTAGTAATCAATCCAAACATGTTTGTGGACAAACTCCTATTCCAGGTTAAATCCTATGTGTGTGACCCTGTAGGTCCATTTCACGTTGGCAGTGAAAATCCATAACACTTATGACTTCACAAGCAAAGAGCGGTGCCTAGTCACACATCAGTGCTACCCAAGTGAAATAGAAAGTTGGAGAACAACTTTCAATCCTACAATCTGTGAATGGTGTTACAGTGAATGTATAATTCCTTTGTCACCGATGTCCTGAATGAATTCGAGGCATGGAACAGTCATCCTGTCAACGTTCATTCATTTCCTTGATCTCAGAGCAGACTGGGTGAGATGTGTGTGACATCAATATCACATATTGATTCACACGTGCATGCGCATGCCTTTCTCAATCCTACTCATCAAGTGGCCAAGGACATCAAACTCCCTCAGGAGGGACAAATCCCATATCTATCACTCACCCCTCAAAAGCCCCCATGTGTCAAAGCCACCCAATCATCACCTTTATAACAACCCATGTTTCAGGACTGCATTTGATGATGTCAAAGTGTACCCAACGACATGTGTTGAGTGTAGTGATTTCAGGTGTAAGAATCACACTCACCACCATCAGTGTGAGAGCTGACTGTGACTACCAAGTCATGGTTCCATGTGTCACTCTCACGGTGGGTTTGTCCGGTACCGTGTTCTCTAACAAGTACCTATGTGCTTGGTTTGATATCACTATATCATGACTAATGAGATTCTGTCATCAACCAACACACAATCTAGTCTTTAGTGTTATTGATGTCTATGGTTATTTCCCCAATAACAACCGACTAGGGACCAAACAAGAATGTATACTCTTAACATCCGTATGATCTCATCGTTTAGGTCCTCAACCCAAAAGCATACGTCATTGAGTAAAACAATTTTTTAGACATCTATCATGTTACACTATCATCTCAGAAATAGTTTAAACATATAGATCGGAAATTTCCTTTATTATTATTCAAATCATTTACAAAGTATCCCATTACAATCATCATATGACTTGCTCTATGGGAATACATACCAACAACATCATCATCATCATCATTTCCATCCTCTATTGTTATTACTAAAACCAAACATATAATAGGACCTTTCTTTCATCTCGAGACATTACTTAACACATATACTTTGTCATGGAACTAAAATCCAGGACAAGCTGATACTTTTCAAAGTATCCTTCTATAGATTACTTATAATCCCTGCACATCAAGTGTCATAAGGCTTACTTGATTGTCATATTCCCAAAAGGAAAGAACACAAGGAAACATAGTCCTTTTTATTGCCCCATTATTATCTAGATTTTTTTATTAAAGAAAAGAGGTTCTCACTTTTCTTGAGTATTGCATGAACTCTCAACCGTTCATGTTTCGTTCAATTTTGTTTCCACTTAGGTTTTTTTGCCATCAGTAAAGGAATTGTAAAGATGATTACATATCATCATCCCTTAGCATAATCATCACCATGATTACTAAATCTAGGTATTCCAACCGTGTGTCCGTCACTGAAAATTGTCACCTTTCATTAGGTAACTGTTACCTTTAAGTCCTCAGACCAAGGTATACATTATACTAAACATCTTCTTTTGTTTAAAAGTTGATCTATAATTAACTCAGATTCCTCCATATATCAATTAGGATGTGGTAGAAATATTCATGCCACATCTTCTACCTCATTAAGCTCTTTAGATTGTCTCAAAATGACTACTTGATCAGAGTAATCAGAAAGATAACAATCTAAGAGTTCCATACTTACCTTTCCTTCAATAGATGAATATCTGGCCAGGGTATTCAAGAACAAAAATTAGGTAGTATGCATTTGTTTTATATTATGTTTCATACTTTTAACGTATCTTTAAATTTTACTACTTAGTATCTCAGATTTTCTCTGGGTGTTTCTTTTACATCTCTTCCTTTTCTACATGATAAGAGAAATTTCAAAACATATAAGAGAATATTAATCTGAATATAGGTTCTCATCCTTCTTATCTCTTCCTCATGTCCTCATAGGACTAATTAAAGGAAGCTCAACAACAACTACCTTCTTATGATTATGAGATAAAATCAAGAGAAGACATATCAGAATGAAAAAGCTCTATCTGACTATCACCCCTCATAGTCATCAACCACTTCAGGTTGACTCAAACATAGAGGCTAGTTGTTTCATGTTTTTTCTTTTTGCTTTTTTACACTATTAGGTTATAACTTTCGTAAGCCTTGCCGAGTCTGCCTCGGTTGTTGGGTCATTTACTCCCTTCTTTTTGAATAAAAGGGTTTAATATGCTTAAGATGTCCATGTCTTGTCCTCGGACCATAGTCTTATTGGTCTTATTATCAATGTAGAAGCTAAGTCCAGAGTTCTTATAGGTGGAAAGTTAGGACTTTTGGCTTTACTTAGTGACTACTGCCCTGGTGTACTAGGCATTTATTACACTGGTAGTACCAAAAAACGTTGGCTTTTTAGAACAACTAGACAATTGTCTCTAGAATTATAGAGACCTTTCCTTAATTCTTAGCTTATTGTCCCTCCTTGGGCATTGCCATCACAGATGTATTATCTGTCTATACTTATGGAAGAGTCTATTTTCTTGCCATATGTTAACCGTTCTCATATTTTTCATTGTTCAACATAACTATGTAATTCAAGACCCTTTATGAACCCAAAGTTTCTACATTGAGGGCTGGTAACCTAGGTTGTATTACTAGTATCTTGTCCACTATATTTATTACTGTTGTCCTAACCTGTCCAACAAGAGCATAAAAAATAGGATTCTCTATCCTGATTGGATCTAGATGGGAATTCTTAGGCACTCATTCTTCTCTTTCCTGATCCCTTGTACCCTCTCTTGGTGCAACAACATTACTCTTAGCAACATGTTCCTCGTGTTCTCCAGTCATTTTTAAACTTCACCCTTGCTTCTACATAAGTAGAAGTCACTATAGGATGTACTTGGAGGACACTAGAACAGACTCAACACCTTAGTCCTATGTCTCCTAGACTCAATGAACCTCAATCTCTGATACCAAACTTGTATCGACCACCACCAAATCAATAGCTAAATCATTACTAATTATGCGGAGTAATCATAAGAAGTGGATTAACAAAAATCACTAAAATTTAAAACCATTTTTTTGCAAAGAGATCCATTTCCAAGAAAACTCTTTAAGGAAGAATCAAAACCTGATATTCACATTGATCATATATTGTACATACACTGTACCATCTCTTCTCGAGGATAACATATAATAGTTGCTTTCTCAAAATAGATACTTAAAGCAACATCAAACCTCGAGGCATACAAGACAAAATCTCAGATTGTTCATAAAACCAGCACATACTAAATCCAAAGACCTGAGAGTATAGAGATGACACATAGGACTTCTATCTACAAGACACAACAGACAGTACACTCAATCTGAGTTGTCACTGCTATCCCTACTGTTGATGTTCTCCCTCTACAGTATGGTCTCAACCCCCTAGTGCACATCCACCTAAAAAAATGTGGATCCCATAGGGTGAGACAATTGTCCCAATGAGAGATATAACTCTCCGCCAACAATGTTATTATCACAGTTAAACAGTATTAAACTGAGCAGAGGATAAGCAGTATAGAACATTCTCATATTTTAAAGCATTGCAACTATATATGATAGAGTAGTAAATCATCTATTCACTTTATAAGGAATGTGAAGAACATGTATATCATTTACCCATCATACTATATCAACATCTCAAGCTTATCCTATGATATTCATTATCATGGTATGTCATCCATGAATCATTCTTATTTCAATCTATTGGCCTCAACCAATCTGCTAGCCAGATATTGAATTATGCTAGTCATGTGAATATACATCATCATATTATGTCCAGGTATTGTCTTTGCCAATCTTGTGATATTATAGCTAGGTATTGGATTGTACCAATCCTGTGATAACAACCAGGTATTAGGTTATTAACAATCTTGTGATTAACAACCATGTATTGGGTTATTACCAACCCTGTGATAACAGCCAAGTATTGGGTTATTACCAATCTTGTGATTAACAACCATGTATTGGGTTATTACCAATCTTGTGATTAACAACCATGTATTAGGTTATCCTAATCCTATAATAATAGCCATGTGTTGGGTTATTACCAACCCTGTGATAATAGCCAGGTATTGGGTTGTTACCAATCCTATGATTAACAGCCAGGTATTAGGTTACCCTAATCTTGTGATAACATCCAGGTGTTGGGTTATTACCAACCCTATGATAACATCTAGGTATTAGGTTATTACCAATCATGTGATTAAGAACTAGGTATTGGGTTATTACCAATCCTGTGATAACAATTAGGTGTTGGGTTATTACCAATCCTGTGATAACAACTAGGTTTTGGGTTATTACCAATCCTGTGATTAACAACCAGGTATTGGGTTATTACCATCCTGTGATTAACAACTAGGTATTAGGTTATCCTAATCCTGTGATAACATCCTGGTGTTGGGTTATTACCAATCCTATAATAACAACCAGGTATTGGGTTATTACCAATCCTATGATTAACAACCAGTTATTAGGTTATCCTAATCCTGTGAGTGTTGCATCGGGTTATCCCAATCCTGTAGTTTTATTCCAGGTATTGGACTATGTCAATTCTGTGACATTATTCCAGGTATTGGATTATGCCAATCTTGTGAGTGTTGCATCTAGGCATCTGGTTATCCCAATCCTGTAGTTTTATTCTAGGTATTGGACTATGCCAATCCTGTGACATTATTCCAGGAATTGGATTATGCATTTCCTATGAGTGTTGCATCCAGGCATCGAGTTGTCCCATTCCTATAGTTTTATTCCAAGTATTGGACTATGCAAATCCTGTGACATTATTCCAGGTATTGGATTATGCCAATCCTATGAGTGTTGCATCTAGGCATCAGGTTATCCCAATCCTATAGTTTTATTCCAGGTATTGGGCTCTGCCAATCCTTTGACATTATTCCAGGCATTGGACTATGCTAATACTGTGCATCTCATCACTGAATACCATATCACCTTTACTAGGCATTATACCTTGGCCAAGACATCATACTTATTCAAATCCTTTATATAATACAAGTATTCCTCTTATCTCCTTTAAGCATATTCAAAACACTATAGCCCTTATTTGTCTATAAGCATAAAGCATGTATGATCAAGATTTCATTATTATTATTGTATCCATTTATTATTATTATTATTATGTTACTAAGTTTCCATTTCCTAGTTTATTTTGAACATTATCATTTCTTACATGAGACTTTTATAAACATCTTGTAACCTGTCACTAGGCAACAACTATTTTCAAGGCTCACAAGGCCCTTTAAACATCTTGTCACCTCTCACTAGGCAACAACAAACCACATGGCTCACAAGGCCCATTAAACATCTTGTGACCTCTCACTAGGAAACAACTAACCACATGGCTCACAAGGCCCATTAAAATTGTATTATATGCAACATCATAGCTCATACTTAGCTATGCTAATTATCTCGTGCTACCAACATGGTTTCAATATGGTTAAGGTTTCCCCTTTATTATCAAATTATAGTTTCAAACCACAACATTACCCTTCATTAGGGTTAAGGTTTCCCTTTTTAAGCAAACTAGGGTTTTCAAGTACATTCATCAAGAATCACAACCCTAATTCAGACTCCACACATATTAGGAGTATCAATGTATACTCATTACATGAGTATTAAATAAGTGTGAGTTTCTCTTTCATTCTTACTAGGATATTGATTTCACCATACTCCATTAGGTTGGCTCAATCCTTCTCTCAAGTAACATTGGCCATATTTATCAAAATGTATTAAACCCTTCTTGTCTTAAAGTATCATTTGACATGACATACTACATGTATCACTTAATCAAGTGTATTGGGTTGAGGTGCTTCCTCCATATCGAGTATTGAGGTATAGGTATGCTTTCATATCAGGTATAGAGGTGTATCCTCATCACCTTAGGGGTTTGCATATTGGGTTTCACCACACCATGTTGAATTTCAACATCATACCGGGTTAGAGGTGTATACTCAACACCATATCAGTTTTTAGGTGTGTGCTTAACCCCATATTGTGTACAAGGTGTGTATATGTGTCACTCATATCATCCATGAGGTATAAATCTTCACCATATCATGCTAGTTGTTGTGACATATCTTCATATCGGGTTACCATATCACCATCTAGGGTTTCAACACCATATCGGGTTAGAGGTGTATGTGTGCTTCACCATATCGACCTTGAGGTGTATGTGTGTGTCACCATATCATGCACAAGGTTTATGCTCATCACCATATCATTCTAAATGTGCTAAACCATCATTATCTAAGGTTTCCATATCATATCGGGTAAGAGGTGTATCCTTCAACCCCATATCGCGTTAGAGGTTCTTCAACTTGATATCCTTAAGGTCAAGACACATGACCCGATTGAGCTTTAAATCACTTGTAGTTTGATCAAAATTACACAATGCACATAGGTTCATAGTCCTAAAACCCTAGTTTTATTAATTGAATAATTGAAGCATTTGAATGTAGAAACCAACATTTAAAAACATGACTAATCGATGTAGAATCCAAAGAGCTTTCCAAAATGATGTTATTTATATTTTTTGAGTTCGTATGCAAATGATATGAATATTGCACTCTGGATCAATCAGAAACCAGGAAACTTAAGTGTGACATTGATTTAAGTCGATATTAACTCTAATGTAAATAAAAGGCAGAATGACTAGAAGACCTTAGATCGTGTCCGACATGCGATTAGAATGACAAGGGTAAAATCGTCATTAAGCCCTAGCTATCAGTCACACTTTAAAAAACAACTCAATAACTCTCATTCTGAAATTGCCCTTGTAAGGTTAATTAGCCGATTAAACATATGGGGGCCCTTAGCTCATTATCAGACCTGGTATGTTATCCATCATGAGCCATGGTCAAACTATTTGTAGTAGCTTCTTATCTCTGATCCAGGGCAATGGATCCATGCCCTTCTGGGATACCATGGCCTGTGGTGAGTTGCCACACCCAGACAGGTGCGTTGAGCCAACTCACAAGCTTTAGTATGGACAGTAGCTTAAAATCCACCTAGCCATGGATGGAGAGACTGTCCCTAGGACAGGATCTGAGAATACATGGAGCGGGAAGCATGGGGGATCCAGGAGGTTAAATCCAACAAACTAGGAGGACGAAACCTCCTCTACATGGACTGACGAAGCTGGGGGACCGTGGACTAAGGGGAAAAAGTCTCAATATCCCTGGAAAAACATTGTAAAGCAAGAAACATGGGATACATTCGCTAATACATAGCCATTGGCAAATAGGCTGAAACACATACACGGTGATTGGAAAACAACCGTCGAAGCAAAGGGACGAGACTGGAGGTGCTTCCAAGGCTGGAGGAACTCTGGGGTGGCCTGGAGGTGAAACGCCGGTGAGGTCCAAGGTCGGCCTATAGGGTACGGTGACTGAGGCTATTGCAAGTCAGATCAAGGATGTCGAAATGATTAATGAATGGCGTGGATGCTAAAATAAGGCTCAATTGGGCCAAAGGAGGCAGGGAACGTCGGAGCGAGGTGGAGCTTGCCGCGGACCCAAAATGAGTAGGGAGCCGAGTTTGGTGGTTATTGAGTTCCAATTGGATGTGAAGGAGAACATGTGTAGGACTGGTGGTGCCTTAATGTGCATAAAATGACCTTAGAGAAGGTTGTGGTGGTAGCGATAGAAATCTAAAAAGAGGGTGACCGATACCCTAATGGGCATTTCATTTATATGGAAGGAGAGGGGGGTGAGCTATGGCTCATTTTGTTCAGGAAGGCGTGGTGAAATCAAAGGAATAGAGATCTCGTGAAACAGATAAGAGGTGGGAGAGAATGATTCAAGGCAAGGAAACTAATGGACTAGCTTTAAACTGACAAAACCATTGTGAGGTTGAAGACAAGTCAGACACCATTGGATCCTGATCCAATGGTTGCAAATGTGGGAAGTAGCGTGTGACACTAAATAAATGACCAAAACATAGTGATCTTTGCATATTGATGATAATTTCGATTAAATGGTATTGAAAACTATATGTAACTCTTCCATAATCAATTGGAAGGGTCAAATTAAGTCATAATGACTTGAAATTTGGATCATATGCTAATGTGAAGGTCTTGAACATTCCCATATAATTAGATTTTGTGCTTGTACACATTTAGGCCTATAATTTCTGTATTGTCTATTAACTTAATTAAGAGGCATTAAGTGTAGCATAATTTGAAAAGGCTCTTAATATTAAATTCTTGAGTATACCATTTCAAGTTTTACTCATTCAACAACCACATGCTCACCTCTTTAATTCTTTACTAGGCTTTATGGAAACTTTAGAGGAGAGAGAAAAGAAAAGAGGACTAATATGAGTTAATTGACATACTAAATGCATAAATTAAAATGAAATATGAGTTTGAGCCTTTTTTATGTTTTCTCATCCTATTTTTATATAAGGACACCCATCATGGGTAGTTGCATAAAAGCCCTCAACTATTATCTTTTAGGAAAACTCCATTTTAATTTTTATTTGGCTATGAAAATTGGGATGTGACAAAGACCTTCCTATATACCTCACATAGAGGCAATTTCATTTTCCAAAATTATAATAATGCTTGGGAGGTTGTTAAAAGAAGTGCCAAGACTCAAGCCCAATCTAGTCAGGGATAAGGGGGAGTCCTCAATGTTGCCAAGGCTGAAGATATCTCCAAGCTCAAATCTATTTTTGAGAGTCTTAAGATGATCGCCTTGAAGAAACATCTCCTAGAGTTTTCTTTGAATTCCATTAGGCGGCAGCTACAATATCTACAAAAAGAAAGTAAATTATGTAGATTAGTCTTACAAGATGTGCCTGGGGCATGAAAGTTTGATAGAACAATGCCAATTTATGTATGAAAGTTAGTAGATGGACAACGTCAAGTCCATTCATGCATACCAGGTCAAGCCTACTACCAACTAAATCAAACCAGGACTCATCTTATTTTGAGTATGGGACCCGACTAGTGTAGAAAATATAGGCTCACAACAACCCTTTCAATTTAATTGTGATAATGTGTCAAAGCACACTACAATCACTAAGATAATTATCCTAGAGTTTAATCCTTTTATACCTTCCGATTAAGGTTAGTATAGAAGGGTCGATCCCATAGGACAACATTTTTAAGGTTGTTAGCTCTAATCCCATTTCTTTTTGGTATTTTTAATTTTAGAGAAGAAAGTAAAGATCGGGTTTGGAGTTGGTGATTAACACTAAAGTAAGAAGGAAACACAAGAATAAGATTGCACTAAACAAGAAATAAATTTTCTCTATCACAAGGAAAATTGAGATGATTGTTAGCACAAATAAACTATTATGAATGAAAAGACTAGAATGTAAAGAGAGAAGATCAAATGGTGATTGAATCAAGTGATGGGAAATTGAGGCTTTTAGGGGTTTTCACCACCTTAGCCTAGGTGAGAATAAAATAAATCCTTTAAAATGATGAGTTCAATGAAGGCATGGCAATTAATTAAAACCCACAAAAGATGGACTCCACATGAGCCCAGTGGTCATGGTGCTCGTGTTTCTTAGTTCATCATCCCAAAGAGGAAGATCCACGGTCGTTTCAAAACCCCTATGCGATTAGTTTTATTGTTCTAAATCTAGATTTCCATGGTCATTTCCATCCAGATTAACATGTGATCAAATCAATTAATTACTTTGATAGATCAACAATTATTAAAACCAAAATCCATCTAGAAGTCATTCTAAGGATTATTCGATTTAATCCATGGCTAAGGGGATATTCCCCTTGCCTTGATAGGAAAACTACTCGCTCATGCTCCTAGAGAAAAGGGAGACAAAGGAAGAAAGTGTTCTAGACATAGTCTAGACTTATCAAAGGATTAGTTCCTTAGGCTAGATATAATTAAATGGCTGAATCTTAATTCCTTGCTCCAGTCTAGAAACGAAGAAGGAGAAGAAGACTAGATCTAAAAATGAGCAAGGTAAAAGAACAATAATTAAAAGGGACACTTAGCTTTCAAATAATAAAACTTTATTGATGAACAAAACTCAAGAACATAAGAATGATTGCTCAGAAATCCTTTGTACAAAATATGATGTTAAGTGAGGAGGAACTGCCCCTCCTTTTAGAGGAGAAGGAGGGGGCTTTTACAACTAGGATTGTGGGAAAAATGAGGCTGACAAGTGGATTTTTAATTGGTTGCGCACAACCAACTGATCAGTTCAGGTGGGAGCTGATCGGTTGGGGCTGGAGTAGGTAGGAAATGAGAGAATGCAGTCAGCAACCCTAGTCTTTGGGTGGCGGCACGACTTTGACCCACTCGACTAGGTTGGGAGAACTCCCGCTTCAAAGTTTGAAATGATCGTTTGAATTTGAATGGAGCGCCGCCTTGAGGGGTGGCAACTGGTCATCTGGAGTAGATGAGATGATCGGATAGGGAAAATGAGCCGGTCGTCTGGAGCAGATGAACTGATCGACTCATGTCCTGAATATGCAAGAATTGCAAGTTTTTGGTGAGAATAAAGTTAAATTGTGATGAAAAGGAAGCATATAGTAATTTGTTTCTTTTCACTGGATAAAGATAGGAATTTTTATGTGACAATACTTAAAAATCTGTAAAAAGGGGTGCTATATTAGGATGCATCAAAATACCACGGACTTAAGCCTTTACTTGTCCTCAAGCAATTAAAATATCAAAATAATTAATTTTTTTTGAAACAACATCTTCATCCTCCCTTAATTAGAAGTATCTTTTATCCTTTTCATGGCCAAGCAACCCATCTCCTAGAATCACAAAATATAAGTTCTATATTTCTTACAACAAATATTTTTCATAACTTTCTCTTTCAAACCTATACTTTGCAAAAACAATTTTAATCCTACTTGCGCTTCAACACTCGATTTTTTTTGGCACGGGAATGAAAAAAAGCAAGGTGTGGAAGAAGGATCCCTCCTCTATTTGAGGATTTTAATTTCATGGACTTGTGGTTAAATTGACCACAATTTTTTTTGTGTGCCCCTATTACATTTACGAGGGGTGAGGAAGAATGATCCCTCCTCTATCTGACCCAGGATATTGGCCATAATATTTTATTTTGTGTGCTATTTTTTGGCATATTTTAGCGGTACACCCCTATTAAATTTATGATGGATATCAAAGAAGCGAGAAAGGAGCATACCACCCCGGACTTAAGGTTTTACGTGCGGGTTATTTTCCCGTGTAATGTTTTTTTCGAGTGTTGTTGCATCAGTAAAAAAATCATGTAAATACATTGTATGAGAAAGATTGATCAGTTAATCTAATGCTAGAGATAAGAAAGTTTGCATTTGATTCTATTTGACACTCTAAGGCTTGCCTTCTTTCCCAAAAATATTGCTAATTTAGGTATGGAGAACTTGGTATTTTAAAAAAGAAATAATTTTTTTGAATAATTTTATGAAGTAAAGATTTATCTAATTTTTCAAAAAGAAGATACATCGATTGGCCAACTAGGTAAAGGTAGTTTGAAAAAGGAAAATGCACTCAATTTTGAAATACAAAAGTAAAATACTAAAAGGGAAGATAAGGGGTGGAACACACACCACCCACCCCACACTGGACTTAGAGTTTTACTCATCCCAAGTGAACCCTTAGACCAAGATGGAGGGAAGAAGAGCACTGTGGTAGTGGATGCTGGTGGTGGAAGGAGTAGTAGTTTCCCCAGTAAGGGGAGTGGGGATCTAGGTAGGCCTGTTGGACCCCATACTCCTCGTAGGATGGGTGTCTAGGGGCATACTGGTCGCAATCCACATGCCAAGCCTCCTGTGAATGCTGCATGAGATATATGTGGTTGAGTTGGTGGTTGTGGTGCTGTTGCTCGCACTGAATCTCATCCAGCTACTGTTGGACCTTGTAGAACCCATAGGCACCTGTATCATCATCTGGTTGCCACCTGGTGCAACGGTGGGGTGGTGGCAGTGGACCAGAGGCATCACCGTGAGCCTCCAAACAAATGCTCCTCTTGTGGGCCTGTGGTTTGAGGATGTCATCTGGGTCTGGGTTCTCTAGACTGTACCTCTAGATGTGCCATGGTAGATCGGTGAGCTCATAAATAAGGTTTGTTGAGGCAAACCTTGCATGTAAGGGAAGCTATAGAACCTCTTGTGAGTCCTTGAAGAGAAGGTAGTAGACACCATTGACACCCGAGAAAATGAACTTGCTAGTTTTCAGGTAGTAACTGTCGATCAGGTGGTTTTTGAGTGGGAGTGGTGTGAAAGGAATGTGGGTGTAGCCAAGAAATATGGAAATCTGGGTGATGAAATGGACAATGTAGAATGAGGATGAGGTGGTACGGCTAGCTTGGGTGCTGAAATATTCTAGAATGACATTTCCCTAGTTAAAGGGTTCTTCATTCAAGAGGCACCAGAGGGCGTAGAGTTCAACATAAGTAATGGCTCCCTGAGTACTTTCTCTATTGAAAATAGTGCAAGCAAGGTTGCGATGGAGGTAGCAGACCATCGAGTTGTGAATGATGGAGGCCTTGGGCCCACTAGGAAGGCATGCTAATCTTGGCCCAGAACTTGTATCTGTCATACTAGTTGGGGTAGGAGTTATTGGGTGACTCCATGCAATGATCTAACTAGTAATAGTTGCCGCCATCAAGGATGAAGGAAGTGAATTATCAGGTAGAGATTTCTAGATTTTTCCCAAAAATCCAGATCTTACAATTGGAATTTCCTTGGGAGCAGTGAAAGCGATGAAAAGTGGTAATGAACTCGAGGGTGAGGTCACTATAGATAGAGGTGGTGTGATAAGGGAAAAGGAGGATATGGTATTTGTAGAAAATGTGGTCAGGGGCGTCTCAGATTCCTAAAGCATCAACAGTAGTACCACAAGCTCATCAGGGAAGGGAGACACCCATGGAGAACATGTCCTCAAAATGGCATAGGTGCTTAGAGATGGTGAACTGGACATAACTTCTTGGAATGGGGGTGATGTGGAGTGAACTGGGGGTAGTGGAATCTGGGTTGTTTCTTGCCTTCTGGTTTCTCTCCATCTCACGGAGAAGAGCCTCAACATCGTGGATGTCATTAGGCAATTCCTCATTAAATTCGGGGGTGTAATGACCCTGACCTGGGTAATGAGTTAAAACATGTTGGTTTTGTCTAAGTAAGTTGCTTAGAACTTTAATATAATCCTCTAAGGTTTTTTTTATCATGTGACACACTTATGTTTTGGGTTTGGTCCTGATTGACTGTTGTTTCAGCAATGTTCCTTTATTTTGGACCAAAGTGCAATTTACCCAAGATGAGGGGTTATATTGCAAAATGTCACATATTGAACATGCCTTAAGTTTTTTAACATAATAAGAGAGAGAATGATGCTAATTGGTGGCTTGTGTAAAGCCTAAATGCCAAGTTTGAACTGGTTTGAATAATGCTAGTACCTTGTGCACCAATTTTGGTACAAATTGTAATTTACCCAAAATGAAGGGTTGTTATGCAAATTACCACCTCTAGAGTGTCCCTACTACCTCCTAGTATCATTTAGAGGATAAATAAAGAAGGAGACACCATGTTTTAATCATTTTTTAGTGGTAGTATTCTTGGTGATGAAAAGACCAAGAAAGAGGTTGAATGTGAAACCCTAACTTGAGTTGTATTGAGTTGTAGACTTGATATGGGAGTTCCTATCAGCCAAGGAGCCATAGAAGAGATCCCATATCAGTTTGTGAACTCTTGACAAATCCCATTATGGGAAAAGCACCTCAAGGAGGTGGTCCATGATGAGTTAGATACTCCTTGCAAAAGTTGTATCAGTTTGCATAATTTGTGAGATAAAGATGAGATATCTTATCAAACAAGATAACTAATGGCCAAAATATCATCTCCAGATTATCCTCAAGTGTTTTGCATTTCAATATAAATGTGAGTGCATGCATGTACACATGTCAACCATGCATGGACACGTGGAACCTAGTAGCTTAAAATGATGACACCTCAAATACACTCTTTTTCATGAACCTCAACTATTTATACCACTCCTTTCACCTATTAGTGAAAATTTCCGAATCCTACAACCTCCTTGCTCTTAGATATATTTCATAGAGTCTTGGTATCATGCATAGGTAAAGTGGTATCATGCATAGAGCCTTGGTATCGACCATAGCAAGTTGATATCGGCCATAGCAAGTGATATCGGCCATAACAAAGTTGATATCGGCCAAGTGAAGTGATATTGGCCACAAGTGAAGGGGATATCGACCACAAGTGAGGCCATATCGTTCATGAGTAGTGAGGTATTTTTCAAGGTGATAAGGAGAAAGAAGGATCTCATGTCTTAACCCTAAGTTGAGGCCATGATCATCTTCAACCTTGGATTAAAGCATGGATCTAGGGTTGAGATCTTCCTTTCTTTTCTTCTTCACCAAGTTCTTAACTATGGTGATTCCTTGTATATGAAGGAGTTTTGAACGAGCCTTGGACTTTTTATAAGTCATCTTCAATCTTAGGAATGTGAATCGTTGGAGATTGGAGCTTTGACATTGTTTTTGAGGCGGGTTATATAACTTGAACCCAAACATGCTATTACTCACCATCTTTCTTGCTATATTTGATGATCTACTTTCAATTATGAGATTTTCTTGAATATTTGATATATCTATGAGTTCTAGTAGTTGCTTAGGCCTATTATCCTTGTACTAGAATGAGTAGAATGAAGGTCTAGAGCTTGAATATGATGGTATCACCTTACAAAGTGATATTGGGTTCAAATACACAAGCAAGCACCTCTAACCCGATATGGTGATGCACATACACCACTAAAATGATATGGATATGAGTTTATACTTTCTTTCATGATATGGTAATGTAGTATACACCTTTTGCACGATATGAGGTCAAGAAAACACCTCATGCATGATATAGTGTCAAGTACACACCTTTAAACTGATATGATATATCCTAGATGATGGGTAACTTAATATAATGATGAGTTTACACCTAAAGGGAGATATGGTAAGCACACATACACCTAAAGGTTGATATGGTGAGCACGGTTACACCTCTTTCCCAAGATACTAAGCATACACAGACCTCTTTTCCCAATATGGTGTGAAGCATACACACACCTCTTTGCTCGATATGGTGTGAAACATAGGCACACCTCTTTGCCCGATATTGTGTGAAGAATACACACACATCTTTGCATGATATGGTGTGAAGCATACACACATCTCTTTATCTGATATGGTGTGAAGCATACACACACCTCTTTTCCCGATATGGTGTGAAGCATACACACAACTCTTTGCCCGATATGGAGGAACACATACACCTCTTGCCTGATATTGAAGCAAACATACACCTCTTTCCTGATATGGAGGCACACATACACCTCTTGTATGATATGGTGTTGAGAATGCATCTCTAAAAAAATATGGTGGGTAACCCAATACACTAGATAACAAAAGTGGTAAGGTGGTTAATATCCTAGAACATGTGATGGCCAATACACTAAAGTATGGTGTCGCCAATATCTTCAAGTGAGGTGAGGATGTTACACCCATGTAGAGTAAAGGTGATACACCATATGATTGGAAAGGTTGATACCTTGATGGGTAAGGGCATGAGGGATATGATGATGTGTATCTTGATATACACCTAACCCAATACATGTGTTCAACTTGACATACATGATTCAACTCGATACATCTTGTAAAGGTGCGTGTAAAACACTCTTAGGAGTGATGAGTGTAACACCAAGTAATTGTTAGGCTAATACCTTGATAGGTGAACCACCTGAAGTGGTTGATAATGGTCAACCCTATATCAACAATGCCTTAACCTGAGATGAGTCCATATCACTTGATGATAGTTGGGTAGTTCAAGTGTATGACTTATGGCCAATACACTACATGATAAATGTGATGAGTTAGTGCATAAAGTATTAGGATGGCAAATACCCTAATACAAGATAAGTTGATGAACTTAAGTAAGTTAAAAGTGATAAGGGAAGTGATACACCAAGGCATGATAAATATCACATCCAGCACCTCAAGGTTGATACACTTTGATGCATCTCACATTCAATATACTTGGATGAGTAACACATGAAGTGTTCATGATAATTGTTACATTAAGATGTAATGAGTTTAATGCACTTTGATAAGTGTAGGCTAACATACCTTGAGAAAGTATTAAGCCAACATAACAAAGGTATGAAGATATCCTAGTGAGGATGAGATAGAAACTCATACTTTGTGTCGATAATCATTTAATGATAAATGATGAGAATAATTAAGTATGATTGAATACTTATGATATCAATGTATGATCCTAGATGTGTGGAGCAATGAATTAGGGTTTGGATTGATAATATGAACTTGAAACCCTATTTGGCTATAAAGGGAAACCCTAACCCTAATAATGGGAAGGTTGTATTTATCTTATTGCATAAGCCTTGTGAGACATGTTAAATACTTGTATAACAAGTATAATGTTTATGTGGTCTGATGACCTAAAAGATATTTGTTGCCTAGTGAGAGGTGACAAGATGTTTAATGGGCCTTGTGAGCCATGTGAATATTTTTTGCCTAGTGAGAGGTGACAAGATGTTTAATGGGCCTTGTAAACCATGTGAATAGTTGTTTCCTAGTGAGAGGTGACAATATGTTTAAATGGGCCTTGTGAGCCATGTGAAAAACTTGTGCAACAAGTATGATATATACCTGGGTCTAAGGGAGGACCTAGAGGTAATGATTACCTGATAAGAGGTGGCATTATTCAATGATGAACTAAGGGTTGAATACCTAGATCATATAATCATGATGATAATAACGATTAAAGGATAAGAATCCCTAGTAATATGATAAGGGACTGAGATCCCAAGTGTTATGTATCTAAATGTGTTCCAAAGATTAGGAAAGTACTTGATAGATGTATTACACCTTTCTTTGTAGCATTTGTTTATGATTGATGCTTATAACTTGTTTGATGCTAAAAGAATACTATAATGCACCTAATTAATCAAGTGGAATCTCATCATGTAGTGCCCTGGCCATAGATCCATTAGCTTCAGTACCTGTTGAATGGTGAAATAGGTTTTTTTTCTCACAGGATTACCTGGAGCACATATTTTTTAATATGTGGGGGCGATGGGCACCAATATACTTATGTCCTAATGAGGGATTTATGTGAGATCTCCTTCATTATAATCTGGTATGGATGTATAATCTCCTGATGAAGATGAATGCTGCAGATGGATAACTGAAATCTCCTTGAAGAGAGTGCATGCTATGGCTGTAGCTCTATAGTGAAGATACCAGTATACCCTGGTAAGCTAATTGTAGTTGACACGAGATGTCCTGCTAGTGGTCTTGCATTGATCGAGACAGAAGAGGTCTTAGAATCTGGCTCTTCCATTGACCTTGTATGGTATCAATTTTGACTTCACAGTGGTCGGTTGGAGTATGAGCGGTATACCTCATATCCTTTGGGCATAAGTGTGATTATAAATATGTAATCAACTGTGTAGTGTATTTTATTAAGGATTGAATACAGAAAACATTGGTTGATGTTACATTTCTTTTATACATCTCAAATGGATATATGTTATACATGTTCTACATATTCCTTATAAAATAAATAGATGATTTACTGCTTTATCATATATAGCTGTAATGCTTCAGAAGATGATATTGCTCTACTCTGCTTAATGTAACAGAATCCTCTGCCCAGTTTTATATTATTTATTTGTGATAAAAATATTATTGGCAGAGAGTTATATCTCTTGCTGTGATATGGGTCTCACCCCATTGGTCACCAACATTTTTAGGTGGACGCAAATGAGGAGGTAGAGACCATACTACAGAGAGAGAACAACAACAACAGGGGCAACAATAAGAGGTCAGGTTGAGTGTACTATCTGTCATGTCTTGTAGATAGAAGTCCTATGTGTCATCCCTATACTCTCATGTCCTTGGAATCAGTACGTAAAAGTTTTATAAACAATCGGAGATTTTGGCTTGTATGCCTAGAAGTTTTATGATGCTTCAGTATATGTTTTGACAAAGCAATTGTTATATTTCATCCTCGAGATGAGATGGTACAATGTATGTACAATGTGAACCCTGATGTATATAAAGTTTTGTTTATTTCTGTAAGAGTTTCCTGGAAGAGGATCTCCTTGCAAAATAGTTTTAATTTTTAGTAATTTGGTTAATCTGCTGCTTATGGTTGTTCTGCAATTATTTACTGGTAATGACTTGATTTGAAGTCGGGTCATCACAGGGTGATGACTCATTGGTGGGGGAGGATGTGGGGAACTAAATCCTAGGATGGGATCTAGATCGACGAAGTGGGTCCTGGGAGGATGAGGCAGTGGACTTCCCTTTGTTCTTGAGGAATCAGTTGAACATAGCTACTGTGGAGTGCGAGCCTATCATCTAGAATAGTGAACTGATCAGTTGGGGAAGGTCACATGGGAGAGTCAGATCTGAAATGATCATTTCATAGGCAGAAGAAGGGGGAAAGTGGTGCTTGTCGTGGTGGATCGAGGGGGATAAAGGGTACAAGATGGCCGAGCGGTTCAGCTCCCAGGTGCTCTGCTAGCAAGGTGAGGATGGCAGCGATAAGGGCACGAGGTGAGTGGCTCGTAGAGTAGGTGAGGCAAGTGTGGAGGGCTAGATCTAATCGGCCAAGGTGGAAAACTGATCAGTGTGCGTAGGAGCTGGTCGGCCAAGGTGGTGAATTGACCGGTCAGCATAAGAGTCGGTCAGCTTTCGACAGCGCGAGGGGCTGCTAGAGGAGGTCAGGTGTGCAGTGAGGGGGTTGGTCTACTGGGGGATGATTAGTGGTTGAGCAAGCGGTCGGCCGACACTGTGAGGAACCTACTTACATAGGAAGAGCTTGACTCACTGGGCAGGTGAGGTGAGCGGCTCACTTTACCACCACCGGCCGGTCGACATGGTGAGGCAAGCGGCAGTGGGAGGGGGAGATCAGGTGGGAAGGAGTGGAGCTCGATGGGGGCTCTCAGGTGGGTGAGAGCTCTTGTGGTGGAGGTGGCTAGGTTTGGATGAGGATGGAGCTCGCCAATGGGGTTATATAGCCACATGAGGGTGTCAAACCGATCGGTTGGAGAATGAGCTGGTCGTCTCATGGTGTTTGGACGACGTAGGAGAAGGGTGAAATCGAATGTGTCGGGATGCCTCACATTCAAAAAATGATTGGCTCGATGCATGGGAGAGGGGGTCGGGCCATTTCAAAAAGAATCACAAAATTTTGAGACAATCGTTTGGATGGTGAACTGATCGTTTGGCCAGCAGAAAGGACATTGTTCAGAGATTTGTGAAACGATCATATGAATGGTGAATCGATTAGTTCATTTGTCAAAAAAAAGGGGAATCAACACGAAATGAAATAACATGGTAAGTAAAATGCAGATAAGGAAGATAGGGTTGGGTTGTCTCCCAACGAGTGCCTTATTTTACGCCGGGGCTTGACAGATGATAGATCAGTCTATTGAGATTCTGGGGGAGTTTGGGGGTCGATTAAGTTAAGATAGTCTAAGGATGAGCATTTATTGGTATCTAAAGAGGCAATGTCTTCAGTAGATATGTATCTTTTGAGTTGATGCCCATTAACCTTAAATTCACCCAAAACTTAATCCCAGAGAAGAAAGGTACCATGTGGGTAGGCACATTTGATGAGGTAGGAACCATACCATTTTGACTTAAGCTTTCTAGGAAAAAGCCTTAGTCTTGAATTAAACAGTAGAACTTGGTCACCTTCTCTTGTGACCTTGTGCTTGATGTGACCGTCATGCCATATTTTTATTCGGTCCTTGTAGATCCTAGCATTTTAATAAGCACTCATTCTAAGTTTGTCTAGTTCATTCATGTGAACAAAATATTTTTCTCCAGTCACAAAAATGTCAAAATTTAAGCTTTTGATGGCCCATCTGGCCTTGTGTTCTAATTCTATCGGCAGGTGGCATGATTTGCCATAGATCAGCCTGAATGGAGTAGTGCCTATGGGTGTTTTGTAGGT
The DNA here is from genome assembly GCA_963693085.1 of Alisma plantago-aquatica. Lineage (NCBI taxonomy): Eukaryota > Viridiplantae > Streptophyta > Magnoliopsida > Alismatales > Alismataceae > Alisma > Alisma plantago-aquatica. Next base: position 1,262,682,801 of record OY856412.1, read on the forward strand.
TGTTCTGTATGCCCATAGAGCATCGCTGATTTTCACGCTCAATCTTTCCTAGTGCAGCCAACAATCTTTTCTAAGATGGATTTTATTTGTCTGTAGGATACTTCAACCTGTCCACTAGTCTGAGGATGGTAAAGAGTGGCGACTTTATGGTAGACTCCATAATTTTTTAAAAAGGCCTAAAAATTTTCTCTAAAAAATGCGATCTCCCGTCAGAAATGACGGTGTGGGGGACTTCAAATCTAGGGAAAATAATGTCTTTAAAGAGTTTCTTAAAAATTAGGAATCATAGGTTTTATTGGGTACAACTTCAACCCACTTTGACGCGTAATTGACTATAACTAATATGTAAGCAAACCCATAAGAAGAAGGAAATGGGCCCATGTAGTCGATTCCCCAGACGTCAAAAATTTCTAATTCCTGCCAAGAGGTTAGGGGCATTTGGTCATGCTTGGAAATATTACCTGTCCTTTGACATCGGTCACATGAGAGTACATAATCATACGAGTCTTTGAAGATGGTAGGCCAATAGAAACCACACTACAATACTTTCCTAGATATTTTATGGGAACTCATGTGTCCACCATAGGGGCCAGAATGACATTGTTCGAGAATGTCAGTGCTTTCTTCTTAGGAAACACAATGACAATACAAACCATTGACACAAAGTCTAAATAGATAATGTTGATCCCAATAATAGTTTTTGACGGCATGCAAAAATTTAGCTTTAGAATGTCCCTCGTATTCAGGGTGCAATACATCGGCAACTAAATAATTTACAAAATCAGTAAACTAGGGAAATTGGGAGTCTACTTTAAGTAGTTGGTCATCAGGCAAAGATTCATTTAAGGGGGTTTGATTGATTTGGCTATAGCTAAGTCGGCTTAGGTGATTAGCCATGATGTTTTCTGACCCCGTTTTGTTTAGGATCTCTAGATCAAACTCCTGCAACAACAAAGCCACCTTATGAGTCTAGGTTTGGCATCCTTCTTGGTCATGCGGTAATGAATGGCTGCGTGATCAGTGTAAATATTGACTTTGGATCCAACTAAGTATGAGAAAAATTTATCAAAAGCATAGATAATGTCTAGTATTTCTTTTTACATCATAGTGTAATTTTGTTGAGCTTCATCTAAGGTCTTGGATGCATAGTCATATGACATGATGTTTCTTATCAATTCTCTGTCCTAAAATTGCACCTACAACATAGTCACTAGCATCACACATGATTTTAAAGGGTAGGGCCCATTCTGGTGCACGAATGATTGGAGTGGTTGTGAGATCATTTTCAAACTTAGAAAACTATCCATCCATGCCTTGTCAAAATGGAAAGGAACTTTTTTTTGAAGAAGGTTGGTGAGAGGTTTTGTGATTTTATAAAAGTCATGGATGAATCGCCGATGTAAAATGGCATGTCCTAAGAAGGCTCAGATGTCTTTGACTGAGGTTGGAGGTGGAATCTTAGTGATAACTTAAATTTTTTGCTTTGTTGACTTCTATGCCTTGGTTGCTTACTCTATGGCCTAGAACAATGCCCTTCTTAATCATGAAGTGGCACTTTTCCCAATTAAGGACTAAGTGTGACTCAACACATCTATCAAGAACAATGGTGAGATTTCTAAGGCAAGATACAAAACTCTCTCCATAGATAGAGAAGTCATCCATGAACAAATCCACGATGGCTTTAGTCAATCCTGCAAAGATGGCAGACATACACCGTTGGAAGGTAGCTGGTGTATTTCACAAGTCGAAGGGCATTCGTCTAAAAGCGTCAGTGCCAAAGGGACATATGAGGGTTGTTTTTTCTTGATCTTTAGGATGGATAGGAATCTGATAAAATCCTAAATAGCCATCTAGATAATAAAAGTATTGTTTATCGGCTAAGCGTTCAAGAACTTGGTCTAGGAAGGGAAGTGGGAAGTGGTCTTTCCTAGCTGCTTTATTGAATTTCCTATAGTCAATACACATTCTCCATCTTGTGATGGTGTTGGTGGGAACAACTTGAACTGGGCTGACCCATGGGGAATCAGAGCCGGGGTAGATGATTCTTATAGTTAAAAGTTTGATCACCTCTAGACGGACAACTTCTTTCATGTTTTGGCTGAATTTTTGTTGTGGATCTCGATAAGGTTTGTTGTCTTCTATCATTAGGAGTTTTTGAATACAGATGGATTGATCAATTCCAACTAGATCTGTCATTTTGTACCCCAAGGTAGTTCCCCTTTTCCTAAGTTCACCCATAAGTTAGTTTTCTTGTTCAAGAGTAAGGTCGGAATTTACGATGACATGGCACAATTGTTGTTCATCAAGAAATACATATTTCAAACCTATGGGAAGAGTCTTCATTTCTGGGGCTTGGGTGGTTCATGCTTTTGTTCCATGATGGATATCATTTTAAGGTCCTCAATTTCTGCATTAGGGATCTCCTCAAAATTATCTAAGTGAGCCTTACATTGATCTAATTGTTCATTGTCAAAATCACATTCGGGGGGGGGGGTGTAGCGAGGGTTGTGTGTAGGGGGTCATCAACTAACTCCCATTTCTACCTCCATTGGGATAATTTATCAATGCAGTCAATGAGATAAACCTCTTCCTAGAAACTAGGCCCCTTCATGCTTTCAAACACCCTAAACTCTAGGGTTTGCTTCCCTAATCTTAACATAATGGTACCGACCTCAACATCAATCAAGGCTCGGGCTATGGCTATGAAAGGACGAAAAAAAATGAGAGGGTAATGCAAATCTTCTTTTATGTCCATGATCACAAAGTCACAAGGGACATAGACATCTTTCCCAACCATAACCAGAATATCTTCTATGATTCCCATGGGTTTGGTCATGGATGAGTCCGCCAGTTGAATGGTCACGGCTGTGGGTAACATGTCATTGAATCATAGTCTTTTGCAAAGGCTGTAGGGCATGATGGATATACTGGCTCCTAAATCAGCCAAGCCCTTTCTACAAGCATTATCACCTAAGTAGCATCCTATTCCAAAAGAACTAGGGTCCGTCTATTTTTAGGCATTTTATTTTGGATTATGTTTGAAGAGGTCCTAGCAAGTTTGACAGACTCATATTCTTCAATAGCATACTTTCTAGTCAAGAGGAATTTCATGTACATGGATCAGGCAGGCATGTCTGCTAAAGCATCAAGGAAGGAAATGTCGACATGTAATTTTTTCATAGCATCCCTAAATTTCATGAAGCGGGCGTCGAACCTTATTTGTATAAGGTGGGCTTGGTTGGGAGGTCATGGCTTGTAGATTGGTTCTTCGACTTCTACCTGAGGGGGTTCAGGGATGGTTGGTTCAGGTGTAGCTTTACGTTCAACAACTACTATGTCCCCGTCCTTGAATTCTAGAGGTGTGGCTAAAGGTTTTTCGAGAGGGGGAGGGGAGTGCACCTTTCCCGAATGAGCAGAAACAACCTTGAGTTGTTCGAGGTGTTTGGGGTTGTTCTCAGGCTGCCCTGCAAAAGTGTCAGCAGGGGGTTTCTGTTGAGCGAACAAGCGAGCCAGCTGGGCATCAGTTGCCTTTTGATGAGCTTGTTGGGCAATGATAATTTGTTCCAAGGTAGCTATCGTTTCATCAACTGAGGGAGTGGGAGTAGGAACATTTGGTGGTGGTTGAGGAGGTAGTTGAGGAGGTGGCTGATTGAGATTTTGAGGGAGGTTCAAATTTTGAAATTTTTGTCCTTGATATGGTGGTCGGTTTGGGTGATTGCCTCAGTAGTTACCTTGGCTCCCAAAATTCCTTTGATTGTTGTATGGGAACCCAGGTGGTGGTCGATTATTGTTTTGAGGGTAGGTAGGCCTTTGTTGAGATTGGAGTTGGCTAGAGTTTTCAACACCTGCAAGGTTCCAATATTAGAATCTAGGATGGTTTCTAGTTTGATTGGGGTTGAAGTACTCTGGCCAGGTATGGTGTGAATAGAGTTTTGGTCCTCCAACTATTGTCCTAATTTAGGTTGCATGGGAGTGTTGTAAAGGTATTGGCAGTGTATGGTGGTGTTGTGACGTCCTCAGATTTTCTAAAACTTAATCTGATGTGTGACGTCTAAATTAAAACCCTCACCTCAACGAGAATCCCAATTTAAGCACCCCACACCAGGATAAGAAGAAGAAAATCAGTGGAAGTCAAAAGGAAACAACAGTAGCACATGTACATGAACAATAATAAAACCATACACACATGTTCACCATTCAACATATAATTACAACATGAATTGTTACAACATTTGATATTACATATTGAACATCAAACTATACATATACATGTACTACCACTAAACTACGGGATCTTAAGACAATAGGTCCACCTGTACATCAACTCACCACACAACTCTCACTATCCTGGATCTCCAAGAGCATAAACACAAGCTAAACAAAATATTACATGCGGTACCCATCAACACAATATTCAAAAATATTGTACTGAGTATGCCTACATGTATTTTATATACCTCTCATCATATCTTGGCAATAAGATAAAACTAATACTTGGTAGTAACAGAAGAATATAAGAAAAGCGTATAGTTGCACAAAGATATTCATTAGCAAAAGAGAACACATATATTTTAAGCACATTTCCATCATATATCTCGTGCGTCTACCACCAAGTGGCTTTGACGTCTTTAGGCCTTATGATCTACCACCAAGTGGTTTGTGATCATTATACAAACATCATATGATCTACCACCAAGTGGTTTGTGATCATTATGCATGCGCTCTACCACCAAGTGGTTTATGAGCTATATTATGATGGAACATCTATATTATGTTTGCAGGTGTTCATAGCCATAAATATGGAAATTCCAACAACATATCATACAAGACAATCATTTCAGTCAATACCATATACCAAGTCTTTACTACCATATAACACAAGCATAATGCATAATAAGCCAAGTAAGAGGTAATGGCGTACCTTCCAAAGAGATATCCTAATCACATATTCCTGAAGTCCTCTATATCTTTATTAAACTTGATCAAGACAAGATCATACACTATCATCAGGTTCTCATCTTCTTACCTCTCATCTTAACCCTATTCGTGTTCATTAGGGTTTTACTTAGTTCATTGAGATATGTGCATCATTACTTGCATTCTTGTCTTAGGTTTATCTTACTGATGTCATATTCCATATTATGATTCATTGTCTGAACATTATCCTCCATAGCATTTTTGTGCACATTAATTAACCCTAGGTTACACCATTAACCTAGATTAGGGTTTTAAACCATGTATTAAAGGTCAACTTCATATAACATGAATTCTATGCATCATCATGATCTCATATTTAAATTTGAGTTTCCAAATACAGATATGAGCTTACTCTGTAAATTTCATCATTTATTAAGCATGTATGTATTTATTATATATTAATTAGGGTTATAAGCCCTAATTAGCCACATTAAGAAAATTACATAATTTCGTACATCAACATTACAATTACTGACATCATATGCATTATAAACATGATTATGGATTTACTAACATTTATCATGATTTTATGTCATCATTTGCTATTTATTATCCATTAAACAAGTATTACTCATCTTACATGATATCACTGGAATTTAATCATCAAAAGCCTAATATTATAGTTATATTGTGTTCTACTCATTTTTCTGAGAATTTCGGTACCTTATTTGTAATTTTCTGATATACGTGCTAATTACTAGGAATTATACAAGATCTGTAGATTATTCAGATTTCTTACCTTTTTGGACAAATCGGTCACTGCCACATGGCTACTAGGGCTGCGACTCCTTCACTTGGTTGAGTCGGTGGTTCACATTTGGTCTGGGTCCGGTTCAGGCTTCCTTCTCTCCATTTTGACGCAAGCCAGACTCCTTGCGTTCTCAACTCCACGCGGTCACGCCCACGCTGTGCCGGCGCTCCCTGACCTTCACCTGGGCACCGCTGCCGGGAGTTGCAAACCCCAACAAGAAATTGATGTCTGAGTCTTCCCAGTTCTCAGCGTTAGGCACCACTGGCTCTCTTGTTCTGGGTCTGTGAACTGCCGTTCGTCGTCTCTCACACGATCGCAAGGTGTTGCGATCTTCTGCTTTACGCTAGCATGGCCGCCTCCATGGTTTAGCTCCGGTGAGGTATCAATGCCTGATTTCTCCTTCCTCACTCACGCGCAATGATGCCCGTGTGCATCACCTTCTGGATCACCCGCCCTGGGCTCCTGCGCGAGAACTGAGTTCTCCGCTTAACACGGCGTCGCCATCGGGGCTAGGGCTCTGCGGAGCTCCTCTGCGGCTGCCTCCTTGAGTCCTCCTCTTCTTGCCTTCTCGCTGAGGGCGATGCCGCCTGGGTCACGAGCTCCAGCGGTGAGATCCAGCCCCATCGACTCCGCCTCATCACAAACCACCGCTATCAGGAGCTTCGACGGACCCTCTCCTCGCATAACGCCGACACACGAGTCTGCGTGACTCGGTCTCTGGTGCTCCGCCGCCCAAACCAACGCCGATGAGAACTGGCACTGCACCATCTACAATAAGTCACTTCTTTAACCTATTTGGTTTAAGATCTCCTCCCGACTCCTCTGTTCTCCGGCAGCAGACCCCATATGTCCGTGAGGTTAAGGCCTCACCAGAACCTGCGACACCCTCTAGATGTCCAGGTCGACGAGGCTTCTAGGCAGCCTACTGCTGTGGCATCCCTGAACAAAGATGACCCATCCCACTCTTGCTGCTCCTCAACAGCCGCCGACATGGGTTGTCTCTTCCTTTTCTACTACTACTAGCAATGGAGATGGAGGAAGAACAAGTTGGGAGGTCTCTATTGCAATGCGTAGAGAGAACAGTGGAGGGGTTGCCGATCTCTCTGGTTTCTTATTCTTCTCCTTTCTGCTCGTGGGGTGTGCTGCTATGCTCCAATTGAAGCAACGAGCTGGGTGAGGGTCAAGTGGATATGCATGATGGAAAGCGAGGCCAACTGCCCACTCCTAGTTGCACGAAAAGAGCATCCTGGGTGAATCATGGGCTCCCCACATCTTAGTCACAAACCGTACGAGGTCGAGGACAAAATACAACCTTCATATCCAGATTATACTGCCTAGATTAAAGCGAGCTATAGGGCAATCCGTGGACTAGCCCACAACCAGGGTGCGTGATACCATATGACCTCCATAACTTTGGCTAAAACTCAAATAGCTTGGTCAATAATACACATTAATTTATCATTTTTAAACCTCAATAACTTCATCTAGGAACCTCTATTCTTCATCAAATTTTAACCATAGTTTTATCACCACTCAAGGTACTTTCCATTCAAGTTTGGTGCGAAAACTCAATTGTTAGACCATTCAATTAAATACCTCAACAAGGCATAAAACTAAGGATCTTAATCATTATGCCAACCTCACATCAACACACCTACTTTGTCAAAAGCTTGAAACTCTCAAAATAACTCAACCATATGATTTCACTTATGTCATTAGACATTTAGGATTCTAAAAGTCGACTCCATCACATCCTACACACCTTAAAAGAAATTCCGTCCTCGGAATTAAGCCAGAAAAAGCCACTTTGTCACATCATATACATCTTAAAAGAACTTTCATCCTCGAAAGTCAACCATACTCGTACTCTAAGGAAAACTACCATGTCTTCATCCACATGTAGGCACTATTCTATGTGTAATATATCCACAAAAGTTACCTAGAACCATGTATCCAAAGCACTATTAGGGGGTTTTACAACCATCTTGGTGCACAAACACTCCATTCAAGGTTAAACTCAAGGTTTAGAAACTTAGGTTATGTCATGACATATCACATATATCAGGGCTGCATCCTTATCTTAACCCATGCATTAGGATTCCCACATCATATTACCATGTTCTAAATGAGTTAACTAAGATTAACTCATACATCAAGGTGTCATAATCATTATGTTGTGCTAACTGTCAAACTATATTTTCATTTTTTTATCAAGAACTAACATTAACACCGCATGTAACATGTTTCATTCATATAGTCTTATTTCCTTACTCATAATTGATTTCAACATTTACTAGTGATTTCATCACAAGATTAACCAACATTATTCATGTATATGGTTAACCATTTATGCATTGATATCTATTAAACCATCTCTAGGTTTCCATCATATCTTGTCTATGTATCACATCTCGAGATTAAATCACATCTTGCATATATTATATCATGGTTGTACTAAACAAACTTATGTGTGTGGCTAATCAAACATATATCAAAACTTCTTCTAGTCCAATTGAGGTTCTCTTGACCCATGTCATGAGGGTAGTGTCATGCTCAGTCTCTCTGAGCTCACTCAACTATATGAGTATCTCATATGCACAAAATTTATCTTCCCTCTCTTAGTCTAAGGTTCTCGGATTACCTCATTGGCACTAGTGATAGCTTTCCAAGCTATAGCCACATAGGCACAAACCAAACCACAATTCAGCATTTGAGCGTAGCATTCACAAAATAAGTAGTTAATCATATGCAGAAAAAATGGATTTCTGAAGTGGAAACTCGATAGAAAGAGGAGTAGCACTTCTGGAATGCTACTAAGAAGGCATAAAAATAAAAAATAAAGTTTTTCAAAGGGGTTTGAGAAAACAATCTATTGTCCCCAACAACAACGCAAAATTGATAATGCGTCGAAGTGAACTACAATCACTAAGATAATTATCCTAGAGTTTAATCTTTTTATACCTTTCAATTAAGGTTAGTATAGAAGGGTCGATCCCATAGGACAAGTTTTTAAGGTTGTTAGCTTTAATCCCAATTCTTTTTGGTATTTTTAATTTTAGAGTAGAAAGTGAAGACCGGGTTTGGAGTTGATGAATAACACTAAAGCAAGAAGGAAACACAAGAATAAGATTGCTTTGAATAAGAAATAAATTTGCCTTGTCATATGGAAACTTGAGATGATATTTAGCACAAATAAAAATATTATGAATGAAAAGACTGGAATCTAAAGAGAGCAGATCAAATGGTGATTGAATCAATTGATGGGAAATTGAGGCTTTTAGGGGTTTTCACCACCGTAGCCTAGGCGAGAATAAACTAAATCCTTTAAAATGATGAATTCAATGAAGGCATGTGAATTAATTAAAACCCACAAAATGTGGACTCTACATGAGCCCATTGTTCCTAGTGCTCATGTTTCTTAGTTGATCATCCTAATGAGGAAGATCCACGGTTGTTTTAAAACCCCTATGCGATTGGTTTTATTGTTCTAAATCCTAATTTCGATGGTCATTTCCATCCGGATTAACATGTGATCAAATCAATTAATTACTTTGATAGATCTACAATTATTAAAACCAAAAGCCATCTAGAAGTCGTTCTTAAGGATTAGTCGATTTAAGCCATGGCTAAGGGGCTATTCCCCTTGCCTCGATAGGAAAACTACTCTCTCATGCTTGTAGTGAAAAGGGAGATAGAGGAAGAAAGTGTTCTAGCCATAGTCTAGACTTATCAAAGGATTAGTTCCTTAGGCTAGAGATTATAAAATAGATGACTCTTAATTCCTTGCTCTGGTCTACAGAAGAAGAAGGAGAAGAAGACTAGATCTAAAAATGAGCAAGGTAAAAGAATAATATTTAAAAGGGACACTTAGCTTTCAAATAATTAAACTTTATTGATGAGTAAAACTGAAGAACATAAGAATGATTTCTTGGAAATCCTTAATACAAAAGATGATTTCAAGTGAGGAGGAAGTGCACCTCCTTTTATAGGAGAAGGAGAGGGCTTTTACAACTATGGTTGTGGACAAAATGAGGCTGGCGGCTGGATTTTTGAACTTGCTACGCGCAGCCAACCGATTGGCTCAGGTGGGAGCCGATTGGTTGGGGCTAGAGCAGGAGGAACTGAGGGTAGGTAGTCAGAAACCCTAGTTTTGTGTGGTAGTGTGGCTTTGACTCGCTCGGCTGGGGTAGGAGAACTCCCGCTTTAGAGTTTGAAATGATTGTTTGAATTTGAATGGAGTGCCGCTCTAAAGGGTGGCAGACGTCGGTCATCTGGAGCAGCTAAGATGGTAAGTTGGGGCAAGCGAGCTGGTCGTCTAGAGTAGACAAACTGATCGGCTCATGTCCTGAATCTACAAGAATTTCTCATGTCCCGAATCAACAAGAATTGCAAGTTTTTGGTGAGAATAAAGTTATATTGTGATGAAAAGGAAGAAAATAGCAATTGTTTCTTTTCACTAGATAAAGATAGGAATTTTCATGCGACAAGACTTAAAAAGCTGTAAAAAAGGATGCTAAATTAGCATGCATCAAATAGCTAGAACCAAGGTGCTCCAAGATTCTAGTACTATAGGAACTAATGAAATTATTGAGAGCAACAATTTCAAAACATGCATCAATGCCCTCAATTGCAATAACTCACTTCCGCTCCTTCTTCCCACAAGAGGTTCTCCACCATAGAAAAATACCATTCAAACTATGATCTCTAGCTAGAAGGCTCAACAAAAATCCATTGATTCCTAGTCATCCTTGTTGGTCACACTCCTACCCTTCTGTAAGAATGTTTGTAGGGCAATCAGAACAAAATTCCAAGCATGTGAAACAGCTCAAGGTTGTGACGTCCTGCTCTAGCTCTACCCTTCTAGAGATCCCTTCAACAACTATATAGCGGAATTGTGCATCAAACAATGTTTTCTGTATTCAATCCTTAAGCAAATATGCTACATATATTATCATATTTTACAATCACACTTATGCCTTGAGGAGATGAAGTATACCCCATATATCTCCAACCGACCACAAACTTCTCACAAGTCAGTACCATACAAGGTCAATGGAAGAGTCGGCTACCAAGACATCTATTGTCTCAATCAATACGGGACCACTGGCAGTGACATCTCGTGTCAATCTTCTAAAAGAGTGTGCCACGGTATAAAGGCATCTTTGCTCAGAGCTACAATGTCAACTGTACTCTTTTAGGGGAACATCTACTAACAACCATCCCCAATTATGAAATTATCGAGTCATGGAATATAGCCATACTCCGAGCCACAGGCTAATTCACCGTGCTCAATTGAGACATTTATTTTGAGTTCGTAAGGGGATCATCTCACACATGGCCAACCGTACTTACGCCCCCACATACTCAAAAGTATGCACTCTGGGTTATGCCACAGGGAACCCTTTTTCACCATTTAGCAAATCCTGATGTTGATGGATCTATGGTTAGGGCAATGTTTTATGGTTTCTAGTGATATATTAAGTGCATTACAGTATTCTTTTAGCATCAAACAAGTTATCATCATTAATCACAACAAATGCTACAAAGAAAGGTGTAATACATCTATCAAGTACTGATCTAATCTTTAGAACACATTTAGATACATCACAGTTGGGATTTCAGTCCCTTATCACATTGTTGGGAATCATCATCCCTTTACATTATCATTATCATGATTACTGGATCTGGGTATTCAAACCCTAGATCACCACGTAGCATTGTTACCTCTGTAATAGGTAACTATTACCTTTGGGTCCTCAGACCAAGGTATTCATTTCACTTGTTGTACAAGTATTCCACATAGCTCACATGATTTAATTAAACATCTTGTCACCTCTCACTAGGTAACAATTATTCATATGGCTCACAAGGCCATTAAGCATCTTTTCACCTCATACTAGGCAACAACTATTCATATGGCTCACAATGCCATTAAACATCTTGTCACCTCTGACTAGGCAACAACTATCTTTTAGGTCATCAGACCACATAAGCATTATACTTATTATACTAGTATTAAACCTTCTTTACAAATCTTATTCAATAAGAGAAATACAACCTTCCCATTATTAGGGTTAGGGTTTCCCTTTATATCCGAATAGGGTTTCAAGTTCATATTATCAATCCAAACCCTAATTCATTGCTCCACACATATAGGAGGATACCTTGATATCATAAGTATTTAATCATACTTATTTATTCTCATCATTTATCATTAAATTATTAACAACAAAAAGTATGGGTTTCTCTCTCTTTCTCACTAGGATATTGATTATATCATACTTTATTATCTTAGCTTAATCCTTTCTCAAGGTATGTTAACCTACACTTATCAAAGTGCATTAAACTCATTACATCTCAATGTAACAATTGACATGACACACTTTGTGTGTTACTCATCCATGTATATTGGATTTAAGGTGCATCAAGGTGTATCAACCTTGAGGTGTTGAATGTGATATTTATCACGCCTTGGTGTATCACTTCCCTCATCACTTTTAACTTACTTAAGTTCATCAACTTATCTTGTATTAGGGTATTTCCCATCGTAATACTTTATGCACTAGCCCATCACATTTATCCTATAATGTATTGTCCATAAGTCACACACTTGAATTACCCAACTATCATCAAGTAATATGGACTCATCTCGGGTTAAAGCATTGTTGATATAGGGTTGATCATTGTCAACCACTTTAGGTGTTTCACCTATCAAGGTATTAGCCACACAATTACTTGGTGTTACATTCATCACTCCTAAGAGTGTTTTACCCTCACCTTTACAAGGTGTATCAAATTAAATCATGTATGTCAAGTTGAACACATATATTGGGTTAGGTGTATATCAGACTAGGCATCATCATATCCCTCATACCCTTACCCATCAAGGTATAAACCTTACCATTCATATGGTGTATCAACTTCACCCTTAATGGGTGTAACATCCTCACCTCACTTGAAGATATTGGCCACACCATATTTTATTGTATTGTCCATCACATGTTCTAGGGTATTAACCACCTTGCCACTTTTGTCATCTAGTGTATTAGGTTATCCACCATATCATTTTAGAGATATGTGCTCAACACCATATCATCCAAAATGTGTATGCCTAACCCAATATCAGTTTAGAGGTGCATGATTGCTACCCATATCACTTTAGAGGTGTATGTGTGCTTACCATATCGACCTTGAGGTGTATGTGTGCTTGCCATATCAGACAAGAGGTTTATACTTGCTTACTTATCACTTTAGAGGTGTATGTGTGCTTACCATATCACTTTAGAGGTGTATGTCTGCTTCACACCATATCGGGCAAAGAGGTGTGTGTGTGTGCGTCACACCATATCAGGAAAAGCGGTGTGTGTGTGCTTCAACCATATCGGGCAAAGAGGTATGTGTGTGCTTCACACCATATCAGGCAAAGAGGTGTATGAGTGCTTATCATATCACTTTAGAGGTGTATGTGTGCTTCACACCATATCGGGCAAAGAGGTGTGTGCGCTTCACACCATATCGGGAAAAGAGGTGTGTGCTTAACCCAATATCATTTTTGAGGTGTATGCTTGATCTCATATCGTGTAAGAGGTGTATATTACATCACCATATTGTGCAAGAAAGTATAAACTCATATCCATATCGTTTTAGTGGAGTAGGTGCATCCCCATGTTGGGTTAGAGGTTCCTGCTTGTGTGCTTGAACCTGATATCACTTTATAAGGTGATACCATCATCTTCAAGTTGTATACCTTCATTCTACTTGTTCTAGTAGAAGGATAAAAGGTATAAGCAACTACTATAACTCATAAATATATCAAGTATTCAAGAAAATTTCGGAATTGAAAGTAGATCATAATGTATAGCAAGAAAGATGGTGAATAATAACATGTTTGGGTTCAAGTTATATAACCCGCCTCAAGAACAACTTCAAAGCTCCAAGCTCTAAAGCTTAATGTTCCTAAGGTTGAAGATGACTTATCAAAAGTCCAACGCTTGTTCACAACTCCTACATATACAAGGAATCACCATAGTTAAGAACTTGGTGAAGAAGAAAAGAAAGGAAGATCATAACCCTAGATACATGCTTCAATCCAAGGTTGAAGATGATCATGGCCTTAACTTAGGGTTAACATTTGAGCTCCTTATTTATCCTTAGCACCTTGAACAATATCTCAATACTCATGCATTATATGCCCTCACTTTTGGCCGATATCCCTTTCACTTGTGGCCAATATCACTTCACTTGGCCGATATCAACTTGTTATGGTCGATATCAACATGCTATGGCCGATACCACTTGCTATGGTCGATACCCAAGCCCTGTGCATGATACCTATTCACCTAGGGCTGAGCATCGGTCCAAAACCGGACCGGACCGGACCGAATCGGACTAGACCGCGGACCGGATTTCAACAAATATATGGACCGTAGACCGGACCGTTTCGAGGTAGGACCGGACCGGGACCGGACCGTTTTATGCTAGGACCGGACCGGACCGTTTGGACCGTAATCAGTCTTTTTTACATGTTTTACAACTTATTTAATTGTATAAAGTTGATAATCTTAGTCACTTCTAACAATTATATAACTTTCGTATCAAACATTTATACTAGTAGTGCTTATATATGTACTTTATTTGTAGTTATTATAGAATACACCTTCAAATATACATGAATTTTGTATAAAAGTTTGTCTGTGGTCCAGACCGGACAAGACCGGTTTTGGACCGGACCGGACCGAAGACCGAACTCATCAAAATTCTCGGACCGCGGACCGGACCGAACTCAAAATGGACCGGACCGGACCGGACCGAATTGAGCAGTCCGGTCCGGTTTTGCGGTCTGGACCATTATTTGCTCACCCCTATATTCACCTATTCATGATACAAAGGCTCTATGCATGATATCTAAGATCAAGGAGGTGGTAGTATTTGAAAAAGTTCACTAAGGGGTGAAAGGAAGGGTATATATACTTAAGGTTCATGGAAGAGAGTGTAAGAGGTGTCATCACTTACTACTAGTAGGTGCCACATGGCCATGCACCGATTGACACATGTACTTGCATATAATCCATATTTACCTTTACATGCAAAATAAAAACTTGAGGATAATACAAGGGATAAGGGTCGGCCCCCTTTGGTTATCTTCTAGGACAAGCCACTTCCACTCACATTATTATATTCACAATTCAATGCAACCTTTCCCCAGGAAAGTTGCAAGCCGATATCTATTTATTTATTGAGGTGATTAGCACGTTTTTGAAAAGTCAAAGAGTTAACAACATGATATGGGGGTCTCCTCTTTGGCTCCTTGGCCGATAGGGACTCCCATTTAACACTACAACCCGATACACTCAATACAAACTCAAATTAGGGTTTCCATTTAACCCCTTTCTTGGTCTTTTCATCACAAATAATACTACCACTCATACATAATTCAAACATGGTTTCTCATTCATTATATCTCCTCTAAATGATACATATATGAAGTAGGAACACTCTAGAGGTGGTAATTTGCATATCAACCCTACATTTTGGGTAAATTACAAATTGTACCAAAATTGCTGCACAAAGTACTAACATTATCCAAACAAGTTCAAACTTGGCATTTAGGCTTTCTACTAGACACCACTTAGCATCATTCTCTCTCTTATGATGCTAAAACACTTATGGCATGTTCAGAATGTGACATTTTTCAATATAACCCCTCATCTTGGGTAAATTGCACTTTGGTCCAAACCAAAGGAACATTGCTCAAACATTATTCAAACAGGACCAAACTTGAAACATAAGTGTGTCACATGATAACAAAACACCTTAGAGGATTATATTAAAGTTCTAAGAAACTTACTTAGCCAAAAAAATAGGGTTAACACATAACCCAGGTCAGGGTCATTACAGTTCTAGACCTTCACATTAGCATATGGTCCAAATTTCAAGTCATTATGACTTAGTTTGACCCTTCTAATTGATTATGGAAGAGTTGCATATAGTTTTCAATATCATTTTAATTGAAATTATCATTAATATGCAAAGAGCAATATGTTTATAGTCATTTATTCCATGTCACAATGCTACTTAATCCAATTTCTAAAAGGCACAAGTCTGCAACCATTGGATCATGATCCAACGGTATCTGACTTGTCTTCAACCTCATGACGGTTTTTCCAGTTTAAAGCCAGCCCATCGGTTTCCTTGCCTTGAATCATTCTCTCTCACCTCTTATCTGTTTTACAAGATCTCTTCGCCTTTGAGTTTTCCTTGCATTACCAAACAAAATGAGTCATAGCTCACCCCCTCTCCTACTTTATAAACGAAATGCCCATTAGGGTATCGGTCACCCTCTACTCAGGTTTCCATCACTGCCACCACTGTTGGGTTTTTGGGGAGACAGAGAAGGTAGCAGAAACAAAAATTTCTTCTCCCCGAACACAATATAAAGGAATCGCGTCAACATCTATACATTAGGAAGGATGGTTTGTAGAGGCATACCTTGTCCTGAAGATTTCTCGGTGACGTTACCTCACGGCTTGCGCGGTCTTCACCTTCAGTCTTGGACAGTGTCTGTGCAGCTCCTGGTCTCACTGGGACTGTCAAGATTGACAACTGTCCTTTGAGCGACAGAAGTCTCCCATCTCTGTAGTAGTCCACACGGACCACCTGGAACTCCAATCGCCTTGTCGTATAAGGCACCAGAAGGAGTCATACCCTCCTGTCGGTGTACTAGTCACCGACACACTCTCCTACCACCAGTCACCTTTCTACAATTGTCTTTCCCTTGTTGTGCCTCCCTTGTCGGGTATCACTTACTCGGGCTCTCCTGGTTACCACAACCAGAGAGAACGACAACTTTGTAGAGCAACTGGTGTTCAGAGTTGTACTTGAGAAGCCCCCAATACCCCTATATATATAGGAGGGTCATGGGATAGGGTTCTCTACCCCGGGCAATGCGGGATTCAAGCAGGAGTAGAAGGGTCTGAAATTTCCACAAAATCCGACACGTTGTAGCAGTTGAACCGATCGATTCACCCCCTGAACCGATCATTTGGGGAACTGAGCCGATCGGTTCATGCTTGAGCCGATCGATTCGTGGTCCTGGTCCAACTCAAATTGACTTTCCATGTTCATTTCTAACTAATCAAATATTAGTCCTTGTCTAAATCAAATTTGTACAAGTGAAACAAATATGTATTTGCAAAATAGTCTTCTAAATTTTCAAACGATCTCGGTTGGTCACACGAATTGATCGGTTTAACAATTGAGCCGATCGTTTCATTGACACATGAGCCGATCGACTCACAACCTTTAGCCAATCGGTTCATCACTATGAGCTGATCGGTTGGGGAAGCAGACTGTGCAAATCAGTCAATTGGAGTTCCATTCAATCTGATACTCTTAATCATCTGGTCCAACACCTTGAACACTATGATTTTGAGCTATCAATTAATTGAGTGTTTAATTGAACTACTAAACTCCTTTAGTAATCAATCTAAATATCATTTGTGGGTAAACTTCTCTTCCAGGTTAAATCCTATGTGTGTGACCCTACAGGTCCATTTCACGTTGGCAGTGAAAGTCCATAACATTTATGACTTCACAAGCAAAGAGAGGTGCCTAGTCGCACATCTATGCTAACCAAGTGAATAGGAAAGTTGGAGAACAACTTTCAATCCTACAATCCATGAATGGTGTTATAGTGAATGTATAATTCCTTTGTCATTGATATCCCGAATGAACTTAAGGCATGGAATAGTCATCATGTCAACGTTCATTCACTTTCTTGATCTCAGAGTAGATTGGAGGAGATATGTATGACATCAATATCACATACTGATTCACACATGCGTGTGCACGCCTATCTCAATCCTACTCATCAAGTGGCCATGGATATCAAACTCCCTCAGGAGGGACAAATCTCATATCTATCATTCACCCCTCAAAAGCCTCATGTGTCAAAGCCACCCAATCATCACCTTTATACCAACCCATGTTTCAGGATTGCGTTTGATGATGTCAAACTATACCCCACGACATGTGTTGAGTGTAGTGATTTCAGGTCAAAGAATCACACTCACCACCATCACTGTGAGAATGACTGTGACTACCATGTCATGGTTCCATGTGTCAAACTCACGGTGGGTCTGTCCAGTACACTAGTTCTCTAACAAGTACCTATGTGTTTGGTTTAATATCTCCATATCATGACTAATGAGATTCTATCATCAACCAACACCACAATCTAGTTTTGTGTGTCATTGTTGTCTATCTACCTTCCACAATGACATCCGACTAGGGACATAATAAGAATGTACAAACTCTTAGCATCTGTATGATCTCATCGTTTAGGTCCTCAACCGGAAAGCATACGTCATTGAGTACTGTCATTCTCTAGACATTCAATCTGTTCTATCATTATCTCATATGACTGAACCTGAAAGAATTGGAATCTTTCCTTTGATGTTTATCAAATCAATCTTAATGTATCCCACCAATCTTCCCATGATTGGCTCTCAAGGCATACATATCAACAGAATCCCACTTGCACTGCGAGCCAATCACCCTTAAATCATATTCATAGTGATCTTCAAACATGTCCCACATGTTACTGTGCTCTAGTGCTTACGCAGTGAGTTATGGCAACACCTTGCTAAAGTCGGTATTAACTGCATGTCTCTCATCTCTTCGTTGTACGTCACACGTATGAGATGGAGTTGTCGTAATATGCGATCTTGTATTCCTTTGCTAACCTTTAGCCACATTGTATGACTAAGTACTCCTTACTTGTCATCATAGATTGGAATATCTATAAGTTCATCTCATGAACTTCCAGATCCATATTGTATCCACTAATGTTCTCTAACACATAGATACTCGGCCTTTCCTTTTAAATGGCTTTATTGGAACGTTTCCATTTATCAACAAACATTCACTTTTACATATATCCCATATATATTTTGTGATTAATTTTCTATCTTTTTCAAAAGTTCGCATCACTGTAAATCTTTACAGTGAACCCTTCCTTATTTCCATAGAACTAGTACTTCTCAAGTACTTATCAAGTTCTTATGGTATTCTAGTAACCCTTACTAGAAGTAGACAAACATCCACTCGTCATGTCCCACATACGAGTTATCAGGATGATCATATCATATTGTCATGTCCTACATACAAGATGAATGTTTTTTATTCTTGCCATGTCAATACATGCAAGATAATGGGATGATTACATACATGATAGATCCATATCTATTCTTAGTGTTCCCATTCTTCATAAGAATTGAGACACTTGGCTCTAGGATACTAACTACAAGTTTTCTCCCATTGAATCTGCATATACGGAACCCTTCAGTATAGAATGCCAATGTATGCTCTCTCTTTTCAGGTCAAGAGTTTTTCGAGAACTATCTCTATAGATCTCTATTCCTATTACATAGGATACGTCTCTATCTTCCCCAAAGATAATTTCCACTTTGGATTTCCATTCTAGAACATTTTCATTTCACATCAACATGTGGAATGCGAATATGCTCCCACTAAATCACAGATCCCTTCTTTATCTTTGACATATCAGTCAAACCCTTTGACTATATCATCAAAGTAAAGATCCAGCTCTGAGTTGCTTGTACTTAATCAATCACATTGATTAGTCCATTGTAACTTATAGACTTCATTTGCATTAATGGATTCATAAACCTTGTAGGTCGTGTGACGCACACATCCTTGTCTTATTCCTCACAGGAATGCGATTTTAGTATCTGTATGCCAAATCTATAGTCATTAAGTTGCAATCAACAAGCATCATCCTTCTCAAAATGTTAGCCATGTGTCTTAACGCTTAAGACTCATTCACACTTATGGATTTCATCCCAATGGGTGCTACCATCAAGGTCATACCTTATGGTTTACATGGAAGTCATTTAGGATGTAATGGTCATAAACCATAACTCAAAATCTGGTTCCTCATATTCATCTAGATAGTTGACTCATCACATGACCAACTCATCACATAGATAATCGAGGTGTATCTGTCAAGAATATAAGAACTCACAACTCCTTGTGATTTTGTTGATGGGCACGGTGGTGAGCGAGCAAGAGGAGGCGGTCGGATGGGATTCCGAGACGCCTTGCCGCTGGCTGGATGCGTGCTAAGATTTCGACCCATACTTTAGACGAGAGTTCGCGACACGGTGGATCGGTCGACGCGATGATATCTTCAGTTTCCCCTTTGCGACCACGCTTCTTTGTCTTCATATTAGAGAAGTAGGAGTCTCACGCCAACACGGATTGAATTTCAACTCCTTGTGATTCTTAATGTCCTTTATTAGTGTAGGGTATTCTTTATTTAAGAATAACTTAGTTATTTGATAATCATCCTCTAACTCCTTAGAGTATGACTCCTTTTGATTTAGACATAACCATGCCTTAATCATGAGAACACTATGATACACTATCATAACTACTCATAAGGTTCTCAAACATTTGGTTTAAGTATCCTTATGCCTTGATCACATCAAGAACCAATACTTTTACCAAATTTGTACTTCATCTATGATATTCTTGAACACCTCAAGATATTCATATTGGTATTTCTTTAAACACCATTTGAAGTACTAGCATTTTCTCTAATAGGCATGTAAATACATCACATGTATTATACCTAATAGGATAATCATTCTCCCACTACCACTAGTGAAGATTGATTAATCATGTCCAAGAGATTCATGTCTCTTACTGGTTCTCTAACCAAAAGAGTCTAGCTCATCCATCAACATGGAAACTACAAATGAAATTCTCATGATTTATGCTAATATGATTATCAATAACTTTTAGGTATCATTTTATCTTATGCATACCAAGTAATACAAGATAAACAAGGCATTGCCACAAATATCATATCTTTGAATTTGAAATATCAACTATATTGATAGCCATCCTTGTCTCAACAAGATGCAACAATAAAGTGTTTCTATTGGCAAATTGAAATAGTAGTTCTCTACTCTATTTCGTGTCCTTTAGGCTGAAATAAACTGAAAGGTACTCCTATCTATGGCAGCAACACTTGCTCCAATGATGGGTACTCCTGTCTTGGTCCTTTTGTAAAGGCCATCACTTCTTTGTAGATCTTACATATCATATATGTCAGATCTTCATCTTGGTATAATATACCTCAGAAGCGGTTCATTTCATGATACCTTAGGTGGATCCATCCTCTCCTTCTTCTTCTTTTGTTCTTCCAGATATAGAGGGCAATTCCCTCATTCACCCTCCCATGTTCCTTGAGGCTGAAGATGTCTTGGGCTACTCGCTAGCATCAGAACCATTCTTAGCTTTGCCCTTACCCTTGCCCTTACCCTTGGACCTGCCTTTGTTTCTGTTGATCAGCATCACATACTTAGTGTGGGCTCTGATCTCCAAAACACGAAATAACTCAGCGGAAGCGAATCGATTAACGGCGGAATGCGAAAAATCACGAAAAATTAAAACTTTTCGAGAAAAGATCTTGAAAACATGAAACTCCTTTCATAAAAGTACGATAAACAGTTTACATCTCTGTTAAGTCACTTCTTGAGTGATCATATACAACCATGAACAAAATCTCAAGACTCAAAATTCAAAATCTCAGATCATCATGCTCCCAGGACCTGAGTGTACAGAGACGACATAAGACTTTCTATCTAACTGACTGTACAACCAGGGTATCCACCTGAGGCTCACTGCTTCCCCTGATGTTGCTCCTGATACTGCTCTCCTGCAGGCTGGCTCCTTCTTCCTCGACGACAACCTAAAAGGTTGAAGTCTACGGGGTGAGACAACTACAAATAATTGTCCCAGCGAGAGTTATAACTCTTCGCCAGAAGCTTGCTAGAAAAAGGGAATCAACATAAGCAAGGTAGTTTATCCTGCAAAAGCAGACTTAAGAGTAGATAAAGCAGTATTTACTCCAATGCAAAAATATGAAGAACATGCAAGCTAAAAGCTTAACTGAAACATTATAATCAATGTAGTACCAAGCATTGTTTCTCGTTGTTCAACCTAAGCAGATATGCTACTCGGCTGATTACGTTTTACATACAACATTATGCCCTGTGGAGATGAGGTATACCGCTCATACTCCAACAAACCACTGCTAAGTCGCGTCGGTATCATACTAGGTCATCGAAAGAGCCGGATTCTCATGACCTCATCTTCCTCAGTCAGGTTGAGGCTCAACATGCAGGACATCTAGTGTCTCTGCTACTATAGCTCACCAGGGTATTCTGGTCCTTCGCTATTGGAGTCACAGTGGCATCCTGTACTCTCTTCACCATCGAAAGATTTCATGTTTATCTTCATCGATGTGGCATAACAGATTCCTCGGGTGATTAGTGATACATCAACCCGGCATAAACACATAGTGTAGTGCTGATGGATTATGATACATCTACATCAACCCCTACACTAGGACGTAAGGATATGCGCGTCCATAACCCCCACATACTCAAAAGTATGCGCTCCAGGAGTTCCCTTAGGAAAACCTGTTTCACCATCATTTAACACCTGACAATGATGGATCTATGATCAGGGCCCTACATGATATGGTTATACTTGATTAGTTAGGTACATTTCAGTATTCTTTTATCATCAAGCAGGTTTCCAAGCAATTAATTACCAAACACAGTAATGGCAGAAGAACACTACATGTATCAAGTTTAGTTCACATCAACTATCAACAGGATGTCAATTCATCACAGGTCATCTAGTTAGCATGACCTTGATGTTACTCATGGCTCTTACCGCCCATCATTCTCAACTGTGCCACATAACTTAGGCAATCATAACATATATCACTGTCCACAAGCCTAAAACATGCTTTTGTTGAATATAGTGTCATAACCCTCACCTGGTCATGATTACCTCTTATAAGAACCTGCATAGTCAATTCAACTGATAACAATAAACAATTTATCTCTAGGACAGCAATTTATTAAGCAGAAAATAACATTCATCGCATCATCCTCAATTAGGGTTTACTATTCATTCAACACGTCACAACCCTGGAATTAGGGTTTACTATTCACTTCATAAAGAATTGGGCTCATGGCATTTCCATGTATGAGATTATCATCCTTGATGTCTTCAAATTAGGTTAAGATTCATCAATTATCATAATTAGGGTTTTCATGATCTCACATAGGTGGATCATACCCTAATCATGCACATTCATGTACATTGAAGGTACTTTACTTGAATTTCAACTATACAGGGACCTTCTCTCTCCTCTTACTAATAGGTGGTGATTACATCACTCTAGGTTAGGTTAGATCAACTCAATTTGATTAACATAAGCTAATTCACCACTATCAAGTCATTAGGGTTTGGTTGATCAAGTGTGTCACCTACTTGAACCCTTCAAGGGCATATTGGTAAAGTACACCTTCAATCACCACATGGTTCAATCTATTAATCACTTAGCCCCTTAATGTCTTAGGGTACCATTGGGGTTTAGATTATACCACCATTGGACCAATTACACCTTCAAACTGCTAAGCAAAAACAGCCCTAAAAGTCCCCAAACGGTTTCACCCCTCAACCTAACCGTTTGGTCACTTTGACCTCCAAGACCGCATGGTCACCAAGACCGCATGGATGCGTTGACCATTTGGATGTGTTGACTTTGAAACCGTTTGAAATGAAATGACCTTGAGATCGATTGGATCCAAACGACCTTGAGATCGTTTGAGCCCAAACGGTCTTCAGACCGTTTGGTCCAAATGGGCTCAAAACCGCATGGACCTCAAAAGTGCATCCAAGGTTGTAATTGATTAGGGTTTCCCATGTTGAAGCCTCCAATTGGCCACATCCTTACTAACCACTTGTCAATTGAGTTAATTAGGGTTATACTTAACTAATTGGACATTCAATTGACCCTCAATTGCTAACCAATTGGGGTTGAAACCGATTGAATTAGGGTTTGTATGCAATTAACCATCAACATTGATAATCGTTAGTCTGATTGGAGTTGAACCCATCAATTGGCACTCAATTAGGCCCAAACTTGGCCCAAACGGTCTTGAGACCGTTTGGACACCCTCCAAACGGTCTTGAGACTGTTTGCCCAAAGTTCCACCAAATTCTAGGTCAAGTTGATGCGGGTTGAACCCTAATTAGGTTTAAATCAGCACTTTTATTCAATTCATCAACCTACTGTGATTGGACCCTCAATTGATCAAATTACCTTAACCCTAGACCTCCAAACGGTCTTGGGTTGTCACAAAACGGTCTTGAGACCGTTTGAGTGAACCCCCAAACGGTCTTGAGACCGTTTGGGCCCTTCAACCCAAAGTTCACCAAAAGTGGTCATTGAAATCAGCAATTTCAACCGATTAGGGTTTAGAGGGTTGAGGTGCCTTCAACTTGTGATTGGTTTGCAATTAGGTTTCAATTCTTTGGAGGTGTTTAATTCAACATGTGTACAACAGACCTCCAAATGGTCTTCCCTTGGTCAACCCTACCAAACGGTCTTGAGACCGTTTGATTCCAAACGGTCTTGCAAGACCGCATGAAATCAAACGGTTGTGAGACCGTTTGATTTCAAACGGTTTGCAAACCGTTTGGACCAAGTGGTCCAAGGTCGTTTGGTAAAGCTACCTAGGTATTCATGCCCAACGTATTCAACCTCAAGACAGGTTGGTTTCTTCATGGTTTTGCTTGCAAGAAGGCAAGGAAGGTTGAGGAAGAAGAAGAACTAACTACTACATGTAAGAACAAGTATATGCATTAAGAAAGCTAAAGGTTTAGAAGTATAAAACCCGCCTTATGGTCGTTCCTAGAGCTCCAAGCTCCCAAGATCTAAAGTATTTAATGGCACCTAGAGCTCCACTGGTCGGCCAAGGACTTTTCTCCAAGGAAAGGTTGAGGAAGATCGGCTAGAACAAGAAACCTAAGTGAGATAACCACAAAACCAACCTTATAATTCACTTTCCTCCATGAATCCGAGCTTAGAAGATGGTATCCCTTACCTTGGAACAATTTGGTCGTCTCCTCTAGCTCCCAAGCTCTGCCTTGGACGGACCAAACAAGGTAGCAAAAGAAAGAGTGATGGGGGTACGTTCACTTGGTTGCAAAGAGGGTGGTTTATATAGCTTGGGCTAGTTTCATCATAAGGACCTCTAGTTTTCTCCATTTCTCATCTAGGTCCCTTCTTTATTCCTTGCACGTCCCTCCTCCTTCTCTAGGTGAGAATCTTATTAAAACAAAGGCCCAAAGGCAAGGAAAGTCATCCCATCACTAAGGTGCACATATATAAGGGTTTCTCTACTTATAACTTGGTGATTCTAATACAAAGGTTATTTATCTTACCTGATTAATTAATTGAAGCGCCCCCTTTCATCATTTCTACTCTAAATGATGTCAAGAGTCACACAAGATACCCTAGAAGATGTATTTTACAAGTTGCGCCCCACTTTTTAGGTAAATTGCACTTTTCACCAAAATTAGGGTTTCAAGCACCAGGATTGCTCCACAAGCTGCATCTTGATGCCCAAGCTTGGAGAATCCACCATACCTAATCATATTCATCCATATGATGTCTCATCATCAGAGTAACACCAACATCTGAAAATTGCAAGTTAACCCTTCTAACTGGGTAATTTGCACATAGGTCCCTGCATAACAAACATTGCTTAAAAAGGACAGAATTGGGATTGTATGTTCCTCAGGAACTTAATTACATGCCAGGGGATAATCACAAGCGTTTAATTACATATTTAAGCAAAAATCCTAGGGTTAACTTATAACCCAGGTCAGGGATGTTACAAATCATCCACCCCTTACAAGGATTTCGTCCCCGAAATTGATAAGACATATTAAGAGAAAAGAGCAGGGTATTTCCTCCTCATTTCTTCCTCCAGTTCCCAAGTGGCTTCTTCAACACCACGATGATTCCAGAGGACTTTCACAAGACTTATATCTTTCTTCTCTAGCTTTTTAATTTTGTTATCAAGGATCGACACTGGTCCTTCCTCATAGGTTATATCATCATTCAATTCTACCTCCATAGGTTGTAGAACTGACTCGGTTTCCGGGTGACATTTCCTCAACATGGAAATACGAAACACAGGGTGTAACCTCTGCAACTCCGGGGGTAACTCTAGTCTATAGGCTACCTTTCCAACCCGCTCAATGATTGGATAAGGCCCCATAAACCTAGGAGCTAACTTTCCTTTCCTTCCAAACCTCAAAACGCCTTTACAAGGCGAAACTTTGAGATACACCCTGTCCCCAACCTGGAACTCTAAGGGTCTACGACGTTTATCGGCATACGACTTCTGTCTATCCTGTGTAGTCTTAATCTGTTGTTGAATTACTTTGATATTCTCTGTAGTCTGCTGCACAAGATCAGGACCTAACAACTGATACTCACCAGTTTCATACCAACATACTGGTGATCTACAACGCTACCATACAAAGCTTCATAAGGTGCCATGTCAATGCTATGCTGATAGCTATTGTTATAGGAAAACTCTATCAAGCTCAGGTGTAGGTCCCAACCCCCGGTAAACTGGAGAACACATGCCCTCAACAAGTCCTCCAAGGTCTGTATAGTCCTCTCCGACTGCCCATCAGTCTATGGGTGAAAGGCTGTACTAAACCTCAGCTGAGTGCCTAAAGCTCTGTGCAGTCGCTCCCAAAAACGACTCGTGAACTGGGGACCTCTGTCTGATACTATGGTAACAGGAACTCCATGAAGCCTCACTATCTCCTGAACATACAACTGTGCCAACTTCTCAGCAGAATAGGTTGTTTTGATAGGCAAGAAATGCGTTGTCTTTGTCAACCTATCAACAATTACCCAGATGGAATCATGTCCTTTGCTTGTCCTGGGTAGGCCAACAACAAAGTCCATGGTCACATGGTCCCACTTCCACTGTGGTATGGGTAAAGGTTGCATTGTTCCTGCAGGCTTCTGGTGCTCAGCCTTAACTTGTTGACACACAGGACACCTCAGAACAAACTCAGCAACATCCTTCTTTATCCCAGGCCACCAATACATATCTTTTAAGTTTCGATACATCTTGGTGCTCCCAGGATGCATGGCATACATCGAAGAATGAGCTTCCTCCAGGACTAACTTCCTCAAGTTATCCACATCCGGTACTATCATCCTACCATGATAACATGCCACCTAGTCATCCGAGTCATGGAAACCATCTCTTTTCTCACCACCACATTCCGACCTGATCTGCTGAACCACAGCATCAGCTAGTTGTGCCTCTCTAATCTTCTCTCTTAGGGTGGGTTTGATATGCATCTCAGCCAACAACCCGGCTAACCACGACACCTTCAACTGTACATTGTCTTGTCTTAAAGAGATGAGCATATCTCTCCTAGGGCATACCAAAGAGTTTAGATGTGCCCTATCAGAGGATGGTGTTGCTGATTTCCTACTCAGAGCATCTGCAACTACGTTGGCCTTCCCTGGATGGTAATCTATCGTACAATCGTAGTCCTTGATTAACTCCATCCAGTGTCGTTGCCTCATGTTAAGTTCATGCTGCGAGAAGATGTACTTAAGATTCTTGTGGTCTGTGAAAATCTGGAACGTCTCTCCATAGAGATAGTGTCTCCAGATCTTCAGGGCATGAACTACAGCTGCTAACTCCAGGTCGTGCGTCGGATAGTTCTCCTCGTGTTTCTTCAGCTGTCGGGAAGCAAAAGAAATCACTTGTTTATCCTGCATCAGCACACACCCGAGTCCATTCTTGGAGGCATCACAGAAAACTACATATCCCTTGCCTTGCTCAGGTAGCACAAGTACAGGTGCACTTGTCAACCTCTCCTTCAACAGTTGGAAAGACTGCTGGCACTTATCACTCCAGACAAAGGGAACATCCTTCCGGGTCAACTTCGTCAAGGGTAGGGCTATGGAACTGAAGTTCTTAATGAACCTCCGATAGTAGCCGGCTAACCCTAAGAAACTACAAACCTCCGTCGGTGTCTTCGGTTGTTCCCACTGTAGAACAGATTCTACCTTTTTGGGGTCAACACGAATTCCTGAGGCAGATATCACATGTCCAAGAAAAGATACCTCCGGCAACCAAAACTCACACTTGTTGAACTTAGCATATAACTTATGTTCTCTTAGCAAGGTCAAAGCTTGGCGAAGGTGTTGTTCATGCTGCTGAGCATCCCTACTATAAATCAGAATGTCATCTATGAAGACGACAACGCACTGATTGAGAAAGGGTCGGAAGATTCTATTCATGAGTTCCATGAATGCAGCTGGTGCATTAGTTAGTCCAAACGACATAACTGTGAACTCATAGTGACCATACCTTGTCCTAAACGCAGACTTGGGTATGTCACTGTCCTTAATACGAAGTTGATGATAACCAGACCTCAAGTCTATCTTTGAGAAGACGGACGCACCACGCAACTGGTCGAAGAGATCATCAATCCTCGGCAGAGGGTACTTATTCTTAATTGTTACTTTATTAAGTTGTTTGTAATCGATGCATAACCGCATTGATCCGTCTTTCTATTTAACAAACACGACCGGAGCACCCCAAGGCAAAGTGCTCGGTCAGATGAAACCCTTCTCAAGCAACTCTTGAAGCTGTTTCTTGAGTTCTGCCATCTCAGCAGGCGCCATCCTATACGGTGTCTGGGCTAAGGGTTGTGTACCTGGGATCAAATTGATTTCAAAATCAATTTCCCGAGGCGGCGGTACACCAGGAAGTTCTTCAGGAAATACGTCTTCGAATTCCCTGACAACCGGAACTTCAGCAAGGGTGGGGCTCTCCATGGTAGTATCTACCACATGGGCTAAGAATGCATGACATCCTCGCCTCATCATCTTCTCAGCAACCATAGCTGACACTAGACAGGTGGGTAGAATCTTTCTCTCTCCTTGAAAGATCCAGGTGTTGCTATCATCAGCAAACATAGCCTGCTTGGATTCACAATCCAAGACGACTCTATACCTTTCCAAGGTATCCATCCCAAGGATTATATCAAATCCTTGCATATCAAGTGGTATAAGGTCCACTTGAATGCGATGATCAGAAAAGAAAAGGATGCAGGGAGAGCATACCTCCCACAACACAGCATACCCACTCAACGGAGTCTCAAGCAACAAGCTATCCGCCCTATGTCTGACTGTCATATTGCAGTTACGAATCACTCTTCGAGTGATAAAGGAGTGCGTAGCACCCGGGTCAATCAAAACAGATACAACACAGGATTTAGACATATCAGAATATAAAAGTTCCATCTGACCTGCCACAACCCGTGGATTGACCACTGCATCTGGTGGGTTCATAGCATAGAACCTTGATGTCGCCTGAGGTTGAGTTGGTGCTGACGATACGGCTTAAGACGCTTGTCCACGTCCCCTAGATGCTCCCTAGAATTGCCTTCTTTGGGACCCCTGTTGACTCTGTCTCTGAGGTTGTGTCACACTGACAGGCCTAGACCTGCAGTCCTTCATCAGATGACCTACTTTCCCACAGTTGTAGCAGCTTTTGTCTTACTGTGGTCTAGGTGTTCCCGTGACCGATACTGATGTTGAACTATGAGTCTCTTGTGGCGGTAGACTCCATCCTCTACCTCTACTTGGGGACCACTGTGTCTGGGAACTAGATCTGGGTGGTGGAGGGTTAGGTGCAGAGGATCTAGGCTTCTTAAAGTCTCTAGATGAAGACGCCTGAAACTGCGGATATCTCTTATGGGTTTTCCTCTTCTCGACTACCGATCTTTCTATCCTTCAGACTGACTCAACGAAGGCAGCGAATCTCTCCCGGTTCTCTAGAGTGGACACGGGAGTAGACAAGTCGGCATTCAAACCCTTCTCAAACCTCCTGATCCTTTCTTCTTCCGTGGCAGCCATGTGCGGACAGAACCGCAGTAGCTCCATGAACTTAGCCTCGTACTCGCTAACGTTCATCATACCCTGTCTCAATCTCTCAAACTGAGAGATCTTCTCGTCCAGAAAGGTCTTTGGGAAGTATCTGTTGACAAACTCCCGATGGAAGTCTTCCCATGAAACCTCTACTCGAGGCCTCTTCTGCTCTTCCATGTTCCACCAGTGACCAGCACTTCCTTTGAGAAGATAGACAACATGTCTCACCTTCTCAGCTTCAGGGATGGTTAGGATTCTGAAAGCCTTCTCCAACTCGGTTAACCACAAATCCGCATCTGCGGGGTCAGTTGTGCCAAAGTATTCGGTCGCTCCGACTCTACGAAGCCGCTTGAACGTCTTACCGATACTTTGTCCTTCATGCTGAGCAGGTGCCCTAGGTGCAGGCATGGGCATCCTGTCAGTGATACGTGTCATGGAATCCAAGAACTGCCCGAACATAGCTTGAACAGCTAGGTTTGCTATATCAGCCGGGTCAAACGAGGGTGGTTGTACAGGTGGCTCAGGCACGGGCTGCTCTATCTCTGGATTCCTTGCACCGTCCCGAGGAGCAGCCACGCTACGCTCGCCCTCAGACTCCTCATGTAGCTCAGACATCCTTATATCTTCTTCTCCTGAGGAGCAGAAGACCCTATTAGATAAGAAGGAACACTAGGGATAGACTCGACATCCTAAGTCCTATGTCTCTGTAGACTCAGCGAACCTAGAGCTCTGATACCACTAAATTGTGGGCTCTGATCTCCAAAACACGAAATAACTCAGCAGAAGCGAATCGATTAACGGCGGAATGTGAAAAATCACGAAAAATTAAAACTTTTCGAGAAAAGATCTTGAAAACATGAAACTCCTTTCATAAAAGTACGATAAACATTTTACATCTCTGTTAAGTCACTTCTTGAGTGATCATATACAACCATGAACAAAATCTCAAGACTCAAAATTCAAAATCTCAGATCATCATGCTCCCAGGACCTGAGTGTACAGAGACGACATAAGACTTTCTATCTAACTGACTGTACAACTAGGGTATCCACCTGAGGCTCACTGCTGCCCCTGATGCTGCTCCTGATACTTCTCTCCTGCAGGCTAGCTCCTTCGTCCTCGACGACCACCTAAAAGGTTGAAGTCTATGGGGTGAGACAATTACAAATAATTGTCCCAGCGAGAGTTAAAACTCTACGCCAGAAGCTTGCTAGAAAAAGGGAATCAACATAAGCAAGTTAGTTTATCCTGCAAAAGCAGACTTAAGAGTAGATAAAGCAGTATTTACTCCAATGCAGAAATATGAAGAACATGCAAGCTAAAAGCTTAACTGAAACATTATAATCAATGTAGTACCAAGCATTGTTTCTCGTTGTTCAACCTAAGCAGATATGCTACTCGGCTGATTACATTTTACATACAACATTATGCCCTGTGGAGATGAGGTATACCGCTCATACTCCAACCGATCACTGCTAAGTCGCCTCGGTATCATACTAGGTCATCGAAAGAGCCGGATTCTCATGACCTCATCTTCCTCAGTCAGGTTGAGGCTCAACATGCAGGACATCTAGTGTCTCTGCTACTATAGCTCACCAGGGTATTCTGGTCCTTCGCTATTAGAGTCACAGTGGCATCCTGTACTCTCTTCACCATCGAAAGATTTCATATTTATCTTCATCGATGTGGCATAACAGATTCCTCGGGTGATTAGTGATACATCAACCCGGCATAAACACATAGTGTAGTGTTGATGGATTATGATACATCTACATCAACCCCTACACTAGGAAGTAAGGATGTGTGCGTCCATAACCCCCACATACTCAGAAGTATGCGCTCCAGGAGTTCCCTTAGGAAAACCTGTTTCACCATCATTTAACACCTGACAATGATGGATCTATGATCAGGGCCCTACATGATATGGTTATACTTGATTAGTTAGGTACATTTCAGTATTCTTTTATCATCAAGCAGGTTTCCAAGCAATTAATTACCAAACACAGTAATGGCAGAAGAACACTACATGTATCAAGTTTAGTTCACATCAACTATCAACAGGATGTCAATTCATCACAGGTCATCTAGTTAGCATGACCTTGATGTTACTCATGGCTCTTACCGTCCATCATTCTCAACTGTGCCACATAACTTAGGCAATCATAACATATATCACTGTTCACAAGCCTAAAACATGCTTTTGTTGAATATAGTGTCATAACCCTCACCTGGTCATGATTACCTCTTATAGGAACCTGCATAGTCAATTCAACTGATAACAATAAACAATTTATCTCTAGGACAGCAATTTATTAAGCAAAAAATAACATTCATCGCATCATCCTCAATTAGGGTTTACTATTCATTCAACACATCACAACCCTGGAATTCGGGTTTACTATTCACTTCATAAAGAATTGGGCTCATGGCATTTCCATGTATGAGATTATCATCCTTGATGTCTTCAAATTAGGTTAAGATTCATCAATTATCATAATTAGGGTTTTCATGATCTCACATAGGTGGATCATACCCTAATCATGCACATTCATGTACATTGAAGGTACTTTACTTGAATTTCAACTATACATGGGACCTTCTCTCTCCTATTACTAATAGGTGGTGATTACATCACTCTAGGTTAGGTTAGATCAACTCAATTTGATTAACATAAGCTAATTCACCACTATCAAGTCATTAGGGTTTGGTGGATCAAGTGTGTCACCTACTTGAACCCTTCAAGGGCATATTGGTAAAGTACACCTTCAATCACCACATGGTTCAATCTATTAATCACTTAGCCCCTTAATGTCTTAGGGTACCATTAGGGTTTAGATTAGACCACCATTGGACCAATTACACCTTCAAACTGCTAAGCAAAAACAGCCCTAAAAGTCCCCAAACAGTTTCACCCCTCAACCTCCTAACGGTCTTGAGACCGTTTGGGGGCGTTGACCGTTTGGGCACTTTGACCTCCAAGACCGCATGGTCACCAAGACCGCATGGATGCGTTGACCGTTTGGATGTGTTGACTTTGAAACCGTTTGAAATGAAACGACCTTGAGATCGATTGGATCCAAACGACCTTGAGATCGTTTGAGCCCAAACGGTCTTGAGACCATTTGGAACCAAACAGTCTTGAGACCGTTTGGTCCAAATGGGCTCAAAACCACATGGACCTCAAAAGTGCATCCAAGGTTGTAATTGATTAGGGTTTCCCATGTTGAAGCCTCCAATTGGCCACATCCTTACTAACCACTTGTCAATTGAGTTAATTAGGGTTATCCTTAACTAATTGGACATTCAATTGACCCTCAATTGCTAACCAGTTGGGGTTGAAACCGATTGAATTAGGGTTTGTATGCAATTAACCATCAACATTGATAATCGTGAGTCAGATTGGAGTTGAACCCATCAATTGGCACTCAATTGGGCCAAAACCTGGCCCAAATGGTCTTGAGACCGTTTGGACACCCTCAAAATGGTCTTGAGACCGTTTGCCCAAAGTTCCACCAAAATCTAGGTCAAGTTGATGCGGGTTGAACCCTAATTAGGTTTAAAATCAGCACTTTTATTCAATTCATCAACCTATTATGATTGGACCCTCAATTGATCAAATTACCTTAACCCTAGACCTCCAAACGGTCTTGGGTTGTCACCAAACGGTCTTGAGACCGTTTGAGTGAACTCCCAAACGGTCTTGAGACCGTTTGGGCCCTTCAACCCAAAGTTCACTAAAAGTGGTCATTGAAATCAGCAATTTCAACCGATTAGGGTTTAGAGGGTTGAGGTGCCTTCAACTTGTGATTGGTTTGCAATTAGGTTTCAATTCTTTGGAGGTGTTTAATTCAACATGTGTACAACAGACCTCCAAACGGTCTTCCCTTGGTCAACCCTACCAAACGGTCTTGAGACCGTTTGATTCCAAACGGTCTTGCAAGACCACATGAAATCAAATGGTTGTGAGACCGTTTGATTTCAAATGGTTTGCAAACCGTTTGGACCAAGTGGTCCAAGGTCGTTTGGTAAAGCTACCTAGGTATTCACGCCCAACGTCTTAAACCTCAAGACAGGTTGGTTTCTTCATGGTTTTGCTTGCAAGAAGGCAAGGAAGGTTGAGGAAGAAGAAGAACTAACTACTACATGTAAGAACAAGTATATGCATTAAGAAAGCTAAAGGTTTAGAAGTATAAAACCCGCCTTATGGTCGTTCCTAGAGCTCCAAGCTCCCAAGCTCTCAAGTCTTTAATGGCACCTAGAGCTCCACTGGTCGGCCAAGGACTTTTCTCCAAGGAAAGGTTGAGGAAGATCGGCTAGAACAAGAAACCTAAGTGAGATAACCACAAAACCAACCTTATAATTCACTTTCCTCCATGAATCCGAGCTTAGAAGATGGTATCCCTTACCTTGGAACAAGTTGGTCGTCTCCTCTAGCTCCCAAGCTCTGCCTTGGACGGACCAAACAAGGTAGCAAAAGAAAGAGTGATGGGGGTACGTTCACTTGGTTGCAAAGAGGGTGGTTTATATAGCTTGGGCTAGTTTCATCATAAGGACCTCTAGTTTTCTCCATTTCTCATCTAGGTCCCTCCTTTCTTCCTTGCAAGTCCCTCCTCCTTCTCTAGGTGAGAATATTATTAAAACAAAGGCCCAAAGGCAAGGAAAGTCATCCCATCACTAAGGTGCACATATATAAGGGTTTCTCTACTTATAACTTGGTGATTCTAATACAAAGGTTATTTATCTTACCTGATTAATTAATTGAAGCGCCCCCTTTCATCATTTCTACTCTAAATGATGTCAATAGTCACACAAGATACCCTAGAAGATGTATTTTACAAGTTGCACCCCACTTTTTGGGTAGATTGCACTTTACACCAAAATTAGGGTTTCAAGCACCAGGATTGCTCCACAAGCTGCATCTTGATGCCCAAGCTTGGAGAATCCACCATACCTCATCATATTCATCCATATGATGTCTCATCATCAGAGGAACACCTTAACATGTGAAAATTGCAAGTTAACCCTTCTAACTGGGTAATTTGCACATAGGTCCCTGCATAACAAAACATTGCTTAAAAAGGACAGAATTGGGATTGTATGTTCCTCAGGAACTTAATTACATGCCAGGGGATAATCACAAGCGTTTAATTACATATTAAAGCAAAACTCCTAGGGTTAACTTATAACCCAGGTCAGGGATGTTACACTTAGGCGTATCCTTCTTCATCTGTGCCTCGAGGCTGAAGACAGCTTGGATTGCTGGCTAGCATCAGAATGCTTCTTTGCTTTGCCCTTGTCCTTACCTTTAAGACTTACCCTTCATTGATCACATCAAATATTAGGGTTTGTCTTTCTTCATCTTTGCCTCTACTATCCTTAACATGTACAACAACTCTGTCAATGCTTGTCAAAGTTGTTCATGTTGTAGTTCGTCATGAATTGTATGATTCTCGCAACATTTGTAGTATCATACCAATAGCCAACTTTTAGCTCAGAGGGAATCCTTCTTAGTCTAGTTTTTCCACATACCCAATCACATTGAGTGTCTGAATACCTTACTGGATCTCCTTCTGTCATGACATACTAGGACAGCGTCTTGGAGACATCATATGTCTCATGTTGTCTCTGCAACTCATACTTCAGAGAACACAACATCAAGCACTCCACATCAATGGAATCCTTGGTATGCTTCCATAAGCATACTTTCATCCATCGGTGTGGTGGGATCGACTTCTTCTGGTTCTGGTATAACTAGGACTTAGAGCTTTCACTCTTCGATTGAGAACATTTCTCAATGTCCTAACCAGTCGTGGAATTATTCCCATTTAATTTGTTGGTATCAAGGACCGATCACAAATAAAGTGATTATTGTTGATTAACCATTTATTGTACAAAAAGGAAATATATGCAATTTAGTCCAAAAACCCCTTTTGACTTGATTGATTTGAAAAGGTTTTACGATATAATTAGGACTTTGATTAATTATTGCTCCCACTATTTTTGTTCAGATTGATAGCCCTCACCATCAATTTGGAAGATTGCAGCGTACAACCTTCTAGTGGGTCAAGATTCTAAAATCCTCTGAGTCATGGACAAACTAGGGTTGTCACCCACAACTTAGATCTTCCAGGTAGGCAATTTTTGCCAATTGCATCATATGCAACTCTTGAAAGATGTCATGTGCAACTCCTTGCCATGATCACCCCCATGCCTCAAGGTGCTAGATCCTATCTAGGTCACCTTGTTAAGTCTGACCCAAAGCCAACACGATGAATATGCACCCTGCTAGGGCAGACCCACATATCCATCCTTCACGCTTCCACGAGATAGACAGTGCACCACACCAGGGTGTGCCCATACTTGGTCAATCAAGCTGTTCACGTGTGTCGCATTGGGAAGGCATCTAAAACTTTAATATTTAATGAGGGATTTGGTTTTTATAGTTACATATACATATCCAATCATCACAATACATAGTATGTATCATATACATGCTATATCCCACGTAAAACATGTGAAACGATAAAAGTGATGATTATGGCCATCCTAATGTGATTCCTCGAGTCAAGAGGATATCACGGTCATCGAGGTCTACATCACATGAAACCTGTTCATGATGAAGTGCTATAGCCATCTTAGTTGATCAACTCATCACATGAATGACCTGCTCACTCTGGCTAGTCGTCTGGGTGCCACCATCCGATCGGTTGGCTCCTCCAACCGATCGATTTCGTCTGTTCATCGTGCATCTCCTCATGGCCGCCACCCGCTCGTCTCGCTCCATGAACTGGTCATCAATCAATCAGTTCACTCCTTGAACCGTTCGTCTAGAACGCCAACCGATCGGTTCACACCTTGAATCGATCGTCTCAGCTGTCGTTAGGATGTCCGCCATTCTTTGACATAACAAGAAATAAAAATATATTCTATTTACATTGTAAAAAGGGAAACCCCGAGTTACATTCAGGGGGAGCAAAGGTAGGAGAGAAATCTCGAGTTATCTCAAGTTACATCAGGAATAAGAGATAGAGAATCAGTGTGCAAACCAAGATGTAAGCAACCACATTCAATCAAGCACACATACATAGGGTTTATTGACCATAACCATGCTACACATCCACCACAAAACTCATTTAAGGGGGACGTGTATCGAGTGCATTCATATTACATATCATATATGTATATTGGGATTTGTGGATTTAGGATTGGACATGCATAAAGCCAATTTTATTCGCATTGTATGCAATAAATAAAGGAGACAAACCAAAATTGATCACATCGATAATCCTAAAGTATAGAGCAGTTGACGTGGCTCTGATACCACTTTTGGGTTTTTGGGGAGATGGAGAAGGCAGCGGAAACAAAATTTCTTCTCCCCAAACCCAGTATAAAGGAATCGTGTCAACGTCTATAAGTAGGAAGGATGGTTTGTAGATTCATACCTTGTCCCGAAGCATGCTCGAAGATGTTACCTCGCGGCTTGCACGGTCTTCACCTCTGGTCTAGGACAGTGACTGTGCAGCTCCTGGTCTCACTGGGACTGTCGGAATTGACAACTGTCCTATGAGCGGCAGAAGTCTCCCGCCTCTATAGTAGTCCACACGGACCACCTGGAACTCTGATTTCCTTATCGCACAAGGCACTGGAAGGATTCATACCCTCCTGTCGGCATACTAGTCATTGACACACTCTCCTGCCACCTGTCTCCTTTCTGCAGTTGTCTTTCCCTTGTTGTGACTCCCTTGTTGGGTAGCACTTGCTAGGGCTCTCCTGGTTACCACAACCAGAGAGAATGACAACTTTGCAGAGCAACTGGTGTTCTGAGTTGTACTTGAGAAGCCCCCAATACCCCTATATATAGGAGGGTCATGGGACAGGGTTCTCTACCCCAGGCAATGCGGGATTAAAGCAGGAGTAGAAGGGTCCGGAATTTCCACAAAATTTGACACGTTGCGGCAGTTGAACCGATCGGTTCACCCCCTGAACCAATCGTTTAGGGCCCTGAGCTGATCATTTCATGCTTGAGCCGATCAGTTCGTGGTCCTGGTCCAACTCAAATTGACTTTCCATGTTCATTTCCAACTAATCAAATATTAGTCCTTGTCCAAATCAAATTTGTACAAGTGAAACAAATACGTATTTGCAAAATAGTCTTCTGAATTTCCAAACGATCTCGGTTTGTCACGTGAATCGATCGGTTCAACAATTGAGCCAATCGTTGAGCCGATTGACTCACAACCTTAAGCTGATTGGTTCACTAACCTGAGCCGATCGGTTAATCACTTTGAGCCGATCGGTTGGGGCAACAGACTGTGCAAATCAGTCAATTGCAATTCCAATCAATTTGATACTCTTAATCATCTGGTCCAACACCTTGAACACTATGATTTTGAACTATCAATTAATTGAGTGTTTAATTGAACTACTAAAATCCTTTAGTAATCAATCTAAACATTGTTTGTGGATAAACTCCTCTTCCAAGTTAAATCTTATGTGTGTGACCCTGCAGGTCCATTTCACGTTGGTAGTGAAAGTCCATAACACTTATGACTTCACAAGCAAAGAGTGGTGCCTCGTCGCACATCAGTGCTACCCAAGTGAAAAGGAAAGTTGGAGAACAACTTTCAATCCTAAAATCCATGAATGGTGTTACAGTGAATGTATAATTCCTTTGTCACTGATATCTCGAATGAACTCATAGCATGGAACGGTAATCATGTCAACGTTCATTAACTTTCTTGATCTCAGAGTAGATTGGAGGAGATATGTATGACATCGATATCACATACTGATTCACACATGTGTGTGTGCACGCCTATCTCAATCCTACTCATCAAGTGGCCATGGATATCAAACTCCCTCAGGATGGACAAATCCCATATCTATCATTCACCCCTCAAAAGCCCCATGTGTCAAAGCCACCCAATCATCACCTTTATAACAACCCATGTTTCAGGACTACGTTTGATGATGTCAAAGTGTACCCAATGACATGTACCGAGTGTAGTGATTTCAGGTCAAAGAATCACACTCATCACCATCACTATGAGAACTAACTGTGACTACCATGTCATGGTTCCATGTGTCAAACTCATGGTGGGTCTGTACGGTACACTTGTTCTCTAACAAGTACCTATGTGTTTGGTTTGATATCTCCATATCATGACTAACGAGATTCTCTCATCAACCAACACCACAATCTAGTCTTGTGTGTCATTGTTGTCTATCTACCTTCCACAATGACATCCGACTAGGGACATAATAAGAATGTACAAACTCTTAGCATCCGTATGATCTCATCGTTCAGGTCCTCAACTTGAAAGCATACGTCATTGAGTACTGTCATTCTCTAGACATTTAATCTGTTCTATCATTATCTCATTTGACTGAACCAGAAAGAATTGGAATCTTGCCTTTGATGTTTATCAAATCAGTCTTAATGTATCCCACCAATCATCCCATGATTGGATCTCGGGGCATACATATCAACAACCACAACCTTCTCGAAGGCCGTTTTATGCACTTGAAGGAACTTCCAGTCCTATACATGTTCTCCTCCACGTCCAATTGGAACTCAATAACCAACAAACTCCGCTCCCTACTCGTTTTGGGTCTGCGGCAAGCTCCACCTCACCCCAGTGTTCCCTACCTCCTTTGGCCCAATTGAGCCTTATGCTAGCATCCACACCATTCATTAATCATTTATGCATCATCGATATGACTTGCAATAGCCTCACTCACTATACCCTATAGGCCGGCCTTGGACCTCGTCGACGTTTCATCGCCAGGCCACCCCAGAGTTCCTCCGGCCTCAGAAGCACCTCCTGTCTCGTCCCTTTGCTTCGACGATTGTTTTCCAATCACCATGTATGTGTTTTGGCCTGTTTGCCATCGGTTATGGATTCACAGATCTATCCCATGTTTCTTGCTTTCCAATGTTTTTCCAGGGACACTGAGGCTTTCATCCTTTAGCCCACGGTCCCTCAGCTTTGTGAGTCCATGTAGAGGAGGTTTCGTCCTCCCGATTTGTTGCATTTAACCTCCTGGATCTCCCCCGTGCCTCCTACTCCATGTATTCTTGGCTCATGTCCTCCCAACAGTCTCTCCGTCCATGGCTAGGCAGATTTTAAGCTACTGTCCATGCCAAGGCTTGTGAGTTGGCTCGACGCATCTGTCTGGGTGTGGCAAACTCACCGCAGGCCTTGGTATCTTGGAAGGGCATGGATCCACAGCTCTGGATCGGAGACAAGAAGCTCCTGCAAATAGTTTGACCATGGCTTGTGATGGAGAACATACCAGGTCTGATAATGAGCTAGGGGCCCCCATATGTTTAATCGACTAATTAACCTTGCAAGGGTAGTTTCAGAATGAGAGTTTTTGAGTTGTTTTCTGAAGCACAACTGATAGCTGGGGCTTAACGACAATTTTATCCTTGTCATTCTAATCACATGCCACATGCGGTCTAAGGTTTTCTGTTTATTCAGCCTTTTATTTACATCAGAGTTAATATCGACTTAAATCAATGTCACGCTTAAGTTTCCTAGTTTCTGATTGGTCTAGAGTGCAATATTCATATCTTTTGCATATGACCTCAAAAAAATATAAATAAATATGTTTTGGGAAGCTCTTTGGATTCTCTATTGATTAGGCATGATTTCAAATGCTGGTTTCTACATCCAAATGATTCAATTATTCAATGAAAAAAACTAGGGCTTCATGACTATGAACCTATGTACATTATGTAATTGTGATCAAATTACAAGTGATTTAAGGCTCAATCAGGTCATGTGACTTGACCTTAAGGTGTTTTTCTATAGGCAAGCAGGTCATGCCTATTTGGTACAAGTAGTTTGATTGTTTGAATGTTTATTTATGATTATGCACATTAGTTGATTTCATGAATTGTGAATGTCTTTTCATGAATGCATCATCTATAATTATCATTGACTGATTATTTGCTTAATTATAGTTTATTCTATGAACCTAATTATGATAATGATTATGAAATTAAGGTTTAAGGTATCATGTTCAAGAAAGGGAAACCCTCTTATGGTTTATGAGGGAGAAATCCCATTATGTTAAAGTTCAATGATCACGTTGATGTTAATGATAATGT
The DNA here is from genome assembly GCA_963693085.1 of Alisma plantago-aquatica. Lineage (NCBI taxonomy): Eukaryota > Viridiplantae > Streptophyta > Magnoliopsida > Alismatales > Alismataceae > Alisma > Alisma plantago-aquatica. Next base: position 1,262,723,520 of record OY856412.1, read on the forward strand.
CAATGCCATGTTAATGATCATGTAAAATGGAATTGAATTATTTTTTATATTCTCCCAAATCATGGACCTCAAGGGGTCATCAAGGGCTTTCCTAGCAATCATGTGCTCCTAAGGGGCCATCATAGAGGGATGTATATACTTACTATTCAATTCCTGATGTAATTTATGAATTATAAATGCTTAAGAAAATCCATGTTAAAGTTTAGGTCAATTCATGTCAAGTCAATTTTATCATGTCAAGTTATATTTACTTTTATGTTATATAAAGTGCCAAATACCCTTTACTGGTGTGATGTTTGTTTTGCATGGCTGGGGATGAGATGTCTGTAGGACTTGGAACAAGTGAAGGATAAAAAGTAAAAATCAAGACTAGGTGATCTTCAAGTTTTTCCTAGTGGGGTTCCATTTACCTAGATGATCCAGAGATCTAGAAGTCATGTTTATCATGTTTAGTCATGTTATCAAGTTTATTAGGTCTCATAGATGTTTATTATGAGTTTCCCTCATATCAAGAACTATGTATGAATCATCTTCAAATCAATGCATATTGTGACACCCCCATTGAGTAAGAATGCTTCCGCTCATGTTGTATGAAAATTGGGGTGTTACAGTCTTGGTGTCTTTGTCCACACCCAAATAAAATATCATAATCATTTGGTTACTGGAGATGTCGTGATGTAGATAACGGCAAAAGAGCTCATTAAATATCTCCCATTCTTCTCTCAATGTCTCTCTGGGGATCATGTTGAATTGTGTAATGTGTTCACAAATTTAATAAGTAAGGGATGGAGGTAATATTTTTCAAGAAATTTTGATCTGAGAGGCACCCAACTGGTGATGCGATCTCCTTTCATGGCACTGTACTAGGAACTGGAGAGATATGTCAGTAAGTATTTAAAGTGTCACAATTTGAGAGTGTCATCTAGAAAACCTGGAACCTTAGATAAGGCACATAGATCAGTGAAACATTGGAAGCAATCTTGACAATTTTCAACCATCCTTTTGAAAAATGTGTTTCCTTGAAGCATAGTAATCCATTGAGTGTAGATTTCAAATTGATGAGTCATTATAGTAGTGGGTACAATGGGGTGAAGAGCCTTGGTGATCAATGGCATAGAATAATCCTTGATAAATTTTTACCACTCCTTCTTGTTGGGTGGAAGTTTGGGGTTCCAAGGCAGCGATTACAGCCGCATCTGATTCATCTCTCATAGCCACTCTTTTTGTGGCTAAGGCCTATTCTATCCATCGTTGGATTTCTTCTTTTTGACGCATCTTTGTTTGATGGCTTCAGTACATATGGTGAAAGGTCTTGTCAATTTTAGGATCAAATGAGAGTGGGGCATTTGCAACACCTATGGAACATCACCTATGTCCTTAAGTCTCAAGGGTTGGACTTCTACCTTAATCACAAGGTATCAGTACTTGAGGATCCTCATCCAACTTTGCAACAAATTCTATTAGATGATCAATCTAGCATTCAAACTCATGGCTTGTCAAATCAACGTAAACCATAACAAACATGGTAGAATGGATAAAAAGATCATAACCACCATTTGGGGTCTCGTTGGCGGTTATGGGTTCATCTTGTTGGGATCTGGGGCCTCATAACCCAATAAGGAATATATTCTGATTAACCAAAGAATGATTGCATAATCGGATGATCTCTTCAATAATATGTGATTTCCATTCCTGCATTTAAAATCATGGGTCAGATGGTCACGTCACCATAAGCTATAAAAAACAAGATAAAATGGATATAAAGATCATAATCCTAACTCAAGGTCTCATCAAGACATAATGGGTTCATTCTTGTTGGGATCCAAAATCTCATCACCCAGCAAGAAAAAAATCATATTAAATAAAAATAAGTGTAAGATATAATGGATAAAAAGATCATAAGCACGATCATGGGTCTCATCACGAGATTATGGGTTCATTCTTATGGGGATATAGGGTCTCATTATCCCACAAGAACATAATCTTATTAGACAAAGATTAAGTTCAAGGAAAACATTATCCGCTAAAGTTGGAGTTAAATACAATTGAGTTAGGAATAGGCACTACTCCCCATGCCCCAATAAGGAAACCACTTAGACGTAATGAAAAGATCAAGCCTAGAATATCAAAAATGGGATCATCTTATCCTTGAAGTCTCCCCTCCTATAGGTGGAAAGAAGGGGGAAAAACTCTAGAAAGAAGGTTGCTGGTAGCGAATGGTGGCCTGATATGGGACACTAGTCAATCGACTGGGAATCTAGCTAGTTGATCGACTGGCATTACTTTATTGCTTCAGCCCGAAGTCAAGTCGGTCAAAATTTGACTGCAACGATGAAGATCTGGAGGCACTATCTGTATGGAAAGAAGTGGCATATCTTCACAAATCACAAGAAGTTGAAGTATGTCTTCTCACAGTAGGATTTGAATATGAGGAAACATCGTTGGATGGAGTTGATCAAAGATTATGATTGCATGATTGACTATCATCCAGGAAAGGCAAATGTTGTGGCAGATGCCTTGAGTAGAAAATGTTCTTCTGTGGATAGAGTATAGTTGAGTTCTTTGATGTGTCACAAGTGAGATATGTTGGTCTCTTTATGTCCGATGAATGTCAAGTTGGAAGTCTCTTTGTTAGCCAGTTTGTTGGTGCAATTACAAGTGAACCCTATGATGAGATAACTGATCAAAGAAGCTCAACAGATAGATATTGTGACATAGCAGATTAGATTAGAGTTTGGCAACGAGAAGCATGATGGTTTTTATGAGACGGAAGATGGGATAGTGTGTTATCATCACAGGATAGTAGTTCCTGATGTGAATAATCTGAGGAAGATAGCACTGGAAGAGGCTCATACATCAATGTATGTTATGCATCCAGGAAACACTAAGATGTACCACAACCTGAAGGATATGTACTAGTGACCAGGATTGAGGAAAGATGTAGCTGAGTTTGTTGCAAGATGTGTTGTGTGTCAATAGGTCAAAGTTGAGCATCAAAAGCCCGTAGGGGCATTGCAACTGTTGCCTATTCCTTAGTGGAAATGGGATCATGTAACTATGGCCTTTGTGGTTGGTCTGTCTAGGACAACCAAAGATTATGATTCCATTTGGGTGATCGTTGATCGATTGACCAAGTCAGCACATTTCCTTCCAGTGACACAACGTTCACCGTAGAGAATCTTTCTCAAATCTATGTTGATGAGATAGTGCTTTTGCATAGTGTTCCAGCTACTATTGTATCAGATAGAGGTCCTCAATTTACAAGTCACTTTTGGGAATGACTACATACAACTTTGGATACATAGTTGAAATTCAACACTGCTTTTCACCCACAGACAGATGGTCAATCTAAAAGGACCATTCAAATCTTAGAGGATCTAATGAGGGCTTGTGTTCTTCAATTCTCAGGAAGATGGGATATACACCTCAGTATGATAGACACTAGTACAGAACCGACCATTGGTGTCGGTTATTTAAGGCCTTTGGCGACAATTTAAAAGTGACACATATGTGGGCGATGCTAAAAGGCGAACCCTTAGGCATCGGTTTGAAAACTGACGCCATAACCCTTCGTGCCACCGAAAACGCGCCAGCAGGGGCACTATAGGTGGCGGTTATTAGTAGGGAAACCGACGCCAGAACCCTTCGCGCCACAAAAAGGGTGCCATCTAGGACACCATCGGCGTCGATTTCTTAGAAATAGCCGACGCCATATCAACACGGTCGTGCTGGCCAGCACGGCCGTGTTGTCTGGTCACATTATGCGGTAGTTTTTAGCTATTATCCGACGCCATAATCATTCGTTCCACAAAAAAGGTGCCATCTAGGACACCATCGGTGTCCGTTTCGTAGTAATAACCGACGCCATAGAACCTGTCACCACGGTCATGCTGGCCAGCACGGTCGTGGTGTCTTGCCATATTAGGCGGCAGTTTTTAGCTATTATCTGACATTGTAAGTCTTTGTTGTTAGTTTTCGGCAAATAACCGACGCCTATTGTTTGTTTTTTTTTCTTATTAGTTTGCAGGCCTGCTATGGCTGGTCAGTAGGATACAGAAACCTACAGTTCATTTATGAACTGCAGGTTTATGACATCCATTGATATCAGCCAACAACAGGCCACAAACCTGCAAAATTAACAACATTCATTTTCACACATTTAGCAACATGCAGTTCCATTCAATTTTCACACATGTAGAAACACTCATGTAGCAACATGTAGTTCATTTCATTTTCACATTCACACATGTAGAAACATTCAGACACATGTAGAAACATTCATGTAGCAACCAACAGTTCCATTCATTTTCACATTCACACATGTATAAACATTCAGACACACGTAGAAACATTCAGACATGTAAAAACATTCACACATATGACAATTTAGAAAAATTCATTTACAAAATATCATTCTTTTGTCATTATCGCTATCAACATCCCAATTATATTTTAAAACCCCACTACTTGTATGGTTTTTTCCCATTCTTCTCTTACATCATTTAATTCTCCCGTCTTATAGGGAGCATGTACATCTAATAAGGCCTTTCCTGTAGTGGGGTCAGTTTTAAACACCTGCAAAGAGAATGATGTATATATAAGTAATAATATATAAATTGCATAATTAAATAGTAATGTAATAACAAATATTAATGGATATAAAAATGAAATATTTCTCACCGGAATAATGCCATTTTCATTGCTTGTCCATATGTTGGATTCAATTAAGTCCACTTAGGATCTAGATAATAGACAGTGAACGTCCCGACGACAATAACAAGTAACTCCCAATGCGTACCCCTAGAGGTAAAAAAGTTAAATTAATAACTCAAAATCCACAATAAAAATGTAATTTTCTTAAGTCCAAATTATAAGCAAAGAAAACTTACTCCACATTGAATGGAGCTATTATCACCGTCTTCTTATTTGACAAAAAAATGTAAAAGCATCACGGCAGTATTGTTGAACTGACGGAGGGTCTTTAGCTACTAGACTAATCAAAGATGGAACCAAAAATCCTATATGTTCAAATGAATAATCTGCACATATCTTGTCTAAGTAGCTGCAAAACATGTATTACGTATGCATTAATATATAAGAAACCATATCATCGGATCCTACACAAGGTATATGGATGTATAAATAAGATCTCACCTTATCCATAGCTCTATCACAGATGTATTCAGCCAATCATAGCGAAACAACTCCAAAATATCTTGTATAAATAATTTGTTTTTGTATGATTGACCTACAGCATCTGCATCTATCGAAACATTTATAGGGCAATTTATATCATGTTCGCCTAACCATACCATGATACCCCTAAAATTAGGACCTAACGGGGCAGGTAGGTCATGTGGAACCCAACTTGGTAATGTAGGAGGTGGAGGTGGAGGCCTAGATGCTCTGGGTGTCTTCCTTTTAACCTATATATATAATTTCAGATCAATTGACCTCATATATACACACTAACAATCTAACATAATGTAATTTTACCATACAATTTCAATATAGATGACATCCGCCTTGGCCCACAATATTACTCCGCCTTCTGCCTCACCAAGCGTTTCACAATTTGGGTGGGCATATGGCAGTGAAAGATCCATCCAACTGGGGAATATACGTAGTGGGCTCACATGAACCCAACTATCTGGTAATGGAGACCCATGAAACATTTCCTCTGCAAGGGGTGGGTAAGCCGATGCCTTTGCAATGACATATTCTTTATTTTTTATACGACATGGCTTCAACCCCTACAAATTTATGTAAAGAATGTTATATACATATATACATATCATCTTGAAAAGATATCATCTTGAAAAGACTAGCTACTATGTCATAAAAATACTTACAGCGGATGTGCTAGGTAGTGGGTCAGGATTACTCCCAACCTCTACAGTAGGAGTAGGAGAAGAGCATGTCGCCATAGGTACTGTCTGAGTGGCAGTCTGAGATGCCTGCCACTTTCTCATTGCTTCAAGGAGTGTCTTATCAACTGCTTCCTTGACTCTCTTATCAACTACTTCATCGACTCTCCTATCAACTATCTTATCTACCTATACATGGATAAAAGAAACGTTAACTTCTGATTATTGAATTCCCTTTTATAGTAACATTCTAAAAAAAGAATAGGTTACCTCTTCTTGTGAAATTCCCGCTTTTGGGACATGTTTGTGCTGGGATGGCCCGAAGAACGCTTTGATGCCCACACCAATGTCTACACCCCTAACACGTCTAGGATGTTCTGGGTTACCCAAAGCAACTGTCAATTCATCCCTTGTGCCCTCAGGGATGAACTTGCCTTGTTTCCTCAGCTCGTGTTTCTCTCGCTAATCGCCACCAACAAAAATTGGCAAGTAAACACCACAAATAATCAATATTCGAAAGATTGCTCTAAGAGTTGTATTTTACCATTTTTACAGCCGCCTTAGTAGTTGCGGGTTTCGTTATTTCTCCCTTCTTATTTTGCCTCCCAGCTATCCAGACATCATGGCGAGGCAGAGGTTTGGTACCTATAGTAGAGGACTCCTGGGTAGCAGTAGACTGAGCAGTAGACTCAGCATGTAGTCTTTGGCGAATGCCTGCATAGCCCTTTGGACCCATTGTGTGGTCATGCACATTCAGTGCATGCCTTGCTGTTTGTGCCTCACAGATAGCCTAGTTAATATGCACATTGATTTGGTTAGTAACACTAAAAGTTAATCTTGAATAGGTGAATACAACGTATATTAATTAAATTGGGAGTGACACTTAATACCTTGAATTCATCAGTTTTTCTTGAAGCAACAAACGCGTCCCATTCTTTTGGGTCTAGATAGTTCCACTGATCAGTGGTTGACTTCTTCCTCTTCTCACCATCTTTTATGTATTCTCGAGTGAGATTTGTCCTATAGTTCCTTAGGACCCTTCCACAGCGTTACATCACACATTTATGATGTAGCTTTTCATCCAATGCAAATATACTCTGCAAAATAGAATTGCTATTAACTAGTATCCAAAAAATTAGTAATCTACAAAATAGAATTGCAAATATAATAATAACTCACGCATAAATCCTTCCATATTAAGTCTTTATTCCCCTTAGGAACTTTGTGCCAAGAATCTATCTTACAACCACAATGGCTACGAGTGACAACCCCAAGATATGAAACAAGCGAATTGCGGTTCACTCCAATTGCATTTCCTGCATTATCAAAATCCACAGCCAGTTTGGATCCATTGCCCCTTAGCACTGTTAACTTCTTCATCATAGTGATGCCCCTTCTCTTGTCAAGTTTTTGGAACTGCTCATCAAGTGCCTCAAGTGCTTCAAAGGGTACATGTAGATAGAAATATAGGATATATTTTTAAAACTTACATAGTGAGGCGGCGCATTAGTATCCTCAACATGCTCATCATGGACATCACGGTCATCATGCCCATACTCAGCCATCTGAAAATGTCATTAAAAATCAAACATTTAGCATTTGACATAACTAGAAGATAATGAAACATTGTATAGTTCACATATAAAAATGAAACATTGAAAAATGAAACATTGAAAAAAATATAAACATGCATGCCTCTAATATTGCGATCTTTTATCAATTAACAATCCTTCATTGTGATCTCCGCGCACATACAAGTCATCATTAGCTTCAATATTTTGTGGTGTTGGCAACCCAACTGAGAATGGACTGGAGTCATCATACTTATCATAGTACTCTTCTTCATCTATAGGATCTTCAACGAACTGTCTTTTACCATGAAGAACAGCTGACCATTTATCATTTACAGGATCATCGATATAAAATACTTATTTTTCCTGTGATGCCAATATGAATGGTTCACCCTTCTCGCCAATCTTTTCAAAGTCCACTAAAGTGAAACCTAATTCATCCACTATAACTCCTTCGACGTTATCAACCCAATTACATTTGAAGACTGGAATTCTGAAATCTATGTAGTCAAACTCCCATATGTCTTCAACGACACCGTAATATGACATTTTAGCTTCACGTGGACTCTTATCCTTTGTACTTGCAAAAAATATAGTCGACGCTAGAAGGGTGACCCCACTATTTTGGACGACACTCTTATCATCTTGGCGCTTTGTGTAATATGTAAATCCATTAATGTCATACCCTTCATAAGACATAACATTCAATTTTGGTTTAAAGGTGAGGCATTTGATAGTTTCAGTAATATCATCTGGTGTTTGAGATAGTTGATGTAAGACTTTATCTTCAAACCACTTAATAAATGTCTTGTAATGCTCTCTAGCAAGCCACATTGAATTGGCTCGAGGATATTGTCTCTTGATGAAATTGGTATGTTCCTCGATATAAACACTCACTTCGTCCATGTTGTGTAAAATATACAAGTGACATTGTTCCAACTACTCACGACTGATTACTTTCACCTGTGATCCCAAAATTCCTTTGCCAATTTGCTCCTCAATATTCTTGTCATTAACAGAGTGTCATTACCAGTCAGAAAGTCATTGCAAAAATCCATTACCTCTCTCGCCACATACCCTCAATAATAATCCCTTCAGGCTGATAACGGTTTTGAACATCACTTTTAAAAATGCTCATGTATCGTCCAAAGGGATACATCCAATGCAAGAAAATTGGTCCCAACATTTTCACTTCCCTAGTCAAGTGGACAATAAGATGTACCATGATATCAAAGAACGAAGGAGGGAAATACATCTCAAGCTGACATAGGGTAACAACCACTTCTCTTTGCAAATTATTGAGAGTATCAGGGTCAATAACTTTGTTGCACAGACTGTTGAAAAAGAAACAAAGTCTGGTGATTGCAAACCTTACATGCTTCGGCAATATAGATCAAATTGCCACGGGAAATATTTGTTGCATTAGAGTGTGACAATCATGAGATTTAAGACCTATCAACTTCAAATCTTTCATTGATACCAATCTACGGATGTTGGATGAGTAACCCTGTGGCACCTTAACATTTACCAAGCATTCACAAAAAGCTTTCTTCTCCTTTCTAGACGACGTGTAACATGCGGGAGGTAAGTATGTTCTCCGATTTCCAATTTCACATAATTCTGTTAATTCTGACCTTATTCCCATTTCACGTAGGTCCAGTCTGGATTGTATCCCATCTTTAGTCTTACCTGGTATATTCAACAGAGTACTAATGACGCTATCACAGACATTTTTGTCAACGTGCATGACATCGATACAATGCTTGGCTGTCAAAGAACTCCAATAAGGAAGATCCCAAAATATTGACTTCTTCTTGAATAAAGATTTGTCACTCCGTGTGGCCATAGTACATTGTGATCTCTTACTAAATTCATTGACAAAGTCTTTTACTCTTTCATAAACAACCTCCCCTGGTATAGGTTTAGGTGCACTCTGTTCCTCATTCCATCCATTGAATGTTTTGTGCTTCCTATGATACGGATGGAATTTTAGAAGAAACCTTCGATGACCAAGATATACAGTCTTTCCGCCATATTTTCGTCTTATTGAATCAGTGTTCTCTTCACATATAGGACACACTTTAGCTCCTTTGACACTATATCCAGACAAATTCCCATATGCTGGAAAGTCGTTAATAGTGCAAAACAACATTGCGTGTAAACAAAATGTCTCTCTTCATGAAGCATCATAGGTCATCACACCTTCACCCCAGAGTTTCTTTAAGTCATCAATCAGAGGTTCAACATAAACATCGATATCATTTCTAGGTTGTTTAGGGCCCGATATCAACAACGACAGCATAACGTACTTATTTTTCATACACATCTAGGGAGGAAGATTGTATATAACAAGCATGACTGGCCAAGTGTTATGTTGGCTGCCCAATGTCCCATACGGATTCATCCCATCTGTACAAAGCCCAAGTCTTAGATTCCTGACTTCTTCACCAAATTTAGGGTACAATAGATCAATCTTCTTCCACTGTGGGGAACAAGACGCATGGCGTAGGATCCCATCATTATTTTTCTTAACATCTGCATGCCACATCAAATTCTTTGCATCTATCGGATTGGCAAACAAGCATTGAAACTGTGATATTATAGGTAGATACCACATCAACTTGGCAAGAGAACCAATTTTGGACTCCCCCAAAGTCGTCAATTTATACTGTGACGCACCACATTTTGGACAACCTTTCAAATCCACATAGTCCTTTTGAAATAATACACAATCATTCGGGCATGTGTGTATCTTCTTGGCCTCCATTCCCATTGGGCACAACAATTTCTTTACCTGGTATGTTGAGATTGGCAGCTCGTTTCCTTTAGGAAGCATTTCTTTCAACAAAGACAACAATGACGTGAAGCTTTTGTTGTTGCATCTATAGTTAGCTTTCAGCTTATACAATCTCAACACAGTGCTAAGCTTCGTAAACTTAGTACAACATGTGCATAATGGTATCTCAGCATCATGCACGATGTTTCTAAACATGAGAGGTGGATCGGTGTGCTCTACCCCACAACTATCCAACATCGCATCAACAGTGTCTACTAGAACTGGTTCATTCACATCTACATCATCAGAGGCCATTTCTTCTTCCACACAAGCACTGCTATCGACATCCACTGGTTTTGGGTTTGAAATCTCTCCATGCCAGTGCCATTCTGTATAGCCTTGTACAATCTCGTTGCACATGATATGACTTCTAATTTCGTCGCCAGTGCTGACTTTCAAGTTGTTACTGCAATGCCTACATGGACAGTAAAACCTATCTCCAGGTTGTTTCCTATTTTCCTTGGTAAATCTAATAAACTGATCAAGACCAGAAACAAACTCTGGGGTGCAACAATTGCGAATGGACATCCATGATCTATCCATTCTATGATTAAAGAGAAAACAAGTATATATTACAACAACATTAGGGTCTACGGTTAACAAATTAGAGTTTATGGTTAAAACTTTAGGGTTTAAGGTCTTATATATAATTAATGGTTAAAACATCCTAAGTGAGATTAAGTGTTCAAGAACAGTCCCAAACCGGGGACTATCCAAGATTCACTCCTAATGAGTAAATGGACGGGTTTCTTGGCCAACAAATATATGTGTTGTCATTCTTATATATAATAAATGTGTACCACCTATCCCATTCTTGAACACCTAATCTCACTAGTAAGTTTATTATGTGTATTGAGTTTTAAGAAAATTTCGGCAGCATTTCCCAATCGTTCTCCAAGTACATATGTACTTAGAGAACAAACGGGAAAATGCTGCCGAAATTTTCTTGAAAATCCAATACACATTATGCACTTACATCCTAAGTGAGATTAGGTGTTCAAGAACAGTCCCAAACCAGGGACTATCCAAGATTTACTCCTAATGAGTAAATCTTGGACGGGTTTCTAGGCCAACAAATACATGTATTGTCATTCTTATATATAATAAATGTGTACCACCTATCCCATTCTTGAACACCTAATCTCACTAGTAAGTGTATAATGTGTTTTGGGTTTTCAAGAAAATTTTGGCAGCATTTCCTCGGTTCTCCAAGTACATATGTACTTAGAGAACAAACGGGAAAATGCTATCAAAATTTTCTTGAAAACCCAATACACATTATACACTTACATCCTAAGTGAGATTAGGTGTTCAAGAATAGTCCCAAACTGGGGACTATCCAAGATTTACTCCTAATGAGTATATCTTGGACGGGTTTCTAAGCCAACAAATACATGTGTGTTGTCATTCCAATACCTATAATCCTAGTTTCATCATTCATATACTAGGTTTCAAGTAACATCATTTGATCTAGGTATCATATTTTAAAACATTGATTTCAACATTTCGAGTGTCCATGCATGTTCATCATCAAGATAAAGATTACACATAAATTAGTATGACCTAGGGATGGAGAGATTCATAATTGATTTCAAAATTTCAAACTAGCTCATGCATTATCATCAATCTACATCATACAATAGGGATTCATGTAGATGTTAGGGCGACACATCACTACAAAATCAGAGATTTAACATTAGGGTTTTAATATCTTACATAGATTGATCACAAGATTTCAGCAATATAGTTAATTCAAGACTATGCTGAAATGTGTATTAGGGTTTTAATATCTTAATTCAACATGCATCAAAATTAACAGAATTAGGTCAAGCATTAGCACTCAATTACAAATGTATCTTCTTCTTCCCGCTCCCTCCTTACCAAATGGATAAAAGCAAGGCCACGACCATGTGGGCTGGACACGGCCATGGCTGTCATGGCCGTGTCCAGCCCACAGGTCATGCCTTACTTTTATCCATTTGGTAAGTAGGGAGCAGGAAGAAGAAGAGGTGGAGGAAGAAGAAGGGGCATCGGCCTACCTGTCAGCGACATGGAGGAAGACGGCCCTTCGAGCAGAGTAGGGAGCAGAAGAGCAGCGAGCAGGAGAGCAGCGGCTGGAGCAGCGAGCTGGAGAGCAGCGGCCAGAGCAACGAGCGGTGGCAGCGAGCAGAGGACCAGCAAGTAGTGACGGAGGTGGCGAGTAGAGGAGCAGCGAGCGGTGGTGAGAAGAGGAATCGTCAAACATAACCCTCAATCGAGAATGAATGAAACAGAGAAAGGGGAAGAGTCTAGCTCGCACAGGTGTTGTTAAGTTAACAATAGGCGTCGGTTATTAAAAACAACAGACGCTTAAAACTATAGGCGTCGGTTACCAACAAAAAACCGACACTTTTGTTCGTTTATAATCATCAATTCCAACTAGAAAAACCGACGTTTATCTATATATGCTGACAAAAATAAATGTTCTCAAATTAAGACCGTAGTCATTGGTTTCCATATAAAAACCGACGCTAAAGGGAGGTGAAAATTTCTTCGGTTAAGCGCGTGAAAACACATCGGCGTCGGTTATTCTAAGACAACCGACGATAAAAATTGGTCAAATTTCTATCTCACGGAAAACGTTTAGTCGTCAATTTCTTTGTTAACAACCGACGTTGTATGTTAAATTTTGGAGGTAATTTTTTTCATTGGAAAATTTGGATTTGGCAGTTAATTTTAGGCGTCAATTGCTTATTAAGGAACCAACGCAAAATAAAAAGTGATACCCGTGTCTGGTCACCCTTCACAGATAGATGTCGGTTTTTTTATTTAACCGACGTTGTATGGTTTAGGCATCGGTTCTTTTATACAACCGACGCCTGTAAAAGTGACGTTATAAGTCATTTCTGTAGTAGTGAGAGTTTGCTTACAATAATAGCTATCAGAGAAGTATTGCCATGGCACCATATGAAGTGTTGTATGGGAGACATTGTAGGTCTCCGTTGTGTTGGTATGAGGCAGGGGAGTATCAACTTCTAGGTCATGAGCTTATCCAGCGGATGAAGGAGAAGATCAAAGTGACAACAATAGTTGAAAGTAGTACAAGATAGATAGAAGTTGTATGTAGACAATCTCGCAGGCCCTTGGAGCTCCAAGTGGGAGATAAAATATATGCTACAACCCCAATTTTTGGGTTCATATGATGAGAAATGTAATCTCTCATATTGGAGATATTTGGACAAATAATGATATAATTTCATTTACAATAGCCTTGATGATTGTGTTGTGGGCTTTATTGGCTATTGGGCCCAATAACAAGGAAATTCAATTAATTAATGAATAATTGAGAATTTGAGAATAGAAAGATGTGGAAACCTCTAGAAGGAAAAAGAATGTATTCCAAATATGGATTTCGTGCCTCTTGGGTTCCTTGGGTTCCAAGGAGTCCAAAGTTGCATAAAGAATGCAATAAGAAAAGAAAATATCAATTAGATATTTCTTTATTAAGAAAGAAATTGAAAACAATGATAAAATGTGGAAAATAAGTGAAAAGAGGTACAATTGAGTTATCCTTGGTGGATTTTCATATCTAAAGGATTCCTAATGTTAAATGGAATACCAATGAGGAAAATAAAAAGAAAGATAAAGAGAAATCCTCAAAAAGAGATATTTTAATAAAGAATAAACAAGATAATGAGAAATAATGAATATAGATGCATCTAGATGGATAATGAGTATCCAATAAAAAGGATTTCAAAATAATAGAGTTCCTTGGGTTCCAAGGAGTCCAAATTGCAAAGATAACGCAAAAAGAAAGAGAAAGGATTAATTAAATATTGCTTTAATTAGAAGAGATGTGAGGTAATGATGATATTACAAGAAATATGTGGAAATATGGATAATGAATCCATCTTGGATGAGATTTTGTATCCACATAGTTTTTAATGGAAAAAGGAATCAAAATCAAAGAAAATAAAAGATTAAGCGAGAGAAAATATGCTTAAAATAAGCTTTATTGAAAGATAACTTGCATGCAAAGATAATGCCTTTTCCTTTTGAGTTTGGAACTCAAATTTAGTGTATGAGAAGATAAAGCCAGGATAAAGGTTTCCCTAAAATTTGAGATTAAAATGATAAACGGTTTGAGAGATATGAATTTTGTAAGTTTTCATATAGTGGAAGTATTGACATTGAATGTCAAGATTTAGAATTTCTTTAATGGGCGCGTGCAATACGGGCCGTTGGATCTGCGATCCAACGGAGAGGGGTCATCCCCTACCTTGCTCCAGGAAAGGAAATAGGATAGAAGGAAGGATGTTTTTCTAGAGAGTCTTTCTGGCAATCCAATGCGCGAGAAGTTTTGGAAACTCTCCCTATGAGATCGAGGTGTGAAGGCAAATCCGACCGACCCTGGTTTTGCCCACTTTGGAAGGCTACCGAAGCTTTCCCCAATTGAACAGTAGGTCGGCACCCCAGACTCGTTGGACCCGTCCTATAAAAGGCAGGGTAACAACTTCCTTTGAGATCGGAATCTCCTCCCTAGTGTTATGCGAGACTCCCAGAATGTCCGCTTGCCTTCAATTCCATAGAACGGCCACTGCTCGTCCCTCTTTTCCTCCCTCTGTTCATCCACAGACCAGCATCCAGGACCCAGGGGTTCCCTCTTCCTTCAGATGGTTCAAGTACGCCAATGAGTTCGTCTTGGCACGGCGGAGGTGACGACCCTCCTCCCTGGAGCAGCGGTGCCCCACATCACAAGGTCAACCCGACGGTTGACCGTCCCTTGCTATTGTTCGCGTGAGTCAGTCCGAGCGGGAGGTTGAAGACACGAGTAAGTGAAAACTCGTTGGTGCCCTCGCTTGCGCAACAGGAAAGGGAGGGAAAATTGTCTTTAGCCCTGTTCATCCGCCCCCACCTCGCTGAAATGAGAGAAAAGATGCAGATGGATGATAAAAGGTAAAAAGGCCCCCTTTTTCCTACATGGCATGTTCTGATAGGCCCAAAATGATTTATCTTGTAGAAACTATAAGAAATTGTAGGTTTGTCCAATGGATACAAGTAATACATGGTTTTTGCTCAGAAAAATACAAGGAATCCCATAAAAATACTAGTACGGACTAGTTTTGCTTCTAGTTCAAAAGGTACACAAAGATAGTTACTTTAATGCTTTAAGAGTAATCAAAACCCTCGATGTTGATTAGAGATGAGTTCAATTACTTAAGTTAGTATTATGAATCAACATTTATCCTTTTGGCATAAAATGGATAATATGAATCTGATTTGAGTTTAAAAACCCACGATTTGCTTAATTAGGGTGCTATGACTAAGACAGTGCAATAATGGACCTAAAAGCCCTAATGTTGAGTAATATGTCTTTTATTTTGAGAATATGAATATCTTAAATAGAGATACATTGATCTGAAGTTTAATTATGAAGCCTTGAAATAGATAACTTAAAGAGATAAAGTTTTTATATGTAAAAAGGATGTTTAAAGTCTCATATGAGTGAAGATATACTTGAAAACCTAGAAACCCTAATCTAGGTGTTTATGACTTCAATAAGCTATGTTTTGAAATCTCATGTATAAGATGAAGTTAGAACTAATCGTAAGTCAGATTGGTAATAAAGAGGCTTAGATATGAATAACTAAGTGATTAGGGTTTTTGAACATGCAAATAGTGTTTTAGGGTTTAGTTGACCTAAATAGTAAAGGTTAAGAGACGAATATAAAGAACGTTAAGGAAAACCCTAATTCATTTTAGGCACACCCTAGGAGGGAATTCCAATTCAATAAAGTAGGTGCATGATGAACATATGAGTAATTAGATTGCACATGTTTTCCAGGTAGCTTGTTGTGCCTGATTGATTGGGGTGATTGGTTGCCTGGCTTGGTTGGCTGTTTTAATTAATTGAATATTCTGCTTACAATCCTTGAGACTTCCAAATTAGGTATGTGGTTAATTATGAATAACCACCTTAGTTTCCCGAGGATTTTCCGGATGGTTAATCGCATTGAATGCAAATTACTAGTTTGGATGTCCATACTTGCAAATCATAAAGTCACTATGATTATCACATTAATAATAGAAGTATGTATTCTCGCACCTACATGCCACCCTAATGGATGATGCCAAAGGTCAGGCCCAGGAGGGTAGACCAATGGGCACCATGAGTGGTGACCCCAGGCACCAAGCTCGGGAATGAGAAGGTGGCATATGACATTGCATGACTAGAGGGCACCATGAGTGGTGACCCCAGGCACCAAGCTCGGGATTGAGAAGGTGGCCTTAAGTCATTGGCAAAAGAAACCCTAAGGCGGGTATGCCAGGGTTAGGGCAAAAGCGGTGGAGAATGTCATACTGGAAAGCGTAAATTGGATTGTTAATTATCTTGATTGCGATAATTAGATTGTTATCCATAAATGTAAATTTTTGGTTGTCCCCACATACCAGTATATTTTGATATGTTGACTGACGTTTTATTTGTTGGCGTTTTAGGTACAACCTTAAAATGAACAAACAGTAAAGTGACACCTTGTGAAAATAAGACATAACGTGCAAGGAGGATTAGATAGAGTAGATTCAAGCTTGGATAGATAGATTTTCCAAAGTTTTAAAAGGTATGCAAAGTTTTATTTTAATACCAGATTTCAGTTTAGTTAGTAGAATTTCATCATTATTATTGGTTATTTGTTGAACCTTTGATCCGAGTTATTGGATAACGGCTCTGATCTCTTGGTCTCCCTTAAGTGGGGGTTACTGGGAGATGGGGTCGTTACAATATATATGAAGGTCTCTCCCTGGAAAGGTGTTTTGAGGTTTGGAAAGAAGGGTAAGTTGGCTCCCAGGTTTATGGGACCCTACCCAGTTGTAGCACGAGTTGGGAAGATGGCTTACAAGTTGGGATTGCTGCCTGAGTTATACAGGTTGCATCAGGTGTTCCATGTCAGTATGCTGAGGAAGCATCACCCAGATACAAAGTCAGTGTTACATCATGCAGAGGTGGAGCTTGATGAGGATATGACCTATGTGGAGGGTCCAATGTTGATCCTTGATCATAAATTGGAGAAGTTGAAGAGGAAGGACCTTGTGCCTGTGAAGGTTCTTTGACATCATCATGGTGTTGAGGAAGCCACATGGGAGATCAAAGAGGAGATGAGGAGGAAGTACCCTTCTCTTTTATATTAGGATTTCGGGGGTAAAATCCATGTTAGGGGTTTATGGCTTGTAAGGAGCTTGACCCATGTTTTGGGCTAACCCTATTTGTTTTGCTTAAGTGTGTTGCTTAGCTCCTTGCTCTAATCATCTGAGATGTAATTAGGGAATGTTGGAGATTTGTGCTCCTTGTTTAGCATGTTGCTTGATGTTTTTGCTTTGTGGTGAGGTTTTGGTGCAAACTACAATTTACCCAGAGTAGGGGTTCATGTGCAAGTTTGCCACCTCTAGAGTATTCCTTCTCTCTCTTGGCATCATCTAGAGGAGAGAGGATGTGTTGAGCACCTTGTTTTGTCCTTGTTTGAGTGGTGACATCTTTGTTGATGTTTTGGGAACATGCTTGAGGTGCGTTTTGCTCTTTGGAGTGTTGGTGAGGCCTTATATCGATCTGTGGTTTCCTTAAAGAGGCTTGGTATCAGTTGAGGATGTCTTGAAGGGCATCCTATCAGTTTATGGAACTTTGAGAGTCACCATGTCGGGTTGTGGTGACTTTAGGAGGAGTGTCATATCGGCATGTAACCTAGGATTTCATATCGGTTTGTGGAGGAGATGGATGGGTGTGTCAGTCATGACCTAGGAAGGTGACCAAGTTGGTGATACATAGGTTCTATCACCCTGCTTCATGGCATGGCATGTGTCCCTTCTTCTTGGACAAGTGTCTTCTAGGGTTTTAAGGTGGTGACACTTTTCCCTTGCTCTCTCTCTCTCTCTCATCGACCATGTATATATACCTCTTCCTTCTCATGCAAGAGAACCCTTTTAGCAAGCCTTGATTACTCTCCTTGGTGACTGACCTTGAGCTTGAATAGCACCCTCCCTTAGAGCTTGGTGGGCAAGCTAGAAGCTTGTGGTTCTCTCCTTCATCTTGTTTCTTGGTAAGACATGGTTTTCTAGCTTTCCTTCTCTTCTTCTTTATTCTTCTCGGCCATGGAACTTGGTACCTTCTTTTCTCTCTTAACCTCGATTCTATCTTCCTTGTTGGAGGTGTTGTGGAGATCGAGCTAGAAGTATCTTCATCTACCTTGATCTTGGGAAGCTTGGAGCTTGACCTTGGAGTTTATATCTTGGTGGTTGTTCTTGGGGAGGGTTATATAACTCTAACCCTACTTTGCTATTATCACCTTTATGCTTATTATCTTGCTATTTATCTTTAGTTTTTTATCTCTTGCTTGCATGCTAGTAGTTTTCTTGGTAGCCTTGTGTTCGGTTTTGAGAATGGAACTATGTTAAGTTGATGCCATGAGATGCACCTTTCTTTTCATTGGTAGTGTCATCATCTTGAGGTAGAAGATGACTAAACCGATATGAGTTATGGTGTGTTGAACCGATATGATGTGCAACCCGACATGCCTTGTAGAGACCGATATGCTTCTTATGATGTGGCTTGTTATGATCTAGTGATGACTTGGGAATAAGAATGTTTAGTCTTTATGCTTCTAGTTGAGTGTGGAAGCTGACATGTAAACCCTAATCCAATACATGTATAAACCGATATACCTTGCAACCCGATACTCCTTAAACGACACATCATGGTTAGAGGTGTAAAGCACCAACCTTGAGGTTCAACCGATACTACCAACCCTAGTAGACGATATCACATAGAGATCTATGTGGATGATACACAAAGGGGCACATAGGCTGATACCCTAGTTGATGGGTAGGCCGATACCCTAAAGGGTTGGTGAGGTTGATACCCTAGTTGATGGGTAGGCCGATACCCTAAGGGATGGTGAGGTTGATACCCTAATTGATGGGTTGGACGATACCCTAAGGGATAGAGAGGCAAATACCCCAATAGATGGTATAATTGATACACCTTCTCTTGTGCATCTAAATCGATACCCTTTGGTGTGCCTTGGCTGACAAACTCACATTGATATGTTGAGCCCGATACCAAGTGTTGATAAACTGATACAAGTGATGATAAACTGATACAAAGTATTGATAACCGATATCATACCTTAGTGTGGAGGCTGATATCATACTTTAGTATGGTGGGCGATACCCTAACCCTAATCGACATCTTGTGATGTGTAGTGATGCACCTTGTGGATGTCAGGGTTACATGGTGTGATGTGATACCTCATGGTGTAATCATGTGTATGATGTTGAAAGCTATACCTCTTAACATGTTTGATAACAATAATGAGAAACATGCTTCTATGTCTCATAACATATACTTCACAACAATGAAGGAAGTGATGATCTAAAGATGGTTGATGATCCAACCCTATGAACCCTAATTGGGTAAAGTGAAACCCTAATTGCTATGATGTAAAATGTATGAGGTAAATGTATAGCATGAGTTCTATGAAATGATGATGCTTTGCCTTCTTGTTATCAGATCTAACCATTCAGCTGACACTGATTGACACACATAGCCTTGTATGAGCTATAGTGGTAATGATCTAATGGACATTTGGTCCTTGTGCTGGACATGTGGTCCTTATGATGGACATTGGTCCTTGTGATGGATACATGGTGAATAATAAGAATAAAGAGACACAATGTGATGAGATCAAACTGAATGTGAATCAATATGTTCTGGTGATGAGTCATGCCTTGTTTATGTAAATCTTATTTAAGGGTTATATGTTGTAACTTGATTGATGCTTAAAGATGTTGAAATTGATCTAATTAATTAAGAGAAATTTAATAGTGTAGTTTGCCCTATGCCATAGATCAATTCAGTGTCACCACTTACTGAATGGTGAAATGAGTCTAACTCAGAGTACATATTGTTGAATATGTGGGGTACAAGTCGAGGTATCTCCTTGTATCCTGAATGTGTATGATCACATGATTGACTATAAGTCATACCTGGAAATGTGTCATAGGATTGACTATAAGTCATACCTAGAAATGTATTAAAGCATTGACTATAAGTCATACTTGGAATTGTATCACAGGACTGATAGTGAGTCATACCTGGAAGAGCACCGTTGTAAGCTATAGCTCAATTTATCTAGCGTTGTGATCGGTACTTGACACGTGTTTACCGTCTGCAAAATGCAAGTGAATGTATTACAGTAATAATGGACCTGTGAGGCCCAAGTCGAACACGGGGAAGCATTTCTCCAGAAACTACTACGAACTACAAATTGATCAGCTAAGTTGATGATGGTTGTTTAAGTTGGGTTGAATTAATAAATTAATATTAAAGCAAACAAATTAAATGATTTGAGTAAATCATAAATAGAACGAGTTCCTAAGGATGATGGTTTTGCCACAGATATCACTTATATTCTATCCTACACACTAATACATATTATCTCAATTCTTGGATAAGGAGCATGTAGCCAGAATTACATGCTTCTACAGTGTAATTCACTACCTATACTAATGATAATCCCACTCCCGTGGTTATTGGTTTGATTAGTTAGGTGATTTACATTCATACTCTGGGTTTCTCCCCTCGTCTATTCACCGCTTTTCTTAAAGGGTACAATAAACGAGTAGTTCTATATTTTTCAACCCTTAATCCCTCTCCCGAGATGATTAAGTGTCTATTAATCCAGTCATGGTGATCAAGCATAAATAGAACAAGAAATATCCTTAGAATTATATCCAATAACGAGAGGTAAATTCATATTAATGCATAGAAATCAACTGCAGTGTGTATCCGGGCTACTCCCGGGTCCTAAAGAACAAAGATTTTTATCCTTGCATGGTTTTCTTGACAAAACACACAGAAGGGAAGAAGAAAAACATGGGAAACATAGTAAAAACTAAAGTAACCCCTGGATCTTTGGTTGTCTGGACTATCCCCTCTATAGTACGTGCAGTCCGCTATCTTCCGGCAGCAAAAACAACCTTTGTAGGTGCTCAGATCACTCCCAGTGAAGCTTTTGGTCCTTTGTCCTTTGCTTCTCTCTCTCTGGTTTTTGTACAATGAAAACGGGTCCTCCTTAGGTCTGACTGTCATCCCCCTATGTCATAGGCACGACTTAGGGTGTGAAATTTCATCCATCGTTGGATTAGAAGCAAATGTATGACTGATCTGATAGGGAAGACTCAGTGGTACCGACTTGATGTGTCGGTGGTACAGAGTCACTTAAGTTAGGTTGTGTGATCCCGATCCTATCGATACCATTGACAATGTTTCGGAGGCACCGACTTCTTATGAATTCCAGCCACCTCTTTGACATCAACTTGGTTGCACTGACTTCTAGGGTCGGTAGCATCGAGTTTTCTTGATTCACGCGGGGATCTCTGATGGTATCTTGGTGGAACCGAGTTCTTGGGTCGGTAGCACTGAGATCTAGGTTGTTTTTAGTTGGCTGTCTGAGGTCAAGTCGGTGCCACTGACTTTTGTGGTGTCGGTAGTACCGAGCTGTATTGATCTGCTGTATACCTAAAAACACATAAAGCATCGTAAGTGCTCGATGCATAAAATGCTAGTAAAAAATGATTCAAAACATATAATTTGATGCAAACAAGGAAATATATGATAACTATGACATTCCATGCATAATAGGTCATATAAATGTACAAACTACACATGAAAACAAAGGAAAAAGAGCCTATAAAAGTGACTAAAAACACATGCATCAGTACCAAGGCGGGCTAAATATGAACAGTTAGTCTAAGTGTCACTGGAAGCAGATGACTCATGATGTCACCGCATGTTTACTCATGTTGACAGAGGAAGGTGAGGTGGTGGATTCTAACTCTTCTATTAGACCTTGTATGGCACTGACTTCATATATATACACACAGTGGTCGGTTGGATTTGGATGGTACGATCCAAATCCTCTAGGCATAATGAATACGTAATCATCCATGTACTAAAATTGTAAAGGATCAAATACGTAAACATTGGTTGAGGCCTTGCTTGATCTTTATACAATGTTGTTGATAGAGAATATACATGTTCTTCATATTCCTTTTTATTTATTAAGATGTTTCATAATTCATCAATAATTGTTCTTCCTGTTATTTAGATTGCTGCTCAATTTATCTTATTTGTGATAATAATAGGGTTGGCGGAGAGTTATATCCCTCGTTGAAACTGTGTGTCTCACCCCTTTGGTTAACAACCTTTTTAGGTGGATGAGAACGAAGAGGTAGAGATCGTACAGAGGAGGTTGAGTAGCAACAAGAGGAGCAGTAGTTGATAAGGTTGGAAGAGTTGTTGGTTGTCTTTGTTGATAGAGTGTTAGAGCCGTCCTTGTACACTCGGGTCTTTGGGAATGTTTTGTAGATGTTTCGTGAATGTATTTTCTTTATATTCCTTTGTATATCTGATATGATGGAATCTTGTATATACGTTCTGGAACAATTCCCTCGTTATGGGTTGACAACATGTTTTGTGGATGCTTTGAGGCATGAAAGTACTCATGTGTAAAGGTTCTTGCTATCTGGCTGTTTTATGCTAAAAAGGTTTAAATTTTTAGCATTTTATGTTAATATGTTTGATAGCGTCTCTTCTATGGTTGTGTTTTGAGTAGTCTTATTTCTTTTCGCGGTGGCGCAGGGTACCACTCCGCGACAATATTGGCCAACTTTCTTTATGCCTGGTCAAAGGAGTAAATTTTGACAACATTAATCACTTGCTCGAAATGGAGAAATGTCTTGAGTTGCCTTCCTTCAACATTTTGACCATTTGTCTCTTTTTGCTGCAAATGTTCACTACAAATGAGTCGATAGGATAGAAATCAAGTTCACTTACTGGATATGCCATCCATAAATACATTTTTCTTTTATATGATAAAATTTCCTTTCTCAATCATATTTAAATATTAATTTCCTCCATGGAAAGCAAAAGATATGGTCATTTTAGTATGGGATATACCAGACATTGCTAGAATATTTACAGGCATTTTGATTGGCTAGAATTCCAGTCAAACAACAAGCAAAAGTCACTCAAAAATACATCTTTATTTAAAGAATTGAATTCCCTTTCCAACAAATACTTGATCACTAAATTTTAGCTTGGGATGCAAAAGATATGATCATTTGTTGTGCGATATATATATACATATATATATAAATACATATATATATAAATACATATATATATATATATATATATATATAGAGAGAGAGAGAGAGAGAGTCAGGCTAGAATACAGTTGAGTGTACAGATCGCATGAATACACTCAAGTGTGTTTTCATATCAAGACTATTTTTGCAAAATGTAAACCATTGAATCTTCCCCATCATACTATAACTAGGCTACAGAAAAATTTTGAGCCCATTTGGATGAGTGTAAATCACTCATCCAAGGGGAACAAAATCGACGCGCGAAACTAATTTGAAATGCATAATTTTTGTAGTTTTTATAACATAACTTATAAATGTCCAAATGTGCTCAAATTTTGCGTATCAGCTATTTACAAAATGTTAAAGAAGATCAACGGATTAAATTTTTGAAAAAAAATATTGCATTATGAAAAACTACTTGAGTGTATTCTGCTCTGAATACACTCGAGTGTATTCTAGCTTGACTCTCTCTCTCTATCTCTCTCTCTCCCTATATATATGTATATATATATATATATATATATATATATATATATATAGGGAGAGAGAGAGAGTCAGGCTAGAATACACTCGAGTGTACGGATCGCACAAATACACTCAAGTGTGTTTGCATATCAAGATTATTTTTTGCAAAATGTAAACCGTTGATCTTCACTGTCATACTATAACTAGGCTACATACAAATTTTGAGCCCATTTGGATGAGTGTAAGTCACTCATCCAAGGACAAAAAAATTGACGCGCGAAACTAATTTGAAATGCATAATTTTTGCGGTCTTCATAACATGAGCTATACATATCCAAATGTGCTCAAATTTTGCGTATGAGTTGTTCACGAGATGTTTAAGAAGATCAACGGATTAGATTTTCAAAAAAAGTATTGCATCATGAAAAACTACTTGAGTGTATTCCGCTCCGGATACACTCGAGTGTATTCTAGCCTGACTCTCTCTCTCTCTCTCTCTCTCTCTCTCTCTCTCTCTATATATATATATATATATATATATATATATATATATATATATATATCTTCAAGACTGCTGGAAGTTGTGCAAACATCTTCTTAAAGATTTCTTTAGAGAGCTTGACTTTTGAAGTGGTTGGGGCATTTTTCTACAGAATCCAAGTGAATCTAATAAAAATAACAATTAAAGATAAAAAAAAGCTAAATTAAGAAAATTAATTTCATATTGTCCCCTTTTCTTTTTCCTACACATTGTACCTAACTTCTCGAGAAGGATCCATGCACTAGGAGGTCGTGAGGTGATTATGAACCTAACACCAAGAAATTAAGAACTTTAGGACTCTGATGGAAAATGCATGGATATCTTCGCCATCAAGGTCCACAAATATAAAAAAGAATTCTCACCCTCAAGGTCCACAAACATAAAAAAGAATACTTTTTTGTCATTTCGTCATTTTGTTCCTATTTATCCCCCACCTACAACCATCATATCTTGAGGTTTTCTAGAAACAGATTCAATAGAATTAAACGGGTTAGACAAGAGTACTAATCCTTCTTCAGTCGTAATAAGGTCATTGAATTTGATTTCTGGTTATGATTTTCCATCTTTTTTATCTATTCCAACGTTTGGATGCTAGATTGAATTGGTTTTCAACCGTAGATTCAATGCTCGTCTTGTTTTCTTCGTTTCATAAATAAAATGTGATGGCAGTTTCAATGTCATCTTGTTTTATCATTTTTCAATGGAAATGTCAATTTGATTTCATCGTCAAAGGAAAATATGTAAGATATATATAGATATATATATATATATAGAGAGAGAGAGAGCCAGGTCTAGTGTACACTCGAGTGTACCAGAGGCACTGTACACCTCAGTCATTTTTTAAAATATAGTAACTTTTTAAAAAAAATCTAAACTGTTGATCTTCTTAAATATCTTAAAACATACTATATAATAAATTTTAGTTCATTTGGATACTTATAGGTCGTGCATCTAAAGGAGGCAATAATCATGCATTTTAAATAGTTTTGTGTGTCGATTTTGTTGTCCTTGGATGAGTGACTTACACTCATCCAAATGAGCTCAAATTTTGTATGTGACCTTTATTATTTTAACCATGAAGATCAATGGATTGGATTTTGGAAAGACAAGGTCTAGATAGGCAAACACCATTGAGGTGTACAACGTAATCTGTACACTCGAGTGTATTCTAGCATGACTTTATATATATATATATATATATATATATATATATATATATATATATATATATATATATATATATATATACATCTTTTTTTTAGTGTAGGGTGCGATAGTTACACTATATAATCATGGGTGTCTCACTCTTTGGGGGATATTATCATCCTAATCATGATGGTGCTCAAGAGAATTGACGCTCTATTACATATTTTGTCACATATGCAGGGAATAATATTATCACTTCGACAAGCAAGAAGATGAGTGTTGTATAACGATCTAGTGTTGAATTCAACTATAGAGCTATAGCTCGCGATTTATGTAAGATATTGTAAGTGGTGTCGTTGTTATGAGATTTTAGCATTTCTATTTCCACTCTTGTGTCTTGTAGTGTGATAACAGGGCTGCTATTTTCATTATAAGAAATCTTATATGTTATGATTTCAAAAGAGAAATTACACTAAGTTTGTGAAGAATTAATACAGAAGAGAAAAAAGGAACAATCACACAATCAGAGAACACAATATTTATATAGTTTGGTCGGGGATGACCTACTACACAGGAGAGGACTAAATGTTTATTATATATAGACGGAGCACTCTCGAAGGAGGCAAAATATATATTGGAGTACGATGGCGGCTATCTCAATCCAGAATACATGATGATATAGGACTCTAACTAAGACACATATACATATAGGTATATAGGTGTAAGACTGTAATCGGATCGTTATTCTGATTTGAAAAATACACCATATCATACTGCGAGGGACCGGATATACAGTTTAATTCTTCGAGGCACATAACAGAATATTTTACAAAAAAATAAATATTATGAAACCAAATGTTATTTTACAAAACATTCATATTATGTAGAAAAGGTTTTGCGCTTACATTTCTGTTGATGATCGATGGGCAAAAATTTTCGCAAAAATATTCCAAGTGAAGCTCTCATTATGTACGTTCCAACTTGAGGATTGTGGAGAGCATTTTGTGGATGAGATTGGGCGTTGTACTTTGTCAAAAATTGCTTATACAGAATTAACTGCCCGTAAATAGGGGGGTGGGGTGGGGGATTGTGCGGAGAGTGTTCTGTGTATGACTTTGGTCGTTGTACGTTGACCATGGATAATGGATATCTGATGGTAGGTTGATGTGGTCCTTCTGGGTAGATCCATAAGCTATCGGAGCCTTGTATTCTCAATCCATCTTCTGCCCTTCTTGGCGGCAGCCAGTTTCTGGATGATTCCAGCCCCTATGGGTCTATCATTTCTATCTGATATATGGTAGCTCGATGTTGGTTGCAGTTAGATCGGACAAGCTCGGAGGGCTTGTACAAAAGTCTCAGTCTACTGCCTCCCCGAGAAGAATTCCCCTGCTGTCGAATGATGTTCTAGTATATGGACAAGTGAAGAAACCCTTTACTTTCAAGTAAACTGTTTCGTGCTCCATTCCAATGCAGATCCTATCATCCAATTCGAAGGTATGCTGTGACTCAACCTTCTTGAAAGAAATGCACTGCAAGCTTCTTGTTTATTTTCCGGATTAATATACAGCAGTTTACTGGTGTCTTGATTTTCGTGTAGTAATCCACGAAACACCAAAGATTAGAATTAAGGCAACATCTTTTCAACTCTATTTTTCTGGTTAGTAAATCAAAATCGCTGTATGTAACGGAACTGCACCTTGTTTTGTTTGGTGAAGAAAGTAATATAAACCAACTGTGCCCGACTTATTTGAACTTCGATATATATGTTTTTAATTTTTGCTATCTAAATCACAATGAAAAATATTTTCCCTGCAGCCGAACCAACCATTAGGTGATGCCTCGTGCAAATCAAAGGATATGCTAAAACAACATCAATTAAACTGTAGGGTTATTCCAGATTGCTAAAAATAGTATTTTTGGATGACTCTGGCGTGGTGCGTTACCATGGATATCTTATCATATGCGGTTGATGGTCCTTAACAGATTTATAAGCTTGGGGAGCATTGTATTCTAAACTTATCTGTCAAGCCCTGCCGGATAATTCTGGCTAATTGATTGTCGATTTGTATTATTATATGGCAGGTCGTTGACAGAGCTTGGAAATCTTGGTCTGCTAACTCCCTGAGAAGAGTCCTGCTTACTGCTGTTTTCAGTATTTTGTAGCTGGGCATATGAAGAACCACCTTTCACTCAATTAAGTCGATTTGCGCTCCACATAGATCCATTCGTGCAAGGTATGTAATGTCTCCTGCTGCTTTCCTAAGAAACACAAACCTTCTGATGTGCAAAAGTACCGACCTGTTTTCCCGGGACGATTTCCATCATCTTAATCTATTCAGGTCTTTTTACCGGAAAAAACACGTACTATTTTCATGCCTGTTGGGAATGTAATGGAGTATTCCGCCTGTCCTTTTCAGGAAGATGACGCTACTTGAAACCGTCGCCGGTGTTCTTGCTTCCATAGCATCGGTAGCTAATGTAGCTGGTACTACAGCTAATACTGCAGTACCCTTGGTCTTTGGGTGTATACCAACCGACATTTTTGTGGAACAAGAAATTACTAATCTATATGAAGAGTATGCGAAGACAGAGTTTGAGGACTTGATGAGGCTACACGAAAAAGGTAACCAAACAATCATCGGGGTAACTGGGCCTGTAGGTGTTGGGAAGACAGTCCTCTTACAAAGATACAACAACCAATTCAGGGGATCGGGATGCCTTAGTACCTTTAAAGTGGTGATATTTGTAGAAGACGTTCGCAGAACAGCTAGGTCAGTAAATAGTTGGATTCATAAGGTTCAGAATCAGATTAAGGAGAGGCTAAAAATCACCTTTCCGGATGACACCGGCAGCGACGAGGATGCTGAATATGAGGAAAAAAACCGTTCTCGAGCTACAGCGATCAGAGAGATATTACAGAAGTCAAATTTTGTTATTATCATAGACAATGTGATGCCTGGTGCAGAACCACGACATTTGGGACTTCTAACTGGTCGTAATACTACATACCAGAGACGGATAGTGTACTCAGCTCGGGATAACACATCTTTTGACCGTCAGTGGGGCGGAGGCTTGGGAAAAACAAAAATTGAACTAAAGCAGATGGATAAAAAGGGTTCTGAGGAACTTTTTGAGAGCGCATATCGAATGTATAGATCTAAATTTGGCAATACTTTGATGACAACCGCAAGACCAATATTGCAGTCGTGCGGTGGCTTGCCAGGGTCAATCATCCATCTTGCACAAATTATGACAACCGCAAGACCAATATTGCAGTCGTGCGGTGGCTTGCCAGGGTCAATCATCCATCTTGCACAAATTATGGCTAAGGATGGCGGCAACTTAAAGACTTGGCAGGAGTATCGAAAGAGTTGTATGTCCCCCGCAGATATTTTGCAGATTCATATTGACAAGCTGAACCACTGTTTGGATACCGCCAGTGATAATATCAAGGAAACTTTGAGATCTATATATCTGTTTTGCTCCTTAATCCCCACGGATAATTCTATTAGTACAAAGGACCTAATTCTCTACTGTACATTCGATGATAATTCAAGTGCAAAAGAAATCATCCCACGTCTATTAGAATTCCAAGTCTTACAATCAGACGACGAGCACATGGAAGGAATGGTGAAGGTTGCATACGAGTTCAACGAACCATATGTGAAGAAAACAAACGAAGACAATGGAGGTGATACTCATGTTATAATAGCTAAAGAGTGGGGAAAATTTCTAGAATCGCTAAATCACAAATGCCAGCAAGTGCAGAAAGCAACACTCTTATGGTGTAATGTCAAACAGCTGGACGCTGAACAATTGCAAGAATGTCCGTTTTTAGAAACCTTGATCATCAAACACTGCAATAACTTAAAGTCCATTTCAGATGGCTTCCTTTATCACATGCCAAGCCTTCGAGTTTTGGATCTCTCATACACATCTGTCACGGAGATATCCTCGGATATATGTGCTTTGGTATCATTGGTCAGCCTAAATTTATCCTACACACAAATCACCACACTCCCACCAGCAATGAAACGGCTCAAGCATCTGGAGAAACTCTACCTGGAAAATACCAGTAAACTGGAAGAGCTAGACTACAGAGCTTTTTCTCATTTAGCGACTACATTGGTCATTTTGAAAATGAACGCTAGCTTCAACAGCTGGACTAGCATAGTAGTCCAGAATGTCCAGGTCGGTAACCCAGTCGATATTCACAGGTTGGAAAAATTTCAAAAGTTGAAAGACCTAGCAATAACAATAAACTCTGAAGAACTTCTACAAGTATTTCGTGTTTCAGAAGTATTACCGAAGTTCACCAAACATCTCCATATCAAAGGATATAACATAACATCCATAGACATCGCAAGTGTTTTGGATAAAATTCCCACACTGGAAAGTTTATCTGTTACATCCTGCACTGGTGTTGAAAAGTTGATTATCGATGAAAATAAACTCAACACAACACAAGATTATCTCACAGCCATGTTGATATCTAATCTTGCTTTGACTACGGTGCAATGGACATGGAAGACAAATTCTGGGCAGCTCACATGTCTCTCTTCGCTTACAATCACCAAGTGCAACATGCTTACTCATGTCTCATGGGTATTAATGATTCCCGCGCTCAAATATCTGGTCATATCTTGCTGTCCAATGTTGACCCAACTTATAATAAAAGGGTTAGAAAACGATCTCTCTTTGTCAACTGTCCGGAAGATGACTCTTGATAATCTAGAAAAGTTGACTTCCATATGCAATAAAGACATAAAGTTCACATCATTGGAGTCTCTGCGTGTGATGAGATGCGATGAATTGAGAAAGTTACCACTACCAGAAAAAAGACCTCAAAATATGAAAGTGATTCAAGGAGAGCTGCCATGGTGGAACCAACTGGAGTGGGGTGACACGGTTGGATTAGCGATTACGTACCAATGTTCAGCCCTTTATGATGCCACAGCAACAGCTGCAGGCGGTAAGCAAGGTCAAGCATGCTTCCGTAACTCAGTTCTTGGTGTCCTTAATTTCAATATACTTTCTCTCTGGTTTTAAAGACCCTAATCTACAATCTCGTCTTTATTGTCTGTTCTTATCTCATAGTTTGCCGATAGTTCCTTGTTTTAGTTATCTTTTACAGAATTAGAGGAAAAAATTAATTTAACACACTTTTATAAAAATATTACCAACATAGTATACTTTGTAAAATATTTTTTCAAAATAACACATTTTGTGTAGAACCCACCGCTCATAATGGTATTTTTTACATCCGAGACAGTAAAGTGCAACCAGTTTGTCATGTCATCTCTACATTTATAGGATTCATGCAATCCTATATCCTTCTCTAAAGGATTTTTCAGTCATCAGTATATAACTTCAGCTGGAGACGGTCCAAAATCCGAAGTTTAATTTCCCTTTCTTGAAATGTTGTCCCTCTTTCCTATCAAAGATAAGCTGCTTCTGTCCAAGAAATAGTTGAACGTTGGACATGTCGTCACAGAAGTAAATTTTCAAAGATTATTCTGAACCAAGCTGTGCGGATGTTGGAAGTGATCTTTAGGTTATGATTGGTTTGGTGTAAGTCATTAGTTATGTGGAACTTATTTTCTGAGAATTCAAGTCAATTTTATAGAATTTAAGTTCCATTCACTTCCATATTATTGGTTTGTCGTAAATGTAAACATGGAAATCAATTGAGAAATTTATTAATTTTACTGTGTGATATATAAAAATAAGGACAACAAATAAATAAAGAAAAAATTATATCTTGACTAATCATAATATCTTTTTTAACCATAATAATATCAACACAGTCATGATGCAGATGTTGTGCGCTCCTCTAAATATTTTGATGTGATATAATTATAATTTTTTATAAAAGTATTATGGTTCAAATCACATTATAATATGTTTATTTCACTTTATATTTACAAATTATTGTAATGATATGTACACTTTTTGTGTTTATAAATATAAGTTTTGTTCATCATTGTTTAACAATATGTACAACACCAATTTTTAGTATATTATGATTATAGTTCATAATCTTTTTTCACATCGTATTATTTAAACATGAATCTAAAATATGTTAGATAAATCACATTCTTGTCACATGGTGCGACATGGTTATTTTTTCATAGTGTTTGTATATTTTTTATTTTATAGACCACAGTGATAATGGTAGTTGTTTTTTAAAATATTTTACATAATGCCTCTTATAACAATATGTTGTCATATTATGTTATGATTTTAGTAATAAATTATATCCACACGCTAACATTCCTAGTCATAAATAATTTACATGTGTCATTTATGAAGATTGAAAAATATAATATTGTCAATTATTCCGGAACTCGTTTTCCTCTCTTTTTAAAAGGCAACTCAGAAACTCTATTTTGTATATAACTCTGTAAGTAACCGAAAGTCACGGAACTCAAATTCTAGCACTTACTTTTAACCAATGATAAAAAACTGCTTTAGAAACTATAGTTCATAAATTTTCTGGACCAGTTACAGCAAATCAATCGGAGCCTTAACAATTTGGGCTAAAATTCAAGCTGCTTTGTTTCGTGTGTGTGGAAGCATGGGTGTGTTTTGTTAATTATGTTATTTTTCATCAAGAGGAAAACATTGTATCTTTTCAACTTTATTTTGTTGGGCAATGATTCATGTAACCGAACTCGCACCCCATCTCACACCCCGGCTTAATAACGGCCAGTCAGTAAACTTGTCCGGCTGGGCATCAACGGCTATTACATTAACACCCCGCATTGCTAACGGTTGACTAACAGCTATAAACGAGTGCAGGAGACCATTGACGCGTGATTACGCCCATTCTGTGTCTACCTTCCGGATGTGGCAATGGCTCCAACAACTTTTCAACGGCCAACCGGCAGCAGATTCCCGCCCCGCTCCTCCTTTTCGTCGTGAAGGCTCTGGATTACAAGATGCATGAGAAGAGGAACCTGACCCCCAGCGGAGCGATTTCGAGGTCACGGCCACCAGAGATTGCCGAAGTACACCTTGTATGAACCTACCTCCGCCCGTTCCCCGGCCACCGCGCATCCGAGGGCCCATCACATCGCGCTCGCCTCCCGGCGAAACCTCAGGAAATTTCACCTTCAGGTCCTTACCGTCATCCCGACGACTTGCTGACAACACAGAATAATGAAAAGAAAAATCATTACTCTTAGGCTTCACGATTGACAGACTCGTCTAACATCCTTATGGATTCCTTCTCTTTGTATTGTTAATATTTGTTATTGTCTTTACATACAATACATATCAACCAGATCTAATAAGAAACAAAGATCAAATAGAACATCAGAATAAAAATAAAAGAGTCAGAATTCGCAAACCAGATCGTTCGTTGAGAACATATTACTTTAAGAAATCAGTGTCCGGCAATCCTCACGGATAGACACTGTTCTCCCAGACTCAATCTGGCACAAACATGGAGCAGACACGTCTCGCTTGCACTTGGCGTCGTCTCGTTACACCTGACGTCGTCTCGTTGCACCACCACCAGTGCAGTGCAGCAACCGCAAGAATCACCGCCTGACAGGTTGTGTCTTGAAGGAAGAGGATGAACGACCACTACAACAAACGGGTTATATTAACCACCGTTTTTTTTTACGATGTTAAAAGCGTGGATGGGGCTATTGTGCGGAAGTGACCGAGTCACCCGCTTTCCCCCTTTCTCGCAACCCCTCTCCCTCCACACAGCGTGGAAACCCCTTTTTTTTTCCTCTCTCCCTCCGGTCACCGTGAAAATGTCCTTCCCTCTTTCATTTTTGTCGCGCCCTTTTCTCCCCACATTCCTATCACCCCGCCAGCATCCGCTATTTGGAAAGCGCCAATCACGGCAGTCTGTATTTGACCTCGGTTGGCGCTGGCGTTGGCGCTGACGCTTGGAGACGACAGCAGGCAGTAACGACGACGGTGGGAGACCGGGGCGACGCTGCGAGAAGGCAGCAGCGCTGGGAGAAGACGACGTCGGTAGGAGAAGATGGCGACATGCTTTGCTGAAACGCTGAGGGAGAGCTTTCGTTGGATTGGTGGAGCAAGGAGAGGATAGGATTGGGCTCTTTGGAGATCGTCCAAAGCTTCAGGTAGTTGATTTCTTACTTTCCATCGGTTTTGTAATCAAAGGTGCCTTATCTTCTGTATTCATCTTTGTAAACAAACTTTTCGACTTCCGTAAACCATTCATCCTTTATAATCCGAGAACAATTAGTCCATGTTCCCCTATCAACGCTAAACGCCTGCTATTTTCTTGATGTAACTCTCTCTCACTTATCACTTTTGGGGGAAAATCCAACGCTGGGTATTGGTAATCTCTGTTTAGTAGTTTTGTACTAAATCACGTTTAGTTCAAATTTTGATAAGAATATATATAAATGTTTTGCTACATAGTCTCATTTCTGTTGATTGGTAAAATAAAAATACTTTAATCGTTAAGTATCAACTTCGATGATAACTCATTCAACTCAGCTCCTCCCACTGTGATTTTCTAAATCCCCCACCGGAAGTGATAGTGGTTAGTGTTAGTACAATAAACTCTGTCGTAGGGTGAAAATATATCAGTTTAGTTAAATTAGTTGTTTAATTAAATTAGGATGCCAGTCCCAATGTCTAGTCAAACCTTTTCTCACTAGTTCTACACTTTTACAGTGTTAAATCCCAATCAATCAGATTATGGCTGGTTCATGATTGTGTTTATTCAAATGGAAGATGAGCAGGTAATGGTGTTAAGCATTGGTGAAAATAAACAATCGTTTCCATGCTTCAGAGCTTTTTAGCGCTTCGTGTTTTATTTGCTACTGATTAAGAGATCTGCTAGCATACTGAATTATTGCGTCCCACTAATATTGCTTGGCAACTTAATGGACGACTGTGGAATCCAAGGATATGAAATCAGGGAACTTGCTTGCTATGAAGTATTTTCAGGAAATTAGACAACCTTTGAATAGTCTCAACTCTATGTCAATGACCCCCACCGTTAAGACAAAGAAAAATCAAAAGTTTTGATCAATGCTCTTATTTGGCTGGACTATATCCAAAGTTGTTTAGGTCAGTCTAAAGATAGAATGATGGTGACGCTAAACTTAGCTCCAGGGTGTCTGCTGTGTGTTTGTGAATTCTAATTTTGCTGAATCTTTTATTAGAATGGTGATGTTGTGTCTTTGGTAACTAAGACATCTGCTTTGATTGAGGAGGGGGGTCAGGTAGATGGTATCGGAATAGTGTTGATGAGGGTAAGGAGCCATTTTGATTTCTTAATGTAGTGGTCGCCATGTTATATACTGCTTAGTGCTTACTATGGATGACTTCCTCCACAGAAGCTTGGTTTTCATGGATTTGTTATGACAGAAAAGTATTAGTTGGTTGTAACATCAGCAACCTTATGTCCTCGAAATAATCAAGCACATTGAAATCAGTTGGTAATTTCCCAGAGAAGTTATTGCAAGATCTCCAAAACTGTTTTTGTTGATTGAATATAGGATTATTGATTTAGTTACCGAGTCATTTAATGGTGCATCCACTACTAGAAACACGGGCTATAGTCCACACTTTTTTTCCACGACTTTTAAACCGTGACACGCGGTCACGAGACTTGTGTCTAAGTTTTGGGACCGAAGCATTGCAATCCGCCCGACCCCGACCCCTGCGAGACAAAATTTGGGCATTTTCTCCTAATTTGCCAAATCCCTATCCGGCTTTCTTCTTCTCCCCTCTTCGGACTCCCGCATTCCAAGCGCCACTAACTTCTCCAGATTGTTCTCAAGTCGTGCCATGACTCAATCAGCCGTGTTCCTTCTTTCTCGCGCCCCCTTTCTCCACACGTTGTGGAAAGTACCCCCTGTATTTCCCCGCCTATGTTCTTCCCCCTTTCTATTACCCCGCCCGCCACATCCTGGAGGGTGCGTTTTCGTGCGTTGGAGTACGACCAGCAACCATCAGCGAGAATCAACGAGGTGAAAGAGACGGCAGCGAATAGGGCGACGAGAAGGCTAGCTACTGCTGAGGCATCGGGAGAAAAATCCACTGGATCAGCGACGGTGGTAGGCAAAGACGGCAGCGGTGGATCGTTCCTCTCAGGTACTCCATATTCCTTTTCTATCTATCTACCATCCACCCAGCCGTTCATCACCTAGATAGTTTTATTCGTACTGGCCATGGAAACTTTCACAGCAGATATAATCTTCACCAATATGGTCACCTTTCTAACAACCTTCTCCCTGTTACAAAGATCTACACATTTCCTTTCCATTCTTGTTTTATTTGCCATCTGATCATATTAAGTTTGAGTATCTTTAATTGTTGGCAAACAAGCGGACAATGCTTTCACCAATGAAGTATAATGATTAGTAAAGAAAAGCCCTTCACACCATAAATCCTACGTGATTGACAACATATGTTATGTTTTGAAATATATCAACCAAACTCCCTTAATAGGAAATCAGAGAGATAGGATGCAATGAAGGAAGTGATTGGAAGGGATACTGACATGAATGGAATTAGAATTTTGTTCCTATGTTTGGTGGGAAGTAGGGATAAGATTGTCAGTATGTATTAGATTTTTTTGTGGGAAGTAGGGATACTGTAAGAAATTTTGTTACATTTAAGCTATGCTGTCTCATGTATATATTTTTAATATTATCTCTTATGTTTGCAAATTTATTTATACTATTGTAATGTAAATTTATTTAAATTTCTTACATGATAGGTGACATTTGGTGAATGAGTTATGATTAATTTATGAGAAGCATATTCACATACCAATGGAATAACTGATCAAAATAAATATATTTCATTACTCACCGGTAACACGTCATCATCATCATCTAAGCCTCAATCCCAACTATGTTGGGGTCGGCTACATGGATCCTTCGTTTCCATTCAGCTCTATCATGGGTCATATTCTGATTGAGATGTAGAGATTCAAAATCTCTCTTTATAAGCTCATCCCATGTTAATTTAGGCCTTCCTCTTCTTCTATTTATAGTGTTTGGCTCAATAGCATTGCTTCGTATAGGCGCACTAGTAGGTCTGCGTTGCACATGTCCGTACCATCTGAGTCGGCCCTCCCGCAACTTGTCCTCAATGCTCGCCACCCCCACTTTATTCCTGATATAGTCATTTCTCAAACGATCTTTTCTTGTCTTCCCACACATCCATCTCAGCATACGCATTTCAGCCACGTTCATCTTGTTGAGACCTTGTTTCTTCACCGCCCAACATTCACTCCCATAGAGCATGGCTGGTCGTATAGCTGTTCTATAAAACTTACTTTTTAACCTGAGAGGGATCTTCTGATCGCATAAAACTCCAGTTGCACTCCTCCATTTCAACCATCCTGCAGTAATCCGGTGACAAACATCATTTTGGACAACCCGGTCTATTTGAATAATAGAACCTAAGTAACGAAATTTGTCACATTTTGGTATATCTACTCCGTCCAACTTGGCTCCATCATTCACACTGCGAGATTGGCTGAAATTGCAATGCATATACTCAGTTTTGCTCCTGCTAATCATCAATCCATTTGATTCCAATGCCTTTCTCCAACATTCAACTTTATCATTCAATCCATCTTTTGTTTCGTCAATCAAAACAATATCATCAGCAAATAACATACACCAAGGAATATCATCCTGAACATTCTTTGTTAACTCATCCATAACCAGAACGAATAGATATGGGCTGAGTGTGGATCCTTGGTGTACCCCAACTGTAATAGGAAAAGTTGGTGTCTCTCCTCCAGGAGTCTTGACACTTGCAGTAGAGCTATCATACATGTCTTTGATCAAGTCAATGTATTGGATAGGCACACCCTTTTTCTTCAAAACCATCCATAACACTTCTCTGGGTACTCGATCATAAGCCTTCTCTAGATCGATAAACACCATATGAAGATCTCTTTTGCTTTGTCTATACTTCTCCATAAGCCTCCTTATCAGAAAAATAGCCTCTGTTGTTGATCTTCCAGGCATGAAACCAAATTGGTTGTTTGATACCTGCGTTATAGATCTTAACCTCTGCTCAATAATCCTCTCCCAAAGCTTCATCGTGTGACTCATCAGCTTGATACCTCTATAGTTTGTACAACTCTGAACGTCACCTTTGTTCTTGTAGATTGGGACTATAATACTATTTCTCCACTCATCCGGCATCTTCTTGGTCTTCATAATCTTGTTAAAGAAATTTGTTAACCATGTAACTCCCTCATCCCCCATACTCTTCCATACATCAATGGGAATATTGTCTGGTCCGCATGCCTTTCTCATTTTCATCTTTTTCAAAGCATTCTTGACCTCAAATGGTGAAACTCGTCGTGTGTAAATGATATCTCTCGTATTCATGTCACACGAGTCGCTAACATTATATGCAGTATCTCCATTGAAAAGCTTATGGAAGTAATTTCTCCACTGGTTTTTGATATCATCGTCCTTCACCAATACTCTACCATCTTCATTCTTTATGCATTTTACTTGACTCAAGTCTCTTCCTTTCCTTTCTCTTATACGAGCCATTTTATATATATCTTTTTCCCCTTCTCTAGTGTCCAGCTTCTTATACATATCATCAAAGTATCTAGACCTTGCCTCCCGAACCACCTTTTTAGCTTCTTTCTTTGCTTGCTTGTATCTTTGGAACGTTGCATCATCTCCAGATTTGGGCAAGCTCCTATAGATCTCCCTTTTCAGTTTAATAGCCTTTTGTACTTCATCATTCCACCACCAAGTCTCCTTCTGTGGAGGTCCACAACCTTTAGACTCCCCCAAAACCTCTTTGGAAATTTTTGTTATGCAGGAGCTCATGTTATGCCACATAGTGTTAACATCAGACTCCAAGTTCCAAGTCACCTCCTTGATGAATTAAACAATTTGATGAATTAATTAATTCATTTGTATTAAATGAACAAAATTGCATCCGTTTGTTGCGCACATCTTAAATCTGAATGGGGCAAAAATATCAGCACATTCAACCTGAATCTGCCTAAGTTATGGCATGTTATGTCTGACTGGGTTCAAAATTCGGCCGTCCACTTAGATGGCTTTAATAGCTAACGGATACACACAATATTTGAACAAGTTCACTTCTACACATCGCATGCACCTAATATATAAACACATTCATCTGGAAAAGTATAAGTATACATTCATATGAAGCAAATTATTTTAGAATTGTATTACAAATGGTACTATTATTTAGAAAAATACCACATTTTATATTTTCTTTCTCTTATTTATATTTAAGCATCAACCAGTATATATTTTGTTGGCCTAACAGAGTTTAGCTCCACTAGTTCAGGGGGAGTTGTTAATTAAAATGATGTACTGCGGGTTACCAGATCTGGACCTTTATTGGGAAGGATTCAGAGTGAGCTTTCCTGCCTTCAGGGAGTAGAACCTGGGGTGGCTTCTCATGTACCTTTCAGCTTGTAAATTGAAGACGAGGCAAAGGATGCACTCCTTTTACCGTAACGTTTCATTCCCTCCATTATAAGGTAGAGGGATATAGAGAGTTGGAAGATAACAGCGCAATGTGTCTTTTACTTGAAGCACAATTCGTAACCCCCACCAGGTATACAACAAATATATTTTTTACATACAAGAATGGCTACTTACATACAAGAATGGTTACTGCTGCGCCAATCTTGTATCCCAAGTTGTGTGACCATAAGACAAAAGCTTAATGGAGTTTCTTTGTCTCTCTCTATGTTTTGGACATTCTGGTGTTAATTCAAAGTCAAGCAACGAAACACCATCAACCCACCACCACTGCCAGCTTCAACTCTTCTAAACAGTAGTTATTTTCTTTCTGTTCTTTGAGGTTGGATTCTTCTATGAAGAGTTTCTATTCCATCTGTTGTTGTTTGGCAACTCCGGGTATAAGTGGTTGGAGAGGGCTGGAGGAGGATGAGAAGAAACGTCAGATTCCAATGAGGTGTCTCCCCTTAAAGGAACATAACATTATTTTATTTACTCTGGCAATGTGTGAGTGTGTACATGTGATGTCTGGAACTCTGGTTGTGCTCTTGAGCTTGTGGACCGAGGTAGCTTTGCCCTAACAGTTGGGGGTGACCAGTGTCGGTGCGTGCTTGACTACCCTGACCAGCCTTTTTCATTTAGAGTATTATCTTATTATCAAAATTAAATACGTGTGCAATGGCTCTTGATCTGAGGGATGGGTGTTGTTTGAATCTAGTTTGAATGTGAGTGGATCTGGGGCTTTGCTCCCTCTGAAATCTGATAATGGCTGTCTTCAATAAATCTTGTTCTTATCCATGAGGACCAAGACTACCATCTTCACTGTATTATGGTGTGACGGGGCCAGCTAAGCGGAGGGTGGTGGTAATCGCCCAGGCTTTCGTGAAAAAAAAAGAGCCTAGATAGTAAATAGATCACAAGTTTAGGGAGCTGAATCCAAGGATTTATAGTCAGTTGAAAATCAGTAAGAAAAAGAATTATCTAGGTCAAACCATCACCTCTACCTTCATCCAGTAGTTAACTAACTAACAACCATTCATAGGTTATGCTTAGTTCCTAAGCAACCGTGACAATCACTTACAATCGAGGAGGTTAAGAAGCCAAGTTTCTTGGGCGCTTTCTTTTTTAACCTTTCTATTTCTTATTTATCACATTATCCATTTTTCTATTTTTTCCTTTGTTCTTTTGCTTTCTTAATTGACATGATACCCGCCAACCTAATTATTTCTCCAAAATAGACTTAAAGTTGCTCTGTTTAGTCACCAGTTGTTGGTAGCCGTACATAAGTCTGATATGGAAATGCCTCCAGAAATTTGACATACCTCTGGTATGCTGATAATCATAGGTGGCTGAGTTTAGGAAAATGCTATAGGTAACAGAAGCTGGACCAGAAATGAGATCCCATTTGTCATCTTGCATGCATAACAACAAAAATGGAGGAGGAAAGTAGTTAATTCCTCCTCAATTTTTGTTGATATGCATGCAAGATGACAAATGGGGTCCTATTTCTGGTTAAGTTTCTGGTATGTATAGCAAAACTCCTAATTTTACATACCTTTGGTAGGTGGAGTGAAATTTCGAGTGAAAATAGGATCACTCGGGCCCTTTCAGTGTGAATCAGATATCATGACTCATGAGTGAGATGACGGTTCATCCGTGTACGTCAGCATCATTTCTGTTCCAGCATGGTCCGGGGAGTTCTTGGTGGGCTGTTAATGGTCTGGAGAGTGACGGATTAGGAATTCACAATGGGATGGAAAGGTTCTTTGCTAGCTCCTACGGATTAGGAATTCACGATGGCACCGTCTAGGTCACTAGGCAACCTTGACTATATCTAAAAAATAAAAAAGTTATAGTGTTTATCATAGCTATCAAGGCGGCTAGGCGGTCAGCGTGTCACAAGGGGTGCATAGCCCGTTATGGGCATTTTTGTTTTTGTATTTTTTTTATGTATGTGAATTCACTTCTTAGTATACGTATGTAATACATGTAATACCATATCCCTTGAACTAGCTAACCACCTGAAAATGATATATGACTAATAAGGTTAGAGTTGGAAGAAAATCTATAATACCCCCTTCAAACTATGTCTAATCTAGCTGAATTATGTGTGATTATGGTCAGGAGATTTGTTAGTTAAAACTAGGATAACAGAGGTAATTTTAGGTCTGATTTAGTCAAATTAAGGCAAGTTAGGTCCCATTTAGGACAAACTAGGCCTAATTTAGACCAAGTTATGGAAATTTAAGTCTAATATAGGTAACAAGAGATGTGATTTCTATGATTTTGCACAAATAGAATCTGGTCAGTGAAAATGAGGACAAGTTAAGTTGTTTTAGGTCTGATTTGCTCAAGTTAAGTAAAAGCAGGCATCTTTTAGATTTTTTTAGGCCCCATTTAGGTTAAATTATGCCCAATTTTGACTGAGTTATGGTAAGTTAAGTCTGTTATAGATAATGTGAGATTTTATATTGGTGAAATTTTGACTAATTAATATTTGAGATAACCTTTATATGTTTTTCTTCCCAAACATACATATCCGTATTTTATACATGTGTTTTTCTTCTTAAATGATGTTTTCTGTTATATAAATAGGTTCTTGAAGCTGTATAATATGGATAAAAGTTGGATTGAAAAACTTGTTTGTTCTGAAGATTATATTGATGGGATCTATCAATTTCTTGAATATGCTAAGACTGGAATGGAAAATGGAAAAATTATTTGTCCATGTAGGAAGTGTAAAGTGGCTTGGAAAAAACAATTGTCCATTGATGATGTGGAAAAACATCTAGTATACAATGGATTTTTCAATGATTATAAGGATTGGATTTTCCATGGACCAAGAAATCTTTTTGAAAATCTCACTGCAAACCAACAAGTTGGAAATCATGAACAATTTGCTAATCATGAATCTGATTTAGTAGGTCAAGATGACATGGAAGGGTTATTGAGAGATGCATTGGGAATAAATGCTACTAATATGGGTGATGCATCGATAGGTGTAGGTCATGAAGAAGACACATGCGATGATACTCATGCTGACAACACCGATCATCATCAAAGTGATAGTTCTCGTATTCCTGAAGATGATGTGAAATATAGAAAAATGGTGGAACTATCTAATGAAGAACTTTATCCTGGTTGCACTAACTTTTCAACACTCTCATTTCTCTTAAAATTATTTAATCTTAAATGTATGTTTCATTGGCCAGATGAATCTTTCACACAATTGTCAGAGCTTCTGTCAGATTCCTTTCCACAGTTAACCTCTTTTCCATGTTCTTATTATAAAGCTAGAAAATTGATTAAGGAGTTAGGCCTTGGATATGAAAATATACATGCATGTCCCAATGACTGCATGTTGTATTGGGGTGAAAACTCACATAAGGATCGTTGCAGTGTGTGTGAAACTCCTAGGTGGAAGACAAAAAGAAGTAATGTGGGTGATGTTCAGAATGAAAATAGTTCTAGCTTGAAAGGAATTCCGGCAAAAGTTATGAAGTATTTTCCTCTAATTCCAAGATTGAAAAGGATGTACATGTCCTCAAAGATAGCAGAAGATATGATATGGCATGAGAAAGTTCGAACCAAAGATGGAAAATTAAGACACCCGACAGATGCAAAGAGATGGAAAGAGTTTGATGTGATGTATCCAGGATTTGCTTCAGACGCTCGTAGTGTGAGGATTACCCTTGCAAGTGATGGCTTCAATCCCTATGGTATGCAAAATACAAATTATAGCACTTGGCCTGTTATTCTTAGTATCAATAACTTGCCTCCTTGGCTATGCATGAAACCCTATTCCTTGATTCTTTCTTTGATAATCCCTGGAAAATCTAGTCCTGGAAATGATATTGATGTCTATATGCAACCCTTGCTACATGAGTTGAAATTATTATGGGATGGAATTGATGCATTTGATGCTTATAGTAGAGAGCCTTTTAAGATGTGAGCAGCTTTGATGTCTACCATAAGTGACTTTCCTGCATATGCTATGTTATCAGGGTGGAGCACCAAAGGTTATCTTGCATGTCCTTGTTGTGATGAATCTACTCATTCTTATCGATGTGGTTCAAAGATTTGTTATGGTGGTCACCGTAGATGGCTACCATATAACCATCCTTTTAGACTGCAAAGCAATCTATTTGATGGGACTAAGGAGTATGATAGTTCTCCTATTCCTAAATCTGGATGTGATGTACTTCGGGAACAACAAAGACTTTCCTTTAAATATGGAAAAGGTCCAAGGAGTCAAAATAAGAAGAGAAGAAGAAAATTCAAAGATGTCTCCACAAGTAGTGCTACTATTGATGATGATAATATTGCTGAAGAGGAGGGTCTTTGGAAGAAGAGAAGCATATTTTTTGATTTGCCATATTGGGAATATAATCCTCTTCGTCATAACCTTGATGTCATGCATATAGAGAAGAATGTATGTGAGAATATATTGGTAACACTTTTAAATGTGGAGGGGAAGTGCAAAGATGATGAAAATGCACGAAGATTTCTTGAGGAAAATAATATAAGGAAACATCTTTGGCTTAAACCTCAAGAAGATGGAAGTTTTCTTATGCCCCTAGCTCCATACTCTATGTCCACAAAAGATAAGGAATGCTTCTTAAGTGTCTTAGCTAAGTTGAAAGTGCTTGATGGCTATGCTTCAAATCTTTCTAGATGTGTAAATGTGAAGCAAAGAAAACTGCAAAACCTAAAGAGTCATGATCACCACATTCTTATGCAAGATATACTTCCCATAGCTTTACAAGCATCTGGAGTAACTCGTGTTTTAGATGTGTTGTCAAATTTGTCATATTTCTTCAAGTCATTGTGCTCTACATGTATTGACTTGGGTGATCTTGATAAGTTACAAACAAGCATCGTTGAAACACTTTGTCATCTAGAAAAGGAATTTCTTCCTCCTTTTTTTACTATTATGGTGCATCTATTGGTTCATTTGGTTGAGCAAGTTGAATATGGTGGACCAGTTCAGTATGGATGGATGTATCCCATTGAAAGGTTAGATTTTTCTTTTAACCGTTTAGTCTTTTGTTTGCAATAAAATTTTGAAGGAGTAAATCTTGATATTACTATGTTTATAATTTCTTAAAGGTATTTAGCTCGCTTGAAGGGCTATGTCAGGAATAGAGCTCGACCAGAGGGTTCCATTGCAGAGGGATATATTTTGGAGGAGACAATTACTTTTTGTTCTAGATATATGGAAGGAACTGAGACAACTTTTAGTAAACCAAAAAGAAATGATGACACTATTCCCAATAAGGGTTTATACTTGTTCAACTCCGATGGACGCCATCTTGGGGCAGCAAAAGTCGTGGTGCTTGATGATAAAAGCATGGCACAAGCACATAGATATGTTCTTCTCCATTGTGAAGACATTATGAAGGACTTTAAACAGTAAGATGTATCATACTTGTTGTGGAACTTCATATATAATATATTTAAACTAAGCTAACCCAAAGTGTTGTTGTAGATAATTTTTATATCAAAAAAGAGATGAGTGTCTTCAAAGAGGAACAAGAGTGGATCAAACTTTAGAAGATAAATGGATTCTAGAAGACTTTTCTATATGGTTGAACTCTCAG
Organism: Alisma plantago-aquatica; assembly: GCA_963693085.1. Classification (NCBI taxonomy): domain Eukaryota; kingdom Viridiplantae; phylum Streptophyta; class Magnoliopsida; order Alismatales; family Alismataceae; genus Alisma; species Alisma plantago-aquatica. The sequence goes on from OY856412.1 coordinate 1,262,768,215, forward strand.
GTACTACAAATATATATGTAGACTTCAAGGGTTTTCTGTTAGAGAAACTCAATGTACCTAATATTAATTCTAATTTTATAGGCACCTAAAATTGATGTGAGAAACAAAGAAGGGGAGTTAAAAATGGCTCTAGCTCGTGGATTGAATGCCTATGCAAAGAGGCTTACGGGTTTTGTAGTCAATGGGTGCAAGTTTCATACAGTGGATCGTGAAATGTACAAGAAGACACAAAATTCTGGAGTCATGGTTGAAGCTGATGGACATTCCTACTACGGAAAACTCAAAGATATTTATGAACTTGATTATTATGGGAGTTTCAAAGTAGTGTTATTCAGATGGGATTGGGTAGATATAACTTCACCTAGGGCTTTCAAACTTGATGGGAGAAATCATCCTTGTGTAAATTTCTCTAAGCTGATGCACACAGGAAGATTCTTGAAGGATGATCCGTTTATATTTTCATCTCAAGCTAAGAAAGTTTTTTATGTAGAGGATGAAAAAGAAAAATCATGGTTACATGTTGTGGAGTATAAGACAAGAGATGCATTTGATGTAGGTGTAGTCCCTACATTTGTCAATGATGACATTGCCACATAGTTGTATCAAAATGAAAGTTTGATGAAGCATGTTTGTCAAAACTATATTTTTATTCATTTCTGTTAAATTTTTTTGGTAATAATGAAGATCTACTTAGGTCTACTTACATAAAATTGGTCTGTATTATTTTGAAGCAACAACCTGTAAGTGATTTGGAATGTATCAGTCTTTTGTAGATTTTCATGTTGTCTCCTCTTTACATAAATTCCCATGATTTTATATGGATTGACGGTGTGAAAGTTTTAGCTGTATGATTTCTACTGTCTTTAAATTTGGAATACTTTCTTGTATAACATTTACAGTATATTTCAAAGCTTTGTTTATGAAAACTTGATTCCATGCATTTTATTCAATATTTTTTTTGGCTCCTGAAGTTCCTTTTTCTAGTTATGATGGAAAGCTGGTGAATTTATGAACTTATTTTTTTATATGATCCAATGCATGTCTGTTGTATGTAGTGATTAGTTCTAATCAGTACAAAAATGTAATATTCCAATAAGGTTATGTTTAATAATAAAGAAACCTTCTCATATATTGTTGTATTTTCCTAATTTGTAGAAATTCTTCCATTGACTAGGTAAAACATGTGGCGAAGCAAGAGAACTACAACAACTCAAAGGTGTACTGAGCCAAATATAAATGACCATCATCAGTCTGCGTCTTATCATCGTGACAATCCATTAAGTGAAGAAACTTGTGTGGATGAAATGCAAGAGTCCCAACGAATTCCAACAGGCCATGAAGGCGTGGAATGGACTGACAACATATCCTTCAATGAAGATGATTTCATAGAAACAATAGGTGCTGATCATTTATATTGTTTTATCTTTTTTCATTTGTTGTATCATAAATTAAAAGTTGATGCATCTCTTATTTTCATAATGTAGATTCAGATGGAAAGATTGTGAAAAAGAGAGGACAAATTCCTTTATCTCAAGTGTGGGTTATGTAGACAGGTCTGAAAATTGTTGTGAAATTCAATAAATTTAAGCAACCGATACAGAGGGGAGGACATGTCTTGGTGAGGTTTCTTGGCGAGGTAGCAAAGCGGGGAGCTCTATGCCCAATTGGTGAACATAGCTGGTGGCATGTTCATGATTGCTATAAAATAGAGATTGTGAAGCTCACTAGGGTAAGTAACTGTAACTCCTCTTTGTGTAAGTAATTTTGACTTTATTTACATGCTAAATAACATTCCATTGTAGAAACATGTTCCAAATGAACTATTTCTTATTTAGAATAATCTTTTTTTCATGGTGATTTAGGGTAAGTTTCACATTCCTTCTGACTTGGAGATCGATCAAATGATTCTTTCACATGTGAATGGGAAATGGAGAACTTATAGACATCAACTAAAAAAACTCTACTTTGATCCCAATAAGACTGAACGTCAAATTGCAAGCAATGTGCCAGATAAATTGATCAAAGAACAGTGGGTTCGCTTAGTGAACTATTGGTTTTCTACCAAAGGAAAGGTAAGTTGGACTCTTCGACTTGAAATGGATTATATTTTGTTGAGTCTATAATCTTGTTTGATTCATGAATATGCTATTATTTGTAGAACCTGTCAGCGATAGGAAAGAGATCACGTGCTCAAAAATCTCATTACCATACTACAGGTTCAAAGAGTTTTGCTCAAAAGAAATTCGAATTTGTAAGTGTACATGTAAACATTTGTGATACAAAATGAAGTTGATTATCTCATCATATTTATGTCTTACTCTTATTTATATTTGAATAGGAAACAATTGAGCATAGGGAACCTAGTACCTTGGAATCATGGAGGATCACTCACCGTAAAAAAGATGGGAGCTATGTGAAAAATACAAATACAGAAGAATTTGTGGTTAGTTATATACAACCACCAAGGTTTTTTTGATAAATGTGACATGCAAACTAACAATTATTTTGATAAATATTACATAGGAAACTGCTGAAAAGCTGGTACATGAACGCCTCATTGAGAAACCTGAAGTGCCTAAAGCAACAATAGAAGATGAGGTGTTCAATGAAATGATGTATGATGAGGATAATCATAATCACCGCCTAGTTGGTTATGGACATGGTGTATCTAGAAGCCAAGTATTTGGATTGAAAGCCAACTTGAGGAAGAGTCACCACTTAGATATATCCACAAATGTTAATGAGAAATTTGCTTTTATGGAGAATGCTTATGCAAAATTGCAGGACCAGATTCGCTGTATGAACTCTGCACTGGCTAGAAATGGCATAGTAATCAATGATCAATTTGAAGGGGATGCGAATACAACAAGCATGCGTAATGAAGAAGTAAGTAGCTTTATGGGAATAGATTTCTAGTGATAACATGTGGTTTTATCATGTACTTGTGTTTTGGAACTTGTCTACCAACTTGACCCACTTAATGCTCTTAGTAGCTTTTACATGATGTTGTAGGTTGATGGTGATGCTTCCAACGCTGAGGAAAATCAAGACAGAGATGCCAGCAATATGAGAAATCGAGCTTAAGTTAGATAGGACACGATATGATTTCTGTATGTTTTCTGCAGTAGAAGATGCCATGTTTGGCTGCTATCCATTTCTTATGGGATTAGTTTTTTAAAGAAACTACTTTTCTTTTGTGTTTTTTAAATTTATTGTGTACTTGTAAATCAGAGCCGACTAATGACTCATTGATATCTTCACGTTATTTTCTGTAGAGACATAGATTTCATATCTTTATCGTGCTAGTTGTATTACAAATATTGAAATTAATATCGTGTTAGGAATACTTCTATATATGTTGTCCAAGGTATTTGCTATTTTTGTTTGGATTAGTTTATTGCTAGCTTTTTTATCTGGGTGCTGAGTGATCAGAACTTGGCTGGATTGATGCTTTTCTATCGTTGAGTAAGGCTTGTTCATTTCTTTTTTTCTTTCTCTTTCATGTCGTATTATGTTCTTTGCTATTGATTACTGATGTTCTGTAGGATTTTTCTTTTATTCAGTTGCTTCCTTGAGATCTTATGAATTTGAGCACGAAATCCAGCTACTTGATTGCTGGTATGGAACATCCCTATTATGCCCAACGTAAATCGCAACTCGAAAGATTGCATGCAGGATCAGAAGGAACTTTGTGTTTAATGAGATGGGTTTAATCATCGTATTATTCATTTTGCATCCAAGGTAATAATATTCTCTTAACTGTGATCATACTCACGTTGTTTTATAAATCTTGAAATCTATTCGATATCTTTAAGTCCTCGGTTCTTCTTGACTTACCTTTTAGTATGCTTCTGCAATAGAAATGATCTTAGCTTGGTGTTGCTTCCTGATGTACTTTTACCCTAAATCAAACCTATTTCTACCCTAAAATGACTATACTTGATCTTCTTTGACCAAATTCAGAGTGGATATATGCTAACTTGACCTTTAAGTGGATTAATTTGGGCCAATTCAATTATTTAACTTCTAGAGTGGATATATGCTAACTTGACCTTTAAGTGGATTAATTTGGGCCAATTCAATTATTTAACTTCTAGATTTCTACTTCTTCAGCTCATAAATATATGTTTCTTCTGTAGTATTTTAAAATAAATCCTAAACATTATGATGACTATGAGGGTGTTGATCATGCTTTCTACTACTTCCAGGTATTCTATCATTGTGAGAAAGAATTGCATTCTGACTTGATATTCTAAGTGTTCGCTAGTTTCCTCTGAATCTGAAGTAGATGATGATTCAACATTCCTGGCACTAGAACAACTGGTATTGCTGTCATCTTCACTGATACAAGATAAAAAATTATCTGTATTAGAATATGCAATCAAGGTATTACAAATATTCCATACTTATCAATATATCGCTCATTATTCATCACTTAATTTGCAGACATGTTGTATTTGTTCAAAACAAATCGAATTTGTTCTTGAAGATCAGTAGAAGGTACACCGATGTCATTGTGATTATAATCACTGGACATGACATAAGCAAACTCCAAGTTAACTGCATCATTTTAGTCAATTGGATTTGTATTTGTCAAGCTTCCTTTTCTTGGCAGGTTATGTACTGATAATGTAACTTTTTGTCATTTTGATGATGTAAAAAACACATTGATCAGTTCTTATATCTTGAATTCTTTTGTAACATAAAATCTAGATAACTTTCTCCATCTCTTTGATACTATCATTAACTTCATAACTAAACTACATTTCCATGACACACCCCATCTCATCATAGACACCATTCCCATTTTGAAGAATGATAAACCATCTCAAATTGTGACTGAAAGACACATCAAAATTTTGTTTCAGAGACAAAAGAAGGTGATACATTATTTCATTGATGTGCTCTTCTTTTCGGATTCATCATGGAAATGACATCAAATTATCATCAACGATAGTGCACGTGTTTTTTTACTTTGATTTAAGTCATGTTATTGGTTTGCAATTCATAGATTGATGCTATTCATGCAACCTACTCTGCTTCATCCATATCTCTTAATGATATCTTCTTAAAGCCTCTTTGTTGATGCATATGTTGCTCAAAACGTTCTGCATGTCTATAGTAGATGTTCGCAGTTCTTGTAATGTATCTTATGTAGTGCATGGAACACCCTTCGATGTTGTTATATCCACAGTCGCAGGTTATAGATGAAGTGGGAGCCAATTCAATTATTTAACTTCTAGATTTCTACTTCTTCAGCTCATAGATATATGTTTCTTCTGTAGTATTTTAAAATAAATCCTAAACATTATGATGACTATGATGGTGTTGATCATGCTTTCTACTGCTTCCAGGTATTCTATCATTGTGAGAAAGAATTGCATTCTGACTTGATATTCTAAGTGTTGGCTAGTTTCCTCTGAATCTGAAGTAGATGATGATTCAACATTCCTGGCACTAGAACAACTGGTATTGCTGTCATCTTCAATGATACAAGATAAAAAATTATCTGTATTAGAATATGCAATCAAGGTATTACAAATATTCTCTATTGGAGACGATGGATTGACTGAACAGGGCTCAAGTTCCATGTCTTCGTCTTTCATGTAGTGGAAAGGCTTTGTTCTAAAACCAAAATCTTGAGAGCATTAACAGAAGTTCCCCATGCTCACATAGGGTGTGGCATGTTCACAGTTTCCCCAGTAACTTCAATATTACAAGTTGCAAGGTCATCGAAGTCCGCAGAAATATTGCAAATTCATACTTGAAGATCACTAGAAGGTTTGCCAAGTTCATTGTGAGTATTGTATTCCCTTTTGTTGATCAATAAAGCAGTTGAGGTGACAACCCCAAGAGCCAGCTCCAGACTTTTCTTATTCAAGCATGCCATGACAATATAGCCTTTATCATGAAAATTAAGGTTGTACATGATACTTCCAAATCTTTTATTCATCTCTAACATGTGGAGCTGCCCCTAATATCTTGGTTTCTCTTCAGCTGGCCAAAAATCTTAAAAGATATGGTATCCTGCCTCCAAAACTGATACTTGGAATTAATTTTACCAAAAGGAACGAGTGTCGACGGAATTGGGGTGCATTCGAAGACTAGGAGCTCAACGGCAGCACCAGCGCATGGAGGAATGGACGGGGACCTTGAGATGGCGACTGTGGAGTTTGAAAGTTTCTCCAGCTTACAGGTTCTTCCATCATGATGCATGCACTCCCAAGGAAGCTGAAAGTTCTTCCATCATGGCTTTTACATGTTCATAAGTTTTTCTTAAAAAATATGCTTAATAATCTACAATTATACTCTTTGGATCACTAGTTTTGACATGTGCGCTATTGCTATCCCACAGGTGTGGCACAGTGGGAAAGCCAAATGGGTCAGGAGTAAAATGAACGTGGACAACCATATCATAGTACCCAACCTCAACCTAGAGGACATACCATTGTCGGACCTCTTCATCAATGAGTACCTCTCCAACCTTTCTACAACAACGCTCGACTTCTCTAGGCCCCTATGGGAACTCCACATCCTCAATATCCCCACTTCTGAAGCAGAGGCCACCACCGTTTTCAGAATTCACCACTCCATAGGGGATGGCATCTCATTGGTTTTCCCCCCTCATTGCTTGTTGCACTCGCAGTAACGATGGTGCACTCCCAGTCATACCTCAGAAATGGAGGACGGCAACAATAACAAAGGTGACCGGCGCCCCAGAGACTAGGTGGTGGAGGGGTATGGTGACTTGCTTCATTGGTTCATTGGTGATGGTTTGGAACACATTCTTAGCTGCCTTCCTCTTGCTATTTACATGGCTCGGATGGATTAGAGATACTGAAACCCCAATGAAGGTAGGGAATGAATTGGACAAGTGTGGAAGAAGGAGGTACGTTAGTATGACTGTCAGCCTTGAAGACTTGAAGATCATCAAACAAGCAGCTAATGCGGTGAGACACCCTACTAACAGTTTCCCTTTTGCTCTAACTCGCTTTTTTTCACTTGAGTATTTAGTTTATGTACTTTTTTTTTCTTTCTTGCAGACCATAAATGAGGTGCTTTTGGGGTTTGTCTCTGCTGGAATCTACTGCTATCTCAACAGGAGATATTCCAATTTGGGTACACCAAACTATATTTATGATTCATTCAGTGTTCACATATATATACACGTAGAACTTAATCTGTTCTGTTTCTAAACACTACTGCTAATTTGTCTGATTAGGTTGCTCTGTCCCAAAAAACATCCACCTTCGATCTGCTGTTATGGTCAATCTCAGAAACTCAATCAGAGTCCAAGTAAGTTTTTTATTATTACAACGGAATCGTAGTATATATGCCTAGAGAGTGAGACAGAGAGTTCAACTGATTCATTGACAATATAGACATAGTAGGATCACCTTTATCTTTTCAGCATCATACACATATCTCCAATGAGAGGTTAGGATAAGTATCATTGACTTGTTGATTTGATAATTTCGTGATACCCTTGAGCAATTTCGCATCCAATAACTCATATTTTGTCTGTTGAGGAATTGTTCACCTGCTATGTTTGTCAAATTGCAGGTTTTTCCTGACACAAACCTGCTATGTTTGTCAATAGGAAGCAACCGCTGATGTTAGAAGTGTGGCATTTGGATGTGGCCACCAGGTTTGTTGATGGCAACTTGTTATGCACCTCTTTATTATCTTATAGATATGAATTTTAGTTCCATATGATATTTTAATTCCATACTTATCAATATATCGCTCATTATTCATCACTTAATTTGCAGACATGCTGTATTTGTTCAAAACAAATCGAATTTGTTCTTGAAGATCAGTAGAAGGTACACCGCTGTCATTGTGATTATTGTATTCAATTCTTCGAGATGATCTAACTTTTAAAGGTACATAACCTAGATCAGTTCCTGTCTCATCCCTAGAACATTTCTTTCCATCAATATCATAGTAAAATGAACGTGGACAACCATATCATAGTACCCAACCTCAACCTAGAGGACATACCATTGTCGGACCTCTTCATCGATGAGTACCTCTCCAACCTTTCTACAACAACGCTCGACTTCTCTAGGCCCCTATGGGAACTCCACATCCTCAATATCCCCACTTCTGAAGCAGAGGCCACCACCGTTTTCAGAATTCACCACTCCATAGGGGATGGCATCTCATTGGTTTCCCCCCTCATTGCTTGTTGCACTCACAGTAACGATGGTGCACTCCCAGTCATACCTCAGAAATGGAGGACGACAACAATGAAAAAGGTGACCGGTGCCCCAGAGACTAGGTGGTGGAGGGGTATGGTGACTTGCTTCATTGGTTCATTGGCGATGGTATGGTGACTTTCCTGTCTCATTTTCTCAGACTTGTTGCTTCCGTTCTGCTTTCTATCTTCTTTGTTTCTCTGTCACTCTTTTCTCCGCATTTACTGTATCCGAACTCGCCAAAATGTAGCTGGCTACCTGTACGCTTCTTATTCACTCATGTGCCTATCTTCCATAACCAAACACAAACACGAATCCATATCCTTGTGATGCTAACAAATACACGCCACCCTTTCGTGTAACACTTTTCATTTCTCAGAAAAAGCCCCTCCTTGTACATTACTTCCCTTTCATTCTCGTTCACTCCGCCACAGTTTCCATTTCCCAGAAAAAAATCGGGAGTAATGGCGAAGATTAAACATAAATGCTCTGTTGATCTTCTCTCTCTCTCTCTCTCCATTCCATAAATCTCCTACTTCACTGTCTCCAACAACCTCATGGTGTTGTGTGTCTAGCACCTCCTTCCCTTTCATTCTCGTTCACTCCGCCACAATTTCCATTTCCCAGAAAAAAAAATCGGGAGTAATGGCGAAGATCAAACATAAATGCTCTGTTGATCTTCTTTCTCTCTCTCCATTCAATAAATCTCCTACTATACTGTCTCCAACAACCTCATGGTGTTGTGCGTCTAGCACCTCCAGGTGTGAATTCAGTCATGACTTGTAAAAGGCTCCTTCTTGAACCCGATCTTCCACTTCAACTCTTCTTTAATGGGAAAAGACCCTACAGCACAAACAGTTTCTCCATTAAACAATCAACCACATGTTTTCAATATTTAAGTTATTCTATCCCCCTTTTGACTGAGAATCTATCACACTCTCTTACAAGAATCTACCCATCTGGTTCATCTCCTTTAGACAGAACAAACATTGCTCCTCACATCTCTAACCACAAACTGAGATCGTGCTTTTTATTGATAGTTTCTAATCACACTGTCAATTCACCACAAAAACACTCAAATGAATGTCCCACAGGTCGGCATGTCAAGCGCGATGGACACATTCTGCGACCAAGCCTACGGGGCGAAGCAATACCACATGCTAGGAGTCCACCTCCAGAGAGCCATGGCAGTCCTATCCATCCTATGCATCCCGATCGCACTCATCCAGTTCTACGCAGGTGACATCCTCAAACTCCTTAGACAAAACCCGCAGATCGCTGACCACGTAGGGGTTTACGCACGGTACTTGATCCCTGCCACTTTCGCGTATGGGTACCTCCAGTGCCACATCCGGTTCCTCCAGTGCCAGAACATCGTTTTCCCGATGATGCTGGCGAGTGGGTTGACGATCATGCTGCATTTCCCCTTGTGCTGGATGCTGGTGTTTAAATCTAAACTGGGGAACAGAGGTGCGACAGTGGCGTTGTGTGTGTCATTACTGGTTTAATCTGGCGGCGCTGGTTGTTTATGTGAGGATGTCGGTCAAGTGTAAGGAGACGTGGGTTGGGTTCTCCAAGAAGGCGTTTAAGGGGCCGGTTATCTTCACCAAGCTTGCTATCCCTTCTGCCACCATGATCTGGTAAGTTTCTCTATGTTTTGTTGAGATAATATTTTACTAATTGTATCAGCTCAACATAATTTTTCTCTTAAAAACAGTTTGTGTGAGTGTCTACATTTCCCTAATTGACTGCAATTTTCTTATCTATGTTCTGAATATATGAACCGTATAATCATCTGAAATACTTATCTCACAGCTTGGAGTTTTGGTCGTTTGAAATGGTGGTTCTCCTTGCTGGCCTGCTTCCAAATCCAAAGCTTGAAACATCAGTCCTATCCATATGGTAAGTTCATTATAAAAGTCCAAGGGAAAAAAACATGATTGTTTCTCGTTTCCTATCTTATATATCAGTTTTTCTGCACTTGGGAATAATGAGTGAATCACTTAATTCGGATTATATGCACACCTGCCTTCCATCCTAGTGACAAACACCTATAAGCTTATCATCTAAATGAGTTGCAGCTACTCTGCTTTGACTTGATTCCGTTTTCTTGATGCTAACAAGCGCACCCACTTCTTCACAGCCTTACAACCAGTGCCATGTTGTTCATGATAGTGTCTGGAATCAGCTCTGCCATCAGGTCAGTCACTTCAGTCCGTACATCCTCCTCCCATTCCCCTAATTTAACTACTGTATCTCCTGCTCCTGACGTTCCAATTTTTCCTTTCCCAAGTGTACGGGTCTCAAATGAACTTGGTGCGGGGCAGTCCAGGACCGCACGCCTAGCGGTTCTCGTGGGCGTCTCTCTGTCAGTGGGGTTTAGCATTGTCATTGGTGTGGCTTTGGTTCTAGCACGGAAGACATGGGGAAAGTTGTACAGCAATGAGGAAGCCATCATCAGCTATATCTCGAAGATGGTGCCGATTCTTGTCGGGTGTTTCGCCATTGATGGATACCAGTGCGCATTGTCAGGTATATTCCTTGAGCCCGACCTTGACAGTCTACCAGAAACTGAGTACAATTTTTGTTTTCAATTTTGGGATTAATTTTTTAGCTACTGCAGCTTTAAATTACAATTTTTTATGAAACATGAGTCTGGACCGTGATAACTGATAGCTCTAGTCAGTTTTAATCTGTTCTTTCATTGTTTTTTTGTCACAATTTTATGTTATGTTTGTTCTTGTCCATGTTAATTTGTTCATTCATTGTTTTTTTTTGTTAAAATTTTATGTTATATCTGTCCTTGTCCATGTTAATTTGTTCTTTCATTGTTTTTTGTTAGAATTTTATGTTATATTTGTCCTTGTCCATGTTAACTGAGTGTTATAACTAGCCATAGGTCTCTGTTCATCTTACTGCTATGTTGTCAGTCACCGTTGTATTATTTCCTGTGCTAGTAGGAATATACCCTTCTTGAACGAAGCCAATCTCTGTGTCCTATCCGCTCTATGTAATACCTAGACTAACCATCTTTAGCTCATTATTGTATAATTTGTTGTGGGTTAACCCCACTCTCTTTATCATTGACTGTGCAAAACAGAATGGACCCATGCCCGGTTAATATCTTAATTTGCACTCATCATTATAGCCTAGGCTGATTAATTGTCACTGGCATATTCATAGGTACCGCTAGAGGTTGCGGTTGGCAGAAACTGGGTGCGTTCGTTAATCTAGGTGCTTACTATATGGTTGGCATCCCATCTGGTGTCATCATGGCGTTTGTGTTCCATCTTGGTGGAAAGGTACGGTGCACTCGCAGTAACGATGGTGCACTCCCAGTCATACCTCAGAAATGGAGGACGGCAACAATGACAAAGGTGACCGGCGCCCCAGAGACTAGGTGGTGGAGGGGTATGGTGACTTGCTTCATTGGTTCATTGGTGATGGTTTGGAACACATTCTTAGCTGCCTTCCTCTTGCTATTTACATGGCTCAGATGGATTAGAGATATTGAAACCCCAATGAAGGTAGGGAATGGATTGGACAAGTGTGGAAGAAGGAGGTACGTTAGTATGACTGTCAGCCTTGAAGACTTGAAGATCATCAAACAAGCAACTAATGCGGTGAGACACCCTACTAACAGTTTCCCTTTTTCTCTAACTCGCTTTTTTCACTTGAGTATTTAGTTTATGTACTTTTTTTTGTTTCTTGCAGACCATAAATGACGTGCTTTTGGGGTTTGTCTCTGCTGGAATCTACTGCTATCTCAAAAGGAGATATTCCAATTTGGGTACACCAAACTATATTTATGATTCATTCATTGTTCACATATATATACACGTAGAACTTAATATGTTCTGTTTCTAAACACTACTGCTAATTTGTCTGATTAGGTTGCTCTGTCCCAAAAGACATCCACCTTCGATCTGCTGTTATGGTCAATCTCAGAAACTCAATAAGAGTCCAAGTAAGTTTTTTATTATTACAATGGAATCGTAGTATATATGCCTAGAGAGTGAGGCAGAGAGTTCAACTGATTCATTGACAATATAGACATAGTAGGATCACCTTTATCTTTTCAGCATCATACACATATCTCCAATGAGAGGTTAGGATAAGTATCATTGACTTGTTGATTTGATAATTTCGTGATACCCTTGAGCAATTTCGCATCCAATAACTCATATTTTGTCTGTTGAGGAATTGTTCACCTGCTATGTTTGTCAAATTGCAGGTTTTTCCTGACACAAACCTGCTATGTTTGTCAATAGGAAGCAACCGCTGCTGTTAGAAGTGTGGCATTTGGATGTGGCCACCAGGTTTGTTGATGGCAACTTGTTATGCACCTCTTTATTATCTTATAGATATGAATTTTAGTTCAATATGATATTTTAATTCCATACTTATCAATATATCGCTCATTATTCATCACTTAATTTGCAGACATGCTGTATTTGTTCAAAACAAATCGAATTTGTTCTTGAAGATCAGTAGAAGGTACACCGATGTCATTGTGATTATTGTATTCAATTCTTCGAGATGATCTAACTTTTAAAGGTACATAACCTAGATCAGTTCCTGTCTCATCCCTAGAACATTTCCTTCATGTAATCATGGGATCACGTACATGTCTTGTATGAGGGTCATCTCTACTTGGCTAGCAACCTCTCAACTCTTCCAAATTCAATATCCCGGTCCCATACCATCAATTTTTGTGCTTAATGTGGGTTGTAATAATCCTAACATAGACACATAACTAGCTAATGGACATGACATAAGCAAACTCCAAGCTAACTGCATCATTTTAGTCAACTGGATTTGTATTTGTCAAGCTTCCTTTTCTTGGCAGGTTATGTACTGATAATGTAACTTTTTGTCATTTTGATGATGTAAAAAACACATTGATCAGTTCTTATATCTTGAATTCTTTTGTAACATAAAATCTAGATAACTTTCTCCATCTCTTTGATACTATCATTAACTTCATAACTAAACTACATTTCCATGACACACCCCATCTCATCATAGACACCATTCCCATTTCGAAGAATGATAAACCATCTCAAATTGTGACTGAAAGACACATCACAATTTTGTTTCAGAGACAAAAGAAGGTGATACATTATTTCATTGATGTGCTCTTCTTTTCGGATTCATCATGGAAATGACATCAAATTATCATCAGCGATAGTGCACGTGTTTTTTTACTTTGATTTAAGTCATGTTATTGGTTTGCAATTCATAGATTGATGCTATTCATGCAACCTACTCTACTTCATCCATATCTCTTAATGATATCTTCTTAAAGCCCTTTTGTTGATGCATATGTTGCTCAAAACGTTCTGCATGGCTATAGTAGATGTTGGCAGCTCTTGTAATGTATCTTATGTAGTGCATGGAACACCCTTCGATGTTGTTATATCCACAGTCGCAGGTTATAGATGAAGTGGGAGCCAATTCAATTATTTAACTTCTAAATTTCTACTTCTTCAGCTCATAGATATATGTTTCTTCTGTAGTATTTTAAAATAAATCCTAAAAATTATGATGACTATGAGGGTGTTGATCATGCTTTCTACTGCTTCCAGGTATTCTATCATTGTGAGAAATAATTGCATTCTGACTTGATATTCTAAGTGTTGGCTAGTTTCATCTGAATCTGAAGTAGATGACGATTCAACATTCCTGGCACTAGAACAGATGGTATTGCTGTCATCTTCATTGATACAAGATAAAAAAATTATCTGTACTAGAATATGCAATCAAGGTATTACAAATGTTCTCTATTAGAGACGATGGATTGACTGAACAGGGATCAAGTTCTATTTCTTCATCTTTTACGTAGTGGAAAGGCTTTGTTTTAAAACCAAAATCTCGATAGAATTAACAGAAGTTCCCCATGCTCACATAGGGCATGGCATGTTCACAGTTTCCCCAGTAACTTCAATATTACAAGCTGCAAGGTCATCGAAGTCAGCAGAAATATTGCAAATTCGTACTTGAAGATCACTAGAAGGTTTGCCAAGTTCAATGTAAGTATTGTATTCCCTTTTGTTGATCAATAATGCAATGGAGGTGACAGCTCCAAGAGCCAGCTCCAGACTTTTCTTATTCAAGCATGCCATGACAATCTAGCCTTTATCATGAAGCAGGTCAAGAGCAGCACAATAGATTTCAATTAATGCAATTCAATGGGCAGCTCTGCAGCTACGAGAAGGTTTCTAGACAAGGACGCCGCCAAGAAGGACGCTGCCAAGGAAGTCCTAGCATGGCTCACGTCTGGGCGGTCTGCTTTGGAGTCATGACATTGTGATCAGCTGTCTCTGATGCTGAAGAGGAGTAAGACAAAACAGAGAACTAACATGTTATACATCTTGATGAAGCTCAGTCCCGTAGAGAGTGTTTGAATGATTCTACTATTACTTATGGAATTGTGGTGTCACGTTCCGCAAATACATTTCTAAAGCGCAATACAATTTTGAGTTTAAAATACAAACAAGTTGAGTGCTCTTCTTCCTTATGCTGGTGGCTGCTACATTGTATGACATATTGGAGGTACAACGCAGGAATATGTGCGAAGTTATCAAAGAAATTTCAACACCTTGTTGTATATCAATATTTAATGGGAGTGATCCACTCGTTGCTCGCAGCAATGTTGAACCGTTGTAGCTAGGATGCATCTTTTCTTGGGACTATTCTCTATGTAAAGAACAAATACATATTTGTTGCTTATGTTTTCTCTTCAAATGTATACTCCATATGTAGAACAAGAATCAAGTAATGAAAATATTTTTTATTTTGTTGTCTACATCTTGATGTCTTAACATTTATATTTGCATACAATCAGAAATGTAGAATTCGAATTGGGATAAGACGCACACAGACACATATACACAGATATATAGACTTCTAAATGCAATAATTTTAACATTCATAGTTTTTGATGTATGAACAATGAACAATGAACAATGCTTTCTTTGTATGACATTTTTTTAAAGTTTTCCACGCTTTTTAGTGTAGATAAGAATTTTACCCAAAAAATATGTAAAAAAAGGATAACAAATTTTCCACCCTAATAAACGTGGATAATTAGTTCCCACACAAAAAAAGATGGATAAAAATCTACACCAAAAAGCGTGAATAATTGAATGCCACACAATATTTTGTAAAAAAAATATCACACGAAAAAGCGTGGTTAACTCTTTACTCTTCTTTTTTCCACGCTATCTCTACGCTATATTGAGCGTGGATATTATAAATTTCCACGCTTTTCAGCGTGGATAAACCCTATATTATAGCGTGGAAAAACATTGATATTTGTTGTAGTAGACTTTGTCACTTTTAGGAGAGAGATCTCTAAGTCACAACAAGAGCGACGGCGGCAGACTTCGGGATTAGAGCTCACTAAACAAACACAGGAACGGCTGACGACTGTGTGTGTTTAACCCTAATGACATGAGGTCTATTTATAGTCTTAGACGCCTCACTAATCCTATTCCCGTTAAAGCACGACTACTCAGTTGTTCTTGTACATATTGAGAAAATTTTGCAAAAAAGACACTTTCAGTTAAGATTAATAAATCCGAATAGGAAAGAAACAATTAATTATATGAGTAATTAATTACTTAATTGTATCCTAATGCAAAAAGAAGACGGAAGACATTCTCCACAATCCACAAGCTCAAGTCCAAGCCAGACCCAGAGCATGTGCCTAGCCCGTCGTGGGGCGCGTGCGTGTTGTGATGTGGTAACCCCACCCACCAAAGAGGTGAGTATACCTTTCTTTTAGGACTCCTTGGACACTAGTGTCCCATGTGATCCTAAATATAAGGACCATAAAAGTTCTAGGAGTGAGCAATACTGACATAATTTTTTTAAAGATTTGTACTACAGACAAAAGTCACAGTACAAACTGCACCACATTAGGCTTAACCCATGCTATATATATATATATATATGACTGTTGTAGTTGCCATATATGTAACACTTTGTCTGCGCTGGCCATGGTGACGAATGCAATCCCTCGGCGGTGCCGACCTAGCTATCATCGGTTTTGTCCCTCCACCTGTCTACATCGACCCCTCGTCTACCGTTGGGTTCTATTGCCGATCCACCGGTACCACCCCATGCAGGTCCAATATGTTAGATACGTGATTACGTGATTACTGTAGCTGCTATTAATGTAGCAGCTGGTTACTGTAGCTAATTACGTTACTGTAGCAGTTCGTTACTGTAGCTACGTTACTGTAGTAATCACTTATTTAGCATGGGTTAAGCCCAATGTAGTGCAGCAAGTACATGTGAGAATGTTGTGTTGTTTCTAGTGCAAATGGCAAAGAAGTTTTATCCCATATTGCTCACTCCTAGAACTTTTGTGGTCCTCATATGTAGGATCACATGGGGCACTAGTGTCCAAAGGAGTCCTAGGAGGGAGGTATGCTCACCTCCTTGGTGGGTGGGATTGCCACATCACAACGCACGCACGCACGCGCACGCGCACGCCATGCCACGCCTGGCCTGGCCGGGCCGGGCTTGGGCTTGGGCTTGTGGCTTGTGGCTTGTGGCTTGTGGATTGTGGATTGTGGATTGTGGAGAATGTCTTCCGTCTTCCGTATTCTTTAGGGTTAAACACACCGAAAACAATCTTTTGCCGCCGTGTGTTTTGAGAGCCCTAATCCCGAGTGCAATAGTGGTCGTCCCCGGAGTCGCTTTGTGGAGTTGTCCTCCTGTGCGAAGCGCGATTCCTCCTTCCTGTTGTCGAGACGCAGCTGTCAGGCGGTGGTTCCTGTGGTTGTTGTGCTGCACTGGTAGCAGTGCAACGCGACTACGTCGAGCGCGAGCGAGACGTGCAAGTTCCAGGTTCGTGCCGGATCGTGACTGGGAGAACGGTGCCTATCCGTGAGGATTGCCGGGCACTGATTTCTTTAAGTAACACGTTCGTTTCTCAATGAACGATCTGGTTTGCGAATCTAACTCTTGTTTTCTGTTCTCCTGCTTGATTTGTTCTTCGATTCTTATTTTGGATCTGCCTGGACTGTTAATTACTTTGCACCTGTCGCTATTGCATGAACGACAATAACAAATATTATCAATAGTCTTAAAGAAATCATTATCTGTCGTTAATTAACTATGGCCGGTCAGGGTGGTTCGGGGTGTAAAATTGATACAACTAATATGCCTGAAAAGTTTACTGGTACGAACTTTGCCCATTGGCAGAGTCGTATGGAAATTTGGCCGAATATTGCGGGTTATGATCAGTACTTAGTTGAAACTGAACCTGTATCTGATGAAACAATTCCTGATAATGCAAACATTATTGCTAATTGGAAGAAGGGTGATAAAACATGCCGCGGGTTGATTCTGTTTGGTTTAAATAACAAACTGTATGATTCTTACTCAAAGCCGCCAGTCACTACGTCCAAGGTTTTATGGGAATTGTTAATTAAAAATTTTAGCACTGAAAATCAAGGTGTTGAAAAATATTGTGTGTCTAAATTTCTTAAGTTTCAGATGGTTGAGGGTAAGTCAGTTTCTGATCAAACACACGATCTACAACTCCTAGTTCATGAACTCTCAGATGCCAAGATGGTGTTGCCTGAGAAGTTTGTTGTTATGTCTATCATAGAAAAATTCCCTAAGTCTTGGGAGTCGTTTGGTATGTCACAGAAGCATCGCAAAGGGACACACACCATGGATGAATTAATGATGGATATTAATATACAAGAAGAACACTTAAAGGAGAAAGGGGTCAAGGTGCCTACTGATGCAAATCCAACTGTTAATCTTACTTCTACAAAAAACACCAAAGATAAGAAATCTAAGAATGCACATAAACCCAAGGCAAAGATCCAAAAGAAACCGAAGAACAAACCTTGTTGGACTTGTGGACAGATTGGCCACTGGAACAAGGATTGTCCTACTAAGAAGGTAAAGAAAGCTACCGCATCTGTAACTGAGGAGGTTGTGGTCAATATGATGACTGCATCCTTGAACCTCAATGATGGGTACGTGTCAATTAAACCTGAAATTCTTTATATTTTTGAACCACTTTATTGGATAATTGACACTGGGGCTAATGTTCATGTGTGTGCTGATAAATCCCTGTTTGTGTCTTATCAGGCCTCTCGAGGTCGGTCCGTGACTTTGGGCGATTCCAGCTCTGCAGAAGTCAAAGGCGAAGGACGGGTGGACTTGAAGTTCCCTTCGGGGAAGGTTTTGACTCTTAACAGGGTCAGACATGTTCCAACCATTCAACGCAATATCCTTAGTGGCGTCATATTAGTTAGAGAAGGTTATAGAGTAGACTGTAAATGTAATAAGGCTATTATTACACGTCTTCGTGATTCTTTATTTTTTGGCAAGGGGTACTTATGTGATGTGGAGAACTTATTTAAGATTCATGTTGAACCTGTTTCAAATTCCGTTTTAAATTTGAATGATTATAGTTATGTTTGCATGAATCTTGTTTCATTCGATGTATGGCATTCACGTTTGGGACATGTTAATGTTGCCTCAATGAAGCGTATGATGAATCTAGATTTGATCCCTAAATCTGAAATTAGCAACAATAAATGTGAAATCTGTGTACAAGCTAAATTGCCTAGGAAGCCTTTTCATTCTGTGAATAGGAATTCGGAAATTTTGGATTTAGTTCATACAGATATCTGTGAATTTAATGGTGTTGCTATGAGGGATCAAAAGCATTATTTTATAACTTTTATTGACGATGCGAGTAGATACTGTTATGTCTTTTTACTTAGAAGTAAAGATGAGGCATTGGATAAATTTTAAATTTATAAGAAAGAAGCCGAAACTCAAACCGGTAAAATACTTAAGCGATTAAGGTATGATAGGGGAGGAGAGTATACCTCGAACTTGTTTTTGGAATTTTGCCAATTGCATGGTATTATTCATGAGGTAACTGCTCCTTATTCACCACAATCAAATGGGATAGCTGAACGTAAAAACCGAACCTTAATAGATATGGTAAATACCTTACTCCAAACATCTGGATTACCCAACTTTATGTGGGGGGAAGCTTTGAATACAGCTTGCCATATTCTGAATAGAGTTCCCCATAAACATTCAGAGAGTAGTCCGTTTGAGTTGTGGAGAGGAAGGAAACCGAGTCTTAAATATCTTCGAGTGTGGGGGTGTCTTGCAAAGGTACTTGTCCCTGAACACAAAAGGAAGAAATTAGGACCGAAAACGGTTGATGCCATATTCTTGGGTTATGTAGAGACAAGCTATGCTTACAGATTCCTGATTGTAAAATCAGATATCTCTGGCATTGAGGTCAATACAATTGTAGAATTACGTGATGCTACATTCTTTGAGGATGTGTTTCCTATGA
Organism: Alisma plantago-aquatica; assembly: GCA_963693085.1. Classification (NCBI taxonomy): domain Eukaryota; kingdom Viridiplantae; phylum Streptophyta; class Magnoliopsida; order Alismatales; family Alismataceae; genus Alisma; species Alisma plantago-aquatica. Next base: position 1,262,787,769 of record OY856412.1, read on the forward strand.
AAAATGGTGTGCCCAATGAAGTATCTCAAGAAGATTCATTCACCACAGGTTCCATTCCCGAGCACGTGGAAAGGATGACAAATGTGGGGGGCGACTCAGAACATGCTATTTCTGAATCTGATGATTCTGAAGAAATAGTTGAACCAAGGAGAAGTAAACGGCCTAGGACATCCAAAGATTTTGGAAGTGAGTTTCTTACTTACAATATTGAGGATGATCCTGTTACTTTCAAACAAGCTATGGAATCTCCAGAAGCTAAGTTTTGGAAAGAAGTCGTGAATGATGAAATCCAATCAATTCTCTCGAATGGAACTTGGGAATTGGTGGATTTGCCTCCTGGTTGTTCTGCAGTTGGTTGCAAATGGATTTTTAAGAAGAAACTTAATGCATACGGGACAATCAATAAGTATAAGGCTAGGTTAGTTGCTAAGGGTTACACACAAAGGGAAGGAATAGATTATTTTGATACCTATTCACCTGTTTCTCGTATGACCACATTCCGAGTGCTTCTAGCATTGGCTTCCATTTATAATCTCTATATCCATCAGATGGATGTGAAGACCGTGTTCTTACACGGTGATCTTCAAGAAGAGATATATATGGAACAACCTGAGGGATTTGTGGGTCGTGGGAATGAGTCCAAAGTGTGCAAACTTGTTAAGTCATTATATGGCTTGAAACAAGCCCCTAAGCAATGGCATGAGAAGTTTGATTCTGTGATATCATCGTTTGGTTTTATTTCTAATGAATTTGATAAGTGTCTCTACTGCAAGATTGTCAATAATGGATTCATTCTGTTATGCTTATATGTCGATGATATCCTGCTTTTTGGTTCTGATATGAAAGTAGTAAAAGAGACAAAGTCATTCTTGTGTAGCAAGTTTGAGATGAAAGATATGGGTATCGCTGATGTGATTTTAGGCTTAAAATCATAAGGTCTACTGATGGTATAACTCTCTCTCAGTCTCACTATGTTGAGAAGATACTGGAGAGGTTTGAGTACACATCACGTAAACCTGTTAAGACTCCATATGATTCATCCAAACCCTTGTTCAAGAATGAGACTGGGGTTCCAGTGTCTCAATTACGATACTCTCAGATTATCAGAAGTTTTGATGTATCTTATGAACTGTACACGTCCAGACATTGCGTTTGCCGTGAACAAGTTAAGTAGATACACCAGTTGTCCCGACAAGACCCATTGGGAAGCTCTTGACAGAGTTCTGAGGTATATCAAGGGAACACGTTCTCTTGGGCTGCATTATGGTAAACATCCTTCCGTAGTCGAAGGATATAGTGATGCAAGCTGGATTGCCGTGAATTCTGGGAGTAATGGTGTCTCAGGATATGTATTCCTGTTGGGAGGAGGAGCTGTTTCCTGGAGGTCTAAGAAACAGACCATATTGTCTCGGTCCACTTTTGAAGTAGAGTTGTGTGCTTTAGATGAAACTGGATTGGAAGCTGAATGGCTACATGGACTTATGTCTAGTTTACCTATGGTAATGAAATTCCTGCAATTTCAGTTCACTGTGACAGCACTACAACTATTGCTAAGATAAAGAGTTCCAAGTACAATCAAAAACAGCGTAGATACATCCAAGTCAGATTAAAATCTGTAAGGGAGTTAGTGTCTAATGGGGTCATGGCTGTGGACTACGTCGTTACCAAAGAAAATACAGCTGATCCTTTCACTAAAGGTCTTACCTTGGCTTTAGTGGAAAAATCCAGGTTGGGGATGGGACTGAAACCCCTATAGATTTGCAGGCAGTAGCAACCCAACCCAAAAGAGTGGAGATCCCACAAATTGGGTTCAATGTGGTAATAACAAGTTGTCGGGTAAATCGGATGACACTATGTATTCTTGTTTGATGCTTCTTGCATCTGTGTGTCTATCTCCTAGAAACCTGTTAGTGTCATGACTGCAAGTTAAGAGAGTAGTCTCTTAATGGTGTCAAGTCTTAGGACAGGATGTTAGCAGTACATCCTTGGAGACTCCAGCTAAGTGATTGATGTTGTGTAGGCCGCAACAGGAGAATTGGGTTGTTCTCTGTTATCAATCATGATATAAAAATTTTGTATGCATGGCCTTAATGCATTGTTTTTCTTTACTACCATGTCTTTATTGTGTTGTTACCAACCTATACTCTTGTACCCAAGGTTCAGGCTCAAGACTTTTGTTCACCTAGTTCCTACGGGGGTCACAGTTAGATAACTCAGGTAGATTCAAACCGAAAGGTATCTGCTGAAAGCACAGTATGGAGGACTGAATGGTAGAGTACACTACACATTGGACTTTGTGGGGGATTGTTAGATACGTGATTACGTGATTACTGTAGCTGCTATTAATGTAGCAGCTGGTTATTGTAGCTAATTACGTTACTGTAGCAGTTCGTTACTGTAGCTACGTTACTGTAGTAATCACTTATTTAGCATGGGTTAAGCCAAATGTAGTGCAGCAAATACATGTGAGAATGTTGTGTTGTTTCTAGTGCAAATGGCAAAGAAGTTTTATCCCATATTGCTCACTCCTAGAACTTTTGTGGTCCTCATATGGAGGATCACATGGGGCACTAGTGTCCAAAGGAGTCCTAGGAGGGAGGTATGTTCACCTCCTTGGTGGGTAGGATTGCCACATCACAAAGCACGCACGCGCGCGCGCCACGCCACCCCTCGCCTCGCCTCGCCTGGCATGGCCGGGCCGGGCTTGTGCTGGATAGAATGTCTTCTGTCTTCCGTCTTTTTTTTGCACTAGGATACAACTATGTAATTAATTACTCATGTAATTAATTGTTTCTTTCTTATTCGGATTGTTTAGTGTCCAAAGGAGTCCTAGGAGGGAGGTATGCTCACCTCCTTGGTGGGTGGGATTGCCACATCACAACGCACGCACGCACGCACGCGCGCGCCACGCCACGCCTCGCCTCGCCTGGCCGGGCCGGGCTTGTGGATTGTGGATTGTGGATTGTGGATTGTGGAGAATGTCTTCCGTCTTCTTTTTGCACAAGGATACAACTATGTAATTAATTACTCATGTAATTAATTATTTCTTTCTTATTCGGATTGTTTAATCCTAACTAGAAAGTGTTTCTCTTTTGCGGATTATTCAGTATTGTGTACAAGAGCAACCGAGTGTTTGCGTCTTACTGGGAATAGGATTAGGGACGTGTGTTGCTATATATACGCATCCGGTCATTAGGGTTAAACACACCGAAAACAATCTTCTGCCACCGTGTGTTTTGAGAGCCCTAATCCCGAGTGTAATAGTGGTCGTCCCCGGAGTCGCTTTGTGGAGTTGTCCTCCTGTGTGAAGCGTGATTCCTCCTTCCTGTCGTCGAGACGCAGCTGTCAGGCGGTGGTTCCTGCGGTTGCTGTGCTGCACTGGTAGCAGTGACTAGGAGAACGGTGCCTATCCGTGAGGATTGCCGGGCACTGATTTCTTTAAATAACACGAGAAACGAACGATCTGGTTTGCGAATCTAACTCTTGTTTTCTGTTCTCCTGCTTGATTTGTTCTTCGATTTCCATGGACTGTTAAGCTGTTGCATGAACGCCAATAACAAATATTATCAACACAATATTCTATTTGCAGTTTTCATTGTGTACACCAACAGTGGTGCCTTGATCACCAGTGTTGAACGTCCTGATCCAGATCGATATCAAAATTGCAAAATCCTTCCTCATCGAGGCCGTGATCACAATCAACCGCCCTAAATCCCTCAACTCCCTCACAAAGCCCATGGTCAACTTTCTGGCGCGCGTCTGCCTTCTCATCCCTATACGCCGACCCATCGGTGGGCACGATCGTGTTCACACGGGTGTCGGCCGCACGTTTTGCTCTAGCAACCACCTGACGGCAGCAGAGGACCTGTTCAAGGCCGACGACATCAAGGACCCGGAAGCCGACCCAGTCATCCAGATGGAGCGGTGCAGAAGCCAATCATCAGGGCAATCAACGGGTGGACCGTCACTGTCAGTTTCGAGATCGCGCTTGCCTGTGATGTGCTGGTGGAGGGTAAGGCGGCGAGGTTCGTGGCCACGCTTGCTAAATTTGGGATCTTCCCTTTGTGGGGCTGTCGAGGATTGCCAGTGTGAATCGGGATGGGCAGGCATAGCTGACGGGCCATCTCTGATAGTAGAGGACCGGGAGAACAACATCCGGTCGACGTCCATGAACTGCGAGAATGTGTTCTGTTTCCCTCAGATGTTAGACGGACCATCTCTGGTAGTAGAGGACTGGGAGAGCACCAGCATTGGCCGTCGGCCCACCCACTCGCCTGAGAAGGCTGTGAATGTTGCTGCCCTGATTAGGGATGACGGCGCTATTAGCGCCTCCATTGCCGGCTGCGACTTCAATTTAAATCCACCTTTCACGTTGAGGACACATCTTCTGACTGACGAATTGTGCGATCATGGAACAGAGTTTTGCACGTCATTTTCAGATGAAAAATATAACGAATTTGCAAAAGTGCGATCACTGGATCAACGATCATGACGGATCTAAGGTACAATACAACGTCCAAAGCTATGACCAACCCTTCTTAAGATCGTTTACATTAGAAAAAAAAAAGATGCATTCTATAACGCAAACATACTGTAATTTTGTACAGTTTTTTACACATCGTGCACATATGTATTGTCATGTGTACAAAACTATCGACACGTGTACAAAACTATATGCACATGTGTACATATACGTACACAACAATACACCTGGCAATATACATGTGTACCAAATTGTACACATGGTAGTGCACTATAAAAAATTGTAAACATGACAGTGTATATGTACAAAACTGTACAAGTAGCAGTACGGTTGTGTACACATTAGTACACATTGTAGTACATGTGTATACAAAAATATGCACATATGTGTACTAACAATACACATGACAATACACATATGTACAATATTGTATACATGGCAGTACATATGTGTACAGAACAACACACATGACAATACACATGTATACAAAATTGTATACATTGCACCATACAAGCTAACCACAAGTGTCTCCGATCACTTGGAAATCTCAAGCAACCAACCCGGCTGCATCAGCGTGTGCGTCCTAAGAGTTCACTGTAACTACCGGTACTGATTGTAGTTATACAGGGAGCCGAACGGTAGGTTAGAGGGAGAAAGCTCTAACTTCTCTCTAGAAAATCTCTTCGGGCCGTCGCCATCCCTGATCGGCGCCACCTACCACACCCGGCGCGCTCCCACCGCCTCTAGCTCCTGCTCGGCCCTGTGGCGACGATCATCCTCAGGTAACTTCATCCGGCGTCCGACTCTCCCTATACAGGTACCAAAAATCTTTCTCAGGTAACTTCATCCCTTGATCATCACTGCATGTTGGCGGTGGTTACCATCATACCTCTTTGCGACCGTTTTACTCCCTCGGTGTGCCTGTTCCTTGCCCGGCTTCAGAGCTAGCACTAGGAATCACAGGTTTGAAAAACCCTCGCCTCTGCTTTTTCTATTTTTAGCTCTCCTGCGATTCCGACTGTGTTATCATCTCCTACCTCCTCATCGTTCTGTCGTCGGAACCCTGTTCCTGCTTAGGCCTCTTCACATCTGTCTGCAATAAATTCCGAGTGTATCATCTGCCTTTGCAACTCACCTCGGGTATCACAAACGGCTTCTAGATACATGCAGATGATATCTCATTGATTACTCCTATTACACCTTTAGAGATTGTGTTTTTTTACCCTCAAGCTTCTTCAAACTCTGCAAATCTCCCTCTTACAAAAATCTCGTTTTCAAAAATCAAAAATTCTATTCTCTCTGCCGGCTACAACACTCCTTCCCAAGAACAACTTTGGCAGTCAGATCAAATCAGCACAACAGTTGGCTCAGAAACCAGCAATAAAGACCCATCAAACGACCCGATAACACCATGAGAACAGGAGGAGTGCTCACCCTCGCTTCATGCATAAAATCACCTTGCATGCATAAATCCGGCAAGACAATAACCTTCCGCCGTGCTCTAAAGAAGCAAAAACCCTTGGTGTCTAGCAGCATCACAAAAACTCCATCATCCCCAGTCAACATGAACTCCCGTTTCTCCTTCATAGAAATCCCCCTCGCAGACCCATCCTATTCTACGAGCATCCCTTTACCGCGAGCTTGGATCTACCATAAGTTCGACATCTCTCCTGGCACCAGCATGATCAACATCGGCCACCGATCCTTCCAGGTGAAGGTCACATGGTCATCCCCCACAAAAACAACATGGGGCAAAAAAAAACCCCTTCCTCCTCATATCGGAAGGCTGGAGCGACATGCGCGAAGAACTGAACCTAAAGCCTGAGTGTTCGATCTTCTTACAACCGATGGAAAATCGCACCTTCCGTGCCTGGGTGCGCGACTTCGTCCACGACTCTCCTCCAGAGCTTGCCTACCTGTACAAAAAACATGATCAAGACAGCTCCTCATCATCCAACTCGGCGGATCAACTCTTCGTCCGAGATGAATACCAACCCCCCATGGGAGCAAAATCCTGGCCTATCTCCATATCTTCAGGTTCTGAGGACGACGAAGATGCAGTCACATCACCTTTGGATCAACAACAAAGTTCTATCGCTGAAAGGTGCAAGCTTTTCTCCTCCCCATCGTTTAAAGGAAAAAAATACAAGACCGATCTGTCGTCTTTATATAAAACCCTTCTTCCTCAATCCTCCCTGGTCGAGGATATCATCCCTAAGGACATTTTTCTCCTAAACTCTGCTTTTCCAGTCCTGGGCCATGCAAAATCATCCCTCCTCATAAACAATATCCTAGAAAAAAACCCCACCGCCCATATCTGGACACCGGTCCCCCCAAAAAGACCTTTTCGAGCTCTGCATTGTTCCCTTTGCCACCGGAACAACCACTCAACTTCCAGATGTTTTTCTCGCCGCTTATGTTTTGGATGCGGTCGTATAGGGCACATAAAAAGGTTCTGCAAAGCCCGCCTCCTCCCAAACCGGGACAAAAACCATGCAGATCCCCCCTCCTCCTTCATGCACTCTCGCTCGATCAAAATCTCGCCTTTTCACAAAACCTCCGCTGTCCCAAAAAAGCCCTTTTCAGATCTCTGGCACAACGCACATCCCCCTCATCATCATTATCATTCAAAAAACTCCTTTGCATGCCTCGCAAATATCCCGCCTGAACATGCAAACGATACCCCTCCACGCCGTCCGAACACAAGCTCCTGGACACCTCCTATATCTAAACCCTTTTACAAGACAAAAAACCCATCTGCCACAAAGCACAAACCACAATCCAAAAGCCCTACTCCTCAAACCCCTTCACAAACTCACAGCGTAAACTATCATTCTTCATCACCAAACATGAAGGTCCCTGATCACCTGGAATATGCGATCGCCCTTGACCTCCCAGCCAACTCAATGCGTTTGCTCAAGGTCTTCACCCTTAGAAGTATTCTTGTTTCTGTTGAAAACAACCTGGACAACAACCCTATAAACGTCCTAGACATTACCCGCGCCTTAGCCCTTCTCCTTCCTGGTCACACCATCCTCAAACCAAAAATCTTCTCTCCGACCCAACTCATCTATACCGTCCCAGAAGGTACGAAGATAAATCACCTTTTCAACCAAGTTCTCACCATACCATGTGGATCGAGCTTCATCATGGCTAGACTATCAAAATGGTCTGCCGATTTTGGATCTTTCCCTGCCCCTGCTGGAGGCTCTGACTGGGTTGCCGTTTCAAATCTCCCCCCCATCTTTGGGAGATAGAGATCTTCAGAGGCATTGCACACTCTATCGGGGCTATTCTACAATATATCAGCCCCAAAACCTTACACCCATCTCAATACATCAAAGCATACTGTCTCTTTTCTATCAAAGCTGCCATCTCTCTACCTCCATCCATCAATATAAGAATTGGTGAGTCCATCTACCATTTAAAACTTTCAGCTGAACATCCTACCATAAACAGCACTGCCTTTTCCGACCTCACTACACATCCACCATCCTGGTTTAGCCCAAATAAAGATAAACTATCTACCTTGCATTCCAGGGCTTCAAATGACCGAAACCATGTTTGGATCCGGAAAACCTCAAACCACTCTGAAAACTCTTATCTCCTTCCAAGCAAAAAAAGAACCAGATCTCCTGAACCTTCTCTCCATGTCAACAAATTCAAACCTAGAAGCTCCACTTTCCCATCTCCTTCCTCTACTAAGGAAAGCTGCCCATCGCCAAACAAAAATCATCAAACAACTATGAACCAAGCCTCATCTCAGCTCAAGGATGATAATTCTTTGCAGAGTTCGGAGAAGGAGAGCCCTAAACAAAAGCTCACCTCCAGCTACCTCTAGAAGATCTTGCAGCCAAACCACAAAGACCCAAAAGGTTCTATCATCATCAACAGAGTAAAGAAAGGTACTCCTCCACTTTCCCCTTCCCGCTCTTTTAGTAATATTTCCACTGCAACTTCTTTATCATCTACTCCAACTTATCAAGACAAAAATAAAGACTTAGATTCTATCGAGGATTTAGCTTCTTGGTCAGACATAAATAGCTTCACTTCATTTGCAAATAAGATAGGTTTTCAATTCGAAGATGAAGAGGATGCTCATAATGTTCTAAACAACCTAGAAAGCTATATGGGATGGACAAAAAAAGGCTTGATCCTGCTAGCACCAAAACAGCGACTATCTAATTAGCCCTTTTTGCACTCATCTTTCCTTTTTTCATTATGAAAATTTCATCTTGGAATATATGTGGAGCTGCAAATCTCCATAGAAGGGAAAAAATATGCTCTCACATTTATAAAAACAATATCGATCTTATTACCATCCAAGAAACAAAAACCTTTCTTACCCCTTTTGCCCTCAAAACTATTGGAGGCAATCGAATCACAAACTGGATCCAACTACCTCCCGAGGGTTTCAAAGGTGGCATCATTGTTGGATTTAACAACCAGACTCTAGTTCCACAAAACTCTTCCATCCTCAACTTCTCCATAACCATTGAATTCAAAAACCTATCCAATGGATATCTCTGGTCTTTCTCAGGTGTCTATGGGGAACCTGGATACAACAAATCTCTCTTCCTTGAGGAACTAAACCACCTCATTACAAATATCCACATGTCTCCCTGGGTATTGGGTGGTAATTTTAATCTGATCACCCAAATCACAGATAGGCTCAATTCAAATCCCTCCACTCAATCGATGTCAGCAGCTGATAAAAAATTATGTCAGATGCTTACAAACCACTCCCTGATCGACATCATACCCTCAAACGCCTTATACACCTGGTCTAGAAACCAGACTTTTGCCAGGCTTGACCATTTCATTTGTACAAACCTTTGGGAAGATAAACACCCTCTTTCATCAGTTCATATCTCCCATAGAACCATTTCTGACCACTTCCCTCTAATCCTTGATACATCTTCTTCCTCGTGGGGCACTCGACCTTTCAAATTTGAAAACAGTTGGCTCTCCATAGACAACTTCTCCAGATCCTGTCTAGAAGCTTGGACTCTTGCCGACTCACAAACAGCAAACATTGGTCTGCATATCCAAAAAAACACAAAAAAGATCAAAACTCACATCAAAAACTGGAAACTAAAAAACCCTATGAACTTATTCGAACTTCAAAAAAATCTTGAAGATCAATTCCTCTTTGTGGACAAGGATCCATATGCTGACCCTACTCTTGTCCTTACCATCAAAGCCGAACTTGACCACATTAACCATTGACACAAGATGGAGACAAAGGGTGAAAATCACTTGGGCTAAAGAAGGGGATAAAAACACAAAATTCTTTCACAAAATTTGTAACCAAAACTTTCGACATAATGCCATAACCCATCTAACAATAAATGGCAGACCCACATCCCATAAACAATCCATCATAACACACATAAAAAGCCATTTTAAAAATATCTTCAATAACAACCACAATCCCATTTGTCTCAATAACTTATCATGGAACACAATTTGTCAAAAAAACATAAAAAATCCTCATGAACTCATCAAATCCTTCTCCCTCGAAGAATTACAAACTGCCATCACTGACCTTGGTAAAAATAAATCTCCTGGACCAGATGGACTCAATGTGGAATTCTACTTGGCAAATTGGAACCACTATAAAAATGATTTCACAGCCTTTCTGTCTGCTTTCCATGCTAGTACAAACCCACATAATATCATCAAATTCATAAATAAAACCTTCATCACCCTGATAAAAAAAATAGTCAACCTGAAAACATTTCTCACTTCCATCCCATCAGCCTCATAAATACCTCATATAAAATCATTGCTAAAACTCTAGCAAACAGGATTAAGCAGCACTTGGAAGACATCATCCCTCTTAACCAATCTGCCTTCCTCAAAAAAAGAAGCATTCAAGATGCCTTCTTGATGGTAAATGAAACGATTCATCTTTGCCACAAAAATAAATCCCCCCTTCTAGCCATCAAACTTGACTTTGAAAAAGCCTTTGACTTTGTTAATTGGCAATGCCTTTTAAAAACTCTTAAGGGTTTTGGTTTTCCTGACATTTGGGTTTCTTGGATCCATGCTTGTATATCAACAAACCATTTCTCCACCATCATTAATGGTGTTCCTTTTGGTTATTTCCATAACTCAAATGGACTTAGACAAGGGGACCCTCTCTCTCCTTATCTTTTCATCATCCTGACTACTATCCTCTCCCGCATGATCCAGCTGGGCAAACAAAATGGTCTTATCTCCTCTCCTGATGTTTGTAAGGAGAATATCATTCAATTTGCAGATTATACCATTATCTTCTCCTCCCCAGATGAATCCTCCCTTCAAAATATCTTTAGGATCATTGGTATCTTTTCATATATCTCTGGGTTAAAAATAAATATTCAGAAATCTTCCATCTTTGGGGTAAACATAAATCAATCGACTTTGGAGCACTTTAGAGACCTCCTAAAATGCAAGACTGAAGAATTCCCTGTCAAATATTTGGGTCTTCCCATCACTCCATACAACATTACAAATGCTATATGGACTCCCTTCATATCAAAAATAAACACAAAACTCACAAACTGGACAAACAACTTCCTTAACCTTTCGGGTAGGCTTACCCTTTTAAACAGTGTCATCACTCCAATTACAACCCACTTCTTGAGCTGCATTCCCCTGCCCTCAAAAACAAAATCCATTTTAGACAAAATCAGGAGAAATTTTCTGTGGAACAACTTCCACAAACTGGACAAACCAGGGAAACATTACCATCTCGTAAATTGGAAAACCATACAAGCTCCACTTGAACAAGGTGGTTGGGGAATCATCAACATTGAAACACACTCTCTCTGCCTTATTGCCAAAATCATTGATAGTCTGCTTCAAAACAAACAAAAAATATGGACCAATCTCATCAAATACAAATATTATCAAAGCTCTCCACCCTGGCACCAAATCCCTCAGAAAACAGCCCCCCCACTTTGGAAATCCATTAACAAAAACATCCATACGATAACACAAATCATAAACACTCCACCTCACTCACACAAAAATATCTCCTTTTGGTTTGATCCATGGTTTGAAAACAACTCTATCATAAATCTCAGACCAAATTGGACTATTCCAAATAATCTCCTCAACATAAAGATTGACAAAGCTCTACCGCTTATCACCAGTAATAGATCAAATTCCCTAAAAAGATGTATTCTTTCTCAGATCAGTCAAAATGAAATCAGACATCTAACTCTCTCCCTGGAAAATAACACCTCAAATACTATCACTTGGAAATGGGGCAGAAAATACTCAGTTAAACTTGCCTACACCTTCCTCTCCTACAGAGGTCTCTCCCCATCATCAACAAAGATATGGAAACAGAAATGGCCTCAAAAATACAAAACATTCCTTTGGCTTCTGCTACACAACAAACTTCTCTCAGGTGAAAACATCACAAAAAAGGGTTTCATTGGCCCATTTAGATGTGCACTTTGTGAAAAAAATAGTGACTCGGTTGACCACATCTTCTTTAAGTGCATTTTTTCCCAAAATATATTCTCACATTTTATAAGAAACTGTCTTCCTGACCTCAAGAAAGCCACCTTTCCCTTACAAACAACACCAAAAAGACTTTACAAGAATTTCAAAAGCAGTGATCTATTCACCACAATCAGTTGGAATCTATGGAAAGAAAGAAACACCAAAATTTTCAACAACAAGAAAAACTTGGCCAAAAATATTATATCTCAAATAGATGTCGATCTCTACATCCTAACAAAATGCAGGTAACCTAGCAGATGGGGGACAGGATGACTCCGTGGAAGGCGAATCTGAAGCTGCTTTTCTATGTGATCTCAAAGCCATGGTTGATGATGAGACTGGTGTCAGTTTGGTTCAGCAACAACTGTGATTCCTCTTTCAGGTGAATGTCTTTATTAACAAACTAGGGTTCATCATCTTCATAACACCTAGAGGCTTGTTATGGGGTGCCTCCCCCTCATTATCAAAACATTGCTTTTTATTTGCTTGCTTTTTTTCAGTTTTTTAACTATGTTGCTTATCCAAACATTCTGTAAGTTTTTCACATAAGCAGGTTTTGCTTTCTTGATGTGCTATCAATATATGACTTTACCTTTCCTCAAAAAAAAAAAATTGTATACATTGCAATATATATGTGTGCACAACAATACACATGACAATACACAAGTATACTATCATGTGTACGGTCATGTGTATTATTTTGTATAATTTTGTATGCAATTAGAATATCATGTGTACAGTTTATTACACATGTGTATTGCTACATGTACTATTGCGTACACGTGTATTGAGACGACCCGACATCAAATCAAGCACCAGTAATAATCTAACCACAAGCAGCGGATTAATAAAATCACTAAAAAATAAAACCATTTTGCAAAGAGATCCTCTTCCAGGAAACTCTTACTGAAAGAACCAAAACTTTATATACATCATGGTTCATATTGTACATACAATGTTCCATCTCATCTCGAGGATAACATATACCAGTTGCTTCACTCAAACATATACATCAGCAACATAAAACCTTGAGGCAATCAAGTCAAAATCTCAGGCCGTTCATAAAACCTCTATGTACTATCTCCCAAGAACCTGAGAGTACAGAGACGAGACATATGACTTCTATCTACAAGACATGACAGACAGTACACTCAACCTGAGTTGTTACTGTTGTCCTGCTGATATTGTCCTTCCTCTACACTTTGGTCTCTACCTCCTCGTCTGCGTCCACTTAAAAATTATGGATCCCACGGGGTGAGACTATTGTCTCAGCGAGAGATATAACTCTCTACCAATAATATTATTTTCACAAGAAAATAGTATGAAACTAAGCAAAGGATACTTTATACAAGTAAGCATGTTTATTTGCAGTGTAAGGCAATAACATTGATAAGATAGATCAACTATCTATAGCAGAGTCATAAATCATATATTTTATTTATAAGGAATATAAGAACATGTATAACATCTATCAACTAAGATATATAAAAGTAATGAAGCATCAACCAATATTTTCCGTATTCAATCCTTAAGCAAATACGCTACACGGCTAATTACATGTTCACATTCACACTTATACCCAGAGGAGATGAGGTATACCGCTCATACTCCAACCGACCACCGCTTAGTTGAATTTGGTACCATACAAGGTCAATGAAAGAGCCGGCTTCCAAGACCTCACCTGGCTCAGTCAGTACGAGACTACTGACAGGACATCTTGTGTCAACTGCAATTAGCTTATCAGGGTATACTAGTATCTTCACTATAGAGTTACAGCTGCAGCATGTACTCTCTTTGAGAAGACCACTGAGCGTTCCCAGATTATTTTTTATCAAGAAGACCACCGATCTTTCCTAATTAGTTGGGGAGTCCAATGATAAACCCCGGTATAAAGAAACTTACATATTCAACAATATGTATACTGAGTTAAACTTGTTTTGCCATTCCGCAAATCCTGACACTAAATGGATCTATGGTCTAGGAAACTACATGATAAGATTCCACTTGATGAATTAAATCTATTACAGTATCTTTTAGCATACAAGTTGCAAGCAAGAATTATGTCAGATGCTACAAGAAAGGTGTAATATGTTTATCAAGTTCTTTCATGATCTTTGAAACACATATAACACTTAGGATCTCAATATCTTATCACATTACTGGGAATTCTCATTCCTAACATTATCATCATCATGATTCCTAGATCTAGGTATTCAAACCCTTAGTTCATCACTAAATATTGTTATCACTTAGCAGGTAACTATTACCTCTAGGTCATCAAACTAAGGTATACATTATACTTGTTGCACAAGTATTTCACATAGCTCACAAAGCCCATTTAATCTGTATCATATAAAACATCATATCTCATACCTAGCTATGCTCATCATCTCATGATTCATGCATGGTTAGCACTTCAGGATAAAAACTCTAGCAGTACATAACATCACCATTCAATACAAGAGAATACAACCTTCCCCTTATTAGGGTTAGGGTTTCCCATCTTAATCAATTAGAATTTCATATTCATATTATCACTATGTGATACAAGGGAAATACACCATATGTCGGGTTGGACCATGATGATGTCACCATCATCAAGCTCAAGACCTTTATTCTTACTGTTCTAGTTCATGGACAACAGTCCTAACAATTTTTAAAACTCATAGGATCATCAATTAATCAAGATAAATTAAAATTAAAAGTAGATCGACAAGTTCAACAAAATTGAAGGTGAATAATAACATAATTGGGTTCAAGTTATATAACCCGCCTCAAGAACAACTTCAAACCTCCAAGCTCAAAAGCTTCACGTTCCCAAGGATGAAGATGATATTATCAAAGGTCCAAGACTTGAGCTCCCCAACATTATGCATGATACCTCACCACTTGTGGCCGATATCCCTTCACTTGGCCGATATCACTTTTGCTATGGCCGATATCTCTTCACTATGGTCGATATCAAGGCTCTATGCGCGACACTCCATCACCTATGCACAATACCAAGATACTATGCACGATATATAAGAGAAAGGGGGTGGTGAATTTTGAAAAAAAAAACACTAATAGGTGAAAGGAATGGTATATATAGTTGTGGTTCATGAAAAAGAGTGTATATGAGGTGTTATCACTTTAACCTACTAGATTCCACGTGTCCATGCATGGTTGACACATGTACATGCATGCACTTATATTTATCTTAACATGAAAAACACTTGGGGATAATCTAAGGATGAAATTACGGCCCTTAGTTATCTTGTTGAGCAAGGTATTTCATCTCAATGACACTTTATTTTACAAACTGATATACTTTTCTAAGGAAAGTTGCAAAGTGATACACATTACTTCCTTGAGGTCTTAGACCATCATAGACAAATCCAAGAGTTCACAAACCGATATGAAACTCCCTCAATGCCTCCTTGGCCGATAGGCTCTCTCATAACAAGTCTACAACTTGATACAATTCATATAAGGGCTTCACATTCAACCCTTTCTTAGTCTTTTGATCACCAAGAGTAACATCACTCAAATATGATTCAACCATGGTACCTCCTTTTTTCTCTACCCTATACATTTAGAGTAGGGACATTTTGGAGGTGGTAATTTACATATTAACCCTACATTTTGGGTAAATTACAATTTGTACAAAAATTAGTGCACAAAGCACTAGCATTATTCAAACAAGTTCTAACTTAGAATTTAGGCTTTCCACAAGCCATCACCTAGCATCATTCCCTCTCTTATGATGATAAAACACTTTATGTACATTCAACATGTGACATTTTGCAATATAACCTCTCATCTTTGGTAAATTTCACTTTACACCCAAACTATCATATAATACACAAACAGTTTGTAAATAAGCTCAAACTTGAAAATTAAACTCACAAAGAGTCTTAATTACTTTTCAAAAGATTAAATAAGTTTGTATTGACTTACTTAAGCAAAAATTCCAGGGTTAGGCCATAACCCAGGTCAGGGATGTTATACTTATCAACCCCTAAAAGGGATTTCATCCTCAAAATCTCAAGAGAAAAGAGAAGGGTACTTCCTCCTCATATCTTCCTCTAGCTCCCATGTGGCTTCTTCAATGTCATGGTGATGCCAAAGAACTTTCACAAGAACTATAGCTTTATTTTTCAACTTCTTGATTCTTCTGTCCAGAATCATCATTGGACCTTCGACATAGGATATATCTTCATTCAACTCTCCCTCTATAGGTTGCAACACTAACTCTGTGTCAAGATGACACTTTCTCAACATAGATATATGAAACATTGTATGTAGTCTATGTAGCTCAAGTGGCAACTCCAACCTATAGGCTACCCTTCCAATCTGTGCTATCACTGGGTAAGGTCCCATACATCTTGGAGCTAACTTATCCTACTTCCCAAATCTGAGAACACCTTTCTAAGGAGAGACCTTGATATACACTATGTCTCCAAACTTGGAATTCTAAAGGTCTACGACATTTATGGGTATACGACTTCTGTCTATCTTGTGATACTTTCAACTGTTGTTGTATTACTTTAATCTTTTCAGTTGTTTGTTGCAGTAATTCAAGACCCAAAAGTTGGTATTCTCCTGTCTCAAACCAACATAACAAAGATCTATAACGTCTACCATATAATGCTTCATATGGTGCCATGCCAATACTAGTCTGATAACATTTTTTGTAAGCAAACTCTATTAAGCTCAAATGTAAGTCCCAACTTCCTACAAATTGAAGAACACAAGCTCAAAACAAGTCTTCCAAAGTCTGTATAGTCCTTTTAGATTTTCCATCTGTCTGAGGGTGAAAATTTTTGCTAAATTTTGACTGCGTACCCAGAGATTTAGGTAGTCGTTCCCAAAAACAAATTGTAAATTGGGGACCTCTATTTGACACAATTGTAGTTGGAACTATATGAAACCGTACTGTCTCATCTATGTAGATCTCTGTAAGTTTTTCAGCGGTATAGGTTATTTTAACAAGAAGAAAATGTGTTGTCTTAGTGAACCTATCAACTATCATCCAAATGGAATCATGACTTTTGGTGGTCCTGGGTAGTCCAACCATAAATTCTATCGTCATGTGATCCCATTTCCATTTAGGTATTGGTAAGGGTTGCAATGTTCCTACAGGCTTCTGGTGTTCTACTTTAACTTGCTGACACACCGAACACTGCATAACAAACTCAGCTACATCTTTCTTCAAACCAGGCCACCAATACATATCTTTTAAGTTATGATATATTTTAGTACTCTATGGATGCATTGCATACATGGATGAGTGATATTCTTCCATAACTATCTTTCTTAAGTCATTGGCATCAGGTACTACCATCCTACCATGGTAACAGACTACCTCATCCTCTGACTCATGGAAATTGTCCCATTTCTCACTACCATACTCTGACCTGATCTGTTGTCCTATTGTGCCTCTTTAATCTGTTCTTTCATATTAGATTTTTCATGCATCTCAGCTAACAATCCAACTAACAAAGATACTTCTAGATGTGCATTCATTTGTCTCAAAGAGACAAACATGTCTCATTTACAACACACTAAAGAATTCAATTGTGCTTTATTATAGGATGGAGATGAATATTTTCTACTCAGTGCATCTACCACTACATTAGCTTTTCCTAGATGATAATCAATTGTACAATTGTAGTCATTTATTTAATTCCATCCAGCGGCGTTGTCTCATATTCAGATCGTGTTGTGAGAAAATGTATTTTAAGTTTTTATGGCCTGTGAAAATCTGACATATTTCTCCATAGAGAATGGCTCCAGGTCTTCAGCATGTAGACCACTACAGGTAATTCCAAATCATGTGTCATATAATTCTCCTCGTATTTCTTAAGATGTCGGGAAGTAAAAGAAACTACATGATTACTCTACATCAGCACACATCCTAGATCATTTTTAGAAGTGTCACATAAAATAGTGTATCCTTTTTCTTGTTCAGGTAAGACCAATACAGGTGCACTAGTCAGCCTTTCTTTAAATAACTAGAAAGAATTATGAAACTTGTCATTCTAGACAAAAGAAACCTCCTTCCTGGTCAACCTAGTTAGGGGTAATGCTATAGAACCGAAGTCTTTAATAAATCTTCTATAGTAACCTACCAAACCTAGGAAACTACAAATCTCAGTTGGTGTCTTAAGTTGTTCCCACTCTATAATAGACTCTACTTTCTTAGGATCAACACGAATACCTGATGCAGATATAACGTGTCTAAGAAAAGACACTTCTAACAACCAGAATTTGCACTTGCCAAATTTAGCATATAACTTGTGTTATCTCAACAAAGTCAAGGCTTGATGAAGGTGTTGTTCATGTTGTTGACCATCTCTACTATAAATCAGGATGTCATCTATGAAAACTACTATGAACTGATCAAGGAATGGTCGTTAGATTCTATTCTTCAGCTCCATGAATGCAGTTGGTTCATTAGTTAATCCAAACGACAATACTACAAACTCATAATGACCATACCTCGTCCTAAAGGCTGACTTAGGTATGTCACTCTCCTTGATAGGTAACTGATGATATCCTGACCTTAGATCTATCTTAGAGAACATTGTTGCACCATGCAACTGGTCAAACAGATCAACTATCCTTGGTAGAGGATATTTGTTCTTTATAGTCACCTTGTTAAGTTGTCTATAGTCTATGCATAGCCTCATAGACCCATCTTTCTTTTTAACAAAAAGGATTGGAGCACCCCATGGGAAGTACTCGGTCGAATAAAACCTTTCTCAAGCAACTCCTATAATTATTTCTTGAGTTCTGCCATCTCAGCGGCCGCCATCTTATAAGGGGTTTGAGCATGAGTTGCATACTCAGAGTCAAATTAATCTCAAAATCAATCTCTCGAGGTGGAGGAATATCGGGAAATTCTTTAGCAAACACATCCTCATATTCCCTGACAATAAAAACTTCAGAAAGACTAGGACTCCCTGCTTTGGTGTCTACCACATGTGCTAAGAATGCCTTACATCCTTGTCACATCAATCTCTCAACTAGCATTGCTGATACTAGACAGGCTGGTAGAATCTTTCTTCCCCCCTAAAAGACCTATGTCTTATCACTATTTGTGAACATAGCTTGCTTGGAACTACAATCCAAGACAACCATATACTTTTTTAGGGTATCCATCCCAAGAATTATATCAAACTCGTACATCTCAAGTGGTATAAGATCCACCTGAATATTGTGTTCTGAAAAAGAAAGAACACAGGGAGAGCATACCTCCTGCAACACTATAGATCTAACTAACAGAATTTCTAATAACATATTATCTACTATACGAATAACAGTCATATTCAGTCATGAATCACTTCTCGAGTGATAAAGGAATGTGTAGCACCCAGATCAATCAAAATAGATATGAAGTAGGATGAAGACATATCAGAATGAAATAATTCCATCTGACCTGTCACAACTCATGGATTGACCACTGCCTCTTGCTAATTCATAGCATAGAATCTCATCATTACCTATTGCCGACTTTGTGCTCTGTTGGATGGTGCAGATGATCCTGCTTGGGATGCTTGTTCACGTCCTCGTGTGCCACTACTGAGTTGTTGTCTCTGAGAGCCTTATTGACTCTGCCTCGGTGATTAGGTTACTTCCCTGTCTTTGACTGGACAATCCTTTCTCATTAGTCATTTCTGCCTACATCTGTAGCAGACTCTGTCCTCCCATTGCAGTTTAGATGGTCCTGTCACTGACATCGATGTTGAGTAATGGTCTCTACTTGGTGGAAAACTATGACCTCTACCCTTGCTAGATGTCCACTGCGTCTGAGCACTGAACCTCTGTGGTTCTACTGGTACAGTAAACCTTAGTTTCTTAAAACTTCCAGACCTCTATCCCTGGAACTATGTAAGTACTTTCCTACTATTCACCTCACATTTCTCAACCACAAACTTCTCTATCTAACTAGTTGACTCCACAAAGGTGGCAAACCTCACTCTATTCTCTAGAGTAGATACAAGTGTGGTTATCCCAGCGTTCAGACCCTTCTCGAATTGCTGAATTCTCTCCTCATCTATAGTAGCCATGTGTGGAAAAAACTACAGAAGCTCCATAAACTTAGCTTCATACTCTCTAATCTTCATCGCTCCTTGTCTAATCCGCTCAAACTATGACATTTTCTCATCCAGATAAGTCTTGGGAAAGTACCTACTTATAAAATATCGTCAGAATTTCTATCATCCGGCCTCAACACTAGGTCTTTTCTCTTCTTCAATGGCCTATCAATGGCTAGTGCTTCCTTTAAAAAGGTACACAACATGCTTAACTTTGTCAGACTCTGGAATGTTATGGATTCTAAAGGATTTCTCTAGCTCAGTAAGCCATGAATCTATGTCTGTTGGATCAGATGTACCGGCATATTTGGTAGCTCCTACACGGCGTAACCGCTCAAAGGTCTTACCAGATCCATGTTCTTCATTGGGAACTGGTGCCCTAGGTGTTGGTACTGGTATCCGATAAGATGCGTCATTGTGGTCATAATCTGCCCAAAGAGAGCATGAAAGGCTGGATTTTCTAACATAGCCTGGTCAAACTGGGGATTCTCAAGCACTGGTTCCCCTCTAGTCTGTTCCCTTCAACCTCCTCCTGGTGTAGTAACACTGCTCTCAACAGCATGTTCTTTGTGTGCTCCAACCATCTTTTAGCTTTACCTCTTCTCCTATATGAGAAGAAGTCACTATAAGATAAACTACATAACACTACAACAGACTCAACAAACTTAATCCTATGTCTCTGTAGACTTAGTAAATCTTAGACTCTGATACCAAAACTTTGAGACGACCTGACATCAAATCAAGCCATCACCAGTAATAATCACAGGATAATCATAAGCAATAGATTAATAAAATTACTAAAAATTAAAACCATTTTGCAAAGAGATCCTCTTCCAGGAAACTCTTACTGAAAGAACCAAGACTTTATATACATTATGGTTCATATTGTACATACATTGTTCCATCTCGTCTTGAGGATAACAGATACCAGTTGTTTTACTCAAGCATATACATCAGCAACATAATACCTTCAGGAAATCAAGCCAAAATCTCAAGCCATTCAAAAAAGCACTATGTACTACCTCCCAAGGACCTGAGAGTATAGAGACAAAACATAGAACTTCTATCTATAAGACACAACAAATAGTACACTCAACCTAAGTTGTGACTATTATCCCTGCTGATATTGTCCTTCCTCTGTAGTTCGGTCTCTACCTCCTCGTCTGTGTCCACCTAAAAATTGTGGATACCATGGGGTGAGACTATTGTCCCAGTGAGAGATATAACTCTTTGCCAACAATATTATTATCATAGGAAAATAGTATAAAACTGAGCAGAGGATACTTTATACAAGTAAGCATGTTTATTTGCAGTGTAAAATAATAACATTGATAAGATAGTTCAACAATCCATAGTAGAGTTATGAATCATCTATTTGCTTTACAAGGAATATTAAGAACATGTATAACATCTATCAACTAAGATGTATAAAAGTAATGAAGCATCAACCAATGTTTTCTGTATTCAATCCTTAAGCAAATATGCTACACGGTTGATTACATGTTCACATTCACACTTATGCCCAGAGAAGATGAGGTATACCGCTCATACTCCAACCGACCACCACTTAGTTGAAATCGATACCATACAAGGTCAATGGAAGATCCGGCTTCTAAGACCTCACCCATCTCGATCAGTACGAGACTACTGGAAGGACATCTTGTGTCAACTGCAATTAGCTTACCAGGGTATACTGGTATCTTCACTATAGAGTTACAGCCACAGCATGTACTCTCTTTGGGAAGACCACTGAGTGTTCCCAGATTATTTTTCATCAGGAAGACTACTGAGCTTTCCTGGTTAGTTGGGGAATCCACTGAGCAACACCGTTATAAAGAAAATTACAACATGTATACTGAGTTAAACTCATTTCACCATTCTACAAATCCTGACACTGAATGGATCTATGGTCTGGGAAACTACATGATAAGATTCTACTTGATTAATTATCGTATTATATTATCTTTTAACATCAATCAAGTTGCAAGCAAGAATTATGCCAGATGCTACAAGAAAGGTGTAATAAGTTTATCAAATTCTTTCATGATCTTTGGAACACATATAACACTTAGGATCTCAATCTCTTATCACATTACTGGAATTCTCATCCTAACATTATCATCATCATGATTGCTAGATCTGGGTATTCAAACCCATAGTTCATCACTGAATAATGTTATCACTTAGCAGGAACTATTACCTCTAGGTCATCAGACCAAGGTATACATTATACTTGTTGCACAAGTATTTCACATAGCTCACAAATCCCATTTAATCTGTTTCATATAAAGCATCATAGCTCATACCTTGATATGCTCATCATCTCATGATTCCTACATGGTTAGCACTTCAGGATAAAAAGTCTAGCAGTACATAACATCACCATTCAATATAAGAGAATACAACCTTCCCCTTATTAGGGTTAGGGTTTCACAATTTAACTGATTAGGGTTTCAGATTCATATTATCGCTATGTAATACAAGGGAAATGCATCCTTCCCATTATTAGGGTTAGGGTTTCTCATTCTAACTGATTAGGTTTTTAAGTGCATACCATCACCCTTCATTAGGGTTAAGATTTACCTTTATTTAACCGATTAGGGTTTTAAGATCTTATCATAAAAGATCAAACCCTAATTCATACTCCATTCATTCTAGGAGTATCAATGTATGCTCATTAACATGATTATCACACATGTAAAAGTTTATCTCTCATCATCGCTAAGATGTTGACTACATCATACTTTATTAAATTGGCTCAATCCTTCTCTCAAGGTGCATTGGCCCACACTTAACACACTGCATTAAACTCTTTATTTCTTATCGTATTACTTGACATAACACAATTTATGCATTACTCCATTAAGTGCATTGAATTGAGATGCTTCCACCATATTGGGCATAAAGGTGTGTACTTGACACCTCATCATGCTTTCATATCATGCTTGAGGTATAACCTCATCACTATATCGTGAATCCACATCGAGCAAGAGGTGTATCCTCATTACCATATCATGTATAAGGTGTATCCATTACCATATCGTGCACCCATATTGGGTTTCCCAACATTTAGGGTTTGTCATCTCAAGTTAAAGGTACTTAGCTCCATAGCGTGTATGAGGTGAGTGTTTGACCTCATATCGTGTATAAGATGTATAATTAATACCATATCATGCACAAGGTGTGCATTTCATCCTCATATCGTGCATAAGGTATATACTTCATCATGGTATCGTGTTAATGGTATATTCACCTCACCATATCGGGTTACCATATCGGATTAGCATATCAGGTTAGCATATTGGGTTAGAACCTTATGCTCATACCTTTTCATACCTTCAAGGAATGAATCTTATTATGTGTTGAGTGACAAGCTAGACAACTAGTTTAACCCTCCACAATCAACCCACTATACAAAAAGATAGGGGTGTGGGGTCCCAAGGTATATCGGGTTTCATATCATCATTTAGGGTTTCAAAACCATATCGGGTTAGGGTGTATAATTGACACCATGTCGTTCATGAGATGTGGACTTGACCTCATATCATCCACAAGGTATATGTATGTGTCACTCATATCATCCATGAGGTATAAACTCATCAATATATCGAGTAACCCATCATCTAGGGTTTGTCATATCGGGTTAGAGGTACTTCAACCCTATGTCGGGTTGGAACATGATGATGTCACCATAATCAAGCTCAAGACCTTTATTCTTTATGTTATATTTCATGGACAATAGTCTTAACAATTTTTGAAACTCATAGGATCATCAATTAATCAAGAGAATTCAAAATTGAAAGTAGATCAACAAGTTCAACAAAATTGAAGGTGAATAATAACATAATTGGGTTCAAGTTATATAACCCGCCTCAAGAACAACTTCAAAGCTCTGAGATCCAAAGTTTCATGTTCCCAAGGTTGAATATGAGCTTATCAAAGGTACAAGATTTGAGCTCCTCAACACTATGCACGATACCTCACCACTTGTGGCCGACATCCCTTCACTTGACCGATATCACTTTTGCTATGGCTAATATCTCTTCACTATGGCCGATATTAAGGCTCTATGCACGATACTCCTTCACCTATGAATGATGACAAGATACTATGCATGATATCTAAGAGCAATAGGGTGGTGAATTTTGAAAAATTTCACTAATAACTTAAAGGAATTGTATATATAGTTGTGGTTCATGAAAAGGAGTGTATATGAGGTGTCATCACTTTAAGCTACTAGGTGCCACTTGTCCATGCATGGTTGACACGTGTACATGCATGAACTTATATTTATCTTGACATAAAAAATACTTGAGGATAATCTAGGGATGAAATTCCGGTCCTTAGTTATCTTGTTGAGCAAGGTATTTCATCTCAACAACACTTTATTTTACAAACAGATACACTTTTCTGAGGAAAGTTGCAAACCGATACAAATTATTTCCTTGAGGTGCTTATCCCATCATGGAAAAATCCAAGAGTTCAAAAAATGATATGAAACTCCCTCAATGGCTCCTTGGCTGATAGTCTCTCTCATAACAAGTCTACAACTCATATAAGGGCTTCACATTCAACCCTTTCTTAGTGTTTTTATCACCAAGAGTACCATCACTCAAAGATAATTCAACCATTGTGCCTCCTTATTTCTATATCCTCTATATGATGCTAAGAGAGAGTAGGGACATTATAGAGGTGATAATTTTCATAATAACCCTAAATTTTGGGTAAATTATAATTTGTACCAAAATTGGTGCACAAAGCACTAGCATTATTCAAACAAGTTCTAACTTGGAATTTAGGCTTTCCACAAGCCATCACCTAGAATCATTCCCCATCTTATGATGGTAAAACACTTGAGGTGCATTCAACATGTGACATTTTCCAATATAACCTCTCATCTTGGTTAAATTACACTTTACACCCAAACTATCATGTAATACACAAACAGTTTGCAAATAAACTCCAACTTGAAAATTAAACTCACAAATAGTCTTAATTACATTTCAAAAGATTAAAACAAGTTTTTAAATGACTTACTTAAGCAAAACTTTTAGGGTTAGGCCATAACCCAGGTCAGGGATGTTACAATTATCAACCCTTAAAAGTGATTTCGTCCCCAAAATCTCAAGAGAAAAGAGAAAGGTACTTCCTCCTCATCTCTTCCTATAGATCCCATGTGGCTTCTTCAACACCAAAGTGATGCCAGAGAACTTTCACAAGAACTATGTCTTTCTTTTTCAACTTCTTGATTCTTCTATCAAGAATCATCATTGGACCTTCAACATAAGATATATCTTCATTCAACTCTACCTCTATAGGTTGCAACACCAACTCTGTGTCAGGATGACACTTTCTCAACATAGATATATGAAACACTAGATGTAGTCTATGTAGCTCAGGTGGAAACTTCAACCTATAGGCTACCCTTCCCATCTGTGCTATCAGTGGGTAAGGTCCCATATATATAGGAGCTACCTTACCCTACTTCCCCAATCTGAGAACACCTTTCCAAGGAGAGACCTTGATATACACTTTGTCTCCAACTTAGAATTCTAAATGTCTATGGCGTTTATCGGCATACGACTTCTGCTTATTTTGTGCAGCTTTCAACTGTTGTTGTATTACTTTAATCTTTTTAGTTGTTTGTTGTAGTAATTCAGGCCAGAAGTTTGTACTCTCCTATCTCAAACCTACATAAAAGAGATCTACAACATCTACCATATAATGCTTCATATGGTGCCATGTCAATACAAGTCTGATAACTTTTGTTGTAAGCAAACTCTATTAAGCTCAAATATAAGTCTCAACTTCCTACAAATTGAAGAACACAAGCTCTAAGCAAGTCTTCCAAAGTATGTATAGTCCTTTCATGTTATCCATCTATATGAGGGTGAAAAATTGTGCTAAACTTTAACTGCGTACCCAGAGCTTCATGCAGTCATTTCCAAAAATAACTTGTAAACTAGGGACCTCTATTAGACACAATCGTAGCTGGAACTCCATGCAACCGCACTATCTCATCTACGTAGATCTCTGCAAGTTTTTCAACAGTATATGTTGTTTTTGTCTTAGTCAACCTATCAACTATCATCCAAATGGAATCATGACTTTCGGCTATCCTGGGTAGACCAACCACAAAGTCCATCATCATGTAATCCCATTTCTATTTAGGTATAGGTAAGGGTTGCAATGTTCCTACTGGCTTCTGGTGTTCTGCTTTAACTTGCTGACACACCAAAAACTCCATAACAAACTCAGCTACATCTTTCTTCAAACCAGGCCACCAATACATATCTTTTAAGTTATGATACATTTTAGTACTCCTTAGATGCATTGCATACATGGATGAGTGAGATTCTTCCATAACTATCTTTCTTAAGTCATTGGCATCAGGTACTGCCATCCTACCATGGTAACAGACTACCTCATCCTATGACTCATGGAAATCGTCCCTTTTCTCACTACCATACTCTGACCTGATATGTTGAATCACAGTATCAGCCTGTTGTGCCTCTTTAATCTTTTCTTTCATAGTAAGTTTCATATGCATATCATCTAACAATCCAGCTAACAAAGATACTTCTAGCTATACATTCATTTGTGTCAAAGAGACAAACATGTCCTGTTTACAACACACTAAAGAATTCAATTGTGCTTTATTAGAGGGTGGAGATGAAGATTTTCTACTCAGTGCATCTACCACTACATTAGCTTTTCCTAGATGATAATGAGTTGTACAATTGTAGTTCTTGATTAATTCCATGCAGCGGCGTTGTCTCATTTTCAGCTCATGCTGTGAGAAAATGTATTTTAAGTTTTTATGGTCTGTGAATATCTGACATGTTTCTCCATAGAGATAATGCCTCCAGATCTTCAGCGCATGGACCACTACAGCTAATTCTAGATCATGTGTCGGATAATTATCCTCGTATTTCTTAAGATGTCAGGAAGTAAAAGAAACTACATGATTACTCTACATCAGTGCACAGCCTAGACCATTTTTAGAAGCATCACAGAAAACAATGTATCCTTTTCCTTGTTCAGGTAAAACCAACATAGGTGCACTAGTAAACCTTTCTTTCAATAACTAGAAAGAATGCTGAAACTTGTCATTCCAGACAAAAGGAACCTCCTTCCTGGTCAACCTAGTTACGGGTAATGCTACATAACTGAAGTCTTTAATAAACCTTCTGTAGTAACCTACCAAACCTAGGAAACTATGAATCTCAGTTGCTGTCTTGAGCTGTTCCCACTCTACAATAGACTCTACTTTCTTATGATCAACACGAATACCTAAAGAAGATATGACGTGTCCCAGAAAAGACACTTCTGACAACTAGAATTTACACTTGCTAAATTTAGCATATAACTTGTGCTGTCTCAACAAAGTCAAGGCTTGACAAAGGTGTTGTTCATGTTGTTGACCAGCTCTATTGTAAATCCAGATGTCATATATGAAAACAATTATGAACTGATCAAGGAATGGTCGGTAGATTCTAGTCATCAACTCCATGAATGCAGTTGGTGTATTAGTTAATCCAAACGACATAACTACAAACTCATAATGATCATACCTCATCCTAAAGGCTGACTTAGGTATGTCACTCTCCTTTATGGGTAACACATGATATCCTGAGCTTAGATCTATCTTAGAGAATATTGTTTCACCACGTAACTGGTCAAATAGATCATCTATCCTTGGCAGAGGATATTTGATCTTTATAGTCACCTTGTTAAGTTGTCTATAGTCTATGCATAGCCTCATAGACCCATCTTTCTTTTAAAAAAAAAGGACTGGAGCACCCCATGGCGAAGTACTCGGTCGAATGAAACCTTTTTCAAACAACTCCTATAATTGTTTCTTAAGTTCTACCATCTCAGCGGGCACCATCCTATAAGGGGTTTGAGCTATGGATTGCGTCCCAGAGTCAAATTAATCTCGAAATCAATCTCTCGAGGTGGAGGAATATTGGGAAATTCTTTAGGAAACACATCCTCGGATTCCCTGATAATAGGAACTTCCGAAAGACTTGGACTCTCTACTTTGATGTCTAAAACATGTGCCAAGAATGCATCACATCCTTGTCACATCAATCTCTCAACTAGTATTGCTGACACTAGATAGGTTGGAAGAATCTTTCTGTCCCCCTGAAAGACCCATGTCTTATCACTGTTTGTGAACATAGCTTACTTGGAACCACAATCCAAGACAACCCTATAATTTTCTAGGGTATCCATCCCAAGAATTATATCAAACCCATACATCTCAAGTGGTATAAGATCCACCTAAATGTAGTGTTCTGAAAAAGAAAGAACATTGGGAGAGCATACCTCCCGCAACACTGCAGATCTGACTAAATGAGCTTTTAATAATAGATTATCTACTATACGACTGACAGTCATATTACAGTCATGAATCACTTCTTGAGTGATAGAGGAATGTGTAGCACCCAGATCAATCAAAATAGATACAAAGCAGGATGAAGACATATCAGAATGAAACAATTCCATCTGACCTATCATGACTGGTGGATTGACCACTGCCTCTGGCTAATTCATAGCATAGCATCTCATCGTTGCATATTGCCGACTCTATGCTCTATTGTCTGGTGCAGATGATCCTGCTTGGGATGCTTGTCCACATCCTCGTGTTCCACTATTGAGTTGTTGTATCTGAGAGACTTGTTGACTCTACCTTGGTGGTTGGGTTACTTCCTTGTCTCTGACTGGACAATCCTTTATCATATGTCATGTCTACCTACATCTGTAGCAAAATATGTCCTCCCATTGCGACCTAGATGGTCTTGTCACTGACATTGATGTTGAGCTATGGGCTCCACTTGGTGAAAAACTACGGCCTCTACCCTTGCTGGATGTCCATTGCGTGTGAGCACTGAACCTCTATGATTCTACTCGTACAGTAAACCTTAGTTTCTTAAAACTTCCAGACCTCTATCCCTAGAACTATGCATGTACTTTCTTACTGTTCACCTCACGTTTCTCAACCACAGACTTCTCTATCCGCCTAACTGAATCCACAAAGGTGGCAAACTTCTCTCTATTCTCTAGAGAAGATACAAGTGTGGTTAACTTAGTGTTCAGAGCCTTCTTGAAACGTCAAATTCTCTCCTCATCTGTAGTAGCCATGTGTGGAAAAAACCATAGAAGCTCCATAAACTTAGCTTCATACTCACTAATCTTCATCAGTCCTTGTCTAATCCACTCAAACTGTGAGATTTTCTCATCCAGATAAGTCTTGGGAAAATACCTAGTGAAAAACTCTCATTGGAATTCCTACCATCTGACCTCAACACCAGGTCTTTTCTCTTCTTCAATTGCCCACCAATGGCCAACACTTCCTTTCAAAAGGTACACAACATTCTTAACTTTATCAGCCTCTGGAATGTTAAGGATTCTAAAGGCTTTCTCTAGCTCAGTAAGCCATGAATCTGCATCTACTGGATTAGCTGTACCAGCATATTCAGTAGCTCCTCAGCATAACCACTCAAAGGTCTTACCATATCCATGTCCATCATTGGAAATTGGTGCCCTAGGTGTTGATGTTGGTATCCGATCATCCATATGCATCATTGTGATCATAATCTGCACAGAGAGAGAATGAAAGGTTGGATTTTCTAGCATAGCCTGGTCATGCTGGGGATTCTTAGGCCTGATTAGGGTTTCAAGATCATATCAATAAAGATCAAACTCTAATTCATACTCCTAGAAGCACTACTAAAGAACACGCCTTTGGCGTCGGTTGTTTAACCCCTTTTAGCGATGGTTCTCTAGCGACGCCTATGTGGGCGCCACTAAAGGTCGGACTCTTCAGCGTCGGTTTTCTAACCGACGCCAAAAGGCATCGTGCCACCGAAAACGAGACAGCAGGGCACCTATAGGCGTCAGTTATGTATAGTATGCCGACGCCAAACGGGTTCGCGCCACAAAAAGGGCGCCATCTAGGACACTTTCTGCGTCGGTTTACAACTACCTAACTGACGCCATATTTCCATACGACACGGCCGTGCTTCCCTGCACGGCCGTGTTTAGTGCTATAGGCGTCGGTTTTGTACTAAGAACCGACGCGTTTTCCTCCACGGTCGTGCTTTCCTGCACGGTCGGGTTGTTTGTCATATTAGGCGGCGGTTTTATCCAATAACCGACGCTGTATGTCTTTGATGACGGTGTTCTATAAATAACCGACGCCTATATTTTAATTTTTTTTTCTTATCAGTTTGCAGGCCTGCTGTGGCTGGTCAGCAGGATGAGAACCTGCAGTTCAGTTTTCTGAACTGCAGGTTTACGACATCCATTGATATCAGCCTACAAACAGGCCATAAACCTACAAAATCAACAAATATACTTTTCACACAAGTAGATACATTCAGACATCAATTCAATTCTCACATTCACACATGTAGAAACATTCAAATACATGTAGAAACATTCAGACATGTATAAACATTCAAAAATATTCATTTATAAAATATCATTCAACATCGCTATCATCATCCCAATTATATCTTACAATCGCCACTGCTTGTATAGCTTTTGCCCATTCTTCTCTTACTTCATTTAATACTTCCATTGTATATGGAGCATGTACATCTTTTAAGCGTTTACCTATATTCTGGTCAGTTTTAAATACCTGCAAAGAGAATGATGTATATATATAAGTAATAATATCAAAATAAGATTGATATATTTCATACTAACTAATGAGACTATATATAATACCTCATGTATGGTATTGATGGCCAATGCGGCATATTGGATAATTATCTTCATAAATCGCATCACATAGTATGTGCATGCCCAGCCGTTGTCTTGTCTAGCGCACTATAAATTGAAACATACAAAATATTAAAAAATACAACTAAGCATAGTTCACATAAATAATATATACATTGGAGTCGGGAACTTACTTTTACGTTCTCCCAAATTATTGGCTGGTTATTTTTCCTTGGGACCTTTCCTCCAGCATTTTTGAATGCATCTAAACCCCTACATGTTAATGTAACACAGTAAATTGCATAATTAAATAGTAATGTAATAACAGATGTTAACGGATATAAAAATGAAATATTTCTCACCAGAATAATGGCATTCTCATTACGTGTCCAATTTTAGTATTCAATGTACTCCCCGTAGGATCTAGATAATAAACAGTGAACGTCCCGGGGACAATAACTAGTAACTCTCAATGCCTACCGCTAGAGGTAAAAAAGTTAAAAATTAATAACTCAAAATCCACAATAAAAATGTAATTTTCTTAAGTCTAAATTATAAATAAAGTAAACTTACCTGACATTGAATGGAGCTATTATTATCGTCTTCTTTTGCTGACCGAAAATTGTAAAAGCATCTATACAATATTGTTGAACACTATCAGGGTCTTTAGCTACCATACTAATCAATGATGGAATCAAAAATCCCACATGATCAAATGCAAATTGTTTGCATTGATC
Source organism: Alisma plantago-aquatica (assembly GCA_963693085.1). Classification (NCBI taxonomy): domain Eukaryota; kingdom Viridiplantae; phylum Streptophyta; class Magnoliopsida; order Alismatales; family Alismataceae; genus Alisma; species Alisma plantago-aquatica. The sequence goes on from OY856412.1 coordinate 1,262,819,301, forward strand.
TTCGACTAAGTAGCTGCAAAACATGTATTACGTATGCATTAATATATAAGAAACCAGATCACTGGATCTTACACAAGGTATATGGATGTATAAACAAGATCTCACCTTATCCATGTCTCTATCATTGATGTATTCAGCCAATCATACATAAACAGCTCAATAATATCTTGTATAAATAAAGAGCTTTCGTATGATTGACCTGCATAATCCGCTTCTAAAGAAACAATTATAGGGCAATGTATATTATGTGCCCATAGCCAACATGCCATTCCCTTACAAGCAGGACCTAACGGGTATGTTAGGTCAGTTGGAACCCAAATTGGTAATGCAGGAAGTGGAGGTGGAGGCCTAGGTGCTCCGGGTGTCTTCTTTTTAACCTGTATATATAATTTCAGATCATTTGACCTCATATATATACATTAATAATCGAAAGTAATGTAAATTTATCTTACAATTTCAGTAGTGTAGACGACATCTGCTTTGGGACACAATATCACCCCGCCTTCTGCCTCAGCAAGTGTATCAATATCCGGGTGGGGATATGGCAATGTAGCTTCCCTCCAATTGGGTAATACACGTATCGGGCTCACACGAACGTAGCCCTGTGGCATTGGAGTCCCGTGAAACGTTGCCCCAGGAAGGGATGGGTAAGCCTGCGCCTCTGCAACAACATAGTCTTGCATTTTTATGTGGCATGGCTTCAATGCCTACAAATTTACATAAAGAATATTATACATATATACATATCATCTTGAAAACATATCATCTTGAAAAGACTAGCTACAATGTCATAAACAATACTTACAATAGACGTGTTAGGCGGTGGTGGGTCTACAGGATTACTCTCAGTCTGTACATTAGGAGAAGAGTAGGTCACCATAGGCTGATTGGAAGCCTGAGATGTCTGCCACCGCACTATTTCTTCCTTGACCTTCTCAGCAACTATATCATTGACCTTCTTAGCAACTATATCCTCGACTCTCTTATTCTCCTATACATGGATAAAAGAAACTTTAGCTTCTTATTATTGAATTTCCTTTTGTAGTAACATTCTAAAAAAAGAATAGGTTACCTCTTCTTGTGAAAGTCCCGCTCTGGGTTTGCGCTGGGATGGCCCAAAGAATGCTTTGATGCCCACACCAGCGCCTGCACCCCTAACACGTCCAGGATGCTCTGGGTTACCCAGAGCAACTGTCAATTCATCCCTTGTGCCCTGAGGGATGAACGTGCCTTGTTTCCTCTACTCGTGCAGCTCCCGCTAATCACCATCAACAGAAATTGGTAAGTTAACACCACAAATAATCAATATTCAAACGATTGCTCTAAGAGTTGTATTTTACCATTTTTTCAGCCGCCTCAGCAGTTGTGGGCTTCCTTATTTCTCCCTTCTTATTTTACCTCCCAGCTATCCAAACATCATGGCGAGGCAGAGGTGTGCTACCTATAGTAGAGGACTCCTGAGTAGCGGCAGACTCCGCCTGTAGGCTTTGACGAACGCTTGCATAGCCCTTTGGACCCATAGTGTGGTCATGCACATTCAGTGCATGCCTTGCTTTTTGCGCCTCACTGAGGGCCTAGTTAGTATGCACATTAATGATTTGGTTAGTAGCACTAAATGTTAATCTTGAATAGGTAAATACAACGTATATTAATTAAATTGGGAGTGACGCCTAATACCTTGAATTCTTCAGATTTTCTTGAAGCAACAAAATTGTCCCAATCTTCTTTATCCAAGAAGTTCCACTGTTCAAGGGCTGACTTCTTCTTCTTATCACCATCTTTTATGTATTCTCTATTGAGATTTGTCCTATAGTTCCTAAGCATCTTTCCAGTGCGTTACATCACGCTTTTACGATGCAGCTTCTCATCCAATGCAAACAGATTCTGTAAAATAGAATTGTTATTAACTAGTATCCAAAAATAGAATTGTAAATAATAGAATTTGTAATTTACAAAATAGAATTGCAAATAACAATAACTCACGCATAAATCCTTCCATATCAAGTCTTTCTTCGCCTGAGGAACTTTATGCCAATTATCATACTTAACACCACAATGGCTTCGAGTGACAACCCCAAGATAGTTTATAAAATTATTGTGGTTCACTCCAATTGTATTTCCTCCATTATCAAACTCCACAACCAATTTGGATCCACTACCAATTAGCGCTATTAACTTGTTCAACAGAGTGATGACCCTTTTCTTGTTAACTTTTTGGTGATGCGCATCAAGAAAAAACCTGCAGTGCTTCAGTGGGTACATGTGCATCATCAACCTAAAATTTGACAAAAATAAACACACTGAATTAGCCCAATATAGAAATATGGGATATATGACATAACTAGAAGATATTGAATTTTATAGAAATACAGGATATGTTTTTAGAACTTACATTGGTATCCTCGCCATGCTCATCATGGACAACATGCTCATCGTGGACTTCATGCTCATCATGGACATCATGCTCATCATGGTCAGCCATCTGAAAATGTCATTAAAAAGGCAAACATTTAGCATTTGTATTAAAAAGGCAAACATTTAGCATTTGTATTAACATTCAACATGTTTGTTCATTCTAATTTATACCAATGTACAAGTAATATAAATAACAATGATTGTTCACTTTCTAGGCCAACAAACACATGTGTTGTCATTCTGATATATAATAAATGTGTACCACCTATCCCATCCTTGAACACCTAATCTCACTAGTAAGTGTATAATGTGTATTGGGTTTTCAAGAAAATTTCGGCAGCATTTCCCCACTGTTCTCTAAGTACATATGTACTTAGAGAACAAACGGGGAAATGCTACCGAAATTTTCTCGAAAACCCAATACACATTATACACTTACATCCTAAGTGAGATTAGGTGTTCAAGAACAGTCCCAAACTGGGGACTATCCAAGATTTACTCCTAATGAGTAAATCTTGGACGGGTTTCTAGGCCAACAAACACAATAATAGATGTGTAAATCATATCATTAAGAGCATGGTTTCATGTTAGGTCATCATAAGTCATAATAATCCACTAGAATGAGAAAAAAATGTCTCATGGTGTTAAAATAGCATAAGAGTATTAGATCTTGATTCTAGAGTGTACAAGACATAATAGTGACTACTGATTTTGTGGGGTGATATCAATTCATAGGATTTATAGATTCAAATTTAACAAGTGTACAAGTTGCATCATTTTAATACTCTAAAGGTGACTAGGTCATAGCACATAAAAGATGGCATTACAAGGAAAGTAAGCAAACTAGATCAATTAACACTCATCTCAAGGGAACATTAGTTACTAGAGGGACCAGGAAAGAGTGCTTTTAATCACTGGGATCATACAAGTAGCAATGTTGATTAAATAAATACAATGTTGATTAAATAAATACCTCTGTTTGGGCGAGTAGGCAGGCAAGCAGGCAGGTGAGCAGGCGACGGGCAGGGAGACGGCGGGCAGCAGTAGATGATCAATTAATTCCTGAAACAACACATAAATAAATACAAATCAGTACATAAATAAACACAAATCAGTAAATAACTTAATTTTAAAAAAAAAATACACAGCAGCATTGTGCCTTGGCGCAGCCCAAGCATCGCTCAGGCATCCCAGAGGCCTAACTAGGCTGGGCGCCTGGGTTTGGGACCCTAGGTGAACGCCTGGCCGCCTAGGCACGCCTGGGTGCCGCCTGGGTAGGTCGGCAGGTACCTGGGCAAGCGAGCAGGGCGAGGTCAAGGCGAGGTGAGGTCGACAGGTCGGCGGCGAGGTGAGGTCGAGAAAAGGACCGCCGGCGTAGGGCAGGCGCGGTGAGCTCCAGGACCGCCGACGTAGGGCAGGTAGGTAGCCACAGGGCGCGGCGACTAGGACCGGAGACGGCGGCGCAGAAGGAGTAGGAAGCGGCGGCGGAGCGGCGACGGGGCACAAGCAGCAGCAGCGGCGGGTGGGGGTTGCAGTCAGGCGGCAGCAGCAGCGGGGGAGAAATTCTCGCAATGAAATAGAAGAAAGGGGAAGAGTCGGGTGATCGCGGGGGTATTAAGTTCATAAAAGGCATCGGTTGTAAACAAAACTGAAGCCTAAACATCTTCAGCGTCGGTTGCTCGTAAAAACAGACGTCCAATTGAACAATATTTGCCCTAAAATTATTTGGCGGGAACCATTATCAGTGTCTGTTATCAAAGGATAACCGACACTGTATGTGACACTTTTCGCGCAAATTCTCATCATACATAGGCGTCGGTTTGTGTCTAAAAAATCGACGTTGTATGTGACACTTTTTCTTTTCGCTCGAAATTTGGATTTCGCGGGCGATTTTAGGCGTCAGTTTGGTTTACCTAGCCGACGCTGAATACAAAGCGGTACCCGTGTCTAGCTGGTCTTCGAATATAGACGTCGGATTTACTAAATAGCCGACGTGGAATGTTATAGGCGGCGGTTTGTGTAAATAACCGACGCCCAGAAAAGCGACATTGAATGTTGTTTCTGTAGTAGTGAAGTATCAACGGATGCTCATTAACATGATTATCACACGTAAAAGTTTATCTCTCATCCTCACTAGGATGTTGACTACATCATACTTTATTAAATTGGCTCAATCCTTCTCTCAAGGTACATTGGCCCACACTTAACACACTGCATTAAACTCTTTATGTCTTATTGTATTACTTGACATAACACAACTTATGCATTACTCCATTTAGTACATTGAATTGAGATGCTTCCACCATATTGGGAATAAAGGTGTGTGCTTGACACCTCATCATGATTTCATATAATTCTTGAGGTATAACCTCATCACTATATCGTTCATCCATATCAGACATGAGGTGTATCCTCATCACCATATCATGTATAAGGTGTATCCCTCATTACCATATCGTGCACCCATATTGGGTTGTCCAACATTTAGGGTTTGTCATCTCAAGTTAAAGGTACTTATCTCCATATCATGTATGAGGTGAGTGTTTGACCTCATATCATGTATAAGGTGTATACTTAATACCATATCATGCACAAGGTGTGCATTTCATCATCATATTGTGCATAAGGTATGTACTTCATCTTACTATCGTGTTAATGGTATATTCACCTCACCATATCAGGTTACCATATCGGGTTAGCATATTGGGTTAGACCCTTATGCTCATACCTTTTCATACATTCAAGGGATCAATCTTATCATGTATTGAGCGACAAGCTAAACAACTAGTTGAACCCTCCATAATCAGCCCATTATACAAAATGATAGGGGTGTGGGGTTCCAAGGTATATCAGATTTCATATCATCATCTAGGGTTTCAACACCATATCGGGTTAGGGTGTATAATTGACACCATGTCATGTATGAGGTGTGGACTTGACCTCATATTGTGCACAAGATATATGTATGTGTCACTCATGTCATGAGGTATAAACTCATCACTATATCGGGTAACCCATCATCTAGGGTTTGTCATATCGGGTTAGAGGTACTTCAACCCTATGGCGGGATGGACCATGATGATGTCACCATCATCAAGCTCAAGGCCTTTGTTATTACTGTTCTAGTTCATGAACAACAGTCCTAAAATTTTTTGAAACTCATAGGATCATCAATTAATCAAGATAATTCAAAATTGAAAGTAGATCAACAAGTTCAACAAAGTTGAAGGTGAATAATAACATAATTGGGTTCAAGTTATATAACCCACCTCAAGAACAACTTAAAAGCTCCAAGATCCAAAGATTCATGTTCCCAAGGTTGAAGATGAGCTTATCAAAGGTACAAGACTTGATCTCCTCAACACTATGCACGATACCTCACCACTTGTGGTTGATATCCCTTCACTAGGCCGATATCACTTTTGCTATGGCTGATATCTCTTCACTATGGCCGATATCAAGGCTCTATGCATGAAACTCCTTCACCTATGCACAATACCAAGATACTATGCATGATATATAAGAGCAATAGGGTGGTGAATTTTGAAATTTTTCACTTATAGGTGAAAGGAATGGTATATATAGTTGTGGTTCATTAAAAAAGTGTATATGAGGTGTCATCAATTTAATCTACTAGGTGCCACGTGTCGATGCATGGTTGACACATTTACATGAATGAACATATATTTATTTTTACATGCAAAATACTTGGGGATAATCTAGGGATGAAATTTTGTCCCTTAGTTATCTTGTTGAGCAAGGTATTTCATCTCAACAACACTTTATTTTACAAACTGGTACACTTTTCTAAGGAAAGTTGCAAACCGATACACATTACTTTCTTGAGGTGCTTAGCCCGTCATAGATAAAGCAAAGAGTTCAAAAACTGATATGAGACTCCCTCAATGGCTCCTTGGTCAATAGGCTCTCTCATAACAAGTCTACAACTCGATACAACTTATATAAGGGCTTCACATTCAACCCTTTCTTGGTCTTTTTATCACCATGAGTACCACCACACAAAGATGATTCAACCATGGTGCCTACTTCTTTATATCTCCTCTAAATGATGCTAAGAGAGATTAGGGACATCCTAGAGGTGGTAATTTGCATATTAGCCCTACATTTTGGGTAAATTACAATTTGTACCAAAATCAGTGCACAAAGCACTAGCATTATTCAAACAAGTTCTAACTTAGAATTTTGGCTTTCCACAAGCCATCATCTAGCATCATTCCCTATCTTATGATGATAAACTACTTGAGGTACATTCAACATGTGACATTTTGTAATATAACCCCTCATCTTGGGAAAATCGCACTTTACACCCAAACTATCATATAATACACAAACAGTTTGGAAATAAACTCAAACTTGAAAATTCAACTCACAAAGAGTCTTAATTACTTTTAAAAAGATTAAAACAAGTTTGTAAATGACTTACTTAAGAAAAACTTCTAGGGTTAGGACATAACCCAGGTCAGGGATGTTATATGTACTGACATGTGTATTATTGTGTACAATTTTATAGACTTGTGTATTGCCATGTGTATTGTTGTGTATAGTTTGGTAGACATGTGTAAAACTATACGTATAGTGGTATACACATTTGTATGGTCAAGTGTACTATTGTGTATACTTTTTTACAAGTGTGTAGCATCATGTGTGCTATTGTGTACACATGTGTTATTGCCATGTGTACTATTTTATATAGGTTTGTACACATGTGTCATCATGTGTGCAGTTGCGTACATATTTATACTCATTTGAATTGACATTTGTACTGTCATGTACAATTTAGTACAAATGCATACAGGTTTCTTCCATCTATTGTATATAATTTTGTACACATATATTCTGTCATGTGTATTGTTGTACACAGTCTTGTACACATGTCTACTACCACGTGTACTGTTATGTATCATTTTGTATATATTTATAATGGCACGTGTATCATTGTGTATAGTTTTGTACACATGTTTATTGTTGTGTACAACTATATACACATGTATAGTGCCATGAGTGTTGCTGTGTATAATTTTGTACACATTTGTACTACCATTTCAACTTTTTGTGTACCATTTTGAACACATGTGTTATGCCCCCGAGACACTGGAGCATTCGATGGGATCGGTGGCCATGTGTATTGTTTTGTACACGTGAACTATCATTTTTATGACATGTGTATTGTTTTGTACATATGTGTTATGCCTTGTGTATTATTTTATACATTTGTGCACTACAAAGTATATAATTGTGTACATGTTTGTAAACATGTGTACTATCATGTGTACTACGGTACAATTTGGACAAGTGTGTACTATCATGTGTACTATTGTGAATAGTTTTGTACAAATGTGTATAGCCATGTGTACTGTTGTGTACACTTTTGTATTGTCATGTGCACTATTATGTACAATTTTGTACACATGTGTAGTGCCATGCTATTGTGTACACGTGTTATTTCATGTATACAATTTTTTACACAAGTGTACTGCCATGCGTAAAATTATGTACATAAGGCGTAGCACATGTGTACATAACTGCACACATGTGTAGTGCTATGTGTTCTATTGTGTGTACATGTGTATTTTTGTGTACACATGGTCTAACACAATTATGTACACATGTGTAGTCCCATGTATACTATTGTGTACATGTGTATCGCCAGGTGTACAGTTGTGTACATGTTGCTACACATATGTAATACTACGTGTATAGTTATGTACACATTTGTATACATGTTTCCTGCCATGTGTACTACCGTGTATAATTTTATACACATGTACAACTATGTGTACTTTATGTATACATTTGTACTGTCATGTGTACTATTGTGTATAATTTTGTACACATTTGTAATGCCATGTGTAGAACTATGTATGCATCTGTTATTGTCATGTATACTATTGTATACAGGTGTGTACACACGTGTAATATCATGTGTATTGTTGTGTACATATTTGTACTCATTTGTATTGACATATGTACTATCGTGTATAGTTTTGTACAAATGTTTATAGGTTTGTGCCATCTGTTGTATACAATTTTGTACACATGTAGTTTGTCATGTGTACTCTTGTACATAGTTTTCTATACATGTCTACTGCCATATGTTCTATTGTGTATCATTTTGTACACATTTATAATGAAATGTGTATAGTTTTGTATAATTATATATAATTGTATGATGCCATGTGTATAGTTTGGTACACATGTTAACTATCATGTGTATTGTTGTGTGCAATTGTATGATGCCATGCATAATGTTGTGTATAATTTTGTACACATGTGTACTGGCATGTGTACTGTTGTGTACACATGTGTATCGCCATGTGTACAGTTCTGTACAGGTTTGTACACATCTATAATGCCATGTGTACCATTGTGTATAATTTTGTACACATGTGTAGTGCCATTTGTACTGTTGTGCACACACATGTATCGCCATGTTTATAGTTGTGTATAGATTTGCACATATGTACCACCATGTGTATAGTTGTGTGCACATTTGTATACATGTTTCCTGCCATGTGTACAATCGTGTATAGTTTTATATATGTGTACAACTATATGTACTGTTGTGTACCCATTTGTATTGCCCTGAGTATTGCTGTTTATAATTTTGTACACATGTGTAGTGTCATGTATACTATTGTGTATACATGTATTATTGCCATGTGTACTATTATATATAGGTTTGTACAATGTGTACTATCGTGGGTATTGTTGTGGACATATTTTTACTCATTTGTATTGACATTTGTACTATCGTATAAAGTTTTGTATAAATATGTATAGGTTTTTGCTATCTATTGTATACAATTAGGTTCACATGTATTTTGTGATGTACATTGTTGTACACAGTCTTGTTCACATGTCTACTGCCACATGTACTTTTATGTATCATTTTGTACACGCTTATAATGGCATGTGTATTGTTGTGTACAATTTGTACACATGTTTACTGTCATGCATATTGTTGTGTACAATTATATACACATGTGTAATGTCATGTGTACTGTTGTGTATAATTTGTACAAATTTGTATTGCTTGTCAACTTTTTGTGTACCATTTTGAACATATGTGTTATGCCCTGTGTATTTTTTTGTACATGTGAACTATCATATGTTATGCATTGTGTTTTGTTTTGTACATATGTGTCATGCCTTGTGTATTATTTTATACATTTGTGCACTATTATGTATAGTTTTGTATACATATGTAGTGACATGTGTATTGTTTGGTACACATGTGTGGTGACATGTGTATTGTTGTGTACACATGTGTTACTTCTTGTGTATAGTTTTGTACACATGTGTACTGCCATGCGTACAGTTGTGTACAAAAGGCATAGCACATGTGTACACATGTATATTGCAATGTGTATTGTTGTGTAGACATTCCTACTTGCATGTGTATTATTGTACACATGTGTGTTGCCATTTGTACAAGACTATACTGAACAATATAACAACACAAATGTGTACAACCAGACACGTGCAACTACATATGTCTACACAATAGTACCCATGGCACTACACCTATGTACAATGGCACTACGCATGGCAGTACACCTGTGTACAATGGCAGTACACTTGTATTATTATACACATGTGTTTTTCCATGTGTACTGTTGTATATAATCTTGTACACATCTATATTGCAATGTGTACTGTTGGGTAGATATATGTACTACCATGTGTATTGTTGTCCACTTGTGTGTTGTCATGTGTACTGTTGTGTATAGTTTTGAACATGTGTACTACCATGTAAACTTTTGTGTAGATATATGTATTGGCACGTGTATGGTTGTTCACATTTGTGTTTCCATGTGTACTTCTATGTATAGTCCTGTACACATGTGTACATCCATGTGTGCTATTGTCTAGACATGTGTGCTGCCATATGTATGTCTTGTACACATGTATATTGCACATTTGCACTCCCATGTGTATTGTTGACATATGTGTATTGCCATGTGTATTGTTGCGTATAGTCTTGTACACATGTATATTGCAATGTGTACTGTTGGGTTGACATTTGTACTAACTTGTATATTATTGCACACATGTGTGTTGCCATGTGTACTATTGTGTATAGTTTTGTACACATGCCTACCACCATGTGTATTGTTGTATAGACATATGTATTGTCACATGTATGGTTATACACATTTGTATTTCCATGCGTACTGTTATGTATATTCTTGTACACGTGTGCTGTCATTTGTACTATTGTGTAGACATTTGTACAGCCATGTGTATTGTGTACACATGTGTGTTTTCATGTGTACAGTTGTGTATAGTCTTGTACACACGTGTACTTCTGTCTGTATTGTTGTGTAGAAATTTGTACGGTCATGTGTATTCTTGTACACATGTGTGTTGCCATGTGTACTCATGTGCATAGTCTTGTACACATGTGTGTTGCCATTTGTACTGTTGTAAATCGACATGTGTGTTACCATGTGTATAGTTGTGTATAGTTGTGTACACATGTGTGTTTCCATGTGTACAGTTGTGTATAGTCTTGTGCATACGTGTACTTCCATGTATACTATTATGTAGACATTTGTACCACCATGTGCTTTATTGTACACATGTGAGTTGCCATGTGGAATGCCATGTGTACTGTTGTGTAGACATATGTAGTGGCACGCACATGGTTGTATACATTTGTGTAGACATTTGTACTAACATGTGTATTGTTGTACACATGTGTGTTGCCATGTGTACTGTTGTGTATAGTCTTTTACGTATATGTATTGCCATGTGTATTATTATACAGACATATGTACTGGCACGTCTACGGTTGTACACATTTGTGTTGTCATGCGTATTGTTATGTATAGTCTTGTACACATGTGTATTGTCATGTATACTATTGTGTAGACATTTGTACTATCATGTGTACTATTGTACACATATGTGTTTCCATGTGTACAATTTGTATAGTCTTGTACACATGTGTACTCCCATGTGTACTATTGTGTAGATATTTGTACCGCCATGTGCATTATTGTACACATGTGTGTTTTCATGTGTACTGTTATGTATAGTGTTGTACCCATGTGTACTACCATGTGTACTATTGTGTAGACATTAGTACTGCCATGGGTATGTCTTGTACACATGTATGTTGCACATTTGCATTCCTACATGTATTGTTGACATATGTGTTTTGTCATGTGTATTGTTGTGTATATTCTTGTACACATGTATATTGTAATGTGTACTGTTCTGTAGACATTTGTACTAACATGTGTATTGTTGTACACATGTGTGTTTCCATTTGTACTGTTGTGTATAGTCTTGTACACATATGTATTGCCATGTGTACTGTTGCGCAGACATATGTACTGGCACATCTATGGTTGTACACATTTGTGTTGTCATGTGTATTCTTATGTTTAGTATTGTACACATGTGTACTGCCATGTGTACTATTGTATAGACATTTGTATTTCCATGTGTATTATTGTACACATATGTGTTTTCATGTGTACAATTGTGTATAGTCTTGTACACACGTATACTTCCATGTGTACTGTTGTGTAGACATTTGTACCACCATGTGCATTATTGTACACGTGTGTGTTTCCATGCATACTGTTATGTATAGCATTGTACACATGTGTACTACCATGTGTACTATTGTGTAGACATTTGTACCGCCATGTGTATGTCTTGTACACATGTATATTTCACATTTGCACTCCCACATATATCGTTGACATATGTGTTTTGTCATGTATATTGTTGTGTATAGTCTTGTACACATGTATATTGTAATTTGTATTGTTGTGTAGACATTTCAACTGACATGTGTATTTTTGTACACAAGTGTGTTTCCATTTGTACTGTTGTGTATAGTCTTGTAGACATATGTACAGCTATGTGTATTGTTGTACATACATATGTACTGGCACGCCTATGGTTGTACACATTTGTGTTGTCATGTGTATTGTTATGTATAGTATTGTACACATGTGTACTATTGTGTAGACATTTGTACTGCCATGTGTATTATTGTACATATATGTGTTTCCATGTGTACAATTGTGTATAGTCTTATACACACGTATACTTCCATGTGTACTGTTGTGTAGACATTTGTACCACCATGTGCATTACTGCACACATGTGTTTTTTCATGCGTACTGTTATGTATAGTGTTGTACACATGTGTACTACCATGTGTACTATTATGTGGATATTTTTACTGATATGTGTATGTCTTGTACACATGTATATTGAACATTTGCACTCCCACGTGTATTGTTGACATATGTGTTTTGTCATGTGTAATGTTGTATATAGTCTTGTGCACATGTATAATGTAATGTGTACTGTCGTGTAGACATTATACTGGCATGTGTATTGTTGTACACATGTGTGTTGTCATGTGCACTGTTGTGTATAGTCTTGTACACATATGTACTGCCATGTGTACTGTTGTGCAGACATATGTACTGGCACATCTATGGTTGTACACATTTGTGTTGCCATGTCTATTATTATGTATAGTCTTGTACACATGTATATTGCATTGTGTACTATCGTGTAGACATTTGCATTGCCATGTGTATTAGTGTACACATATTTGTTCCCATGTGTACATTTGTGTATAGTCTTGTACACACATGTACTTCCATGTGTACCGTTGTGCAGACATATATACTGCCATGTACATTATTGTACACTTGTGTGTTTCCATGTGTACTGTTATGTATAGTGTTGTACACATGTGTACTACCATGTGTACTATTGTGTAGATATTTTTACTGCCATGTGTATGTCTTGTACGCATGCGTATTGTACATTTACACTCCCACGTGTATTGTTGACACGTGTTTTTTCATTTGCACTATTGTGTATAGTCTTGTACACGTATATATTGTAATGTGTACTGTTGTGTAGACATTTGTACTGACATATGTATTGTTATACACGTGTGTTTCCATGTGTACTGTTGTGCATAGTCTTGTACACATATGTACTGCCATGTATACTGTTGCGCAGACATATGTACTGGCACGTCTATGGTTGTACACATTTGTGTTGTCATGTGTATTGTTATGTATAGTCTTGTACACATATGTACTGCCACGTGTACTATTGTCTAGACATTTGTAATGACATGTGTATTATTGTAAACATATGTGTTTCCATGTGTATAATTGTGTATAGTCTTGTACACACATGTACTTCCATGTGTACTATTTTGTAGACATTTGTACTGTCATAAGCATTATTGTACCCATGTGTGTTTCCATGTGTACTACCATGTCTACTATGGTGTAGACATATGTAGTTGCACGCGCATGGTTATACACATTTTTGTTGCCATGTGTATTGTTTTGTATAGTCTTCTATACACATGTACTACCATGTGTACTATTGTGTATACATTTGTATTTCCATATGTAATGTTGTACACATGTGTACTGCCATGTATAGTCTTGTACACATGTGTATAGTTTTGTACACATATGGACTGGTGTATTTACAATTTTGTACACAAATGTATTGTAAATATGTATTATTATGTACACATATATATTGTTGTGTGGACAGTTTTGTACTCATGTGTACTGCCATGTGTATTGCATATTTGTATTGTTATGTATCATATGTAGTATTTAATTTGTACATGTGTACTAATTATGTTTATAGTTGCGTACACAATTATACTATCATGTGTATTGTTGCGTACTCAACTGTACTATTATGTGTACAAGTATTCTGCTATGTGTACACATTTGTACTACTATGTGTACTTATGTGTATTATTATGTATACAGTATGTATACATGTGTATTATTATTATTTATACAAATGTACTATTTTTACTATTGTGTAAAGTTTTCTACACATGTGTACTTCCATGTGTACACATGGGTATTGTCATGTGTATTTTTATGTATAATTTTATACGCATGATAGTAATATTTTTACACATATGTAATGCCATATGTATTATCATGTGTACCATTATGTATTATTTTGTACACATGAATAGAACCATGTGTACCGTTGCTTAGTGTTTTGACACATGTCTAACGCCATAGTTTTGTACTCATATACAACCATGTGTACTGTGTGTACTAATTGTTCAATATAGAATAATGTGTATATCACTAAAATCCATAAACTTGTCTAGGAAATATATATTCACAGCTAACGCATCACGATGGACAAATTTTGAACTAAAATCATTATGCACAAATAAAAGACTTGGTGCATCACTAAATATAATTCCTTTAAAGTGGAGGCTGAAGGATGACTCTCTCCCATGCATGATGATCACATCTAGGAAACCGATTCCTGGGTGTAATTGATGTGCAGAAAATTTAGATAGATTTCTCTTTAAGTTGATAGTTCTACTATATAAATGAGCATTGAGATTCTTTTACAGCCCCAATTTTTGGGTTCAATTGGTAAGAAATGTAATTTCTCATATTAAAGATATTTGAACAAATAATGATATAATTTGTTTTGAATAGATGGATTTCGTTTACAATAGCCTTGATGATTGTGTTATGGGCTTTATTGGCTATTGGGCCCAAATAACAAGGAAATTCAATTAATAAATGAATAATTGAGTTTTGAGAAAAGAAAGATGGGGAAACCTCTAAAAGGCAAAGGGATGTAATCTAAAGATGGATTTCGTGCCTCTTGGGTTCCTTGGGTTCCAAGGAGTACAAAGTTGCAAAGAAAGGGAAATAAGAAAATAAAAGATTAATTAAATATTTCTTTAGTAAGAAAGAAATTGAAAACAATGGTAAAATGTGGAAAACAAGTGAAAAGAGGTGTAATTAAGTTATCCTTGATGGATTTTCGCATCCAAAGGATTCCTATTGTTAAAAGGAATGCCAATGAGGAAAATAAAAGAGAAATAAAGAGAAATCCTAAAAAAGAGCTATTATAATAAGAAATAAACAAGATAATGGGAAATAATGCATATAGACGCATCTAGAAGGATAATAAGTATCCTTAAAAAGTAATTTCGAAATATTTGAGTTTCTTGGGATCCAAGGAGTCCCAATGGAGAAAAAAAAGAGAAAATACCAATAATAGAAAATAATAAGATAATGTGAATACATAATTAATGAATATGTGATATTTGCAAAAGAAAATCTAATTTTGTGCCAATGGGACAAAAGGTAAGTACCAAGAGAGTAAGTGAGAGGATTTTTTGAAATCTTATTTATCCTAAGAGTATAGTTTATCAAGGAGGTAAATAGGAGAGAGAAGAATTACTTCTCCTTGAAGGAATATGATTCCTTTTGGAAAGGGACTCTTTGAGTCGTGTATAAGCCAACCTAGGGCTTCGTTTCTCACCCTTATATAAGGGGTAGAGCCCTGGTTCAAAGGGAAGAGAGAACCCCACGTTTCTCTACCTTCTTCTTCTTCCAAGTTTTCGTCCAAACCCTAAACTTTGAGAACGGCTCTATCTCATGAGAAGCAAGGGACCATGTGAAGTTGAGATGGTGGGTGGATGCCCTACGAGATTGGGGAGAAGCTTCGCCATCATGGCCCTGCCCTATCTTGAACGCAGCAGCTGCAACACGGCTGCTATGACAGTCGCACATTGCAGACATGTGCAGCCCAAAACAGCCACCATGGCCGCGGGCTGAGGACACCTTGAAGTGCACGGAGGGCCGGCGGAGGTCAGGGAAGGATCAACCATGGTCTTCGGGTCCAGAGCCTGGAGAAAGAGCCGCACTGAGTGCTGCGCTCGGCGGCTAGGGCGGCAGCCATCGGGTTGCCCAAGGTTGAAGAAGGGTAGGAGGTCGTTGGACTGTTCTACCCTTCCAGGTATTGAAGGAGCAACACACTTACCGAGGGCTTTTTAGTCTTATCGAAATGTTCTCAAACCAGCCAAGTACGTTGCATGGGAGGGGCCGACGTGGCAGCCTCTGATTGGTCCAAAAAGGTAATTTTTGCATAATTCATAGCTAATTAACCGTAGCTCGGATGGATACACATAATATATGAATTTTTCTCAGAAGAACACGAGGAATGCAATAAAAATATAATTGAAGCCTTATTCTATTTGCAATTCAAAAATTATATAATGTTATATCTTTAACGGTTTAATTAATGAAAAACCCTTAGAATTGATGATAGTTGAATATAATGATGTTCCCTGAATGTTTTGAACGAATATTAACATGTTGATAATAAAAAGGATGATCTTTGTACATAATTGGCTTAAATTAGGGTTTCATATACCTAAGTTTGCATTAATGGGCTTAGTAACCCTAATTTAGGAGAATATGCCTTTTAATGATTTTAATTGTGCAAATCCATGAATAAGACAGAGTTATATTGTTATAAATCCAATTTGAGTATAAAAGATCATTAATGTGGATAATTTGGGGTTTCTAGTGTATAAAGTGGAATTAATGATACATTAGGGTTTGCTGACATAAACAATGAGAATTGTAGTAATTAGGGTTCCTTGAGAATCGAACTATATTTCTTTGTTGAGTTGTCAATTCAAAGAAACCTGAACATGATAATTGGCCTTAATGATCTTGACATGACTTAAAAGGGTAAAGATGGTAGTTTTAGTATAAAAGCGATACATTAGACTTTATTGACGTTCAATTGTGCCTATGATGTTGAAAGTAGGGTTTATGGACTAACAGAGCATTAAAAGTGGTAAATGTATAATGAGGGCTAAAACCCTAATAAAACCCTAAGGTCGGCCTAGAAATCATAAGGTGGAATCCAAGTCGATCTTGAGAATGTTTTGAATAGAATAATGACACTTGGTTGTTATATATTATTTTTAGGATATTGTTGATTGCTTGTTTGATTGTATTGAATATTAATGATTGGACATCAAATTGCTCTGGATCAGGTATGTGGTTACGCTTATGAATAATCGCTTTAGTTTCACGGAGACTTCCGAACATTTTATCGGTTGCTTGTAAATAACTGTTGGATGCCTTTTATTTCATGCAACTATAAAGTGACTAGGATTGTCACTATAAATATGTATATAACTAGCTTAGATCCGCGTCTACCTCTGTGGCTTTACAAAGGCTAAAAAGGGGTAACCTAGAGTAAGGTCTAGGTTATCGTGAGTTGGAAATTGGGCTACCCAAGTGTAGTTCCATGAGACTCTTTAGCATGCCATGAGTTAAGGAGTGGGCTACCTACGGGTAGTGCCATGTGACTCAACCCTAGAAATTGGTTCACCTATTAGGTGGGATCATGAGGGGTTTAATGGGGAGCTACCATAAGGAAGGTAGTATCTAGGTCCACTGCAGGGACAACACAGAGGATAGGGTACGCATGGATCGCGTAGTTATATTTAAAATGTAAAATTGATTGTTAAACTGTAATTGACTATAATATGTTGTTATAGATAATTGCATGATTATTGGTTTCCCCACATACCAGCTTTATGCTGACCGACGTTTTATTTGTCGGCGTTTTAGGTACAAATGAAAAGAACAAACAGTAAATTGGTATATGTGTAATTAAGCGAGAATTAAAGTGCAAAGGAGGATTAGTTAGATTGGTATCAATGTGGATAGAAGTGTAGAAATCACAATTTTAAAAGGTATGTAAAAAGTTTATTTTATTGCAGCTTTTCAGTTTAGTTAGTAGAATTTAATAATTGTTAGTGATTATTTGTCGAACCTTTGATCTGAATTTGGGATAACAACTAAGACCTCTTGGTCTCCCTTAATTGGGGGTTACTGAGAGGTGGGGTCATAACATTTGGTATCAGAGCGTAGGTTCCTCATTTAATCATTAATAATTATTAAATTTTACAAACTCCATATAACCCAAGGGAGTTATTAGAGGATTTTCCGAAAGACATAGGTGTCTAGAAAAGGATCACGCCTGGGGGCTGGTAAAATTTTCTTCCACACCGCTAGTCGGAATACGAGGACTCCCAGATCCATGTGAATGCCTGGCCAATGTCTTGGGATTTGACTCAAAATAAGATACCTTTAGGACTCTCTCATCTTGTTCATCCCTTCTCAACTCAAATGTTGCTAAGGACCTTAAGGATTAGGGTTTTCTCTTTTTTCTCACCCTCTCGAGGTATGGGAAACGTTGATAAGGTTTAAGGAATCCTCCACCAAATTAATGAAAAGTATGTAAATAAGATGTCATGGACATAAGCTTAATAGATTAAGCACAAACTAAAGAATAGATACATGCTTAGGTCGAATAACATAAGTTGGCATACCCTCAGGAGAGACCTAAGGATAGACCTTCTTGTCAGGAGGATAAGTAAAGAGAGTTAGTCATGGAGTCAAAGATCTCCATTATAGGTAGAGGCCTGGCACATCCTCTGAGGATGATGTTAACCCTAACCCTAAGTGAAGGTTAGAGAGAGAGAGATGACATGATGGGTTAGATGTCTTGGTAGACCAGATGTTTGGATAAACATTCCTTGGATTCCATATGAGCCATGAGAAGTTGGATGATCGAGTGCCTTTGGCAACCCTACCCTAGGAAGGGGCGAGCATGTTAGAGTGAAGGATAGATCCTTCAAGGATAAAGTTAGAGAAGAACCCATGGAAACCCCATGAGCTTATATGAGCATGGCATAGTAGGCACCCACAGTACGTCAGTAGTACGAGCAGTAGGCGGAAACCCTAGCCAAGGAAGTAGGATGGATAGCTTATGAGACAAGCATAGAGGGTTATGGATAACCTTGAGCAGATATAAGCTTGAGGGGTATGCTTGTAAGCTTGATCCACCTTCATGGAAAGAGGACCTCTGGTAGTAAGGTTGTATGCAGGGTTAGCTCGAGAAAGAGAGAGAGTGGGAACCATGCAAGAAGGTTGGAAGCCTAGACTCTGAGATATGAGGGATAGTGGGGAGTCGAGGATGATACGACCTAAGTGAATGATAGTGGTTGCCTCATGCTTGATCCCTAGATCCTGATGATATCTTGGTTTCCTTTAGAGGAACCAAACCCTAGAGAGAGAATGAGGCTTCTGGTACCTAGGTGCCTATGTCATAGGTGTTTACCTTCTGAGATTGGAGGAAGAGTTCCCTAGACCTGGAGAGGTTTAGTAACAGGTTGTGAGGCCTTGTACCTTGTTGATTGTCCTTGAGGAGGACTCAACTATGAAGTGTTGCTCAAGTTGAAGGATGACGGGAAGTACATGACATACCTTGGATATGTTTTATTCATGGTTAAGAGGATGAGCATGCGTTGGTCATCAGAAAAGTGAACCTAGGGTTCCTAGGCTTAAGAGGGGAAGTGGTGTACCAAATGCTCACGTGAGATTTGAGTTTCCATAGATGCGAGCATGGTACTTCTCATGGTTAGAGGAAAGGGAAACCCCTTAAGTTTAAGGTATGTTTGGTGAATCCCTCACTGATAAGTTGATGACATAGGAAAGTATGATCTTGATCCAAAGTTGAGGATGAGAACAAGTGTGACCCAGCATGGTGTAGTAGGTGGTCTTCTTGTGCCTTAGTATATTGCTAGGGTTAAACATGCTTATGTGGATGTAAACCCTAGACGTAAGGATGTGTGTGACTTTTGTTAATAGGATGTAGTTTCCTCCCATCCTGGGAAAAGGACCCTTTGGTAGGGTGTATACCAGTTTTGTGGGTTTTGAGGAAACCTAAAGAGGTCTCATAGGATCTTGAGAAGCTAGTGAAAAATACATGGTATGAGAATGAACCTATAGACCCATAGATAATCATCTCTAAGTGCATATGGATGTGTTATCATGAAGGCAACCGGTATGGAGCCCGACCAAGGTAGGCAGGTCTCCATGACCCCTATGAAAGGATGAAAGTCAGCCCATGTTTACAAAGAGAGACGATGAAGGCTTGGATAAGGTTCTAAGTTGGACATGTACTAGAATCCTAAGTCTATCCTAGGGTCAGGTAGGGATAAGACCGATGGAGGAGGGAGTTACCTAATTCTCTAGTTGCACATGACCATAGGGTCGGGAGGTAACAACTATCATTGTCTAAGGGTCATGGGTTAGGAGATTGATCACCTTCATGAACTCATGGGACCCAAAGGGCATATGAGTAGGGCACTCTCTGGATGCATAAATGAAGAGGGATGACCCCAAAAGTGTCGGTACCCCATAGACCCAGAGGAGATGACCAAGGGATGTGTGTAAACCCTAGTAGGTTCGAGACCAATTTTCCATGGAAGTAACTTTGATATCGAGATAATTGTGATGTAGAGACATATGTGGCATGTTTCAACTTAGATTTAAACGTGTATTGGCAAGGTGGGATGTACCATCTCTACTCTTAGAACATGAAGAACTTTGTGTTTGGACGGCCGCCAAATGCTTATTTCCTCTTGTTATGGGAGTGAGAGATAGGACAGTATGCATGCCTTACACCAAGAATAAAAGAGGATGTGAGTTGGAACGTTGCTATGAGATATGAGGATAGAGATGATAACATACCCTTGTGGGGGGAATGATACATGGATGGTTTGCAAACACTAAGAGTATTAAGGTAATCATCTTGTAAGAATGTTGTATCATGAGCTATTGCAAGATATACAAGGTTGAGTTTGATGACCAAGAGGATGAGCTCAGAGTGTTCTTGCTGAGGACAAAACTTAGAGTTTAAGATGAAACGATAAGTAGAATACATGGAGGTGTATGTCTTCAAATTTGCCTAATACCTAAGGATGTGAGGTGGTAATGGATGCTCTAGTTGAGATATAGCTATCTAGTTTGGCCAGAGGCAAGAAGAAGTTGTTAGGCTAACCCTAAGACCGAGAAGGAAGATATGTTTGGCTAACACTCAGATATAACAAGATCTGTTGAATAAGTTAGTGGTTGTTTGGTTAGCTAGCCTAGGCCTTGATGTAATAAAAGGGTGGTCATAGAGCCTCAGACACACTTCTTTGGATAGGAAGGTGATAAAACCCTGATGAGAGTGGTTTAGGGTTTCCGAGGAATCGATCTTGAGGAATCATGGCATACAGGAAATCATGATGTTAAGATCACCATACACCGTGGTACTACGAAGGTAGTAAGTGACAGTAGTACTTTGGATGCTTAAGATGAAGATGCATGTGGCTTGTGGCCATGCATGACAGTAGGTGAAGGAGGAACACCAGTAGTCAAATGATTGACATAGAGGATAAAGAGTCCCCAAGAGGGAAAGGGAGATCATTACTATGGATGTTCTAAGTCTCCCCTAGACCAAGGAAGGTCAAGAAGCAATATGGGTTATGGTAGATCACCTTACCTAGATGACATGAGAAAGAAAGAGTATTGTCAAGGGACAGATCCAATTGAACTACATATGAGAGAGATGGTTCAACTACACCATAATGTGAGTTCAAAAGTTCTTGAGTATGACCTAAAGGTTCACTTCCATAAGGTGGAAGAAGATACATGAAGAACTCGATGTTAGTATCACTTATCACCCCTAACTGATGGTTAGTATGATCCAGACTAAAGGTTCTGATGAGAGCATGTGTGCTCGTTCAGGGTGATACATGGAGACAGTTCATGTGATGACAACTACCATAACCAGTGTCGGGACATAAATAAAGGAGGTTGAGTCGGACACCACTTCATGATGTTGGTAAATGGACCTCGCGAAGGTCAGAAAAGGACCACAGTGAGTGCAGGTGAAGTCTCTTTGATCATGCAATGGCTGAAAGGAGCCTAGGAACGACATGAGTCGTAAAGATGATGCAAAGTAGATAGATATGCAATTCACTGTAGGGGAATATGTGACATGAAAATTCGGCCCCTCTAAGTTATAGCTAAGAGAGCCGAGTCCCCGATACATGGGTATGGATTGATGGAGAAGGTTAAGTCTAATCTTACCCCTCAGGATAAAGTAATGTGTGATGAGTTCCAGGTGTCCAATTTAGAGCACTATGTGAGATACCCAGACCATGTGCGGGAAATGAACCTAGTGAGCCCCAAGGGAGGCTGAAACGAACTAAGTCACCTGTGCAGTTTATAGACGCCAGAGTGAAAGGACTCAGAGAAAAGAATATGTGATGATAAATGTTCTTTGGAAGCGCCATGGGTAAGGTAAAGCCACATAGGGGACAATGATGGACATGAAAAAGTCTTATCCTGAATTGTTTGTTTGCTTGATAGAATTTTGAGGACAAAATTCCTATAAGAGGGGAAGGATGTTACAGCCCCAATTTTGGGGTTCAATTGGTGAGAAATGTAATTTCTCATATTAAAGATATTTGCACAAATAATGATATAATTTGTTTTGAATAAATGGATTTCGTCTACAATAGCCTTGATGATTGTGTTGTGGGCTTTATTGGCTATTGGGCCCAAATAACAAGGAAATTCAATTAATAACTGAATAATTGAGTTTTGAGAAAAGAAGGATGGGGAAACCTCTAAAAGGCAAAGGGATGTAATCCAAAGATGGATTTCGTGCCTGTTGGGTTCCTTGGGTTCCAAGGAGTCCAAAGTTGCAAAGAAAAGGCAATAAGAAAATAAAAGATTAATTAAATATTTCTTTAGTAAGAAAGAAATTGAAAACAATGGTAAAATGTGGAAAATAAGTGAAAAGAGGTGTAATTAAGTTATCCTTGATGGATTTTTGTATCCAAAGGATTCCTAATGTTAAAAGGAATGCCAATGAGGAAAATAAAAGAGAAATCCTCAAAAAGAGCTATTATAATAAGGAATAAACAAGATAATGGGAAATAATGCATATAGACGCATCTAGAAGGATAATAAGTATCCTTAAAAAGTAATTTTGAAATATTTAAGTTTCTTGGGATCCAAGGAGTCCCAATGGAAAAAAAGAAAGAGAAAATACCAATAATAGAAAATAAGAAGATAATGTGAATACATAATTAATGGATTATGTGATATTATTAAAAAGGAAATATTTTCTACTAAAAGAAAATCTAATTTCATGCCAATGGGACAAAAGGAAGTACCAAGAGAGTAAGTGAGAGGATTTTTTGAAATCTTATTTATCCCAAGAGTATAGTTTATCAAGGAGGTAAATAGGAGAGAGAAGAATTACTTCTCCTTGAAGAAATATGATTCCTTTTGGAAAGGGACTCTTTGAGTCGTGTATAAGCCAACCTAGGGCTTCGTTTCTCACCCTTGTATAAGGGGTAGATCCCTAGTTCAAAGGGAAGAGAGAACCCCACGTTTCTCTACCTTCTTCTTCCAAGTTTTCATCCAAACCCTAACCTTTGAGAACGGCTCTATCTCATGAGCAGTGAGGGACCGTGTGAAGTTGAGATGGTGGGTGGATGCCCTATGAGATTGGGGAGAAGCTTCGTCATCATGGCCTTGCCCTATCTTGAACGCAGCAGCTGCAGCACGGCTGCTATGACAGACGTGCATTGCAGACGTGTGCAGCCCAAAACAGCCGCCATGGCCGCGGGCTGAGGACACCTTGAAGTGCGCGGAGGGTCGGCGGAGGTCAGGGAAGGATCAACCATGGTCTTCGGGTCCAGAGCCTGGAGAAAGAGCCGCACCGAGTGCTGCGCTCGGCGGCTAGGGCGGCAGCCATCGGGCTGCCCAAGGTTGAAGAAGGGTAGGAGGTCGTTGGACCGTTCTACCCTTCTGGGTATTGAAGGAGCAACTCACTTACCGAGGGCTTTTTAGTCTTTTTGAAATGTTCTCAAACCAGCCGAGTACGTTGCATGGGAGGGTCCGACGTGGCAGCCTCTGATTGGTCCAAAAAGGTAATTTTTGCATAATTCATAGCTAATTAACCGTAGCTCGGATGGATACGCATAATATATGAATTTTGCTCAGAAGAACACGAGGAAGGAAATAAAAATATAATTGAAGTCTGATTCTATTTGAAATTCAAAAGGTGTATAAAATTATCATCTTTAATGGTTTAATTAATGAAAAACCCTTAGAATTGATGATAGTTGAATATAATGATGTTCCCTGAATGTTTTGAACGAATATTAACATGTTGATAATAAAAAGGATGATCTTTATACATAATTGGCTTAAATTAGGGTTTTATATACATAAGTTTGCATTAATGGGCTTAGAAACCCTAATTTAGGAGAATATGTCTTTTAATGATTTTAATTGTGCAAATCCATGAATAAGACAGATTATCATCATCATCATCATCATCTAAGCCTCAATCCCAACTATGTTGGGGTCGGCTACATGGATCCTTCGTTTCCATTCAGCTCTATCATGGGTCATATTCTGATTGAGATGTAGAGATTCAAAATCTCTCTTTATAAGCTCATCCCATGTTAATGTGGATAAAATCCAATTTGAGTATAAAAGATCATTAATGTGGATAATTTGGGGTTCCTAGTGTATAAAGTGGAATTAATGATACATTAGGGTTTGCTGACATAAACGATGAGAATTGTAGTAATTAGGGTTCCTTGAGAATCAAACTATAATTCTTTGTTGAGTTGTCAATTCAAAGAAATCTGAACATGATAATTGGCCTTAATGATCTTGACATGACTTAAAAGGGTAAAGATGGTAGTTTTAGTATAAAAGCGATACATTAGACTTAATTGACGTTCAATTGTGCCTATGATGTTGAAAGTAGGGTTTATGGACTAACAGAGCATTAAAAGTGGTAAATGTATAATGAGGGCTAAAACCCTAATAAAACCCTAAGGTCGGCCTAGAAATCATAAGGTGAAATCCAAGTCGACCTTGAGAATGTTTTGAATAAAATAATGACACTTGGATGTTATGCATTATTTTTGGATATTGTTGATTGCTTGTTTGATTGTATTGAATATTAATGCTTGGACATCAAATTGTTCTGGATCAGGTATGTGGTTACGCTTATGAATAATTGCTTTAGTTTCACGGTGATTTCCGAACGTTTTATCGATTGCTTGAAAATAGTTGTTGGATGCCTTTTATTTCATGCAACTTTAAAGTGATTATGATTATCACTATAAATATGTATATAACTGGCTTAGATCCGGGTGCACCTCTGTGGCTTTGCAAAGGCTAAAAAGGGGTAACCTAGAGTAAAGTCTAGGTTATCATGAGTTGGAAATTGGGCTACCCAAGTGTAGTTCCATGAGACTCTTTAGCATGCCATGAGTTAAGGAGTGGGCTACCTACGGGTAGTGCCATGTGACTCAACCCTAGAAATTGATTCACCTATTAGGTGGGATAATGAGGGGTTTAATGGGGAGCTACCATAAGGAAGATAGTATCCAAGTCCACTGTAGGGACAACGTAGAGGATAGGGTAGGCATGGATCGTGTAGTTATATTTAAAATGTAAAATTGACTGTTAAACTGTAATTGACTGTAATATGTTGTTATGGATAATTGGATGATTATTGATTTTCCCACATACCAGATTTACGCTGACCGACGTTTTGTTTGTCGACGTTTTAGGTACAAATGAAAAGAACAAACAGTAAAGTGGTATATGTGTAATTAAACGAGAATTAAAGTGTAAAGGAGGATTAGTTGGATTGGTATCACTGTGGATAGAAGTGTAGAAATCTCAGTTTTAAAAGGTATGTAAAAAGTTTATTTTATTATAGCTTTTCAGTTTAGTTAGTACAATTTAATAATTGTTAGTGATTAGTTGTCGAACATTTGATCTGAAATTTGGGATAACGACTAAGACCTCTTAGTCTTCCTTAATTGGGGGTTACTGAGAATTGGGATCATAACATATTCCTTATTATTCTTCTCATCCATCAGCGCACCACGAACCACGGTATCCAGAAGATGCTTTTGGTATTATCGGATTGGTCAGCAATTTCTTAGAAGCCGAAAAAGGATGTTGCACCAGGCGAGCAGGAGGGAGGCACTTCAGAAAATGCGGATGCACCAACGAAACTGTTCTCAAAGTTTGTTGAACTTAAACTTATCTATACTACTATAAAAAGAGCGAGTTTGATGTTGCGCTCTCCTTGATTCACTCTCTTCTCTCCTTTTTTTAAGGAATTTTGCTCCTACAAATATTTATTCTCATACTCTCCTATTAACTCTTATTATCTTTAATTCTGTATTTCTCTCTCCATCCCACGGAAACGGTTCCTTGATTCTCTCCTTTCAAACAACCAACACAAATATCTTTTACCGTAGGAACCCTTTCACGGACGAGTCATCTCCCCGCACATTTCCAACAAATTTTATATGTCACGTGCATGTGCACGTGTGCGTTCACTAGTAGCATAAAACTTGCATCTTGAGAAGTTGGACGGCGAGAGCTGTACTCCTGGAAACAGCTCCGCCAGCGAGAGCTCCAGTCATGGTGTTGCATCATCTATGTGTATGGGGCCACACATTTGATATGGCAGGACTTGTGGGAGTCGAGAAACGCAAAGATCCTCAGAAACCTGATCAAGTCGGACGCACCGTTCAGGTTCCACAACTTGACGTGGGACCCCGCCAAGTTCGAGAACACCAATTCTAGCTCATCGTCATGCTCCGGGACCATTACTGTTGGCGGCACGCGGGAACACTTGACGTGGAGGTCGAAGTGGGCACACAGGTGCATTGAGCAGACTAGACCTGTCAAAGTGGGTCAAAATCCGTGGGTGCCCATGGGTCGACCCGTTTAAGTTGGGTTTGGGTCCTAAAATTTACCACATGCTGGAAAACACCCAGACCCATACCCACCCGTTTAACTAGCGGGTTTCATGGGCAATCCGCGGGCACCTGCGGGTGACCCGCTTTATTACATTGATTTTATTAATAAAAATAATTATATAAGATTTAGTTATCAGTAAAAAAATATACACACGTTGCATATATGAAACTTGCCGCTTGCG
Source organism: Alisma plantago-aquatica (assembly GCA_963693085.1). Taxonomy (NCBI): domain Eukaryota; kingdom Viridiplantae; phylum Streptophyta; class Magnoliopsida; order Alismatales; family Alismataceae; genus Alisma; species Alisma plantago-aquatica. Next base: position 1,262,846,442 of record OY856412.1, read on the forward strand.
TGCGTTTGCGTCCAAGCCACTACCACTTGGTAGTAATAGGTAATATATATAATTTTTTTTTGAAGTCTAGTAATAGGTAATATTAAATATGTCTTGTACTCTTATCTCAAATTTTAAACCACAACCAAGTTAACAAAACACATAGATTGGTTTATAATATTTTTTACTCATTAAATAGTTTGTAAAATTTATTCTTTTGTATTATTTTGTGAGAATGGGAGGCATACATAAGGTTGTGTCATCGTCATACTACAAATTAAAAGGGTGTGGAGTTGTTGGTTGTATCATCTTCATATTGAAAATTAAAACGGGTGTCGAGTTATTGGTTGTCATCTTCATACTGCATAATAAAAGAATGTGGAGTTGCTGTTTGGAACATGCCAAAGTTTTAGTCTTTTTTCAGTTCTCCGATTTATACCCCATCTCATTTGGATGCCTCCTTCATAATATATGTGGTTCAATTAATGTTTAGTTGTTTGGTATTGGTGGTCCTCGCTATTTAAAAGATGTATGCTTTTGAGTTAAGCTTCTAAAATCTGTATTATGTTTGTTGTTCTAGCATCTATACAATACTGGTAATTAATTCAGCCAGTCGGAGGTTTTTCTTTACTAGCATGTAGCATCTCTGCCCATGGATGTATTGTTGTTTGATGCTCTTCTTATAGAAAATTTTTGGACAAATGAAAAAGGTTTGCATGTCAATGCGATTGTTTTGTGCCATATCTTATGTAAACAAACATTAGCATGGTATTTTTTTTAAATTTTATATGGGCACCCACGGGCAACCCGCAACCCGCTGGGTCGGGTTTGGATTTATCTTTCTTCCACCCGTTTAGAACTGGGTCTTTTTGACCCGCACCCGCGAGACCCAAACCCGCAACGACCCAACCCAAACCCAACCCACCCACCCGTTTGACAGGTCTATAGCAGACTGCCCTGCCTTACTCGCCTCCTAACGGATCGACCAGTTGGGGTAGGATGGTGTGGCGAGGAGTTCCATCGTGTGGTGGGGATGGACACGTCTAGGGCTGTAAATGGATATGTGTATATCCCCATACCCTCAAACCCATATCCATTAAACCTAGGGCTGGCAATCGGGTCCGGGTTGAGCGGGTCCTATTTCGGGTCAATTCGGGTCAGATCAAATATACTCGACCCGAACCCGACCCGAAAATAATTACGGGTCATACCTGCTTGACCCGAACCCGAAATTCATATTTGCGGGTCTGACCCGATGAACCCGATGGACCCGAAAATATTATATAATATGCAAATACGAAAAACCCGAAAATAGAAACCCGAAAAACCCGAAAATTCAAACCCGCTAGACCCAAAATTGCTGCAGAATTTACTAATTAATTATTGTTTTGCAAGCAAAGACTTATATAAACTATCACAGGTTTATGTTTGTATGTGTTAAAAATTTATATGGCTAGAACATGGAAAAATATATACACATACGAAGATTTAATTTCGGGTCGAGCGGGTTTTGCGGGTCGAGAATTGCAAACCTGGACCCGACCCGCAAATAATTTCGGGTTTTTCGGGTTCGGGTCATTTCGGGTCGGGTCGAAAAAATCAAGACCCGAACCCGCTTTAGTCGGGTCGGGTCGAGCGGGTCGGGTCAGGTTTTGCCAGCCCTAATTAAACCCGTCATGGGTATAAATTTGTATAACCATATAACTGCTTACCCTTATACCCGCATACCCACCTCTTATAGGGTAAGGTTATGGATGTGTATATACTCATACCGTATACCCATATACCCATTTACTTATATTTTATGTAGATAATTTACATTAAAATGTAATGGTGCATATTATAAGACTCACATCTAGCAAATATATGTACCTTAAATAGTAGACATTTATATTAGAATATAGTGCTCCATATTGTACCACTCACATGTAGTAAACATAAGTACCTTGCAGTAGTAAAATGAACACATCAATTGGTTCACCTTTATAGTCACACAAGTACATTTCATTAAATTAAGAATGCCATAAATTCATTCCCTCATTCTGTTCCTCTCTCCTCTCTGTCTTGAATGATATTTTTCCATAACCCATCTATTTAAGTGTGGTAGTTTGTTGTATCTCAAGTTTCTGATGCATTATTATAGCAAGTTAAACATAACCGTATACACATTTACCCATCCATATACCCGGCGGTTATACGGATATGGATATGTTGCGGGTATAGATTTTGACAAAATGGGTATATAACCGTACCCGTATCCACTTAACTAAATGGGTACAGTTATGGATATGACCATACCCGCACCATACCCTACTCATTTACAGCACACGCCGTCAAAAAACCAAAATGACATATTTTTGACATTTTAATTATCAAAATGACATGTTTCAAACTTAATTTTTTTAAATGACATGTTTCTGAAGCAATATGTCTTCAAGAGGACGTATTGCTCCAAGTGGGGTCAATACGTCTTTTGGGAGACACATTACTTTGCTGGAGGCAATATGTCCCCATTGAGGACGTATTGTTTTTTTAAAGTAGTAATACCTCTCCTGAGAAGACGTATTGGCCCCACCAGATTCAATACGTCCTCTTTGGAAATACATTGCCTAAAAAACGTGTCATTTTAGAAATTAAATTTTGAATCATGTCATTTTACTAATTAAAATGTCCAAACATGCCATTTTAGTTTTTTTTAACAATAGGGCCTTCTGTGACGCAGCAAATTAGGTGGCTTACAGGGTGAGGAAAGGGCAGAGGGTGCATGTGTAGACTAGGGCTGTGTTGAGATGTGGCTTCTCGCAGCCAGAGAAGATTGGGCGAGGGCGTTCGCGGGGAAGACTGCGGCGGAGCGGGTGAACGTGGGGGAAGTGTGCGATGGGTTCGTCTTGGCGAGGAGGTGTGTCTAGTTTGCTAGGACCGTGTTGATTTCCGCTCCCAACAGAGGCCGTACTCTGTCCTCTCCCTCATCCGAACCTGCTTTCTTCTGCTCACAGTAACGCAGATTAGTGGCGGCCAAGCGCCTCCAGCTTTCACTGTGCAGCCAGCAGCCATGGCAGGTCGGTACGGCGGTGCAGTTAGGGTCAGAGGCTGTGGAAGTGAGCCAGACGGCGCGGCGGGACACAACAGAGTGTACGCCGGCGGTTACGCTACGGAACCGTGGAATGGAAGAGCCGGAGGACTAGGCGGGGCTGGCAAATCCTGCCGAAGCGGCAGAGAGGGCACCGCCGGCGGTATATTCGGCGGGGTGGGAAGTGATGCTGCTGCAGAAGCGGCGAGGTGTACAACCGGTGCTGTCAAGAATTTCTATATTTTATTTGTGTGCAAATCTAATTGACAGTCAGGAGAGTCTCATATGATTATAATTGTAATATCAAACCTAATATCATATGTTACCGTGAAAGATTGCAGTGAGAAGTAAACATGTAATTGCCGCATGACAAAATTATGTTTGGATTGTTTGTATTTTTTACCGAATTGAATTCTACTATGAATTTCATCCATGTAACGTTTCTATTTACTATGCTTGAATTAGAACTTATGTTCATTTTGAAATTTGAAGACATAATAAGAATTTGTAATTTTCATCTCTCAAAAAATTATGACATCAAAATATAAACTTAAGCTGGAATCATCATTAGCCATAATTCAATAAAAACACATGTTATTCGGCTTTTCACATTTTAAAGATTAGTATTTAGCTAATGCAACATGGGTTAAATACATGATTTCATGATAATTTGGCTACTAGCCAATCGTGTCCAAGTATGCAACCCGTGTCTCCTCACTTCACCCGTTTCCGTCCGCCACTCTCCTCTCCGACGGTTGGCCGCAACCAGCCTATATGTCAACGAAATGGATTGTCACGCACACCGCCTGACACTAGGCCAGGCTGCTAAGCCGGACGGTATATCTTTAACATCGTGTCTCGTTCTTAGCAGCTGCTTGTTATGTTATAGTTTTTCTTATAAGACAACCAATCACATTGCACCACATCCTCCTCTCTCCTCATCTAAACCTCACTTCCTATCCTAAAAAGGTAAGGAGAAAAAAATGCTTACTATGCACTATAAATGTACAGAAAATCTAAAGAAGATATGAAAGACAGCTCGACGTACATTTATCATGTTTATGGCTGATAATAGTTGAAAGAATCTTATAAATACTATACATTTAATAACAATAAGAAGATGCATATCGTTTAAGTAAATTCTCATATCATCCAATATCATATATATTTAGCTAAGATTTGTTATTGAAGCTTGTTACCATGTCTGTGGCTTCTCAACAGTATATTTGAGTAGGCACAACTACTAACTTAAAAGTATGTTTAGTCATTGTTGCAATACATACGCCTTTTTAGATTGTCTTAGTAATTAATGAACGTCATACCATTCCAACACTTTTAATGTATTCTAAATAATATAATGCGCATGAATTTGTTTGAATATAATCGGAGTATGTATGTAGTATTTCTTCTCAAAACAATTATGGGGCTAGTGTACAAAAGAATATCCACCATTACACGATTGTTAGAGCATAAACCCTAAAGATGATTACCAGATCTAGAGAGATTGTGAAAGATAAGTATTGTCCACTACAGATGATTACCAGATCTAGAGAGATTGTGAAAGATAAGTATTGTCCACTGATGACACTTCAACAAAGCAAATCACTTTTAATCGCATGTTGTAGTTGTTGGACTAAGGAAAAAGCATATGTAAATTTTGGAAATTGGCTCTGCAATCTAAAAAGGACTAGCGGCACAACTTGTTACCCGTTCATCTTCTATTTCATTGTAATTGCATTGATTATTAGCAATAAGGCTACCATCTTTGCATAAGAAGGGGAAAAAAACACATTTGTTCCAAAATGTTGAAGGCAGAATTTTTTTGTCATAGTTACATTATACTGCAACCAGATGCCGAACTCGTCTAGTTTTGTCTACTTTATTTATCACCAAGGAGAATTTAGTTAGAAACCACAGTTGCATTATAATAAAATGAGGAAACGATTTACAGAAGGAGCGGAGTCGTGGTTGATTTAATCGATGTAACGGAAGGTTGACTGACTGTGCGGCAATCTTGGTTGATTAGAATCAGCATAAACTAAAATAGAAGTTTTTTACAAGAGACATGCACTAATTTGATACGGTACTGCCATACCTATTTTGACGGAATATACATTTTTTCATACTAGTTAATATTCTTGATGTGCATGGGGACGGGCACATGCCCTACTGTTAGACCTGTATCCGCAGAATTCAGATTGTATTTCAGGTATCGAATTTTGGATTTGAAACTTTTAAATCCGATATCGGATATTGTTGTATTCACTCTGAAAAAATATAAATTTGACAAATATATATATATATATATATATATGGTCAGGCTAGTGTACACTCGAGTGTACCGGAGACATCGTACACCTCAGTTTGAAGTAGTAATTTTTTGAAAAATCTAAACCGTTGATCTTCTTAAATATTTTAAGAACATACTAAATAATAAATTTCATCTCTTGCGTCGATTTTGTTGTCCTTGGATGAGTGACTTACACTCATCCAAATGAGCTCAAATTTTGTATGTGGTCTATTATTATTGTAACTATAAATATCTATGGATTAGATTTTAGAAAAATATGATCTAGAACTCTAGATAGGCAAACATCATTGGGGTGTATAGCGTGATCTGTATACACGAGTGTATTCTAACCTGACTCTCTCTCTCTCTCTATCTCTCTCTCTATATATATATATATATATATATTAATTATATACAAAAATATGAACAAATAGAAACTATATCATATATATTTAATGTAACATTAATATATTCTATATATAATAATTTATTAACATTAAATGTATGTTTTTAGGTTTGGATCAAATATTTATCTGAATTCAGATATTTGTCCAGATCGGGTTCAGATGATATCAAATCGAATTTTTTTTCTCAGATTCGAATATCGAATATGACAGTATCCGCTCTAAATTTGATCTGTTTACATGTCTACCTACTGCACCTAGGAGTAGCTTTGTCACTGTCTACATCCAACACTATTAACACCCATATGTGGAGAATATGCATAGAGAACTATTAGCAAAGTGTGTCACAAAAAATTTTAAGACCTCCGTTGTTATTTTATGGCTAGATGAACATAGAATTGTATATAATAGTGGGTGAGGGATTGCAAAAAAATAGAAAGAAGGAGACAATAGATGAAGAGAGGGGACGTAATTAATAGAAAGAATGAGATAGTTGATCAAGAGAGAGACATAATAAATAGAAATAGAGAGGTAATAAATAGAGAGAGAAGGTGGCACAAGAAATAGTCTAGAAACTTTTAATAGTGTTCAAGACTAAAATAGTTACTATAGTATATATTAATGAGTGTTGTTTAATTCAGAAATACACATTGTATTAAGGGGCACATTTTAATTAAAAAGTACACATTATAAGATGTATAAGTATATAACATATCAAAAGTACATATATAATTTATAAAAAATGATATCAAACATTTATGCATATATGGCGTTGTTTAACACCTATGTTGGGATTAGTTAATATAAAAATTTATATTTTATTAATGCTTATTATTAATGTCAAATACTTGCATTATTTCATTCTTTCTCATATAAAAAACCTTTCAACTCCTCGCAGTGTATGAAAAATTCCTCATGTTGTACTAAAATGATGCTTCATGTTTCATGTGTGTATTGGCTCGAGGTTTGGATGTAGCACTGGGCGGATAGAGTGTGCTCTATATTAGTACCCTTTTATGAAATATATTTATTATTATTCGGAAATACATATCTAAAATTACTTCCGGGATTTTAGGTTACATGGGAAAAGAAAAAAGTAAGCATGAAGATAATTGTTTTTTAATTGGTACCAGAGGTACAAATAAGACACAATTCGACATATCAGTTCAAGGAGTAGTGATGGGAGAAGCACGCCTTAACTAGCCTTTAATATAAGATGAAATATCATGTAGATGGTTTATAATAAGGTTGGATAGAAAACAAAACTTGACCGTTAGACTAAAACAACTGATTTTTTTTGTGTGGATGGGTATTGCAGTCAAGTTTGGTTTGAAAAGTATTCAAATATTTATCGCACCCTACCCAAATAAGGTTACAAAATAGAGATAATCTAGGAATAAATATCTACCCTTTTTGGTAGTGAATCTTCATGTAAAAAATAGTGTCAGAATCGCCACCACATTTTGTACAGAAAGCGAGGAGGAAAGATAGATGATTGAGGTAAGTGAGGAATCTAAGAGATTATCCTTGCTGGATAAAAAAGTAAGAAATAAAAAGTAGAAACAGATATCAGATCTGGAAATCTAGTTACGAGTTGGTAAAGATTAGCACCCCCATCTCGACCGAAAAAATATGGTATCAAGCACTATCGTGTTGCGAAAGATTGAGCAATTCATGATGGTTAAAATTTAGGAAAGCAAAACAAGATGAAAAAGCAATTTTTTGTGGGTGGGATTTTAGGGCTAGACATGTAGTTGTATTTCCTATCATTTCCCCATAAGTCCTAATATTTAGGTGTATTGTGGTCCTGATCACCTCAGAATATCCCATGATGGGAATCCATCGTTGGTGATTAGGACCGATGCGTAGGATGTTAGAGGATGACTAGTACATATATGCTAAAGGAGACTAGATCAATTTTTTTAGAAGTAGTTTGAAGTGACAACTATAAATACAGCAAGGAAGTTATAGATGTGACACATTGTCACACTAAACTAGATTACTCAAAACACAAAACATGATCAACTACTAAATTAATCACATAGTTAAAATGCAGAATAATTAAAACTAAATTTCACATCATGGACAAGTTCTGAAACATTTACATAAAGGTCCATCTTTTCCATTCTCATATATTATAAAAGGAATTTACATATGAGCTCAATGGCCTTAACCACATCTTGTATACAAAAGAAGCATTTACATGTGCATGCCATATCTAAATACACTAGCATACTGCCAAAATCTCGTGTCCATACAAGTATATTATTTAGAAAACACATCCCATATTCGGACCTGAGAGTACAAGGATGACACTAGGACTCTACTACTAATATCTACAACTAACCTACCTTTCAGATCTATTGATTACCAGGATTGTTCTCTTCCACAACATGACCTCAACCTCATTGCCCGCGACCACCTAAAAAGATGTAGTGACCTACATGTGAGACCCAATCTCTGCGAGAGATATAACTCTCTCTAACAGATATTGATTACAATAGATCAATTAACAATAAATAAAGTGAGCAGATAGGGTATTTAATAAGCAATTAGATTGAACAGTTTAAGCATACTAAGAAGTTAAGCAAATAAACTTTAGCATCAAGGAGAATTTCTCAGATTTCATAAGTTTGCATGATATAAGAACTATGTAGTATAAGAAAAAGATAAGGGCTACTCAACCAATGTGAGACATATGTAACCCTATAATATATACTACACAACTTATATTACATCTTTTATTATATGACCCCTGAGGGATTTGAGGAATACCACTCAAGTCCCAACTGACCACTACTAAGTCGAAATAAGTGCCATATAAGATCTAGGAGAACCGGATTCCTAATATCTTCTCTGCCCTCAGTCAGTATGAGTTCGCCACAACGACACATCAGGTCAAGCTTCTAACAGCCTAGTTTGTACTTGGTACAGGTCTGAACACTAGTGAAATGAGGTGGGAATACAAACCCTACCATCCGAGGTACAACCATAGTTGTCCTCAAATTTCATCGTATACACATATCTGAGACACGATCGTAGCTGTTCTTTTGCCAAGGTATGACCGCAGTCATCCTCCCAAACATTTGGAGTCAAGATGACAAGTACCCTGCATGCTCAATACTCATTTCACCATCTGGTAATTTCTGATACTCAGATGGATCTATGGAATAGGGCACTAGATGATCAGGGTTATACTTGATTAGTTATTGCCAATTGAATGCATTAAGGATTCTTCGTACAAGTGGACATACAAACCCTAATTTATTTCTAGAAAAAATGTAAGTATTGCAAATTTAGAAGAAATAAAACGTTTAAGGTATCAAACTTAATCACACTACCACATGATATCACTTATTGCATATTGATGAACCACATTTTTCATCATACCATTTCAAAATACCCATTTCTTATGACAAGTTCTAAGATTTCAACCCTCATTGGAACATGAAAAGGATTTCACTTCAATCAGGGCTCAAACATGTCTAAAGGTCATTAAGACCATCACATTAAACTCTGCAAGATCATCATTATCATTCTAGGCAGGCCTTAAACAAGGCTCAAAAGATCTTCAGCACATATATGTCCCATAGATTTTAACATGGTAAGGTACTATGATATTCATTTAGCACTATTTTGAGGTTTCAACTCAAGGAGAGTGTAATGCATTGACACATTAATCATTCAAGAGGTCTAATTATAACCAATTGAAAATTAATGGTGTGCGGTGATTTATCAAGTATATTCATTTGAGGGCAAAAGTAATACTACAAATTAATGGCATTGAACCATCGAATTCTCATCACTAGGACCCACATATAACACTACGAAATCCATACTAATCCTTTGTATGTTGAAGCATCCAATCTCATTCATTGGATCAGGTTCATTATTCAAAAACTATCAATTAGGGTATAGGTCCAACCATTAGATCCATTGAACCAAGTGATCATTGGACTAGGGCTAAATTGAAGCTACATTTAGGAGCTTGAATCACCATCGATAGTGGTGGATTGATCCACCATCAATTGTGACATCTTGGGTCACTATTTCTTGATAGGATCAGCACTATTATCATATTTCACCATCCGGGTGTTGCATTGATATCACTATTGGTTGATACCTTCATTAGGGCACTAACCATTAATCATTAAACTTTTAATTGAACCAAAACCTGACCTAAGTGTTGGATCTAGGGCTCTAGAGGGAGGGTGAATAGAGCTACAAAATTTCTCACAAGATAGATTAGACCTTCAAATTATATCAAAAATAGCTTAAGTGCAATTTGAAGTCCTAACTAACAAGTATAGCAAGGATGAGACAATGATAGCAAGCACTTGACAAGGTCATGTAGAATGGTTCCACTCTCCATACTAGGAGAAAGTCAATCCACTACCTAGAGAGGTCAGTCTCTAGTAGGCATGGCAACGGATCGGGTTTTTCCAAACCCGACCCGCGTTAGTTAACCAGAAAATAAACCCGAACCCGAAAATATACTGACCATGAAAACCCGCAAATACCCGACTCTAAAAAAATCTGACCCGAAAGTGCGGATTTTAAAAACCCGTAAATACCCGCAGATTCCTTTTGTAACACTAACAAATTAAAAATTTTGGGAGGCATCACCTGGCATAAGAAATCAGATCTCCCTCAATCACATCTGGGCGGGCTCATGTCGCTGGCCTTCAATGCGGCAATGATGCATTTTTACAGCAGGAGGCTCAGCACCCCCAAATCTTTGAACCAGGCAGGAGTCGAATTGAGTTCCCCTAAAACAGCAGCTACCCCAGCGTTCTTATTGTCCTTTGATGACATGCCCCGTGCAACAACATTCTCCCTTCGACTCCGGCCATCTAGCGACCCACTCCACAGCGCACAGTCTGATTCCCTCTAATCCGGCACCACGAGTCCACCATCACCTTCTATGTCGCCTCCTAACATGTCCTTGTCAATGGGCTACCCAAACAACGACGCACGGACTGGGGCAGGTTGTCCTGGAAGCGTCGTCAGTCATCTCCAGGAACTTCGCAACGCAGTAGAGCGGGACAATGTTGGAGGGAGTAACTTCGTTGACGTCCTCGTCATCTTCTCTTTCTGAGACTGTGGCATCATCATTGTTTTCCTCCTCCTTGATCTTGTAGACGGGACCAGCAGCGGCTCAACATGTACGACGTGACTATGCTTCCCTGACGAGAAAGTGGAGCTTCTTTCTCCTGTACTGCAGTACATGAGAGGGAACCGCGAGAGGAGGAAATAGTAGATAGAATATTTTGGATTTAGTACTATGGACTTACCTTGTGGAGGTGGAAGCTCATGCCCCCAACCTCAATGACGACGTTGCTGGATAGACCCAGCCGTTGTGTAGAACTTGATGAATCGTTGGGAGTAAGGGAAGAAAGGACGAAAATAAGTGCTAGAAAAAGAGAGCGAGAAGATGAGCTCACTGGAGTCAAATTTACCATGCCTAGCCATTGGAATCCACTTTGCAAGCGACCATTTGAGAAGGATTCAGAACAGCCGCGGCAGGGGACAACGACGATTGAAATTACAATGTCGCAATGAAGTTTTACGACTAGATGTGTGTGCGGCTGTGCGGGAGTGAGAGATTGAGAGTGCAAGAGATAAACACGGACGGGTCACAGTCAGTGTTCTATGCGGGTCACACAACACCCGCGTTTCTGCACCAGATAAAACACACACCCATTCTATACGCACAATAGTTCACCCGCAAAACCCGTGACCCGATAAAACCCGAATTTTGAGTGCCCGATCGGGTCGGATCGTGTAGGGTCGGGTCGGATTTTTTTGACATGCCTAGTCTCTAGGACTTTGCAATTGATTTTCTTTATATTATCACCAATTAGAGTTACAACACAAGACCACCAAAGGACTTACCCATCTAAGCACAAAGAGTATCCCACCTACCCACTTTGCAAGAGTCTTCGGCTAGGGCTGTAAATGGATATGGGTATACCCGCTTACCCTTGAACCCATACCCTCTAAACCCGTCATGGGTATAAATTTTTATAACCATATAACCGCTTACCCTTATATCCATGTACCCGCCTCTCACTGAGTAAGGTTATGGTTATGCATATACCCATATCCTGTATACCCATATACCCATTTAATTATATGATTTTATAGATAATTCATATTAGAATGTAATAGTGCATATTTTAGGACTCACAACTAGATGGTAATCATAGTAAACATTTATATTAGAATGTCAGTTCCATATAATAGCACTCACATCTAACATATATAAGTACCTTGCAATAATAAAATAAACAAACCCACCAACGCACCCTCATAGCGACACAAGTACATTTCATTAACTTGAGAAGGTCATAAAGTTATTCTCTCATTCTGCTCTTCTCTCCTATATTCCTTGAATGATATTTTTCCATAACCTACCCATTTAAGTGTGGTAGTTTGGTATATCTCAAAATTTGTAGTGTATTATTATAGCATGTTTATCAATAGTTGTATACCCAATTACCCGTCCATATATCCAGTGGTTATGTGGATATGGGTATGATGCGGGTATAGATTTTGATAAAGCGGGTATATACCCATACCCATACCCTCTTAACTAGACGGTTATTGTTACGACCCCATCTGAGCTTAATTGGTAAACTAGGGTTTACCTAGACAATTGCAAAGATTAATTGGAATAATCATTCTTGAAATCTAATTAATGACGATAACACAATTAGGATGTTTTAACTATGATAAGAAGTCTAAATGTTCTTTTGTCTTGAGAATTAGGGTTTGAGAAGCATAAACCCTAATCGGCCCAAAATAGGGTTTTAATGACATATGAATACATAATTTGATAAGTAGAATGTCTCACTAAATGATTTTTAGTATTTTATGTGTAACTCTGATTTACTTCAAGTTTGGATATGATTTGGATATATAAAATGTGAACAACATTGGAAAATATCAAAATTTTTTGAAGAATGTTCTGACCTGTTTATCGGTCGAGTTACAACTCGGCCGAATCTGCTGCAGACTGCAATATAGCAGTGCACTGTTTGATTTTTAATTATTTATTGGTAAGGAGAAATGATCTCAAATTTTTACTGGAGGTCTGAAACTCCATTATGCATAACATATAAAATTTCCAGAATTTTTGGAGCTTCTGTTAGCTATTCAGTAGGCGAATTACAGAAACTATTGCGAAACTGAATATTCAGAAAATATAATTAAAGTTGAGTGTTGGGTCAATATGCAATTGACCCAAGCAGCTCAATTGACTTATATGATCGACCACACACACACACAGCTCTCATTCTTCGTCATTCACTCCAGAGAAACGAAAACCTAGAGAGAGAGGGAGAGTTAGGGCTTGAGTGGAGAAAGAAGAGGAATTGCTGAATTAGGGTTCTACGGTCCCAAGAATGGTGAAATCAAGTAAGTTTGGATTCTTTGCATAGACTTTTATGGTGGATCTTCTCTCTCATGTCAAGATTCCGTCCATTCTCTGATTTGATCCAAGATGATGTCGAAATTCCCTCTTTTCTCACCCTTTCTTCATAATCCCTCATTTTCAAGGTTTCCGAGTTGAATGGAAGAAGAATTGGGAGTTTTGCTAGGGATTTGATAGGAATTCGAGATTCCCTGAGTTGAGCTGCAGTTGTGAGGTGTTTTCACACCTTAGGGTGAGTGGGTTCTTCCTCTAAACAGTGTAATGCACGAATTTGATTATAGCATCCAAATCCCTAATTGCTTAGTATGTGATTCTAAAACCTGAAATGTCCGTTTGATTTAAGATTGTTGCAAATTGATATGATGTGGATTACTTCTCTGTTTGAATGATTCCTAAATGGTAGATTCATATCAGAAACGTATACAACACTTTCTAGTGAGAATGCTTTTTAGATTTATATCAAACGAGGTAATTAGGGTTTAACCTAATTGAGACATCACTAGTGTTTCAACCTTATTGAAAAGGACTAGTAATCCTATAAGTGGTTAGGATGTATCTCATGGGCTATCTTAATTAAATTTTATTCTTGATACATGATATCTCAGTAAATGATATGGAAAATCTAAATTTAGTTAAGTTTCCATGATTTCATATCTATATTGATGGTATATGATTTGTTGGAAACAATCTTTATTTAGTGAATGCTTATATCCTATGAAATCCTTATGAGAGCCATGTGACAAGTGAATGAGGTAAATGAAAAGGTGAATGAGGCAAATGCAACCCTAAGAGTAGGGTGTTGGCATGTGATGAATGAATAAGGCAAATGAAACCCTAAGGATGGGGTGTTCAATGAATCATGCTATGGTAATATGAAAGGTCTCGATATGAGATGTGGTGATGCTTAATTGTTGAATTGTATGTTTCTAGTGCATTTAACTTTATATGCTTGTTCTCTCTGAAATGATATTTACATACTGCAGGGCTTCTTATTTTCAATACATATCTCGTAATTGCAGGTAATGAGATATGACATGCCCTAGAAAGGGATGTTACTGAGACATGGTATATGTTGAATACATGAGCTATGATATTTATCTGTTAATTAATTAATAGACCTAAGTGACCTAACACCGTAGAACCCCTAAAGGAAGGTCTGTTACTTAGGGGTGAAACTCGTGTTGCAACATCATCCGTGCTTGTGTCACGGACAAACGAGGAAAGAAAGGCAGTGTCTAACAACAATCGTGCGTGTGTCACGATGGCACTGGGGAAAAAAGAAAAGAAAAGGAAAACACGGTTATCTAACACCATTCGTGCTTGTGTCACGAAGGTAACCCTGTGACTCTCTGCCGGTGTACTCAGGTTAAAGGAGGAGTCTGGAGCACACGTGGTTGTGCATTGAGGCCGTAGAGCCTATGTTTCTGGCCGGAGAGCCAGGGGTCCTGTAGCAGAGCAGGGCTGGCATCAGACTTAGCATTTCCCGGGTGTGTTGCTAAGTCTTGTACGGTGGGGTCGTAGCATGAACTTGTTACGGATCTTTATATGCAGAGTACACTGCATATGACTAGGGCATAAGTTAAAATATGATCATATAGGTTCATAGAGTTCTTTATAAATGAAAGAGTTAAGGAAGACTAGAAGCATAGTCTTCTTGTGGTTATTCTTTGGATGCAATATTTACATTCTTTGTTATTTCAATTATATTGTTTTAGAACTGCTCAGTGTAGTATTTACTGTTGTTAAATTTCATATCGTTTATTCAAATTATATCTGTAATCACATTAGTGCATTAGTCTGTTTCCATGAAGTACTCATTCACTGAGCGAGTAGGCTCACCCCTCTACTCAAACATTTTTAGGGTTAACCGCGTGGACTTGAAGATGGTCAGAGCTTCAGTGTAGATCTGCCACAAGAGTTAAGTACGAGATTAGTTGAGTCAGTCGGTCCTTGTCACTCTAGGTCCTCAGTAAGAGTTAAGAGAGAGAGTTGTAATTACAATGTGTAATATTGTTCCTCTTTGAATGTATGCTAATTACAAGTTTCATGTGCATAATGTGTGAGAGACATCATGAATGTTTATACATGTATCCTTACTATTAAAGTTTGATTAGTAAAGGAAATGTTCAGATTCCCTTGCTAAGATGTTTTATGTGATTCAATGCGAAGAAACAAGAGTTTTTAAGAAAAGAAAAAGTTAAGGGTGTTCTTTGTGTTTCATATAAATCCTATCTTATGCCCTAATCTCATGATTTGAGGAAATTGTGAGATCGGGGTGTAACAGCTTGGTATCAGAGCTTAGGGTGAGTTGTCAAGGACCATTAAGTTAGTAAGTTAGAGTCCTAAGTGTGGCAGATAGGAGATGTTTGATGTTAGCTTTGGGGATTTGAGTATTTGGATATCCTGGCCCGATATCTGAGTACTTGGATCAGCCAGTACAAGCTACTCTGTCTATTCTCTCACGTATATCCTGGCCAGGTATACAGTGGAAGAATGGGCTAGAGAGGAACCCTAGAAATGTTAGGGTTAGAAAACGAGAAAAGAAACAAGAATTAAGAGCATAAATGTAAAAGGAGATAGAACTTACATTTCATAATGTTGTTTTTGTTGGAAATGTATAGAAATGCTCTTATATGTTTGAATTGAAATATTCAATACTTTGAAATATGGGTCTTTAATATCTGTTGTACACTATGCAATTGTAGAATTTATTGATTTTATTCTTTGTAACAAGTAGACTAGAATTGACCTTTGAATGAGCTTTTGTTTCTATGGTTTTGCCCGCTGATTTGAGTGAAATTGACATCAGCAGGTCTGTTTAGGTTTTCAGTCTGTACGCGATTCAGCCGAGTTGTATGTGATTCGGCCGAGTTTCCTTAATAAGCAATCGAACAGCAAACTGATCGGCCGAGTTGTATGTAATTCGGCTGAGTTTCCTTTTTCAGGAAATTAAACAGCTAGTTGATCGGTCGAGTTTCAAGCGGATCGGCCGAGTTGTGAAGCAATCGGCCGAGTTTCTGACCAATCGGCCGAGTTTCTGAGCTGTGAGTGGCAGTTCAGGAAGAATGTAATCCTTTGTAGTTCTTGGCTTCAGAACTTCAGGTTTGGCCTTGTCCGTTTGGCAGGATGCGTTACTAGGATCTAATGAATCCTATCTATAGCATAATAAGAATAGGAATTGGAACAATTAGACCCACATCAGAGTAAGAATGTACATACAGTAAGATGTTGAAACATATGGGCAAGATCAGAAAAACTAAGAATTAGTTGAAACTGATATCTGAGGTTCAACTTTGGGGTCTCAAATGTGAAACCATTAATTAGGAATAATAGAACATGATATGAAGCTCATAATCAGTTTATTGATTAATTTTGCATGAACTATACATATGAAATATAGAAAAGATATGTGAAATGAATGTATGTATGGTTCAAGATAACAAGAATCAATCATGAAGAATGAATCATATAATAGCGTATAATGCTTTTATGAACTCTAAAGCAAAGGCTGAGTAGAAGAATAGAGTTGAGCATTCAATAGGTCCATAGAAGTGAAGAGTCTTCAAAAGAGTAAAAGTGAAGAGAATCATATGATCATATAATTCATAAGACTAGAACAACAAACTAGTTTCTAAGTAAAGAACATAGGTGCAGTTTAACGAATGAATAAGTCATACAAAGGTAGACTGTATTCAGGAGAGAAAAACTTGATTGAAAGAGAAACTATGTTTGATCCATGCATGATCCACTTGATTTTAAAAAAAAATGAAAGAATATGTAATGTATTCAACATGAGGAAAAACTAATAGCAGAACTATTAATTTAGAACGTTAACTTCACAATAGTATAAAGATAAAGGAGGAAATATGTGCAACATGGTATACATGACCATACATATGAATAAGCAACATGGTCATAAGAGAAAAATTTAGAATTTAAGATGACGGGTTAAAGAGTAGTATATGGTAAGAGGACTATGAAACGTAAGATAGGGTTTGAAATATGATGGAGAAGTTATAAAATAAAGAGGTTGTGAGATTCAAGCAAGTGCTAATTAATCAAATATCTCTGTTGATAACTAAGTAAATCTACATACGAGGATGTATTAGGGGAATGTTTGAATACAAGTATTCCAAGTCTTAAAATCATCTTCTCTTTCATATATTCCTTAATAAGAGCAAGGTGGGAATGAAATGATAAGAGAAAATGAATCATATATGGTGCATAACTACCTTGGTGGGGTCATCTAGTGAATGAAATAGTGACATACTATATGATGAAGTGCGATAAGAAATAAATTCTTGTGTGATAGCAAGAATGATGAATAATCTATTCTTACCTTGAATGTTTAAATGTTAATGATGTTTATTGTATATAATCATATGAAAAGGATAGGTAGCAAAAAGTAAAGAAGTAATGAATGAGCAGAGAGATATGGGAAAACACTAGCTTTGTGTAATATGTGAATTTGTTTTTACATGTATGATTTGTTGAAGGCATATTAAGGTATGAAAGTTGGTTCTACATATGATTTCAGTGTATTTGTGCAAGCTATATGTTAAATTAAAGGCGTATGATAGTTGTAGTAATTCATACCTGATATGCATCTTACTATTGTGTATTTGTGATATGGTGATACGGTTTGGATGATGTCAGAACACATGGAGAGATACCCTGAACAAGGTAGTCATACTTATCCACTCATATTAATAGAAAGGGATGATAATCAGATTTTCTGGACAAGTAACCCTAATGAGGTGTAGCTTGTTATACCTAGCTCTAATATAACTGAGTGATGGTAATTGAGTATGATTAATGCTTGAATGACTGATACAATGGTGGATTACTTTATTACTGTTGTTGAAACCCTAAAATGATATAATGCGATGGTTACACTTTGAATTGTGTGTGGGCCCATAACCCACAGGTCCCAGGATCGAAGCAGGATAGTATGGAATGAGGTGGTAATGCTTCACCTCATGCATCCATGACCCAATGGGGATGCCAAGAGTAGTATTGTGCAATTGATTGTTGAATCTAGTCTTTTAATTCAAGACTGTTTTGCTATTTGAATAGCACTTGATTAAAGTTTAAAACAGTATGGTGAACTTGCTTTTGTCACTTAAAGATGATACAGAACAATAGAACTCTCTGAACAGCGTAAGTTGAGATAGTCGTATCAGAGTATCAGAGTTGCGCAGTGAAAGCGTGGTGGTTTATCCTTGCATTCTATGTTTGACTGCGGCATAAAGAATTTGCTTGATATCATTGAGAACTATTTGAAACATGTTGTGATTTAGTAAAGAATTAAAAGATCTAATGTTGAAAACTACATTCAGGTATGAAATACAAGAGTATAATGACATGGAAGGCTTTATAAGCTTAGAATAACCTTGAATGTATCTTTCTTGTAGGTTTATGTTTCGAGGACGAAACATTCTAAGGGGGGGAGAGTTGTTACGACCCCATCTGAGCTTAATTGGTAAACTAGGGTTTACCTAGACAATTGCAAAGATTAATTGGAATAATCATTCTTGAAATCTAATTAATGACGATAACACAATTAGGATGTTTTAACTATGATAAGAAGTCTAAATGTTCTTTTGTCTTGAGAATTAGGGTTTGAGAAGCATAAACCCTAATCGGCCCAAAATAGGGTTTTAATGACATATGAATACATAATTTGATAAGTAGAATGTATCACTAAATGATTTTTAGTATTTTATGTGTAACTCTGATTTACTTCAAGTTTGGATATGATTTGGATATATAAAATGTGAACAACATTGGAAAATATCAAAATTTTTTGAAGAATGTTCTGACCTGTTTATCGGTCGAGTTACAACTCGGCCGAATCTGCTGCAGACTGCAATATAGCAGTGCACTTTTTGATTTTTAATTATTTATTGGTAAGGAGAAATGATCTCAAATTTTTACTAGAGGTCTGAAACTCCATTATGCATAACATATAAAATTTCCAGAATTTTTGGAGCTTCTGTTAGCTATTCAGTAGGCGAATTACATAAACTATTGCGAAACTGAATATTCAGAAAATATAATTAAAGTTGAGTGTTGGGTCAATATGCAATTGACCCAAGCAGCTCAATTGACTTATATGATCGACCACACACACACACAGCTCTCATTCTTCGTCATTCAGTCCAGAGAAACGAAAACCTAGAGAGAGAGGGAGAGTTAGGGCTTGAGTGGAGAAAGAAGAGGAATTGCTGAATTAGGGTTCTGCGGTCCCAAGAATGGTGAAATCAAGTAAGTTTGGATTCTTTGCATAGACTTTTATGGTGGATCTTCTCTCTCATGTCAAGATTCCGTCCATTCTCTGATTTGATCCAAGATGATGTCGAAATTCCCTCTTTTCTCACCCTTTCTTCATAATCCCTCATTTTCAAGGTTTCCGAGTTGAATGGAAGAAGAATTGGGAGTTTTGCTAGGGATTTGATAGGAATTCGAGATTCCCTGAGTTGAGCTGCAGTTGTGAGGTGTTTTCACACCTTAGGGTGAGTGGGTTCTTCCTCTAAACAGTGTAATGCACGAATTTGATTATAGCATCCAAATCCCTAATTGCTTAGTATGTGATTCTAAAACCTGAAATGTCCGTTTGATTTAAGATTGTTGCAAATTGATATGATGTGGATTACTTCTCTGTTTGAATGATTCCTAAATGGTAGATTCATATCAGAAACGTATACAACACTTCCTAGTGAGAATGCTTTTTAGATTTATATCAAACGAGGTAATTAGGGTTTAACCTAATTGAGACATCACTAGTGTTTCAACCTTATTGAAAAGGACTAGTAATCCTATAAGTGGTTAGGATGTATATCATGGGCTATCTTAATTAAATTTTATTCTTGATACATGATATCTCAGTAAATGATATGGAAAATCTAAATTTAGTTAAGTTTCCATGATTTCATATCTATATTGATGGTATATGATTTGTTGGAAACAATCTTTATTTAGTGAATGCTTATATCCTATGAAATCCTTATGAGAGCCATGTGACAAGTGAATGAGGTAAATGAAAAGGTGAATGAGGCAAATGCAACCCTAAGAGTAGGGTGTTGGCATGTGATGAATGAATAAGGCAAATGAAACCCTAAGGATGGGGTGTTCAATGAATCATGCTATGGTAATATGAAAGGTCTCGATATGAGATGTGGTGATGCTTAATTGTTGAATTGTATGTTTCTAGTGCATTTAACTTTATATGCTTGTTCTCTCTGAAATGATATTTACATACTGCAGGGCTTCTTATTTTCAATACATATCTCGTAATTGCAGGTAATGAGATATGACATGCCCTAGAAAGGGATGTTACTGAGACATGGTATATGTTGAATACATGAGCTATGATATTTATCTGTTAATTAATTAATAGACCTAAGTGCCCTAACACCGTAGAACCCCTAAAGGAAGGTCTGTTACTTAGGGGTGAAACTCGTGTTGCAACATCATCCGTGCTTGTGTCACGGACAAACGAGGAAAGAAAGGCAGTGTCTAACAACAATCGTGCGTGTGTCACGATAGCACTGGGGAAAAAAGAAAAGAAAAGGAAAACACGGTTATCTAACACCATTCGTGCTTGTGTCACGAAGGTAACCCTGTGACTCTCCGCCGGTGTACTCAGGTTAAAGGAGGAGTCTGGAGCACACGTGGTTGTGCATTGAGGCCGTAGAGCCTATGTTTCTGGCTGGAGAGCCAGGGGTCCTGTAGCAGAGCAGGGCTGGCGTCAGACTTAGCATTTTCCGGGTGTGTCGCTAAGTCTTGTACGGTGGGGTCGTAGCATGAACTTGTTACGGATCTTTATATGCAGAGTACACTGCATATGATTAGGGCATAAGTTAAAATATGATCATATAGGTTCACAGAGTTCTTTATAAATGAAAGAGTTAAGGAAGACTAGAAGCATAGTCTTCTTGTGGTTATTCTTTGGATGCAATATTTACATTCTTTGTTATTTCAATTATATTGTTTTAGAACTGCTCAGTGTAGTATTTACTGTTGTTAAATTTCATATCGTTTATTCAAATTATATCTGTAATCACATTAGTGCATTAGTCTGTTTCCATGAAGTACTCATTCACTGAGCGAGTAGGCTCACCCCTCTACTCAAACATTTTTAGGGTTAACCGCGTGGACTTGAAGATGGTCAGAGCTTCAGTGTAGATCTGCCACAAGAGTTAAGTACGAGATTAGTTGAGTCAGTCGGTCCTTGTCACTCTAGGTCCTCAGTAAGAGTTAAGAGAGAGAGTTGTAATTACAATGTGTAATATTGTTCCTCTTTGAATGTATGCTAATTACAATTTTCATGTGCATAATGTGTGAGAGACATCATGAATGTTTATACATGTATCCTTACTATTAAAGTTTGATTAGTAAAGGAAATGTTCAGATTCCCTTGCTAAGATGTTTTATGTGATTCAATGCGAAGAAACAAGAGTTTTTAAGAAAAGAAAAAGTTAAGGGTGTTCTTTGTGTTTCATATAAATCCTATCTTATGCCCTAATCTCATGATTTGAGGAAATTGTGAGATCGGGGTGTAACAGTTATGGTTATGGATATGACCATAACCGCACCATACCCTACCCATTTACAGCCCTACCTTCGGCCTTCTTCCAAGGTCTTACCTACTCTAGCACAAGCCTTTCGCCTTCATGGACTTCTCCACTATTCTTGGATCTTCAGCCTTTGCCTTCTCCTTCACCTGGAGAAGATCACCACCTCTTCATCAACCTTGAAGAGGAATAGTAATAGCTCCACTTTCACTCAGAGTAGCTTGCTTCACCTTTGCTACGTGGAGGAACAGGATAGGGAAGATGGAGTAGATGAGAGATTTACATGCACAAGGGAGGAGATCTCTTACAACATGCCTAACTCACTCATAATCACAAAATGAAGTGTAAACTAGAGAGAGAAAGGGGCTCAAGGAGTTGCAACACACTCAACTATAGTAAGGACTTAGAATAGCATGAATGAGAAAACTTGGAATGAACTCCAACGGGTCTTGTTTATAGTTGGGGGTGTTTCCTTGAGTTGGGAATCACTTAGGGTCGATATATAGACATATGAAATAGATCTATTTTCACCCAAAACAACTCACCAATGGTTATAATCACTTTTTTTACTTTTTCTGTATAGTACATTCGGTCGAGTTTCAATAAAGGTAACTCGATCGATCAACTAAAAGACAAAGCCAATTTTCAAACTATCGGTCGAGTTTGTTCTAGTAAACTCAACCGATGAGCTAAAATTAGATTTGCTCAGTGAGTTAGTTGGTCGATTTTTGTGAGTGTACAACTCGACCGATGGGTCATCTACAGAAAATCCATCATAGGATAGGTCGAGTTTCCAAATCAACCGATGAACAGCCTGTGATAAATTTTCTAAGTTGAATTTTGAGTGACTAAATCTTGGTATTAAGTATCCCTCATTTTTCTCATCTTAATTACATGTCATATCATCAGTACAAGTGACTACAAAATTCTTCTAAGGTAGTTTGGAGTGATTTCCCAAATAGCACACTTACATTGCATTTGACTTGTACTTGAACAAGCTAGGGCTTGTGTAATTTGATCATTTTCATGTACCTAAAGCATGAAATCAATCTTAAACAAACATATTAGATAAAAAAGAATGGAATGGTTAATTCATTATCAAAATATGGGCAATGTATAACTCTTAAGTCAACATTCTCCCCCTTTTTAACAATGACAAACCATTCCTCAATCATATTGAAAAGGATGTTGAAATTATACATTTGCCTTGTGAATTGTAAGGGGATTCAAGATTTGAACAATGTGGATTGCTCCCCCTCAATCTATGCTTACTCTAACCTGTATAGTTAGTCTATCTACATAAAGAAACATAACATACATATACTATATGGTCCTTTAGCAAGTCACATGATAGAGCATATAATGAATAAGAAAAGGATCACATAGGCAATAAAAGCAATATGGTTGAGCTTCAAAATATTGAATTTATCTCCCCCTTTTGACATTATCAAAAAGGAAGTGGATAGAAGAGCATAAAAATAGGTCTCCTCCGAAGCATAACCAAGCATATATCCATAACATGCAATCTCAAAACATACACCACAGAGAGACGAGAGAAACAAACAGTCTAAGGCATAATCAAAATATGGTAAAACATGACACCAACTCATGAAATATAGTAAATCAAAGAGTAAGTGTGCAAAAAATTAAGATTACAACTCAGAAAGCAAGTTCTCATAAAATAGCTACAAGCTAAAATGATGAAAGCTAAGATAATAAAAGTAGTACAGCTCAGAACATGTACTGATATGTTTCTAATACAAAACAGCCTAGAAAGATATATATGATCAACATATAGACTAAAAATTAAGAACAACTAGGCATCTAATCTATCTATATCAATAGCATCATCATCCTCAACATCTGACTCGTAGTCATCATCTCTGTCTGAAGGTGAAGCAGCATCGCCTTCATCACGGGAGTCACCAGGAAAGCCATCAGAGCCATCATCATTAGATGTAGCACGATCATACTTATCATCACTAGCATCCTCATCAGCATTAGTGGCCTCCTCATCAGCCTGGTCTAGCATCTCTTCATCACTAGAGAGACCAAAACCATGATCAGGCCAATGAGCATTCTGCTCATCCCAAGACATACCAAGAGCATGGAGCTCATTGGCCAGTGGGATGGAAGGAGTAGAACTATTGAGACTGGAAAGTAGAGTGGCGAAGGGGCTGGCAGGCAGAGACAACACAACGGGGGTAGGTCCACCAGCAGCAGTGGGTGTAGCAACAGCAGAAGGTGCAGGTAGAGGGGCTGGGTAAAAGTGATTATATGCATAAGATACATAATCACCTCCTGGGTAGGGTTGGTAAGCTGGGTAGGGGTGTGCACAGGACATGTGTTGGACATGATGGAACATAGGTCCTGATGTAGGTTCTCCTGAACCTCAAGGTTGTATGCCAATTGATGCATCATGTAGCCCATAAGAGTTTCACTGGACACATGGAACGAGGCACGGGTAGGTCAGGTAGGCTGAGGTGGTGGAGGTGCTCGAGTAGAGGTAGAGGTAGAGGAAGTGGCACCAGGTGTGGTGGAGGAGAGTATAGGCACGAACTTTTGAAGAGTGCTCTCACTGATACAAACTCCTTTTCAGGTAGGTTTGTAATGAAAGTCGTGGAAAAGAGATTTGCCAGTGGCAAGCTAAAATAGACCACAAATCAGGGTTGGGTAGGGAGAGTGGGTGCCACAGGTGTTTTTGCATGAATTGAAGCAAGTCATATGGTGGAAGATGTATCTTGACCACTTGACTCTGACATTCTCTAAGAGACATTACATGATCACCGTAGTGTTTTCTATAATATCCATTTGATTCTTCTTTGGATGGATATTGTAGTTAACAACTAGGGTGAGTATGCGTCTCTTGAGATCCAAGGCAGAGGAGGTAAGGGTGCACTTCTTCTTATAAGGGAGTTGAGGATTCTTAAAGAATCTATGAATGTCAGGGAGAGTAAGATCATATTGCTTGTAGAAGGCCTCAGGCTCAACTAGGTCAAAATACTCAGGGTAATCCTACGCCAGGTGTCAGTCTCATCGGTACCTGAGAAGAAGATGTTCAGGGTATCCTCAGAGACTTGAAATTTCTTCTCATCTATCATGGATGTGAGGATCACTTGAGTATTAGGTGGCGGTACAAGGGTATCGTAACTCCAACACAAGTTAGCATAGAATTCCTGAACCGCTTTTGTGCTAGTGTTGTAATTGTTGTAGCACGCACGTTCAACACCAAAGGCTGAGAGATGGTGAATGTTGAGCAACTCTGCTACTTGATCTATGACCTCTTGTGTTCTAGGTCGAGGCTCAAATAGGGCACAAAAAGGAAAAGGATTCAAGGGAAGGAGCTCCTTATACCTATTTATAGCCTCATTTGAGACAAAAATAGTGTCATCAAAAGTAATCAAGCGGGAGGAGGATGAAGATGATGGTGCATTAGCTGGGGTGGTTGTCTTCCTCCTATTAGATGCCATGGAGACGAAAAAGAGAGGAAGGAGAGATAAAGAGATAAAAACTCATCACCAAAAACCTCCACAGACCTAGGTTAGCAGGGGGGGAGATAAAGTATGGTCTAGCTAGGTCATATTAGGGCTAGGTTGAGGAAGGGAAGGGTAAGGGTAGAGAGATTAGGGCATATGGAGGTGGAATCAGACAGTTTTTCTCTAGTTGAGAGGGAGAATAGTCAGCCAAACTAAACTTAAGAGTGAGCTAGCCCGGCCATCGGTTGGGTTTTGTGAAATTGGAAAGTCGACCAATAGACTTTTTAAGAAAGCTCAGGACCTCTGATCGGTCGGGTTGGCAACTCGACTGATGGTCACCCTGACCTAAACATAACAAACTTAGTTTCTAGCCATTTGAGTTCTAATAAAATTTATTTTTCAAGTCTATTATGTATATTGAACATACTTAGGCACATATTACTCATCATTGGGTACTATTTTGTAGTAAAACATGTGTTTGTGAAAAATACCCAATAACAAGAGAAAAACAAGGCAAAAATGAACATGAAAAATGGATTTTTAGCATATTAGGAAGCAAAGATGATCAAACCAAAGGCAAAACATATAAGATAGATGACAACTATCTAGAAGGAATATCAGATTCATTCAAAGCAGTTATAAATAATTTTGATCTCATAAAGTTAAATTGCTATCTAGCTAGAGGTTTAGTGAAAATGTTAGCCAACTGATTTTCTGTGCCCACATGCATGATATAGGTATCCTTCTTGGCAATATGATCGCAGAGAAAATGAACAAACCTCTACATGTTTAGCTCTACTATGCAAGATAGGATTATATGACAAGTTAATTGCACTAGTATTAACACAATAGATAGGAGAAGCATCAAAATGAATGTTAAAATCTTATAGCATTTGCTTCATCCATAGGACCTGGGCAAAACAACTCCCGACTACAATGTATTCATCCTCGATGGTTGATAATGCCATTATGCTCTATTTCTTTGAAAAACAAAGACACCAAGCATGGTCCTAGGAGGAAACAAGTGCTTGTGCACTGTCTATCAATCAAGCACGCTGCATAATCCACATCACTATAAGCAGTAAGAGTAAAGTCCCATGACTTGGGATGCCATAGTCAAAATTTTTGGGTTTTGGCTATGTAAAGAAGTGAAATCAATCACCTCTCTACTAATAACAATGGTAAACAAAATCCAATTTGGATATCAGCGGAAGATAAAAACTTGACTATATTCAATTTAAATAAAGTGTACATAAAATTTTCCCAAACATGGGTGTACATGCTTTATACAAAGGAAAGAGGATCTAAGTAGAGAGAAACAGCCTACATCAACATGTCTCCAAAAAAAACTAACTTAACCAATCATTTCACAATGCTAGGGTGAAGTCCTTCTCCTAGTCTTAGGCCGGTTCACCATGCTACTGATGTGCACTTTGATCCTATACCTGGCTGGTTGGAGTCACCTAGCAAGAGGGGATAAAAATGTATGTGTCAATAAAGGATAAGGACAATTATAAACTATAGCAACAAATAATAAAGATTCACTATTCGAAGAGGGTCAAGAATATGAGGCAAATAAAACAAATAAGAACTCTGCCAAGTCTAAAGTTTGCATGCATTATTAAATGTGACTAAATTATAATAACATAGGATTTAGGCACCTACCAAACCTCAACCTCTGGGTGAGGGAGAGTAACGCATTCCCAAACACCCTAATATTTTATAAATTGGGGAGAGTGGTCACATTCCCCTGGACTCATGCCCAATACTATGGATGGTTTGTACTCATGTACACTATATTAGTTAATTAGTCATTTCATCATCATGCTAAAGTAATTCAATGGCAGATAGAATAAGTTTATCAACATATGCAAGTGGATTCCAAGACCCTTAAATCTTTTATAGAAGAATTGCAAGAATGAATAAAATAGGCTCATGCCTCATTGGGAATTTAGGCATGGATAAATAAAGCCCAACTCTAGGGTTAGAATGCACATACCTCACTTGAGTTATCCTAGATTTGTCTTTTCTTCAATTATTGATGGCTAAGGTCCTTAACTCCTAAATACAAGTATTTTATCACAAGGATTAGAGTTTGATGAAATTTTAGGGTTGAAACCTTAATTTTATGCCTTCAAGACAAAACTTCAATTTTGGGTTTGAAAACTAGGCCAATCAACTGGTGATATTCTTCTAACTAAGAAAACATATTTATTTAACTAATTTGAGGTTAAAATGAAATAGTTATCAATTTTAGAACATTTTATATAATCAAAATGGTAATCAAGATAAACCTTAGAATAGGAATTAGAATCAGTACTTGAAAATCACAAAATTAGATTCAACTCGACAAATGTTTCCCAACGAGTATTTATTTGCATTTTATGACAAGGGATCAATTTAATATGAATTAAACAAATCAGGCCAATTAGGATTTAAAGAAATGCCACATAGGCTATTAAATTCGCAAAAACAAATGCCACAGTGGTCGGACTCACACTGACTTGGGCCAATCACATTTGGCCCAATCAGTTGGTCTGTGCTCGCATGGCTCGGGTCAAACTCGACTGAGAAGAGAGGTCAAATGACCAAAATACCCATGCTCGAACAATTAAATCAATTAAAATTATGAGGACAGAAAAGTCATTCATTCATTGTCATATACTCGCGGTGAGAGAACAAAACAAGGGCAAAATGACATTAATGTCCATGGTAGATAAATCATCTTATTGCAAGGGCATAAACACCGTGGTCAATGCACGTGATAATCTCCAATTTTGTGATGTTATCTTAGTAATTTTCTTCAGTTTTCCACACTCTTTCTCAGATAAATTAGACAGAATCCCTAACTATCCTCTCTTATTGCAAATATACTATTAGATTAACTTTTTTCCTTTTTACTTACAGAAAAAGACACACAAAAAAATCACAAAAGACTCAATCTGTCCCAAGACCGCATGAATCCAACTGGTCCCAAGACCGCATGGACTCACACGGTCCCAAGACCGCATGGTCTCACACGGTCCCAAGACCGCATGAAGCCAACCGGTCCCAAGACCGCATGGAGTCACACGGTCTCAAGACCGCATGAAGCCAACCGGTCCCAAGACCACATGGACTCACACGGTCCCAAGACCGCATGGTCTCACACGGTCCCAAGACCGCATGAAGCCAACCGGTCCCAATACCGCATGGACTCACACGGTCCCAAGACCGCATGAAGCCAACAGGTCCCAAGACCGCATGGACTCACACGGTCCCAAGACTGCATGAAGCCAACCGGTCCCAAGACCGCATGGAGTCACACGGTCCCAAGACCGCATGAAGCCAACCGGTCCCAAGACCGCATGGAGTCAAACGATCTCAAGACCGAATGAGTCCAAACGGTCTCGGGGTCCAAACGGTCTCAGAGTCTAAACGGTCTCGGGGTCCAAACGGTCTTCAAGACCGTTTGGACCCAAAACTGACCAAACCGTTTGGACTTCACTTAAGGCCTATAAATAAGACCCAAGGGGTCCTCCAAAGGACACGAAGTTTTCAGACGCCCAGAGGCTGCCTCTACTACTACAGAGCTATTCTAACCTCCATCCTCCGCCCAAAGGCTGCTGGTCTGAGATTCACGCTCAATCCTGAAGCTACTTTCTCTCTCTTCGCCAAAGAAGGTGAGAACAACTAGCATGAGGAAACTTCGATCCATTCAAGAGCTTGAGTCGTGTTGAGAGGGAATCAGAGATACCAGTGAGTTCTCCATCTTCTAACGAACCTGCCAAACCCAAGATCACGGCTTCCAGTTGATCAGAAGCTCAGGATGACTCCTCTGTAGGTCAAGCACAGAGGAGCTAAAACTGGGATTAAAACCATTAAAGCAAAGAGGAAAACCTCAGCTAACGCGTCGAAAACATCTGTGGATGTCTGGAGAACCAAATTCAGGTGTTTGTAATGACTGAGGAGCATGGGAGAGGGAAAATGTAAGGTGTCGGTGGTGACCTATAGGGCACGATGTTCGGGGGCATCACGGGGCAAAATGATGATGGCAAAGTGGAAAGCAGAGCCCATATGTGCTTACCACAACTCGGATTGGACGGAGGTGGCCGGAAGCATGAGTAGTCACCCGCCGTCATCAGAGAAGAAGGTGGAATAGGTCGGGGTCTTTGGGAGAAGTTGAGGAGGAATTGGAGGAGGAGGAGGTTTGTGTGCAGTCTAAGGGTGCTCGACGGTTCCTTTTATAGGTGGGAAAGGGGCCAGAGCATCATCTATAACCTGGTGATGGAGAGGGGAGTTACTGCCTAATTGGGCATTTCATGCACACTCTGGGAGAGGAGATGAGTTACGAATCATTGGATTTGGGGGGGAGAGATGAAGTGAGAGGAGAAAATCTCAAGAGAAACATATGAGTGTGGAGGAAGGATGTGATCGTTGTTTGATTCTTGGATGAGGCGTTATAGGTAGGAAGGTAGGGGATGAGTCCGGCACTGTCAGATGAGAGTGTCAATATGGATGATCGAATATGGGCCCTTGGATAGCTCATGTGGGTGAGGATAACGCATGATGGGTGAAATGAAATCAAACATTAGGTTTAATGTAGTGCATTAATGAAATCGAATCAAAACCTTAGTCATATTTTACTCAAATCTTATAAATTCGATTTGGGTGGTCAAACATGGGTCAAATCACCTCAAACTTTAAACATAGGCTAGAATTCATGTTTAGAGCAATGCTATATAATTAGTTTCTCACTTCATATGATCTGGCCCTTAATTACCATATTGGCTATTAATGTGTATATTAATACATTAAAAGGATGAAACAATATGAAAAGGATATTTTAATAGTCTTACATTAATATTTGAGATAGCCAACACATATTAAGTTCAAGATCAATAACTCACCATAATATTCTATTTTTATATATTTTTCCACTTTTAGAGGAGAGAGAAAGAAACGAGGACTATTCTCTCATTAATTAATTCAATTCCACTTCATATCTCATAATTTCTCATTTCTTATCCAAAATGATATAAAAGCTCAAATTAACATTATATACTAATTACCTATCATTAATGGTCATTTTGCAATATTAGACTCCAATTAACACATTAGTTGGAACATTTGTGCAAAAACCCATTCATTGACATGAATGCGGGTAAATATAGATTACACCATCAAATAATGCTCAAATTCAACATTGAGGCCAAAAAGGATACCAAAGATAGTCAAATTTAGGAAAAAGGTTCAAAAGGACATGAAAGCAAATAAAAGCTTGAAAATGGGTAAATTGCAAAAGAAACTGTGAGTTTCTGTCTATTACAGCACTCCAGCCCATATAGAGGATCTCATCCCCGAAATATCAACAAGAGGGAAGGGTGAGTACGTAACATCCCAACATTAGGTAAGTAGGTGGTTATCTCCGATCTATGGTACTTCATGTGCTCTACTTATAAGCTAGGTTTTACTAAGGTTCCCACCATTCATATTACCTTTTATCAAGTATAACATAATTAACACTTTGTCTTATAAGCATTATCTCCATTATGAAATTGCATCATATTTATTATTCCATTACTTGTGTCATGTTATACTCACATTGTTGTAACAAAAGAATTACATCTCAACATTTAAATCATATGTATTTCCCTCATTAAGGGTTTTATGCATAAACAGGTTTTACTAAGTCATCTCAACATTTGTTAATGTATTAGGTCACAAACCTTAATAACTTGAATTCATTCTCCATTATCCTCCTAATACCATCATGTAAAATTATCACAGATTATTTTGTAAGAAATAGATAATATTATCAACAAATTATTAAGTCTAAATAATGTCACATTAATTTCTTACTCCTATATTACACATTGTCACATCACTTTCCATACTCACATTAATGTCATTACTAATCATCTTCTCCTATTTACACTTCATATGAATTATACATTTAATATCACATTAGGCATTTGGAATTATTATAAACTTAATAATCATGCTTATGTAATTCCATTTAACCCTTATCACAATTGAGTCATTACATATATATTTTAGTGAATAAGGTGGAACACTTTTCATATATTAATGAATTGATCCATATATCAAATTATGATAAGGTGATTAATGAGATGTGTACTTAGAGAAAAATATGATATGCCTTACATGTATTTATAACTTGATTTATCTATGACTAGGTGATTATAACCCATTTATATGTATCAAGGTATATTGTCTAATGGTGACACCTAATGTCACTAAGGTATCATGAAGACATCTAAACATGTGTATATGTGTATATATTATTAGGGTTAGATGATTACATCTTAGGGTTTAGGTCAACACGACCATTATATGTTACCTATGCATTCTTAGTATCCATTAGTTCCATTTATCATACCATTAGGTTGACATGGTCAACATTATGTATATTCACAATTAGTGATGAGGAACTCACTTTTATGTGCATCATGTATGTTTTAGGGTTCAAGCATATGAACTATTCTTTAGATGACTTATTATATATTTGTTTGTATATAAACAAACAAGTTAAATTATCATAAAAAAAATTATGTTCAACACTAATCATATAAGCTCACTAATATGTTGTCCATGAAGTTAGGGTTTCAAATTCCAAAGTGGCTAGATTTTGCAATGTATAGGATTCCATCCCCCTAAAAAGGGATTTGATTTTCAAAATCAGATATGCAAAATCTAATAAGGTACTAACACTACTACTTCACTTAAAAGGGTTGACTAAGTCAAACTAAGCTAGAGGTAAAAGAATATGTCTAATCATGTATAAGTTCCAACACTTAATTGCTTTACTAATCATTATTACAAAACATCAAAGTCTAGTATAGGGTACACTAACCCTAAACATGGAAATCTAAGACTCACGTAAGGAACTTAAGGATTACAAGTTGATTTTATATGGATAGCCAAATCATCATATTAGGTTTTCTAGGGATACTCAATAATGAGGTAATATGCCTAAAGGTAAGCTATTTTGAGCATTCTGTATTAGATCAGGTCAGGACGGTGTCAAATGAATTCGGGAGTCCCCGTAAACAAGGCTAGTCGCACAGATGAAAATATTGCCAGCCCCCAAGTTTTGACCCTTTCTAGACACCATCACTTTCAACTTCATGCCCTAGTAGCTACCTAATACGCTAATCACCTAAAAGTTGATTAAAAATGTATCTAATATGAAACTATTATGGTTTTAAATCAACCTTTCATCATATGTTAATTCTAAGGTGAACTAAAGGGATACTATATGAGGTAAGGTTTTCTAACTAAGGAGACAAATTGAAATAGTCAAGGATCCGACTACCATTGGCTCTGATACAATGCTATAAAGAAGTGAAATCAATCACCTCTCTACTAATAACAATGGTAAACAAAATCCAATTTGGATAGCAGCAGAAGATAAAAACTTGACTATACTCAATTTAAATAAAGTGTATATAAAATTTTCCCAAACATGGGCGTACATGATTTATAAAAAAGAAAGAGGATCTAAGTAGAGGGAAACTGACTACATCAACATGTCTCCAACAAAAACTAACTTAACCAATCATTTATGATGGAATTGTGAAGTCCTTCTCCTAGTCTTAGGCTGGTTCACCATGCTCCTGATGCGCACTCTGATCTTATACCTGGGTGGTTGGGGTCATCCAGTAAGAGGAGATAAAAATATATGTGTCAATAAAATACATGAACAATTATAAACTATAGTAAGAAATAATAAAGATTCACTATACTAATAGGGTCAAGAATATGAGGCAAATAAAACAAATAAGAATTCTGCCAAGTCCAATAACACTAAAGGTTGCATGCATGATTAAATGTGACTAAATTATACTAACATAGGGCTGAGGCACCTACCGGACCTCAACCTCTGGGTGAGGGAGAGTAACACATTCCCAAACACCCTAATATTTTATAAATTGGGGAGAGTGGTCACATTCCCCTGGGCTCATGCCCAATACTATGGGTGGTTTGTACTCATGTATACTATATTAGTTAATTAGTCATTTTTGTCATCATGATAAAATAATTCAATAGCAGATAGAATTTGTTTATCAACATATGCAAGTGGGGTCCAAGACCCTTAAATCATTTATAGAAGAATTGCAAGAATGAATAAAACATGCTCATGCCTCATTGGGAATTCAGGTGTGGATAAATAAATCCCAACTTTAGGGTTAGAATGCACATACCTCACTTGAGTTATCCTAGATTTGTCATTTCTTCAATTATTGATGTCCATGGCCCTTAACTCCTAAATACAAGTATTTTTATCACAAGGGTTAGGGTTTGATGAAATTTTAGGGTTGAAACCCTAATTTTATACCTTCAAGACAAATCGTTGATTTTGGGTTTGAAAACTAGGCCAATAAATTGGTGATATTCTAAGAAAACATATTTATTTAACTAATTTGAGGTTAAAATGAATTAGTTATCAATTTTAGAACATTTTATATAATCAAAATGGTAATCAAGATAAACCTTAGAATAAGAATTAGAATCATTACTTTAAAATCACAAAATTAGATTCTAGTCGACAAATGCTTTCCAATGAGTATTTATTTGCATTCTTATGACAAGGGATCAATTTAATATGAAGTAAACAAATTGGGCCAATCAGAATTTAAAGAAATCCTTTTATAGGTGGGAGAGGGGTCGGAGCGTCCTTTGTAACCTGGTGATGGAGAGGGAAGTTACTACCCTATTCAAAATTTCACACACATTGTGGGAGAGGAGATGAGTTACGGCTCATTGGATTTGGGGGAGAGAGACAAAGTGAGAGGAGAAAATCTCAAGAGAAACAGATGAGTGTGGAGGAAGGATGTGATCGTTGTTTGATTCTTAGTTGAGGCGTTACAGGTCAGGAGGTAGGGGATAAGTCCTGCACTATCGGATGAGAGTGTAGATCCAGATGATTGAATATGGGCCCTTGTATGGCTTACATGGGTGAGGGTAACACGTGACGGGTGAAATGAAACTGAACCTTAGGTTTAATGTAGTGCATTAATGAAATTGAATCAAAACCTTAGTCATACTTTACTCAAATCTTATAAATTCAATTTGGGTGGTCAAACATGGGTCAAATCACCTCAAAATTTAACCATAGGCTAGAATTCATGTTTAGAGTAATGCTATATAATTATTTTCTCGTTTCATATGATTTGGCCCTCAATTACCATATTGCTATTAATGTGTATATTAATACATTAAAAGGATGAAGCAATATGAAAAGGCTATTTTAATGGTGTCTTAGGTGAACATTCAAGATAGCCAACACATATTAAGTTCAACATCAATAACTAATCATTATATTCTATTTTTATATATTTTTCCACTTTTATAGGAGAGAGAAAGAAAGGAGGACTCTTCTCTCATTACTTAATTCAATTCCACTTCATTTCTCATAATTACTCATATCTTATCCAAAAAAATATAAAAGCTATAAATTAACACTATCTACTAATTATCTCTCATTAATGGTCATTTTGCAATATTAGACTCCAATTAACACATTAGTTGGAACATTTGTGCAAAAATTCATTCATTGACATGAATGTTGGTAAATATAGATTACACCATCAAATAATGCTCAAATTCAACATTGAGGCCAAAAAAGATACCAAAGATAGGAAAATTTAGGAAAAAGGTCCAAAAGGACATGAAAGTAAATAAAAGATTGAAAATGGGTAAATTGCAAAAGAGACCCTGAGATTCAGTCTGTTACAGCACTCTACCCCTTAAAGAGCATTTTTGTCCCCAAAATCTCAACAAGAGGGAAGGGTGAGTATGTAACATCCCAACATTAGGTAAATAGGTGGTTATCTCCAATCTATGGTACTTCATGTGCTCTACTTATAAGCCAGGTTTTACTAATGTTCCCACCGTTCATATTACCTTTTATCAAGTATAACATAATTAACACTTTAGCTTATAAGCATTATCTCCATTATGAAATTACATCATATTTATTATTCCATTACTTGTGTCATGTTATACTCACATTGTTGTAACAAAAGAATTGCATCTCAACATTTAAATCATATGTATTTCCCTTGACTTGGGATACCATAGTCTAAAATTTTGAGTTTTGGCTAAGTACCTTAAAATCCTCTTAACAGCTATAAGATGTGATTTCTTAGACTTTGATTCAAATCAAGCACACAAGTCAATACTAAACATTCTATCAAGTCTAGAGGCAGTTAAGTAAAGTAAACTTCCAATCATACCTCTATAGAGCTTCTCATCTACCTTCTCACTTTCTTCATCTTTGTCAAGTTTGACAGTGTTTGACATGGGTGTATCCATCGACTTGGTGTTCTCCATCCCAAAGCACTTGAGTATTTCACTTGTGTACTTACTATGGTTGATGAAGTTCCCATATTTTGTTTACTTGATTTGAAAGTCAAAAAAGAACGTGAGTTCACCCATCATACTCATTTCAAATTCACTCTGCATAAGATCACTAAATTCTTTGCAAAGATCAAGGTTATTCTAACAAAAATGATATCATCAATATATATTTGTATGATAAGAAAATTGTTAGAATTGTGCTTTAGAAATAATGTAGAATCCACTTTGCCCATGATATACCCATGATCTAGCAAAAAATTCTTTGATTTCTCATACCAAGCTCTAGGTGCTTGTTTGAGTCCATAGAGAACTTTTTCCAATAAATAAACCTGGTTAGGTAGACTATCATGTTCAAAGCCCAGAGGTTGTGCAACATACACTTCCTCTTCAATTGTACCATTCAAAAATGTAATTTTAACATCCATTTGATATAAAAGAAAGTTTTTATAACTAGCAAAAGCAAACAACATACAAATAAACTCAAGTCTAGCTATAGGTACACATGTTTCATCAAAATGTATACATTCTTGTTGATTGTAGCCTTGAGCCACTAACCTTGCTTTGTTCCTTACCACTTTGTCACTTTCATCAAGCTTGTTGCGGTAGACCCATTTGGTGTCAATGATCTTTCTATCACTTGTTCTTGGCACAAGGGTCTAAACTTTGTTCTTTTCAAATTGCTCCAACTCTTCTTGTATAGCCAGGATCCATTCTTCATCCCCAAGAGCTTCCTTGACATTCTTAGGCTCGAGCTGTGAGATGAAGGCATTGTTGGTTTACTCCTTGTTGAATGCAGCCCGCGTCTTCACTCTTTCAAATGGATCACCTAAAATCAGATCCTTCGGATGATTCTTTGCAAACTGGGGGGTTGGATCCTTCTTCTCATCATCTTTCTCATCTTCTTAAGTTGCCACCTCTTTTCCCTTTTGTGTAACTTTCTTGATTTTAGGCATTCACTCTTGTAGTGTCCTTTTTCCCCATAC
Organism: Alisma plantago-aquatica; assembly: GCA_963693085.1. Lineage (NCBI taxonomy): Eukaryota > Viridiplantae > Streptophyta > Magnoliopsida > Alismatales > Alismataceae > Alisma > Alisma plantago-aquatica. The sequence goes on from OY856412.1 coordinate 1,262,883,020, forward strand.
TTGTAGCATCTCGGAGTAGAAGAGGAGAAGGCTTGATTTCCCTTGAAGTGTTTGCCCTTGATGTAGTTTGCTTCATGCTCACTTGGACCATCATCTTCACTAGAGGAGGAGGGAGAAGTCCGGTAAGTAAGTTTTGTTGAAGGATGACCGCCTCCACTTGTGCTTTGAAAGCACTATCTTTGATCTTCTTGGCTTCCTTCTCTTCTTGCTTGGCTTCTTCTTCTTGCTTGTCAAGACTTTGCTCATGCACTTGGAGGTTGCCAATGATCTCTTCAGTCACCAAGGCTCCTCACTTCTTTAATATAGGTGATCTTTGACTCCCATCTCTTTGGTACATTCCTCAAGATCTTGGAGTTGATTACACCTCTATCCAAAGTATTTCCCAATGCAGCTAGCCCATTGATGATGACATCGAGTCTTGAGTACATATCTGTAATCCCTTCTTTCTTACACATCTTGAAGTTCTCTAGAAGGTTGTTCAACATGTACATCTTTGCCTCTTTGTCTTGCTTTGTGCATTCATAGGTAATGCACAATTTGTCCCAAATCTCATAGGCGGTGTCCCAAGATGAGATTCAGTTGAACTCCGTTGGGGTGAGGGCTACATAGAGGATGCTTATGGCTTTGGCATTGAGTTGGACTTCTTTGAGTGCAGCTTCACTCCATGTTACAATAGCTCCAGTTGGATCCTTGTAAGGTGTGACCATCACCCTCCACATGTCAAAGTTCATGCTTTGAATATAAAACTGCATATGCCTCTTCTAATAGAGGAAGTTGGTTCCATCAAAGACTAAAGGATGCATGGAGAAGCCTCCCTCTAGGTTGAGAGAACCAATTAGGTTGTCGCCCATCTTCTCATATAGTGGGAGATTGTTGGAGAAGATCGTTAGCTCTGATACCACTTGGATCTAGGGCTCTAGAGGGGGGTGAATAGATCTATGAAATTTATCACAAGATAGATTAGACCTTCAAATTATATCAAAATGAAACCAATATCTTAAGTGCAATTTGAAATCCTAACTAATAAGCATAGCAAGGATGAGAGGAATTGATAGCAAGCACATGACAAGGTCATATAGAGTGGTTCCACTCTCCAAACTAGGAGAGAGTCAGTCCACTACCTAGAGAGGTAAGCCACTAGGACTTTGCAAGTGCTTTTCTCTATATTATCACCAATTAGAGTTACAACACAAGACCACCAAAGGACTTACCCATCTAAGTACAAAGAGTATCCCACCTTACCAAGGACTTACCCACTTTACAAGAGTCTTCAGCCTTCTTCCAAGGTCTTACCCATTCTAGCACAAGTCTTACGCCTTCAAGGACTTTTCCACTCTTCTTAGATCTTCAACCTTTGCCTTCTCCTTCACTTGGAGAAGATCACCACCTCTTCATCAACCTAGAAGAGGAACAACAACAGCTCCACCTTCACTCGGAGTAGCTTGCTTCACCTCTGGTTTATGGAGGAAAGGGGTAGGGAAGATGGAGTAGATGAGAGATTTTCATGCACAAGGGAGGAGCTCTCTTACAACAGGCCTAACTCGTTCATAATCATGAAATGAAGTGTAAACTAGAGAGAGAAAGGGGCTCAAGGAGTTGCAACACACTCAACTATAGCAAGGACTTAGAATAGCATGAATGAGAAAACTTGGAATGAACTCCAACGGGTCCTATATATAGCTGGGGGGTGTTCCCTTGAGTTGGGGATCACTTAGGGTCAACATATAGCCATTTTCCACAATGCAACAAATCTATTTTCACCCAAAACAACTCACCAACAGTTATAATCATTTTTTCTGTACATTCTGTCGAGTTTCAATAAAGGTAACTCGACCAATCAACTAAAATTAGATTTGTTGAGTGAGTCGGTCAGTCGAGCTATGTGAGTGTACAACTCGGCCGATGGGTCATCTTTAGAAAATCCATCATAGGATCGGTCGAGTTTCCAACTCGACCAATGAATAGCCTCTGACAAATTTTCTAAGTTGACTTTTGAGTGATTAAACCTTGGTATTAAATGTCCCTCATATTTTTCTCATTTAGTTACAAATCATATCATCAATACAAGTGATTACAAAATTATTCTAAGGTCGTTTGGAGTGATTTCCCAAATAGCACACTTGCATTGCATTTGATTGTACTTGAACAAGCTAGGGCTTGTGTAATTTGATCATTTTCATGTACCTAAAGCCTAAAATCAATGTTCAACAAACATATTAGATACATAGGAATGGAATGGTTAAGTCATTATCAAAATATGGGCAATGTATAACTCTTAAGTCAACACTAAGGGGTGACCATCGGTTGACACCCATTGTCACCACCATCGGTTGTCATGGTGCCACCATCGGTTGTCATGGTGTCACCATCAGATGATGTGGTAGTGAAGGGAGAAGCTTGAAAACTCTAGTTTGAACCATTGATTGTTAGGTGCTTAGCATCATCGATTGAGATACCAACCCTCCCTAAACCATCCTCTACTTTATGAAGGTCATAAACTTTTTTAAAGGTTCATATAGAGCTAGAACAGAATAGGAAATCATCATAAAAAATCAAAACCCTAAGTAAACTTAGCTTCTTAAATTTTAAATCACCATTTTTAGGCAAGAACATGAGCTAACAAGATTAAAGTAAGAAATATAAGTGAAGAAGGTTATAAAAATCTTCTATAATGATAATAACAAACTTATATCAGCAAGTAACTCTAGAAAAGAAGATAAGAAAACCCAAGTTTCAAATCTGAACTCGGCCAAGTAGGCACCCTTCTCCACAAGGAAGCAAAACCCTAGAAGAAGAAGCAAGAAAAGGTAGGTTCTTGAGTTCTAGAGCAACTTCTACCATGGAACAGTAAGGTTTTGACCTGTAGAGAGGTAGGAGGAAGAATAAAAAAGAAAAAAATGGAGGAAACAAGGAACTACTTACTCAGTTAGGTCAAATTCACCAAGAAGAAGCTTTAGAAATCCTAGAAGGAAGCAAATCGTAACCCTAGATGATTCTTCCAAGAAGATCGCCTTCTTCTTCTACCTTGGACAGGTCTTCTATAGTAGAATAGATAGGGAACGAGGTTCTTAGTAGGAGAGAAGTGGTAGAGAGAAAAAATTCCATTTGGGGGCTTAAGGATAAGTATATAAAGCTTAAAGGATAAGGTTGAGAAGAAGTATGAGGTGTACAAGCAGCTCTCCGTGTGTCCATGGCTTAAAGATGCATGGATGCGCAAGCAGCAGGTCCAATGGCTTTTGGGGAATATTGGGCCATTGGTTCATGGTCTCCCATGCCAGAAACTGGCATTTGGTTGAAGGTTATCTTTGTTTATTCATGGCTTATGTCTATATATGGGTGAACCATTGGTTGATCATGTCCATAAGTGAACCATGGTTCAAGTGAACCAAACTAGCATGAAACATCAACCTAGGGCCTGATAGTGATGACCACCAGATGTTACACTAGCTTTTGGCCAGTGGCTAATTCCAAATCTAGTGGATCCATCAGTTGATTGCCTTGAAGGTGGCTCATCTATGGGGGATAAACCCTAATTCAACATATAATGGAATCTCCTCCAAACTAAGGTACAATTGAGAACCCCATGGCTCAACAAGCTCAAGAATGATGAGAAAACATCTAAGGAACATAATTAATGTCAAAAATTGCAAAGAAAATACCTCAATCAGAAAAATTGTAGAAAAGTCCAAAATGTACATAAAATTGCATAACTTGCTCTAACAGTGTGCAAATTGGACCAAATTTGAAACTTAAGCATGTCTTACGATTCCAAAGAATATCACAAGGTTATATTAGGGTTTGAAGTATTCCGTTATGGTAATTAATCTTGTCTAACACTTTAAGAAAGTTTAGCGCCTTCCAATAGAAGATAATAAATCACATGCAACAATAGATTAGGTCATATGGAGCAGTATAGATCAGATGTAATCAGATAGTAGATTCAACATTTAGGCGCAAAAATATAGTAGAGAAGGTGGTGTCAGAGGAAGGATACTCTGAAGATAGGCAATATAAAAATAAATAGGAGGTAGTCATTTCTCTAACTTCAAGAGAGATGAAAGGCGTCTGGAATACATTGGACATGGGGGTCTATTTATAGTCTGGGTTTAGGGTTTGAGATTTTAGGCAGTATCATTGGGAAGAGGAAGTGGATCACATTGATGAACCATACATGACAAGTGGATCTAGGTGATCCACCACTATCTGATCCTCCTTGTATCCTCAAGCGAAAAAAAAAATCTCATTTTCCCAGTAATTTTAGGAATGTTCTAGGTAAAACCAGAGAAAATTTGCATAGAAAGATAAGTCAAAGTTATATCTCAGATTATTTCAAAAATGGAAGCTGGAAAGTGAATATTTATTTGAGATGATTCAACCGGGAAATTTATAAATAAATAGCTTATTCAAAGTAGAATTGAAGGACAAATTGTACTTTCAATCTGAAAGAAGATTCCTTTATAGAAGAGCATGGATCATATGAAATTGGGCAAAATGGATGTTTTAATAGGTAGAAGTATGTTGAAAATATGAGAAAAAATTAAAATGTAGAATTTGGGTAGTATGTGGAACGGATTCCTTCATTATCCAGAGAATTAGCATTCATCATGAGTTTTTGTCAATTGAGTAAAAATGGGGTGTCAACAGTTTTCCCTTCTCAAGAAAAAGTTTGGCATAGGAGTGAGAACCATAGACTTGAGTAAAGTTCGACCCCTATTTTTTTCACGGAAGGTAAAAAAGGTTGGACTCTCTGTCTCCTTTGCATCATGAACATATTCTATGGATATTTAGTGCTATGGAGTGATTAACACTTCTTAAGGGAAGATTTGTTGTTGCAGCAAGGTGAATTGATCAATGAAATCAAGGAAGTAGGATTCTTCTTATATGGTGTACTTTATGAAACCTCCAAGCGCTTAGAGAAGGACTGATTCCCCGCCTATAGGGTCAGGAGTCTAGCTTTGACATCAATTAGAGGTATGGTTGTAGTGAGAAATGGTCTGCCAAAGATGAGATGGTAGTGAAGGTCTTCTTTAATGTCTAATAATACAAAATTGCAGGGGATGTAGAACTCCCCAATCTTCACTATACCATCTTCAATGATATCAAATGGATTAGTCATGGAAGAGTCAATGAGCTAGATGGTCATGCAGGTGGATCAAGCATTGGCGAGACCAAGTTTCCTACATAGACTAAGTGGTATGATTGAAATACTGGTCTCAAGGTCGACTAGCCCCATTTGGCAGGTAGAATCCACTGAAATTCCAAAGGACCTAGGGTCTTTGCGCTTTTAAGGCATCTTGCTCAAAATAACTTTTGATGACGTCCTTGTCAATTTAATTATTTCACACTCACTGGTTAAGTATTTGCAATTGAGTAGGAGTTTAAAGATATTACCCCACTTAGGCATTTCAGACATGGAATCAAGTAATGAAAAATTGAAATAAAGTTTTTTACGGTATTTTTAAATTTATTGAGCATGGTATCGAGTTTAGTATGGTTCAACCTGACTTGCTACAACACCCAAGACTTGTAGACAACGATGTCTAGAATAGGTGTTGGGGATTCTGACAAAGATGCCACCAGGTCTTAGGTGATGGTTGCCTCATCTTCATCCTCCTGGACCATTGTTGAAGGAATCGCCTTCTCCATAAGTGTAGAGCTGGAGTGGGACATCACAACCTTGAGTTGTTCTACATGCTTGGAGTTTTCTTTCAGTTTCCCTACAAACATTCTTGCAGGAGGGTGTAGGAATGTGGCCAACATGAATAACTAGGAATCAATGAATTTTTATTGAGCCTGCTCGCTAGCGATCATAGTTTGAAGGGTTTTTCTATGGTGGAGAACCTCTTGTGGGAAGGGGGGGAAGCGGGTTATTACATTTGAGGGCATTGATACAAATTTTTAAATTGTTGCCCCCAATAATTTCCTTGGTTCCTATACTGGAATCCTGGAGCACCTTAATTCTAGCTATTAAATTGAGAGGGTCATTGTAAACCTGTATTTTCAGCACCAGTTGGGTCCCATACTCAAAATAGGATGACTCCTGGTTTGATTTGGTTGGTAGGCTTGACCTGGTATGCTATGAATGGACTTGATGTTGTCCATTTGCTAACTATCGTGCATAAATTGGTATTGTTGCATCAAACGGTCATGCCCCTGGTCAGATCCCGCAAGAACAATATGCAAATTTTACTTGTTGATGCAGATATTGTGGATGCCCCCTAAAGGCATTCAAAGAGAAATATAGGATATGTTGCTTCAAGGCGATCATCTTGAGGCTTTCAGAAATAGATTTGAGCTTGGAGCTATCTTCAGCCTTGGCAATCTTGAAGACTCCCCCTTGTCCCCGACCAGATCAGGCTTGAGTCTTGGTGGTTCTTTTCACAACCTCCCAAGCATTATCGTAATTTTGGAACATGAAGCCTCTATATGAGGTATCTAGGAAGGTCTTGGTGTCCTTGTCAACACCCAGATAAAATATCATAATCAAATGGTTACTTGAGATATCATGATGCAAATAATGGCAAAAGAGCTCATTACATCTCTGACATGCTTCCTCCCAATGTCTTTCTAGGGGTGATGCTAAATTGTGTAATATGTCCCTAAATTTGATAAGGTATGGAGGTAATATTTTTCAAGAAATTTTGATCAGAGAGGCACCCAAGTGGTGATGCGATCTCCTTTCATGGCATTATATGAGGAACTGGTGAGATCTTTCAGCAAGTATTTAAAGTGTTGCAATTTGAGAGTGTCATTTGAAAAACCTAGCACCTTGGATAAGGCACACAGATCGATGAAATGTTGGAAGTGGTCTTGATAATTTTCACCCATCCTTCTGGAAAAGGTGTTTCCTTGCAGCATAGTAATCCATTGAGTGCGGATTTCAAATTGATGAGCCGTTATAGAAGGGGGTACAATGGGGTGAAGATCCTTGGCAGTCAATGAGGGATTGAATAATCCTTGAGTAATTTATACCGCTCTACTCCTTATTGGGCGGAGGTTTGGGATTCCAAGGCAGCGACCACATCCGCATCTAATTCGGCTCTCATAGCCACTCTTTTTTTGGCTAAGGCCTATTCTATCTGTCGTTGGATTTCTTTTTCTTGACCCATCTTAGTCTAATATCTTTGATACATATGGTGTAAGGTCTTGTCAATTTCATAAGCAAATGAGAGTGGGGTATTTGCAACACCTATGGAGCGTCGCATATATTGATGGACACCTAAGGAAAAAGGTCATAAAATGAAAGAGTAGGCTTCAAAAAGATAAGCGGGAGATTCAAACAATCGAGAAAAGTGAATTGGTTTAAAAACAATGCTTCCGTCCCTAGAAAGGGTGCCAAATTTAATGTGCAAACCACTACAGAAAGATCTTAGAGTTTAACCTTTAGGCGGTTAACAACAGTTGTTATGAGTGTAGAAAGGTATAGGTCCCAAAGGAAGGTATTATTAAGAGTTGATCCAAACTAATAGTAGATTTAAATTTCAATTTGAGAGTAAGTTGACTAAAACTAAGCAAAAATGAAAAGTGTGGAAATAAAACTAGTTGATCAAATGATAAAAGATATTAGGGTTCCTAGAGATCACCACCAGAAACCATGTCCTTAATTAACCAATTCAAATCCAAAGTTTGAATGGTTTAAATTAGGACCATGTCTATTGATGTCCTTAAGTCTCACATGGGTTGGAGTTCTACCTCAATCACAAGGTCTCAGTATTTGAGGATCCTCATCCAACTGTCCAACCGATTCTATTGGATGATCAATCCAACATTCAAAGTCATGGCTTGTAACATCACCATAAACCATAAAAACATGATATAATGGATAAAAAGATCATAACCACAATTTAAGGTCTCATCAAGGGGTTATGGGTTCATCCTGTTGGGATCTGGGGTCTCATCATCCAATAAGGAATATATCCTGGTTAAAAAAAGAATGATTGCATAATTGGATGATCTCTTCAATAATATGTGATTTCCATATCTAATGGATAAAAAGGTCATAAACATGATCCCAAATCTCATCATGAGATTATGGGTTCATTCTTATGGGAATCCAGGGTCTCATCAGCCCATAAGAACATAATCTTGTTAGCCAAAGATCAAGTGAAAAGTGGCAGGAAAACATTTATCCACTAAAACACTGGAGTCAAATACAATTGAGTAAGGAATAGGCTACGACGCTACTCCCCATGCCCCAGTAAGGGAACTACTTAGACGTAATGAAAAGAACAAGCCAAGAATATCTTAAATTGTATCATCTTGTCTTTGAAGTCTCCCCTCCTATAGGTGGAAAGGAGGGACAAAACCCTAGAAAGAAGGTTGTTGGAGGTGACTGGTGGCCTAATTTGGGACACTAGTCGATCGACTAGGAATCCAGTTGATCCACTAGTATTAATTTGTTGCTTCAGCCTAATGTCAAGTTAGTCAAACTTTGACTGCATTAATGACCTTCTCATTTTGGAGTTTGACTGGGTTTTGAATGCAATTCAGTCCATAGGGGATGTTAGTCGATTGATTGGTCTTTGAATGTTTGCATTGACCTAGCTGTTTTGTCTGAAGTAATGAGCTTTTTCAAATATGAGTTTGCTTGGGTCTTCACTTATATTCTTTTCCCCATACAAAAGAGTATGATATTGGCCAACTTTTTTTGTGCCTAGTCAAAGGAGTAAACTTTCACAACATTAATCACTTTCCTAAAATGGAGAAACGTCTTGAGTTGCCTTCCTTTAGCATTTTGACCATTTGACTCTTTTTGTTACAAATGTTCACTACAGATGAGTCGATAGACCAGAAATATAGTTCACTGACTGGATACACCATCCATAAATAAATTTCTCCTATACATGATAAAATTTCCTTTCCCAGTCATATTTAACTATAATTTCCTCCTTGGGATGCAAAAGATATGGTCATTTTAGTATGGGATATATCAGACACTGCTGGAATATCTACAGGTGATTCGATTGGCTGGAATGTCATTTGACCAACTGGCAAAAGCCACTCAAAAATATTTTTTCATGTAAAGAATTGAATTCCCTTTCCAAAAATACTTGATCACTAAACTTTATCTTGGGTTGCAAAAGATATGACCATTTTGGTGTGAGATATATATATCAAGACTGCTGGAAGTTGTACAAACATCATCTTAAAGTATTTTTTGGAGAGCTTGATTTTATAGTGGTTGGGGCATTTTCCTATAGAATCAAAGTGAATCTAATAAAACGCTAATTAAATATAGAAAAGCTAAATTAAGAATATTAATTCTTAAGTAGGGAATAATTAACAAAACACTTCTAATAATTGATCTAAACCATGCAAACAAAATGGATATATACTCATTTATCAGCCATCTGATGCGAGACATGTGGCATATCGGTGGGATCCATGAGTTGTAACTTAATAGAGAATTCCTATATCATGATGACTCTTGTAGAGTCTTCTATCTAGAGAACCCAAACCCTAAAAATTACCGTAAAAATCTCCCCATATCCAACATATTTTGGGCCCCTTCTACCCTTTTGAAGCTAGAGAATTAACTATCTCTCTTTATATCCTGTATTGCTCATCTTCAAAGGATCATTTTCTAATACCACCTACTTTCTAAGAGGCATTAGACTACACAACAATAATCCTACATATCAAAAATAATGATCCTTAATTGTTCTTAACCATTATCTTGTGTTTGTTTAACTTTAGTTGCTTATAACTACATATCTTATTTTCTGACTCAATCATACTACCTTGATGCGGTCTACTTATATAGCTTGATTTAATTTCTCAAATAAATATTAAATCTTGCTTCTGAATTATATCTTTTCACATTGTCCCCTTTTCTTTTTCCTACACGTTGTACCTAATTTCTCGAGAAGGATCTATGCAGCAGGAGATCCTAAGGCGATTAGGATCCCAACACCAAGCTATACGCTACTGGAGTAGAAATTGACAAGGGACCCTCTTGATCCCTCCAAGATGCTTAACTAGCCAGTTGAAGAGTCTAACTGTGGACTTTAAATGGAGGATTTCGTAGGAGTTGACCCCACATTAGGGTAGATTTTCTTTAAGCAGTTTGAGTCAAGAACAATCTTTAATTTCCAAAAATAAACTTGTCATGGATGAATGTAATAATTTAAAACACTTATATTTGTATCTCATCACTTCTGCAGGTGTTGATCAGAAGATAATTTCTATAGAAATTCATACAGACACGATGTGTCCTTATTTGACACGCCGTGTAGGCACTTACAGAAGGAACAATATGAGCAGATTTTCAACAAGACACGATGTGTCTCTCAATGACACGCTGTGTTGTTATCAGTCAGAAAATGTTCTATTATCATCTGGAATTTTACACGTCCTATGCAAATTAGAACATGACGTGTTCTTCATTTGCAAAAATGGGCATCAGGTTTTTGGAATCAAACACACTGTGTCCTTATTTGCACACGGCGTGTCTTTATCAGTGGAGAAATCTATACTTTGGCTTCTGTAATCATACACGACATGTGTTAAAAGGCACACTTCGTGTACCTTTCAGGTCAAGTTTTGCTAAAAAGGGGAATTCTGCAAGAAGACACCTCGTGTCCTATGACGAGAAAGGGGGTTTTAACCCTAACCCCAACCCGTCTCTTTCACTCTCACAACACTCAAACTCCCAAACAGTCATGTACAGCCGTCGTGTTTCAGCCTAGCAATCATGTCTTCCGCGTGAAGCTACCTCTTTATCATCATCTCCTCCAACCAAGTTCTGTCGTGGCCACATCTTTGTTTGTCGTGCGGATCTACCTTGATCTCTCTCTCCCTTTCCAAGAAGTACAACAGCTTGAGCAAGCCACTGTTATTTCTACCTCAGGAAGCTCAACTCTGGGGAGACCAAGTGAGATCTCCATCTCCACCACCATCCTCACTTCCTCCTCCATCTTTTTGTGGGATTTAGGGGAGGCAAAGAAGGCAGCGGAAACAAAAAAAAATTCTTCTCCCCAAACCCATAAGCAAGGAATCACGTCAACGTCTATATAGTAGGAAGGATGGTTTGTAGAATCATACCTTATCCCAAGGCTTGCTTGGCGACAGTACCTTGCGGCTTGAGCGGTCTTCACCTCCGGTCTTGGACGGTGTCTGTGCAGCTCCTGGTCTCATCGAGACTGTTGAGATTGACAGCTGTCTTCCGAGAGACAGAAATATTCTGCCTCTAAAGTAGTCCACACGGACCACCTGGAACTCCGATCTCCTTGTCCCACAAGGAATCAGAAGGAGCCGCATCCTTCTGTTAGTGTACTAGTCACTGACACACTCTCCTGCCACCAGTCACTTTTCTGCAGTTGTCTTTCCCTTACTATGCTTCCCTTATCAGGTAGCACTTGCTCGGGCTCTCTCATTTACCAAAACCAGAGAGAACGACAACTTTACATAGCAACTAGTGTTCTGAGTTATGTTGTCAGAGAATCCCCCAATACCCCTATATATAGGAGGGTCATGGGACAGGGTTCTCTATCCCGGGCAATGCGGGATTAAAGCAAGAGTAGAAGGGTTCAAGATTTTCCACAAATCTGACACATTGCGGCAGCTGAACCGATCGTTTCACTAACTGAATCGATCATTCGGCCCTTGAGCCGATTGACTGGGACCTGAGCCGATCGTTTAGGGCTCTCAACTGATCGGTTGGTGCCCTAAACCGATTGGTCCACGATCCTGATCCAACTCAAATTGACTTTCCATATTCATTTCCAACTAATCAAATATTAGTCCTTGTCCAAATCAAATTTGTACAAGTGAAATTACCTAAAGGAAGAAGAACACTCAAGAATAAGTGGGTGTTTTGACTGAAGAATGACAAAAATAACGTACAACCAAGGTACAAAACAAGGTTGGTTGTAAAGGGGTTTAGCCAAAAGAATGGAATTGATTTTGAAGAAATCTTTTCACCTGTGGTGAAAATGTCTTCTATCCGAGTTTTCTTGACTTAGTAACATTCATGGATTTGGAAATATGAGCAACTTGATGTAAAAATAGCCTTTTTACATGGTGATTTAGGAGAAGAGATGTATATGGAGCAACCTGAAGGATTTAAGGTTAAGGGAAAAGAACACCTGGTGTGTCGTTTGAACAAGATCCTTTACAGCCTTGAGAAAGCTCCACGACAATGGTATCTGAAGTTTGAATCATTTATGAAGAATCATGACTACACAAAGACAACATAAGACCATTTCGTGTTTGTCAGAACATTTGCACCAGGAGACTTCATTATTCTACTTCTCTATGTTGACGATATGCTTATTATTGGTCGTGATAACATGAAGATCAACAACTTGAAAACAACAATGAGTAAGTTTTTTTCAATGAACGACTTGGGACCACCAACCATATACTAGTATGAAGATTTATCATGATAGGAAAGTCAAGAAACTTTGGCTTTCACAAGAAAGGTATACTGAGAAGATATTTGAAAAGTTCAACATGCATAAAGCAAAACCAGTTGCCTCTACACTTGTAGGCCACTTCAAATTGAGTTCTCAACAATGTCCAACAAGTCATAGTGAAAGAAATGAAATGAAGAATGCTCCTTATGCATCTACAGTTGGTAGTTTGATGTATGGTATGGTATGCACAAGACCAAATATAGCATATGTTGTGGGTGTTGTTAGTCGATTTCTCTCGATACTGGGGAAAGAACATTGGGAGGTTGTTAAATAGATTTTTAGATATCTACAAGGCACGTCTGAATTGTGTCTATGCTTTGGTCATGGAAAGCTTGTGTTAGATGGATACACAGATGCTGATCTAGTTGGTGATGCATATTCCCAAAAGTCAACATCAGGGTATGTGATGACATTTGCAGGGGAGTAGCATCATGGCAATCTAGACTAAATAAATGTCTTGCCTTGTCAAAAATAGAGGTTGAATATATTGCACCAACAGAAGCTTATAAGGAGTTTTTGTGGATGAAGATATTCTTACTAGGATTGGGGATAAAGCAGAAAAGTTATCGACTATTTTGTGATAGTCAGAGCGCTATTCATCTAGCAAAGAATCCCACTCTTCATTCAAGGTCAAAGCACATCAATGTCAGATATCATTGGATATGTGACGCTTTAGACGCAAAGTTATTGCGCATCGAAAAGATCCATACTAATGATAATTGTGCAGATATGTTGACTAAGAGTTTGCCTCTAGACAAACTTAATATATGTAGGAATATGACTGGTATGTCAGAGCACTCCAAATAAGTCGAAAGGGGGAGAATTATTGGATAATCTCCTCACATTTGGATGAAATAAAGAGAAAACTTGAATTCTATTTTTAACTTTGGAAATAAGGAATGAAGAAAGGAGATTACTAAATCTAAATTTAGTAATTTCTACACACCACAAACGTCAATGATGTGAAAAAATTGTCTTATTATAGAAGTGTATTTATAGTATGTAATTACCTATATAAGTTGTCTAGATAGACAGGTATGAGACAACAAACACAATTGTAAAAAATTGTCTAGTTATAGAAGTGTATTTATAGTATGTAATTACCAATATAAGCTGTCTAGATAGACAGGTATGAGACAACAAACACAATTGTAAAAAATTGTCTTATTATAGAAGTGTATTTATAGTAGCAATTACCTATATAAGCTGTCTAGATAGACATGTATGAGACAACAAACACAATTGTAGTCCGAGCATATTAAGTTTCTACTTTCATTTTTTTTTAGAAAAAGTCGGGAAGCTATTTATTCATCTTGCCTTCCCCCTGCAAGCAAAGTTGAAATAGGAATACAAGCACTAATAACAAAAGTAGAGCTGGTAGTACTACTACCATTACATGAGTAGGCCTCATTAGTTATTAATTTGCTAAGGGTAGCAGGAGGATTAAAATAGATGCTGGTAAGTTCATTGCTTTTGAGGTTGTGTTTAGCAAGAAGATCAGCAACAACATTACAGGTTCTTTTGACATATTTGATGCAGTAGTCCTTCTCCGTCATCAGATTATTTATACGGGCGATAACATTAGCTAGAGACGGGCCGTTCATACCATACTCCTGGATCATTCTTGTTGCAATAAGGCTATCAGTCTGAAACTCGATAGTTCCAGTGTGTTTGATGCTGGCATATTCCATGGCTTTGAGAATACCAATAAGTTCTGCGTAGAGGACTTTAGTAGTAGGAATAATCTCGCCATAACCCCTCAAAAAGAGCGAGTTTGATGCTGCACTCTCCTTGATTCACTCTCTTCTCTCCTTTTTTCAAGGAATTTTACTCATACAAATATTTATTCCCACACTCTCCTATTAACTTTTATTATCTTTAATTATGTATTTCTCTCTCCATCCCACAGAAACGGTTCCTTGATTCTCTTCTTTCAAACAACCAACACAAATATCTTTTACCGTAGAGACCCTTTCACGGACGTGTCATCTCCCCGCACATTTCCAACAAATTTTATATGTCACGTGTATGTGCATGTGTGCATTCACTAGTATATATATAAGGGAAACACTTTGATTTTCCCAACATGTCAGTGCATTCCACTAAAAATGATAGTTTACTTCCCTCCACATTAAGGAGTATACGGTTCAGATATGATTGAAACAGTGTGAAACAAAATGTTTGGAATAGGGAAGTTGAACCCCTTGGGGGACCAAATCGTCTGATCCGTCCAGTGACGGTCATGTGACAAATACATGACAAATAAATCATGTCTATGCATTCCGCTATAAATGATGATTTAATTCCCTCCACAGAGGAGTATACGGTGTGGGTAGCTCTTTTGATTATAAATACAGCACGTCTTTCGTCTTCAATAGAGCAGCGGTTCCACGTACACATGTGTACCAGTAACCACTCAATATCTGCTAACTAGCTCATCAAAATGCTCAAATTTTTCAAGCGCCAACCACAGTAACCAACAGTGAAACCTCACACATCTGACAATGAATCATTATATTGAACGTATTGCGCCAGATAATCCAACCGCACGGCAGACAATCAATAACATAAATGGCATGAGATCACTGAGCTGTTGCTTTCTTCAGAAACAAAACAAAAACTAGAACGAGTTTTCTGTTTGTGACCACACCACATCTGAGATGTGGCAGATGAAGATTTTGAAGTTTGAAATCAAAATACAGCAGTGGGCACATATTTCTGAGTTCCCGGACTGTGGAACAGAACATGGAGGAGTAGAAAAGAGAGGGGCTATTGAACATGTGAGGAGGATACGACGAAGAAGCTGCTGATAATGTATATGAGGCTAGCCTGCAGTCTGATTTGGTTCATTAAATGATACAGAAAACCTACCTGAAGCGAGGACGATTCAAAACTTCAATTGCCCTTGGAAAGCCTCGGAATCAAAAATTGCTTGAACAGGGTTTCTTACATGTTGGTGTGGGAAGGCAATTCTGAAATCAAAGAGGAGATTTGATTCATACGAACCACTGACTGCAGATCCACTGACTGCAGATCACAGTGGTGAAATTATCCTTAGCAGCAGCAGCAGCTGTAGCAGCACTCTCAGGTCACTATCATCATCAAGGTTTGCAGACCACAACGAAGCACGGCAGCAGCGCCCTTGGATTAAGCAAGAAGAGCTCCTCAATATTAGCATACAAGCCAACTTTCCCCGCCAACGAATCAAAACCCGTCTGGCCATCCATCTCTCTAATGTTATCCAGCGGCTTATGTACCCTCCCAGCAATGACCCTACACACAACCAGAGCCTTCCTCACCCCCACAACAGCACTCCCACCACCTTCCTCACCCGGCAACTTGATGGACTCAAACGCCCTCCCGCTGGTGGACGTGGTGAACACCCCTACACCGCTCCTCATTTCCCTGGTAGAGAAACCATTCCGTATGATCCTGCAAACACTGCACTTATCCGACCCGCACAGGCTGGAGGACCCGCCCGTGCCGAGTGGGCACGCGAGCGTCGTGCCGTAGAACCGGAGCAACTCGTTCCCGTCGGCAAGGCAGCGTGGGTGCTTCTTGGGTAGTTTGCTTGCCTTAAGCTTTACAGTTTCTCTGTACTCTTCGAACCGGGAGAGGGTCTTTTGAGTGTTGTGGACTTTCAAGACGCGCTCTATTCGGGCGCAGTTTGTCTCCGATTTCTGCCAGCTTGTTCTGCATATGATCTCCACGATCTTCCTGGAAGAGTCCCCTTCGACTAGCTCCGTCACTGTGGGAGGAAGAAAAGGCAACCAAGGAAGGTGTTAGTGCACGAATACAGCTTTGAAAAAGACGGGAGTACATTCAACCAATTTACTAATTACCCATCACAAGGAAAATCATTGCACGGACAGTACAAAAGAGGAGAGGAATACATGACAAACACACAGGAGTAGAGCACATTGATAACAAACAAAAAGGTACAAATTGGCTAGGTATCAAATACTAGTAAGGATGCATTCAATGTGATGAGTGGAAGTGTAATAAAGAAATTTCCAAGACCAAGGAATCCGACATAGCCATCGTCATATATTGGAAGGAACAGGGAGTGACGGACTATGAAAGAATGCTGGATTGTGCAATGCACTAATCTTATATCGGGGGCTATTGAGCTGGTCTCTGCCATTAGTAACTCCGAATTCCGTCATGAACTGCAGAGTATGTTTTACGATTATAGGTAAGAATGGAAGTCATCTATAATCAGAAATATGCCCATGTCTGTAGGATTTACTAATAGATACATTTAAGCGCCATTTTAACCCGAATGAACTAATCCTTCTGAAAATACTTCCCATCCTCAAAGAGCTTTTTTATATATATATTCTTATAAACAATGATGGATGAATGGCTTAACTATCATTGCCACTTGCCAACGAATTAAAAAGCCCAAATCTTTTACAGAAGGAAAAGAAGAAGCGAAAAAAGTTTTTTTTTGCATTGAAACCTGGATATTTCGAGCTTCTGTAATCCAGCTATATCCACTGTAACTGGCACGAAGTAGGTAAATCTAACATGTCGGAAGGCAAACGCGGGTCAACCAGAATTTAAAGAAAGGGGTATCAGGCGCTCCCTATGGCGAACACAATGATTCACACAAAAAGTTGAGAAAAAAAGAGCATAAAGCAAAGCACGTTTTGTTGGACAAAGAGAAAAAAGGTATCAGTCCAAAAGGGGGGAATGTTTACCCATGGCCAGTTTAAAGAGGAATATGATGGTGGCATTACGCAACAAGGAGGGGAATATCGTTCAGATTGGAGGCAGGAATGTGATGATTAATGAAAAAAGCAACTCAATCCAGCAGAAAGGAGTACAAAGGACGAATAATGCAAGTAAACCATCTCGTAACGAACACACTCACCAGCATGCTTGGAGACGTGGTGCGCCTCTGCAGCTTCCCATTTCCCGAACTGCTCACCACACTTGTGGCAACTCACACCGCCACCTCCACCACCACCACCATTAGGCTCCGAATCAAGCGAAGCCCTAGCTCTAGAACTCGCCCGGTGAATCCCAATCCCACCAAACCCTCCACCACCAAACACGGCACTTGAAAGCGCCGAAGCACCCAACGGCGAGTTCATCTCCTTCCCCTCCCCATTCATAGCCCCAGCAGCACCTGGTGAGAGAGGAAGCCCAGGAGGTTTCCTTGACGGCGTGGCATTCGCAGCAGTCCCCCAAAGATGCCCTCCAGGACCAGGCGTCCCTGGCCGCAGCGTCCCGAGATAGGTCGGTCCCCCTAACACCCCCAACGCACCGATTCCTCCGATACCACCACCATTGTTGGACCCTCCTCCTCCACCTGTGAGGTCGAACCCGGAGTGGATCTTGAGCTCGCATGTCCCTGTGAGTATGACCTCGTGTGTAATGGGGTTGAGGAACTCGCTGCTTCCGATAGACCTCGGGCTGCAGCTCGGAGGCCTCTCCATATGGCGCTTGCTCCCGTGGATCACGTCCCGGAGGTTAGCTATGGATCTGGAACAGCCTGACCGGGCGGTCTTCCGTGTGAGGATGGCACCGAGGTTGTTGTTGCTGCTAGTAGAGTTGCTACTGCTGTTGGTGGTGCTCCCTCCTCCTGATGCTGCTGCTGCTGCAGCGGCTCTGGCTTTTGCCGTCGCTGGGTCGTGCACGTCCGACGCGCTCGAGCGGCAGTGGAGGGATTTCTTCAAAGCGAACCATACCGTCGGACCGGAACTCTTGTGCTTCTTCTCTTCCTCGTCTTCCTCTTTTTCCGCTTTCCTGCTCTTCCTCTCCCTCATCTCTGCTCCTCCTCCTTCTGGGCTCTTGCTGGTTGTGGCTACTGCATCTACGACGGCGGCGGCGGGGACAGTCCGAGGTGGTGCCGGTGGCGGCCCTTCTCCCACTCCTCCCCCATTCGGCTCCCCTTTCTGGCCGCCTCTCTTCCCGCCGCCTCCTCCCAGCATGCAATGCCGCTGGTGTTGTCTTAGTATACCGCTACCTGCGGGCCTATGCCCACCACCAAAAGCAAGCACAGATGGGGAGAGAGAGAGAGAGAGAAGGGAGGAGTGAGGGTTTGGGGCTGTGCCTTGAACTGGGTAGGTTGTCAGGACGCGAGCAAGGAGACAAGAGTATCACACACAGCCAGCAGAGGCTGCAGCAGGAGGAGGACAAAGTGAGGCCAAGGAGAAGGACGAGACTCACTCACTCACAAGATGAGGAGCGAGGGGAAGGAAAGAAGGAGAGAATGAAGCTATGGATGGGTGATGGAAAGTTTTGGGTTTTGGGGATGGTGTGCGGAAGCGGATGAATAGATGGGGGGTCCTCCAAAAACGGAATCTTTGCGTCTAGGAAGCGAAGAAGCCGGCCGGAGTAGACTAGCCAGTGGGATTAATTAAAATAAAATAAAAATAAAAAATGAGGATGCGACGGACGGTGCCGGAGATGAGGGGTGTTGGTGGTGAGATGGTTGGATGGACGGTTGGTTAGTCCGTTGTTGTTGGTAGGCGGGGGCCTGTTGTTGTAACGTTGTTGGTAGGCGAGGGCGAGGCGGTCCTGGAATGCGGTGACCGGAGTAATGAGCGGCTCCTACCACGATGAGTGCCGGACGGCAGGGAAGGAGAAGGGGGACAAGAAAGGCGAGGGTGGTTTACTTCATTTTCATGTGTCCGCGACTGAGATTTTTTTTTTGCGATGAAGATTGCCAAGATGGGCGGGGCTGACGAGGGCTCCATGCCGAGATGCTGGATGGTTCGTGGCGATTCTCGGAAGGACGGATTACGATGGACGTCGGATCTCAACCACAGGTCACACATCCGGCCCTTTCAAATTCACCCCAACAGGGCATTGCAATTGTACTTGCGCATGGTTTATTTCATGGTGGGTTCGGACATTCATCTCATAAAAGAGGAGGCTCGATCTTGCCATAAAAGTGAAAATGAAACTCAGTAGTAGGGCAGTACGCTATAGTCCAAATCCATAAAGCAAGATCTTGGAATTGAAGACGGACGTCCAATTAGGTCCCCACGTGAAGAAACAAGGACGAATCATTAATAATTTTTGCTAGTCAGGAAATATGAGAAGCACGTATTAATCTGATTAGTGGAGTTATTTCACTATCTCATTGTGGTGGTGGGAAGTTTGTGTAGATGTAACCTTCATTTGGCATTTTGATGACTTGTAATACTTCAAATATCCACCTAAGTTATATTACCGCGCAATCTTAACCATAAGCACGTCAAAGTAGCTTATTAGGTTGTTTTATTAAACATATTTTCTATGCTACAATAACTTTTTTTTCCCATGACATGATAGATTACAACTTTATTTAACCATATTTTTCATCACTTCAGCTCATTTAATAATCTAACAGATTTTTCTTTCCAGACTTGGAGTCGTAATAGTTGAACAAGTCACCGGTATCAGTTGTAATTTCTGATCTTCTCATGAAAAAATTGCACCATAAGAAACATGTGTTCAATCTAATCCATACACACACAAAACTATGGTGTTGTGTCATTCGGTTAAACTATCCAGATTGGTTCTGAGTCACTGGTGACTGGAATCTTGAAACGAAATAAACAAAGACTAGGGTGAGATTAATAAGTTTTTAATTGAAAACCGGCGGTCTGTCCAGTCTGATTGTCTGAACCGCAATTACACCCACGGGGCCAAGCTACAGTGGATCATTCACAACCGTAGGCTTGCAAAGAAGGGGAAACCTCGAAACCAGAACATGCGAGGAACCTTTACCAGCAATGCATTTAATTTTTGTTGAGGATACCGGCAAGCATTCAATGATACGGATGGTGAGGGCAAAGAAACTTTAGAAAGATGAGGAGGAGGGGGAAATCTAGTTGCCATTCAGGTGTGACTGCGAGAGTTGCGAATTCGGTCGATGGATTCGCCAAACAGGCCAATTAATATCCCAGCGGGCATTGATGTCGAAGCAGGGGTTAGGTTGCGTTATTATCCCATAGGCCATACAGGATTTTGATTCCGTGACGGGCAACCGGGTCTTGCCCCCACACTTCCCATGTACAGCCGCGAACGACATGGATGATGGTCCCAGGGCCTCTCCTTAATACTGAACTGCACAGTCAATATCTTCGTTTGCAGGCCAGGAGCCAGGAGGGTTGTTTGTTACTACGACAGCACAGGGAGAGGGGATTTAGATTTGGGACTCCCGTGGGTAGAGAACGAACGAAGGTGACAAGAAACGAAAACGGGCCTCGCGTCGCTACTCTGCCTCACGTAGTCACGAGCCTGTGACTCATACAAACAAACACTTTATACAATATACTGATGAGAGCACTACGGGTCCAGTTTTTTGAATATGTCAAACGGACCAGGGGCCCGATCTGATATAATTGATAGACGAGCCTGTTTTCTCTTCTGGTCCAGGGCTCCACTGCTTAGTTGTAACACCTACATGGTCCCTACGAATCCATAAATTTCCAAACCGTGGCATAGGCAAAGTTCAAAGGGCCAACCTGTCATGACAACCAAGTTGCTGCGAATAGAAACACAAGTCCAAACACCTGTTGCCTCTCTCTCTCTCTCTCTCTCTCTCTCATTGCATTGGGCCGGTGAAACCTGGTTACTATCCCCCGGAAATCTATCATGTTGACTTATACAACATGGCCTGTCTTAGTAAATGCAATGTATTTATATACAACATGGCCTGTCTTAGTAAATGCAATGTATTTATATACAAACATGTGTGTGTTTCCTCCTCCCCTTTAATTATGCAATCATCCGCTTCCATGTCGAAACAGAAATGATAGTGCGTTTTATTTTATATAAGCCATTCAAGTATTATACCAAACAAGACAAAATCATCGCAAACACACACGATGAGTTGTGGAGAGAACGTGTCGAGATAAACAAATTTGAGGTACAAGAGGTATTTCAAAAAAAAAAAGGTCAAAGTCGACGGACTGGCTCAAGAATATTAAAATGGGGAATTGGGATGGACTCTTCTTAGAACAACACGCAGGAACATAAAAGATAATGGAAAAACATAACAACAGCAGCAAAATCCTCAGTCGTCAGCAACATTAGCAGTAGTGAGATCACTAACACTAAAGCCTCCCAACAACATGTCTCCATCGGGATATCCTCATCCAAGGCATTCACAAGTGATTTCAAAGGAGATGACTCCTCTTGTAGTTACAACCACATCCTCGTCTTTCAAGGCAAATCCTCTTGGACTGAAGCAACATCACTTAAAAATCGAGGACCAAAAAAAAGAGAAGATATTGAATCACTATTCAAATAGTGAATTTTTTTATATCATAATAAAAAAAACCTTGTTATTTTTGTAATTATTATAATAATAATTGTTGCACTCACTCTAAATAGGCAAAATAACATACGTGGCTGAAAAAAATTTGTTTTTGCTCAAATGCTTGTTTATGATGTGGTTGTAAAAGAGCGAAACACTAGGTTGAAACAATTAGCCTGTGAAAATATCAAAATGAGGATGAACTCTTCTTAAAACAACACAAAAGAACATAAATGATAATGGAAAAACATAACAACAACAACAACAAGATCATATGTCGTCATCAACGTTAGCACTAGTCAGAACACTAACACTAGAGCCTCCCAGCAACATGTCTTCATATGGATATCCTCATCCAAGGCATTCATAAGTGATTTAATGGAGATGGCTCCTTTGGTAGTTACAACCACATCCTCGTCCTAAAAGGAAAGTCTTATTCGATTGAAGCTGCAACACCTCAAAATTGGGGATCAGAAAGAAGAAAGAGAATATATTGAATCATAGTCCAGATAGTGATACTTATGTGATTATCATAATAAAAAATTGTGTTGTTTTGATAATTATTATAATAACGATTGTTGCACTCACTCCAAATAGACAAAATAACATGCACGACCAAGATAGGTTTGTTTTTTCTCAAGTGTGTGTTTCTAGTGTAGGAGTTAAAGAACGAGACACCAGGTTGAAACAATTAGCGTGTGAAAAAAATAAAAAGAAGTGAGTCCATGTAGCAACGTTGATGGATGCATATTAATCACTTTTTCGTTTAGGTTTCTAGATTAATTCTATTCATTTTGATAGATATTTACATCATGTCTTGCTAAGTTTTCTTATTTTTATTCTTATTCCTCAATAATTGGGATTTTGGTCATTTTTATTGCCCTTTTCAATATTAAAGCACACATCAAATCTAGAGCATCCAAGGAGTTCTTCACCAAGATCATAATAGAGATTAGAGCAAGTTCACAGTAAAGATTGAGCAATTCTGTACTTTTTGGCAGGTAGATCGACCGAGCATTGCAGATGATCGGTCGATCCACCTGCCCTATCCAAGGTTTTCCCAGATGATTCTTCACATCAGCGATCTCTCCAACTGAGACTGATCAGAAGGTTGTCAAAAATTCTAGTGAGCTTGTTGGTTTATTGACACCAAATGATCGGGCGATCCACCATAGGGGTCAATCGATCCACCTGTACATAGTGCCTCTAGAAAATCATAAGATCGATCGACCAGCCAAAGTGCCCTCCAAGTCAGAAATCCACAACAAGTTTGGTTTGGCCTTCCAACTAATTGGGTGATCCCCTCCTGGGATTAACCTACCAAGACTTTCTCTAGATGCCTTATTAAAAAAGGTAATCAACCAATACCAACTGTAGAGTGGTCGACCTGAAGACCAACTACAACACTTTCATGTAAGTGATCGGCCGACCAAACCCTTTGGTTGCCCAATCATCGCAAAAAATAAAGTGAAATTTCACATGCGCCTACCAAAAGTGTTAGATAACAAGAGTGGAGGCCATACCTAAACACTCTCAATTCTACTCTCACTCGAGGAAGAGTAACTTCTGAAACAACAAGTTGGGGCAAATGACGAAGGAGTCCATCCTAGAGGAGTTCTTTATATTCATCAAGGTCAAAGCAAACTGCAGTATTTAGAGACCACTAGTTGCTTCTCTCTTCTCCTTCTGTGACATGACTTCTTCTCCTTCTTCTTATATATGTTTTCTATCCTCAAACATGACACTAGTACAAAATCGACCTTTAGTGTTGGTTATTTAAGGCATTTGGCGTCGGTTTCAAAGTGACACCCAAGTGGGCGCTGCTAAAAGTCGAAACCTTCAGCGTTGGTTTTAACACCGACGCCATAACCCTTCCCGCCACAAAAAATGCGCCAGTAAGGGCACTATAGGCGTCAGTTATTTAATAAAACCGACACTATATTCAGGTCAAAGACGTCGATGTTTCACAAAAATCGACGTCATAACCCTTCCCGCCGCCAATAAAACGCGCCAGCAAGGGCACCATCGGCGTTGATTTTTATATATAACCGACACTATATCCAGCTAAAGGCGTCAGTTTTATATTAATAACTGACGTCGTATCCCTGGTGCCATGAAGACCCCACCATGGTCATTCTTCCCAGCACGGCCGTGGTACCTAGCCACATAGACGTTGGTTTTTTGCTAATAACCGACGTTATATGTCTTTGTTGTCGGTTTTATACTAATAACCGACGCCTATGTTCTGATTTTTTTTCTTATCAGTTTGCAGGCCTACTGTATGGCTGGTCAGCAGGATGCAGAACCTGCAGTTCAGCTCTGAACTGTAGGTTTACAACATCTATTGATATCAGCCAACAACAGGCCACAAACCTGCAAAGTTAACAAGATGGACAAAATTTATGATCACACACATGTATAAGCACATTTAATTCATATTATTTTTCATCACACACATGTAGAAACCAGTAGTTCTATTTCAAATTTCCTCCATTTTCACACACATTTAGCAACATGCGGTTCCATTCATTTCATCACTTTTCACATTCAAACACATGTAGAAATATTCATGTATTGATCATCTTCACATTCACACATATGACAACTCAGAATAATTCATTCACATTCACAGAAAAATAATTATGAGAGCAAAGTTTAGAAATATCATTCTTTATTCATCATTGTCATTATCGCCATCAGTATCACAATCATATTTAAAAATTCTCACTACTTGTAGGGCTTTTGCCCATTGTTCTCTTACATCATTTGAGTCTTCCATCTTATAGGGAGTATATACATCTAATAACTTTTGACCTATAGTGAAGTCAGTTTTAAACACCTACAAAGAGAATGACGTATATATATAATTAATAATATATAATAAGATTGATATACTTCATATTATCTAATGAGACTATATATAATACCTGATGTATGGTATCGATTTCCATTGCGGCATGTTTGATAATTAGGTCTATAAATCGCATCACATAGTATGCACATGCCCAGCCGTTGTCTTGTGTAGCACACTATAAATTGAAACATACAAAATATTCAAAAATACAAATAAGCACAATTCACATAAATAATATATACATTGGATTCAAGAAATTACTTTCACATTCTCCCAAATTAGTGGTTGTTTATTTTTCTTGGGGACATTTCCTCCATCTTTTTTGAACTCATGTAAAGCCCTACATGTTAATGTAATAAGATATGTTAAGGGATATAAAAAATATGAAATATTTCTCACAAGAATAATGGCCTTTTCATTGTGTGTCCATATTATGTATTCAATTCCTTCCCCGCAGGATCTAGATAATAGACAGTGAATGTCTTGGGGACAATAACTAGTAACTCCTAATGCCTACCACTAGAGGTAAGAAAGTTAAAGATTAATAACTCAAAATCCACAATAAAAATGTAATTTTCTAAAGTCCAAATTATAAGCAAAGTAAACTTCTCAACATTGAATGGAGCTATTATCACCGTCTTCTTTTTTTTACCAAAATATTTAAAAGCAGCAGAGCAATATGAAGTAACTGGTGAAGGGTCTTTATCTACAAGACTAATTAAAGATGGAACCAAAAATCCCACATGGAAAAATAAAAAAATTGTACATATTGTGTGTAAGTGGCTGCAAAACATGTATTACGTATGTATTAATATATAAGAAACTAGATCACCTTATATAAAATAAGGTATATGGATGTATAAATAAGATCTTACCATATCCATAGCTCTATCATATATGTATTCAGCCAATCATAACGAAACAACTCCAAAATATCTTGTACAAATAGATTGTTATCATATGATTGACTTGTAGCATCCTCCGAAATAGAAACATTTATAGGGTAATTTGGATCATGTTCGCCTATCCATACTGCCATACCCCTACAATTAGGACCTAACAAGGAGTGTAGGTCCCTTGGAAGCCAACTTGGTACTTCAGGAGGTGGAGGTGGAGGCTGAGATGTAGCGGGTGTCTTCCTTTTGACCCGTATATATAATTTTAGATCAATTGACTAATATATACACACTAACAAATTAATGTAATGTAAATTTACCATACAATATTAGTATAGATGACATTCGCTTTAGGCTACAATATCACTCCACCTTCTGCCTCATCAAGTGTTTCAGAATATGGGTTGACATATGGCAATGGAAGATCCCTCCAATTGGGGAGTGTTGGCTAAATGGACATATATAAATCCCTTTGTTTTGATTATGACAAACATTTCATTCTTATTAATCTAACGTGCTACTTGAGTGTGCAGGAACAAGGTGGATGACAAAGCAATTAGGGAAATCCATATGCTTACATATTTATATTTTCATTAAATGTAACCGCTTTGTAAAAACTTGTACAAATATATAATGTACAAGTACCTAGATTTCATGTAAATCAAGCGTTAGATTCTCCCTAGCTAAACATCACATTTAGATAGGTCATCCCCTTGAATAGTGTCACATATGCACACTCATACACACACTTAGTGCTTTAATTGAAAAATTGAAACAGAGTCAATCTCGGTCGACTAACTCCTCGACCGAGACACTTTCGGTCGACAATCTTCTCGACCGAGAAAGACCCAAGTAGCCGTTAGACACAGATGACAAGGTGGTTGGCAGTTGGAGATAAACGTTGCATACACTTGATCCAGAGAGCCTGTCGGTCGATAAAACGTTGACCGAGTAGGAGTCTCGGTCGACTATTTCTCGACCGAGATGGTCTCTGACAGTAACTGCAAAATTAATTAATTAGCCATTACTAAAGCAACAAACTTGTACCTAACGACTAGTTAAGCACTTAGAA
Organism: Alisma plantago-aquatica; assembly: GCA_963693085.1. NCBI lineage: Eukaryota > Viridiplantae > Streptophyta > Magnoliopsida > Alismatales > Alismataceae > Alisma > Alisma plantago-aquatica. The sequence goes on from OY856412.1 coordinate 1,262,909,517, forward strand.
ACCCCTAGAAGGTGTCTAGAATGTCCTTAAGCACTTGTAGGATATTCCTATAAATAGGACATGCCTTAGGACACCAAAAGACACTTACTTGTTACACTTGAGCAATCTTTGAGCATACATTGACTTTGTGCAATCTGTTTGTGAGCAATTGAGCAATGTGACAATTGGCTACTTCTTTCCTTAGCTCAAAATTCGTGTCTCATAGGCTAGCATCTCCTATCCACTGCAATTACAATTACATACACTTTGGCTAGGAGATCTATACGCTTGATCTAGGCAAATCAAGCCTTGTGCTATAAAAGGATAAGTTGTAATTTCCTTTTTCCTTTCTTGTTCTCTATTATTGTTTGTACTCTCCTTGCTACTCCTAGGTTGGAGGCTGCGGATTGGAGAGGGTGGAGATCTTCTTGGTGAAGAAGGGGACCTTGAGCTACTTCAAGAAGGCTGGTGCAACGGGAGGTTACTTCTAGAGAGGAAGGCTACTTCAAGGGGGAGCTTGAAGTTACTTCAAGAAGGCTACCTCAAGTTGGTGCATCTACTTCAAGTGAAGGCTATTCAAGGGGTGTAAAGAAAGTATTGTATTTTGTATAAATCCTTGTGAAGGTAATAAAATAAATACTTTCAAAATCCCGGTTGGGTAAGCAACTGGGTAGTGGACTGACAACTTTAGTATTTGCTAAAGTTGGAACCACTCTAAACACCTGTCTCCTTCTTCCATTTATAATTGTGGTTGTTTAAGTTAAATAATTGTCAAAATATTGTAAAAACTCTATTCACCCCCCTCTAGTGTTTTTCAATTGGTATCAGAGCAGGCTTCAAGGAACCTTAACAAGGTCTTGAAGAATGGGTGACGGGGTGCTTAACAACCTTAACCTTGAAGGAACACTTGTTGCTAGACCTCCGGCGTTTGATGGAACAAACTATACATATTGGAAGAGAAGGATGCAGTTCTACTTCCAAGGCATCAACTGGGACTTATGGAGGATGGTGTCAACCCCATACAAGCTTCCTCAAACACAATATGCAGAGTGGGATGCAAACACGGTAAAGTTGGCTCAAATGAATGCCAAAGCTGTAAGCATTTTATATTGTTCAATTTCAGTAGGAGAATTTAATAGGATATCAAATTGTGACACAGCCTATGACATTTGGCATAGACTGTCCATAACTTATGAAGGTACAGTCCAAGTCAAGAATTCTAAGATTAGCATGCTTAAGCAAAAATTTGAACATTTCCGCATGGATCCAAATGAAACTATTAGTGAAATGTTTGTAAAATTCTCTTCTATTGTTAATGGTTTAAATGCCTTAGGAAAAACTGTTCTTGAAGAATATCAGGTATCCAAAATCCTTTGATCACTTCCTCCTAAATACAAGCCAAAGGTGACAGCCATTGAAGAAGCTAATGACCTCACTCGGCTGAAAATGGAGCAACTCATTGGAAATCTAGAAGCCCATGAAGCAACCCTAGAAGAGGAAGAAAGAAGAGAACGTGAACTTCAGCAAGGAAAGAAGAAGGATGTGGCTCTAAAAGCTTCAAATATAATCACACCAGAAAGTGAGGAGTCAAGTGAAGAAGAAGGAGAAGAGGCATTGATTGTCAATGGTAAGAAATATAGAAGATTTAAATCTAACAAAATTTCTAGTTCTTCTTCTTCTCCTCCTAGGTGCTTTGAGTGTGGAAAGAAAGTACATTTCAAAAATGAATGTCCTAAAGCAAAGAAAGGAAAGAAAAGCTCACATAAGAAGAGGGGAGAAAAAGCCTATAAAGCTGCATGGGACGAATCAAGTGAAAGTGAAAGCGGAGAAGAAAAGGTGGAATGTCTAATGGCAAGAGAAGATAATGAAGACTCTCAAGAGGTAAGCCTACTTGATCTTCCTAAAGAAGAGTTAATTACTAGTTTACAAGAAACTCATGATAAATATGTTGATGTCAAGAAGAAACTAAAGAAGGTTATCAAAACAAATGATGAGCTATATGCTAAATTAAATGATCTCTCTTCTGAAAAGAACAACATTGATCTTGAGAATTTGTCTTTAAAAACATCTTTAAATGATTGCACTAACAAGCTACTCACTCTAGAAACAAATTTTGATCTTCTCTCTCAAGAAAAGACTGAATTGTTAGCTAAACTAAAAGATTTTTAGACTCAACCAATTATGTGTAATCATTTAGACTATGACAATGTTGTAAAAGAAAGAGACTCTTTATTATCTGATTTAGATCAAGTGAGAAAAGATTTACACAAGAAAGTGGATGACATTGCTAAGCTACAAAAGAATCTACATGAGTTAAGAAGAAAAGATACTCTTGATAACATTCTAAAAATCTCCTCTAGCTTCAATGGAAGAAAAGGTTTGGGATATGCTACAAAGAGAAATCAACCCAAGAGAACTCGAACTGTGTTTGTACCTAAAAATACAATTTCTAAAAAGAGATATGAAGTTGACTCTATTACTTGTCATTTTTGTCTACGTCTTGGACATTATTCATTCTCATGCCCTTATAAGACCAAGGATTCCGATTTTGTTTGGGTCCCAAAACCCCAAACTTAGTAGAGTCAAAAGCCATACAGTTGAGATTTGATCAAATGCTCAATTTGCAATTTATATTGTCTTATCTCAACTTAACAAAAGGTTTTCATGCATATTGGTAATTTTCTGAACTGCTGTACTGAAACAGAAAAATAGTCGGTCAAAGTATTGTCGACCGAAATATAATCGGTCGAACTTTTGTCGACCGACCAGATGCCAATAACAAATCAAAATCTACAGAAACTATTTCGGTCGAAAACTGGTCAACCGAGCTGAATTTCTATGTTTCTTTGTTTTTCATACAGTAACCTTCTCGATCGACAATTAATCGACCGAGAAAGATGTCGGTCGAATAATTGTCGACCGAATGGATTTCTGAATCAGAATCTTTATGCAATCTATACTTAAGTAGTTCTAACCATATCGGACCATCACATGGGTACCAAAATCTATATTTTCATGCAGGATTGGGTAGTTGACAGTGGATGTTCCAAACATATGACCGGGAACAAGGATGCATTTCAAACTTTTGAAGAAAAGAAAAGTGGAACAGTCACTTTTGGAGACAACGATAAAGGTAAAATCATTGGAATAGCTAATGTTGGTACAAACCTCGAAATAAAGAATGTTCTACTTGTTGATGGTTTGCACCATAATTTGATAAGTGTTAGTCAATTATGTGATAGTGGCTATGATGTTTTATTTAACAAAACCTGCTGCAAATTATTAATAGAAAACACTACAAATGTTGTTTATGAAGGAAAAAGAGTTGGAAATCTTTATATTCTTAGACCTAACTCTATGAAATCTGTAGTAGGAAAATGCTTGCTTGCAAATGAAAATACTTTACAATTATGGCATAAAAAACTAGGACATGCTAGTTCACATGTTATCAAAAAGTTAGTAAAATATGATCTTGTTCGTGGTTTGCCTACTTTATCCTTTGATCAAGTTGAAAATTGTGAACCATGTACATTGGGAAAGCAAACAAAAACCTCTTTTAAACCTAAAAATGAACTTAGCACCAGTAGATCTTTAGAATTAATTCACATAGATTTATTTGGACCTATGAGGACACAATCTATCGGTGGCAAAAGATATTGTTTTGTTATTGTTGATGATTATAGTAGATATACATGGGTACATTTTATTACAACCAAAGATGATACTATTCATGCTTTTATAAAATTTTGCCCTATGATTGAAAATCTATTACAAAGCAAAATATGTACCATTAGAAGTGATCATGGTGGAGAATTTGAAAATCATGTATTTGAAGAATTTTGCACATCTCAAGGGTACACTCACAATTTTTCTGCTCCACGCACTCCACAACAAAATGGTATAGTTGAAAGGAAAAATAGATCCCTACAAGAAATGGCTAGAACTATGATGCTCGAACATAACACACCCAAAACCTTTTGGGCTGAAGCTGTGAACACCGCATGTTATGTGTTAAATAGAGTAACTGTTCACTCTCATTTGAAGAAAACTCCATATGAAATAATACATTCTAAGAAACCTAGAGTTGACTATTTTCATACTTTTGGATCCACATGCTATATCTTAAATACCAAAGATGATAGAGATAAGTTTGACTCTAAATCAGACAAAGCATTCTTTTTGGGATATTCCACCTCTAGCAAAGCATTTAGAGTATATAATACTATCTCTAGAAAAGTTGAGGAATCTATTCATGTTTCTTTTCATGAAGAGTCCAAATCTGAAAATCTAGAAATAATTGATCTCACTAATCAATTCGAAAACTTAAACATACCAAATGATAGTGAGAAAGTTACTACAAACAATCACCAAGATGAACCACAACCCACACCTAGGCTTATCAAGGATCATCCTCAAGAACTAATTATTGGAGATCCTAATGATAAAGTAAAAACTCGGTCTTCCTTTAAGGATGTTGCAAACATGGCTTTTGTTTCTATCATTGAACCTAAGAAGATATCTGAAGCTCTTAAAGATGATTATTGGATAATAGAAATGCAAGAAGAATTGAATCAATTCACTAAAAATGATGTATGGGATTTAGTTCCTAAACCACAAGATAAAACTGTCATTGGAACTAAATGGGTTTTTAGGAATAAGCTAAATGAGACAGGAGAAGTAATAAGGAATAAAGATCGGTTAGTAGCACAAGGATATAATCAACAAGAAGGAATAGATTTTGATGAAATGTATGCACCAGTAGCTAGACTTGAAGCTATTAGAATGTTGCTAGCTATTGCTGCACATAAAAACATCAAACTCTACCAAATGGATGTAAAAAGTGCATTTTTAAACGGTATCATTCAATAAGAAGTATATGTTGCTCAACCACCCGGTTTTGAAATACCGGAAAAAGGTGACTATGTTTATAAACTTAAGAAAGCACTTTATGGTTTAAAACAAGCACCTAGGAATTGGTATGAAAGGCTCAAGACATATCTTTTTGATAATGGTTTTTCTATTGGAAATTCAGATTCTACTTTATTTTTCAAAACATATACATATGATTTCCTAGTTGTGCAAATATATGTTGATGACATTATTTTTGGAGCTTCTAATGATTCGTTGTGCACACAATTCAGTGACATTATGCAAAAAGAATTTGAAATGAGCCTCATGGGTGAACTAACTTTCTTTCTTGGTTTTCAAATTAAGCAAACGTCTGCCGGAATCTTTATAAGCCAAGAAAAGTATACTAAAGAACTCTTAAAACGTTTTGGGATGGATCAGTGCAAACATGCTACTACTCCTATGGCTACTTCTATTAAAATTGATAAGGATGAAAATGGGGAACCTATTGATGATTCCTTATATAGAGCCATGATTGGTAGTTTGCTTTACTTAACTGCTTCTAGACCGGACATTATGTTTTCCGTTGGTCTTTGTGCTCGATTTCAATCACAACCCATGCATTCTCATTTTCAAGCAGTTAAACGAATTCTTCGATACTTAGCCGGCACTACATGTTTTGGTTTATGGTATCCAAAAGGACAATCCTTGGATTTTAAAGCTTATACTGATGCGGATTATGCTGGTTGTCGACTTGATCGCAAGAGTACTAGTGGTGGCTATTTCTTGTTAGGGAGAGCTTTAGTATCTTGGTTTAGCAAGAAACAAAACACGGTTGCCCTCTCTACAACTGAGGCTGAATATATGGCAGCCGAATCTTGTTGTGCTCAAGTACTTTATATGCAACAAGTGTTAAATGATTATGGTTTTACTCTTTCATCTACGCCTATCTTTTGTGACAAGACGAGCGCTATAAACTTAGCACATAATCCTATTTTACACAGCCGAGCTAAACATATTGAAATCCGTCATCATTTTTTAAGGGATCATATCTCCAAAAATCATGTTTCCCTTCATCATGTTGATACGGAAGATCAATTGGCTGATATTTTTACAAAACCGCTTCCACTAGACCAATTTAACAAAATTAGGAAGCAACTGCTTATCACTCCTTTGGAAGATGTCTTCTTTGATATTTGTACTTCTTAACGATATCTTTCACTTGCATCATTTTGGCTTTTAATGGACATCTTTTTCATTGGATTTTGATGGGACATCTAATTAAGGGGGAGTTTTAATTCTTAAACAGATATCTTTTTGAAATGACAAAGGGGGAGAAATAAATATAAACTTAGTAATTAGGCAAAACTCAATCAATGAGTTTCATAAACCTCTTAGCTTTACATTGAAAGTTGCTATATTCCCTAAAGAGTTGGATTTCATGTTCCATAATTCATGGGGAATAATAAGCACACATTTTATAAACAAGAGAGAAAGCTACAAAAGGTAATCTTAAGGTATGAAACTCATATGTTTTATATTTCCTTCATTTATATTTTGGAAATGTTTGTCATCTTCAAAAAGGGGGAGATTGTTGGCTAAATGGACATCTATAAATCCCTTTGTTTTGATTATGACAAACATTTCATTCTTATTAATCTAACATGCTACTTGAGTGTGCAGGAACAAGGTGGATGACAAAGCAATTAGGGAAATCCGTATGCTTACATATTTATATTTTCATGAAATGTAATCGCTTTGTAAAAACTTGTACAAATATATAATGTACAAGTACCTAGATTTCATGTAAATCAAGCGTTAGATTCTCCCTAGCTAAACATCACATTTAGATAGGTCATCCCCTTGAATAGTGTCACATATGCACACTCATACACACACTTAGTGCTTTAATTGAAAAATTGAAACAGAGTCAATCTCGGTCGACTAACTCCTCGACCGAGACACTTTCGGTCGACAATCTTCTCGACCGAGAAAGACCCAAGTAGCCATTAGACACAGCTGACAAGGTGGTTGGCAGTTGGAGATAAATGTTGCATACACTTGATCCAGAGAGCCTGTCGGTCGACAAAACGTCGACCGAGTAGGAGTCTCGGTCGACTATTTCTCGACCGAGATGGTCTCTGACAGCAACTACAAAATTAATTAATTAGCCATTACTAAAGCAACAAACTTGTACCTAACGGCTAGTTAAGCACTTAGAAACCCCTAGAAGGTGTCTAGAACGTCCTTAAGCACTTGTAGGACATTCCTATAAATAGGACATGCCTTAGGACACCAAAAGACACTTACTTGTTACACTTGAGCAATCTTTGAGCATACATTGACTTTGAGCAATCTGTTTGTGAGCAATTGAGCATTGTGACAATTGGCTACTTCTTTCCTTAGCTCAAAATTCGTGTCTCATAGGCTAGCATCTCCTATCCACTGCAATTACAATTACATACACTTTGGCTAGGAGATCTATACTCTTGATCTAGGCAAATCAAGCCTTGTGCTACAAAAGGATAAGTTGTAATTTCCTTTTTCCTTTCTTGTTCTCTATTATTGTTTGTACTCTCCTTTCTACTCCTAGGTTGGAGGCTGCGGATTGGAGAGGGTGGAGATCTTCTTGGTGAAGAAGGGGACCTTGAGCTACCTCAAGAAGGCTGGTGCAACGGGAGGTTACTTCTAGAGAGGAAGGCTACTTCAAGGGGGAGCTTGAAGTTACTTCAAGAAGGCTACCTCAAGTTGGTGCATCTACTTCAAGTGAAGGCTGTTCAAGGGGTGTAAAGAAAGTATTGTATTTTGTATAAATCCTTGTGAAGGTAATAAAATAAATACTTTCAAAATCCCGGTTGGGTAAGCAACCGGGTAGTGGACTGACAACTTTAGTATTTGCTAAAGTTGGAACCACTCTAAACACCTGTCTCCTTCTTCCATTTATAATTGTGGTTGTTTAAGTTAAATAATTGTCAAAATATTGTAAAAACTCTATTCACCCCCCCTCTAGTGTTTTTCAGGGAGTACATGTATCAGGCTTACACGAATCACACCATCTGGTACTGGAGTCCCATGAAACATGTCCCCTAGAAGGGGTGGGTAAGCCTCGACCTCTGCAACGATATATCCTTGACTTTTTAGACGGCATGGCTTCATCCCCTATAAATTTACGTAAAGAATGTTATACACGTATATACATAAAATATCATCTTGAAAAGACTAGCTACTATGTCATAAAAATACTTACAGTGGACGTGCTAGGTGGGTCTACATGATTACTCCCAACCTCTGCAGTAGGAGAAGAGTGGCACGCCACAGGTACTATCTGAGTGGCAGTCTGAGACGCATGCCACTTCACCATTGCTTTTTGGATTCTCTTATTAATTAACTCATCTACATATACATCAATAAAAGAAATGCTAGCTTTTGATTATTGAATTCCCTTTCGCAATAACATTCTAAAAAAATAATAGGTTACCTCAACATTTGATAATCCCGCTTTTGGGACATGTTTGCGTTGTGATGGCCCAAAGAACACTTTTATGCCCACACCAACGCCTGCACCCCCAACACGTCTAGGATGCTCTGGGTTACCCAGAGTAACTATCAATTCATCCCTTGTGCCCTCAGGGATGAACTTGCCTTTCTTCCTCTACTTGTGAAGCTCCCGCTAATTGCCATCAACAGAAATTGGTAAGTAAACATAATAATAATCAATATCGATCGATTGCTCTAAGAGTTGAATTTTACCATTTTTGCAGCCGCCTCAGTAGTTGCAGGCTTCATTATATCTCCCTTCTTGTTTTGCCTCCCAGCTATCCACATAGCATGGTGAGGCAGAGGTGCGGGAGCAATATTAGAGGACTCTGTAGTCTTCTGAGTAGCAGCAGACTAAGTAGTAGACTCAGCCTGTAGTCTTTGGCGAACGCCTGCATAGCCTCTTGGACCCATCATGTAGTCATGCACATTCAGTGCACGCCTTTCTCTTTGAGCATCGTTGATAGCCTTGTTAGTAAGTACATTGATTTGGTTAGTAACACTAAAGGTTAATCTTGAATATGTGAATACATAAGAACGTATATTAATTAAATTGGGAGTGGCGCTTAATACCTTAAATTCATCTGTTTTTCTCTGGGTAACAAACTCCTCCCAGTCTTTGGGGTCCAGGTAGTTCCATTTCTCAGTGGCTGCCTTCTTCCTAAATTTATTTTTTTAAGAGAATACAAACAAAAATTATTAGTGTAGAGTTAGTCAAAAAGTGATCAATGTCTAAAATTGGAAAGTAATCAAGAACCTCTTCTCAGCATCGTGTATGTAATCTCAGGTGAGATTTGTCCTATAGTTTCTTAGGACCCTCTCACAACATTGCATTACATATTTACGATGCAGCTTTTCATCCAGTTCAAATATACTCTGCAAAATAGAATTGCTATTAACTAGTATCCTAAAAATTAGTAATCTACAAAAATAGAATTACAAATAATAATAACTCACACATAGTTCCTTCCATACTAAGTCTTTCTTCCCCTTAGGAACTTTATGCCAAGATTCTACATTAGGACTACAATGGCTATGAGTAAGAACCCCAAGATATGAAATAAATGAGTTGTTGTTCACTCCAACTGGATTTCATGCATGATCAAAATCCATGGCCAATTTGGGTCCATTGCCCCTTTGTTGTAGTAACTTTTTCATCATTGTGATGCCCCTCACTTTTTCAATTTTTTTTGCTGCTCATCAAGTGCCCCAATTTCTTCAGGGGGTACATCACCAACCTAAAATTTGACAAAAAAACACACTTACAGGATATAACTATAAATGAACATATAGGTAGAAATATAGGATATATTTTTAAAACTTACATTGTGAGGCGGCCCATTGACGTCCTCACCCTCACGGTAATCATCATCACGGTCATCATATGAATTCTCAGCCATCTGAAAGTCCACATTCACATTGTAAAGTTCACAGTGTAAAGTAATTCAAATTGTAAAGTTTACATTGTAAAGTTCACATTCACATTGTAAAGTAATTCACATTGTAAAGTTCACATTCAAAAAAATAAAACATATAAAAAATATAAACATGCATGCCTCTAATATTGTGATCTTTTATCAATTAACAATCCTTCATTGTGATCTGCGCGCACATGCAAGTCATCATTAGCTTCAATATTTGGTAGTGTTGGCAACCCAACTGAGAATGGATTGGAGTCATCATACTTATCATAGTACTATTCTTCATCTATATGATCTTCAATGAACTGCCTTTTACCATGAAGAACAACCGACCATTTATCATTTGTAGGATCATCGATATAAAATACTTGTTTTGCCTATGATGCCAATATGAATAGTTCACCCTTCTTGCCAATCTTTTCAAAGTTCACTGATGTGAAACCCAATTCATTCACTATAACTCCTTTGGTGTTATCAACCCAATTACATTTAAAGAGAGGAATTCTAAAATCTACGAGTCAAACTCCCATATCTCTTCAATGACACCGTGAGTTAAGTTTGAGATTCAACATCAATGTATCTTTAACACGCATGTTTCAAGGTTCAAAGCACATAATCAAATCAAATTAGGATGCTATAATGGACATGTTTGAATCTTATTTCAACATACATCAAAATTTATTGAATTAGGTCAAGCATGAGGATTAGAAGCACAAATATATGCAAGCACAAGATTTGTTCATATCCTAGGTTGATTTACAATAGTAACATCTTGTAGTCTTAATCATACCCTAGTCTAGGTATCATATTCTATAACATTGATTTCAACATCTCCAATGTACATGCATGTTCATCATCAAGATAATCATTACACACAAATGTAGGTATCCTATCATTCATAATTGAGCAATATAGTTAATACAAGATTAGGGCAAAATGTGTACAAGATTAGGTCTCAAATATAACAACATGCACATTAGGTCACATTTCATTTGGATTAGTTAATCAAGAGAGAAAGCAAACATTATCATCATCAATCTATATCATACAATATGGATTCACAGTACAAAATCAGCAACCATGGCCGTATTGCCCAGCACGGCCATGCCAATGAATGAAGCATCGCCAGTGTTAGTTTCACTCCTAAGGTCTCAGATAAGTAAATGATGCGCGACACAGAGGCCATGGTTGTTCGATAACAGTGCTCATTAAGAGGGAGCTTGCTACATACCTTATCATGTGATGAGATGTGATTACTCCGACCACCAAAACCAATCTTCATGATGCCTCAAGCTACGGTAGACACCGGATGGTTTCATGGCTGTACAGGGCTTGTATGCTCATTTATCAGAAGGAGAAGCGTAGTTAAGGTAGGTGACACTGGAAAGGAGACGGTCGGGGAAGTAAGGGAGGAGGAAAGAGGTTGTTATCTACCTCTCTATGCACACTGACGGTGCTAGGAACAGTTGAGACAAGAGAAGAGAAATGTAAGGAGCATACGAGCGGCAGGTCCAAGCTCCTTGCGGCGGCGGCAGATGGCGGCAACAGTAGACGGCGGCGGGCAGCAAGCAAAACGCCAGAGACCTAGCAGTGCCGGTGAAATCACGATTCAATAGAGAATGGGGGAGAGTCTGTTTCACGAGGGCTATTAAGTTAACCATAGTCATCAGTTGTTTCAGAAACTCACACCTAAGATCCAAAAGCGTCGGTCACCAAAAAAAATCGACACATATTTTCAATCATATTCGTCGATTTCAACTAGAAAAATTGACGTATATCTACATATGTCGACAAAAAAAATGTTCTTGAATTACGACCATATTCGTCGGTTGTCATAAAAAACTGAAGCCAATTGGGCAATTTGGGGGGGGGGGGTAAAAATTTTCACGGGGATAGTGCGCAAATACACATTGGCGTCTGTTATTGTAAGCAAACTGATGACAAAAATGGGGTCGATTTCTGTCTCGCAAAAAATCTTTAGTTGTCGGTTATTTGGTAAACAACCGACGTTGTATGCGGAATTTTGGAGGTAATTTTTTTGCACTGGAAAAATTAGATTTGGTGGGCAATATTAGGCATCAGTTTCTTATTGAGAAATTGGTGCTGAATAAAAAGTGATACCCGTGTCTGGCCGGTCTTCACATATAGATGTATGTTTGTATTTTTAGCCGACGTTGTAGGGTTTAGGTATCAGTTTTTTTAATACAATTGGTGCCTCTAAATATGACGTTATAAGCTATTTCTATTGTAGTGTGAGTGAGTAGATCTTCTTGTTGGGGCACGGGGAGTAGCCACATCGTCCTTACTGAAAAACCACTAGAGGGGGATGAATAGGGTTTTATGATGATTTTAATAATAATTCAACTAAAGCAAGCAACCACAAAAATATTGGACAAAGGGACAAGGATTTAGAGTGGTTCCAACCTTAGCAAATACTAAGGTAGTCAATCCACTACCCGGTTGCTTACCCAACCGGGATTTTGAAAGTACTTAAATTTTATTACTTCGCAAGGATGTTACATAAAATTACAAATACTTTCACCAAACCCTTCGGACAGCCTTCACCTAGAAGTAGTCTCACCAACCTCGAAGCAGCCTTTCTTGAAGTAACCTCAAGCTCCCCCTTGAAGTAGCCTTCCTCTTGAAGTAGCTTCCCGTTAAGACAACCTTCTTGAAGTAGTCCAAAGTCCACCTTCTCCACTGAGAAGACCCTTCTCCACCTGAGAAGTCAAACCCTCTCCAATCCGCATCCTCCAACCCTAGGAGTAGCAAGGAGAGTACAAAATATATAAAAGAACAAGAAGGGAAAATAGAAATTACAATACCGTTGTAGCACAAGGCTTGATTTCCTATATCAAGCGTTTTGATCTCCTAACCAATGTATATGGAAGTGTTGGTGCAGTGGGTAGGAGATGCTAGCTTATAGGACATGAATTTGGAGCAATGGAAATGTATAGCCAATGTTGGAGTTGCTCAGTTGCTCACTAGAATGAATATCCAATTGCAAGTATTATGCTCAAGTATTGCACCAGTGTGTTTGAGGTGTCCTAAGGCTTGTCCTATTTATAGGAATGGCCTATGAATGCTTAAGGACATTCTAGACACTTTCTAGGGGGTTCTAAGTGCTCAACTAGCCGTTAGGTATCCATTAGTTGCTTTAACAACAGCTAGTTAATTAGTTCTGAAAAGTGCAAACAGAGACATTCTCGGTCGAGGAATTGTCGACCGAGATCCCATTTGGTCTAGGTCTTTTTCGACCGAGGGACTGTCTGGAGTAAGTGTATATAATGGTCTGATCCAACTCCCAACTACCTTGTCTGTTGTGTATAATGGCTACCTGGGTCATTCTCGGTCGAAGAGTTTGTCGATTGAGAGTGTCTCAGTCGAGAAGTTTGTCTACCGAGAATGACTCTGTTTCAATGTTTTAAACTAAGTACTAAGTGTGTGTATGAGTGTGCAGTTGTGACACTATTGTAGGGGATGACCTATCTAAGTGTTGTGATTGACTAGGGAAGATCTAAACGCTTGATTTACATGATATCTAAGTACTAGTACATTATATACTTGTACAAGTTTTTACATTTGATTACAATCATGAATTAAAGCAATTTGAGCATATAGATCTTCCAAGTTGTGTCATCCACCTAGTTCCTGCAACACTCAAGTAGCACGTTAGATCCAGAATAATGAACTATTTGTCATCATCGAAACAAAGGGATTATAATAATGTCCAATTTAGCCAACAATCTCCCCCTTTTTGAAGATGACAAACATTTCCTAAATATAAAATAAGGAAATATAAATCATATGAGTTTCATACCTGAAGTTTACCTTTTGTAGTCATTCTCGTGTTTGCAAGTGCTGGCCTGAGATTTATGAAACTCATTTTACTTTTTTTTATATTATTTCTCCCCCTTTGTCATTTCAAAAAGATATCCAAGAAAATCATTTTGTATGACTTTTATTTCTCCCCCTTAATTTTTTGCTATGCTCCCCTTAACTAAGATATTCAGTTTAAAAAATAGTGATTAATGTAAACCATTTATTGTCAAATTTAGCCAAAATTTGTATATCAATCATTTGCAAAGGATGTTAAGCCTTGAAATGATATGAGATCCTTTTAGATCCATGGCATATGTGTTTTGATTTCTCATCCATTTCACACGAGATTTTAAGCCCTGAAAATGATATGCGATCCATTCAATCTTATAATAGAATGTATCTCTAATCAAATACACGAGATGTTAAGCCCTAATTTGTTTAGAGAATTCCTTTAGGAACAATATAGATGTCATATTCATGAATATTGTAGATTTCTTTGTTTTCATTACCAAATTTATTTTTAAGTATACTAAGGTCATAACAAGCTTCAAATGATGTTTACAAAGTTTTGTAAGCTTCTTAATCTTATAATCAAAATAGTTTTTGTGAGCTCCCCCTTAATCTTATAGTCAAGATAAATTAAGGATTCTAAGGTCACAATCATTATTAGATTAATCTTTTATGAGAGTTATGCACTAAAAATTTTGTTTTCAATATACTACGATTGATTGCAGTAAAATGATGTACAAATAAGCATTTTGTCAAGCTTATTTTAGGTCGACCTTGACTTCGATCATAGCGCCCCTTGGTCAAACTTGATTTCAACCAAGAGGCAATTTTTGCAGATTTTCAATTTAAAATGCATTTGTGCCATGGAGTAAAAAAATGGTATCTTCAAATGAGCTGAATCACAATGATCAAAAGCAATATTCATTCATGGTTTGGATATATAGATCAAAGATTATTTTAGACAAACCAATAAAACACAATGATCATGGCACAATAATTATGATAGAATAGTAGAAGCATATCCACAATACAATGATCAAGATAGAAGCATATAATTTCATGAAATACAATGATTATGATCATTTAAACTAAATTTCAATACACATGGTTCCTTTATGGATAGACCAAGGAATACTTTAGGAAAAACCATGTGGATTATGATAAAATAGTAATTTTCTTGATTAAACCAACATGGTTCATAGTTTTCAGTTTTAAGCCCAACCATGTAGAGGAAAAACCAAAATAATCTCATTCAAGGTTCATAAATTTTCAATTTTAAGACAAACCATGTAAATGAACATGCTTAATAAACTTTTTCAAGCAATGAATAAGGTATGTTCAATATCAGTCTTCATATAGAACTTTTGCAATATGTTTAAACATTTCATATTCATAATGTTATACCTTTATTCAACAATTTCATGATACAAAAGATCAATATGTTTTAATAAAAAATGGTCTCGAAGATTCATTCTTGATTTGCATATTAAATCAATCATTAATAAAAAATTGATAGCGAACTAGATTAATTAAAACAGGTTCAACAGAACTTGGTTCGGTCGAACTTTTTGTCGACCGAAATTTATCTCGGTTGACGTTTTTCTCGACCGAGAATGCTGCTGTTTGTACAAGTTTTATCAGATTTGTTGCAAACTTTAAAACAGTAACCTGCTTGGTCGACTAATTCTCGATTGACAGTGTTCTCGGTCGAAAAGTTTCTCGACCGAGAATGTTTCTGTACTATTTTTCAGAAATTATTTCCAAACAAGATACAAGAATATGAAAGTTAAAGCTGAATTTTGTTGAGATATGACATTTATATATCAAAGTAACATTTTAGGTCAAATCTCAACTAATCAAATTCAAACTTCTATGTTTTAGGAACCCAAACTAGATCATCATTCCTTTTATTGTATGGGCATGTAAAAGAGTAATGTCCAAGACGCAAGCAATAACGACAACTAATAGAGTCAATCTCATTTTTCTTTCTAGGAGTTGAGTTGTTCTTGGGTACATACATGGATTGATTCTCTAGCACTTGTGTCCTTCTCCAACTAGGTTTTTGATAAGATTTTCTTTTAGGCTTATAACCTAGTCCTCTCCTTCTAATTTGACGATAAGAATCATTTAAGATTTTATCAAGAATATCATTGTTACTCAAGCTACTAACTTCTTTTTGCAACTTAACAATCTCATCCATTCTATTCTTGATATCTAACTTTGCTTGATCTAGATTAGATAATAAAGAATCTCTTTCTTTCACAATAATATCATAATCTAGATGTGTACACAAAACAGATTGTTTTTGAAGATTATTTACTTGAGTTTGCAAGTTTATCTTTTCTAGGGAAAGAAGATTGCAATTTGCTTCTACAGATTTCAGCTTAATATCATGATCTTCAATAGCTTTTTTGAGTTCTTCATTTTCAGATGTGAGAGCAAGAAATTTAGCATGTAACTCATCATTTACTTTATTTGATTTCTTAAATTTCTTCTTGCACTCAATATATTTCTCATGTGTATCTTGAAGACTAGCAATTAGATCTTCTTTTAGCAGATCAAAAAGTCTTACCTCTTCTTCTTCTTCTTCATTTGTTGTAGCAATAAGACATTCTACTTCTTCTTTTTCATCATCACTATCATCACTCGAATCATCCCTTGTAGCTTTATATGCTCATTCTTTCTTTTTGTGAGATGATTTCTTCCCTTTCTTGAGTTTTGGACAATCACCTTTCATGTGTCCCTTTTTGCCACATTCAAAGCACCTGGAAGAAGAAACACTAGAAGTTTTGTTAGTTTTAAAGGTTTTATACTGCTTATCATTTACAATGAGAGTTTCTTCTTCACTGTCATCTTCACTTGTGTCATGACTAATATTGGTTGATGCTTTGAATGCAATGTCCTTCTTTCTCCCTTGTTGAAGTTCACGTTCTCGTATTTCTTCCTCTTCTAAAGTTGCCTCATGTGCTTCTAAGTTGCCAATGAGTTGTTCCATCCTTAGCCGGG
The DNA here is from genome assembly GCA_963693085.1 of Alisma plantago-aquatica. Lineage (NCBI taxonomy): Eukaryota > Viridiplantae > Streptophyta > Magnoliopsida > Alismatales > Alismataceae > Alisma > Alisma plantago-aquatica. The sequence continues at coordinate 1,262,926,139 of OY856412.1, forward strand.
TGAGATCATTTGCTTCTTCAATAGTAGTCACCTTGGGCTTGTATTTGGGAGGAAGAGACCTAAGGATTTTTGATACTTGATCTTCTTCGCTGATTACTTTACCTAAAGCATTTAAACCATTCACAATAGAAGAAAATTTTGCATACATTTCACTAATAGACTCCTTTTGATCCATACGAAACTGTTCAAATTTTTGGTTAAGCATTCCGATTTTAGAATTCTTAACTTGAACAGTTCCTTCATAGGTTATAGAAAGTCTATGCCATATCTCATATGCCGTTTCACAATTTGATATTCTATTGAATTCACCAACGGAAATTGAACAATAGAGTATACTTACAGCTTTTGCATTCATTTGGGCTGATCTTACCGTATTAGCATCCCAATTTGCATACTCTATTTGAGGAAATTCATATGGATTTGATACCATCCTCCAAAAATCCCAGCTGATTCCTTATAAGTAGAGCTGCATCCTCCTCTTCCAATAAGTGTAGTTAGTTCCATCAAAAGGTGGAGGTCTTGCGACAAGTGTTCCTTCCAAGTTGAGGTTGTTGAGTACCTCGTCACCCATTCTTCAAGATTTTGTTAAAGTTCCTTGAAGCCCTACTATGATACCAATTGAAAAGCCACTAGAGGGGGGTGAATAGGGTTTTATGATGATTTTAATAATAATTCAACCAAAGAAAGCAATCACAAAAATATTGGACAAGGGGACAAGGATTTAGAGTGGTTCCAACCTTAGCAAATACTAAGGCAGTCAATCCACTACTCGGTTGCTTACCCAACCGGGATTTTGAAAGTACTTAAAATTTTATTACCTCACAAGGATGTTACATAAAATTACAAATAATTTCACCAAAATCTTTGGACAGCCTTCACCTAGAAGTTATCTCACCAACCTCGAAGCAGCCTTCCTTGAAGTAACCTCAAGCCCCCCCTTGAAGTAGCCTTCCTCTTGAAGTAGCTTCCCATTCAGACAACCTTCTTGAAGTAGTCCAAAGTCCACCTTCTCCACCGAGAAGACCCTTCTCCACCTGAGAAGTCAAACCCTCTCCAATCCGCAGCCTCCAACCCTAGGAGTAGCAAGGAGAGTAAAGATATAAAGGAACAAGAAGGAAAAATAGAAATTACAACACCGTTGTAGCACAAGGCTTGATTTCCTATATCAAGCATTTTGATCTCCTAACCAATGTATATGGAAGTGTTGGTGCAGTGGGTAGGAGATGCTAGCCTATACGACACGAATTTGGAGCAATGGAAATGTATAGACAATGTTGGAGTTGCTCAATTGCTCACTAGAATGAATAGCCAATTGCAAGTATTATGCTCAAGTGTTGAAAAAGTGTGTTTGAGTTGTCCTAAGGCTTGTCCTATTTATAGGAATGGCCTATGAATGCTTAAGGACATTCTAGACACTTTCTAGGGGGTTCTAAGTGCTCAACTAGTTGTTAGGTATCCATTAGTTGCTTTAACAATGGCTAGTTAATTAATTCTAAAAAGTGCAGACAGAGACATTCTCAGTCAAGGAATTATCGACCGAGATCCCAGTCGGTCGAGGTCTTTGTCGACCGAGGGACTGTCTGGAGCAAGTGTATATAACAGTCTGATCCAACTCCCAACTACCTTGTATGTTGTGTCTAACGGCTACCTGGGTCATTCTCGATCGAAGAGTTTGTCGACCGAGAGTGTCTCGGTCGAGAAGTTTGTCGACCGAGAATGACTCTGTTTCAATGTTTTAAACTAAGTACTAAGTGTGTGTATGAGTGTGCAGTTGTGACACTATTGTAGGGGAAGACCTATCTAAGTGTTGTGATTGACTAGGGAAGATCTAAACGCTTGATTTACATGATATTTAAGTACTTGTACACGTTTTTACATTTGATTACAATCATGAATTAAAGCAATTTGAGCAAATAGATCTTCCAAGTTGTGTCATCCACCTAGTTCCTACAACACTCAAGTAGCACGTTAGATCCACAATAATGAAATGTTTGTCATCATCGAAACAAAGGGATTATAATAATGTCCAATTTAGCCAACACTTACATTATCTTATTATTATCAAACTTGATTTTTATCATATGATTAAATTGTTCTCTATTTGATTGTTACTTGATATATTTATTGATCATTCTTTTAGCATGTTTGAAATAATCTTAAGTACATAGACCACAAAACTTAGGATTAGATGATTGAATGGATACATAGGATTCCAGATGCAGTCACAAAAGGGATCCTGTAGGATGACTGAATAGTGAACTGTGGGTAATGAGACCTCAAGCCTATCAGGAATTTTGTTATTGAGAAGTTTCATTACACAAGGAGGTGAATTCTCTGTCCTAATTTGATCTTTGAGAATTTAATTGATCTGTAATAATTGGATATGTATGCAGGCGATGAAGGTGAAACCCAGACGTCTCAATGTTTCTTATTAATAGAATTAAACTTGTAGTTTAAGTAGCTTTTTCCTTACAATATTTAATTTACCTTTATCTATATTCTTTCTCAAACAATCAAAACTAAATATTGTTCTTAAAAATTGGTTTAAAGTGATTCTTAATCAAGTTGTCTCTTGGGTTTGACCCTTTTCTGTACTACGATTGACCCATTCACTTACAGGCAAGTTGATTGCTATTTATTAAGGTTTAAATTCTAAGGTTCCTTTCCCTAGTAAATTTATGTATGCAAACTTCTTGCATCAAATTTTGCCTCCATTTTTTTGGGGACAATGGGATAGCTTTTGGACCCTATATGTGGCATCCAACTCACGAAAACAAGATTAACTAATGCGGAAGCGGTCGTTAACAGCAGAATTACTGAAAATCACTAAAAATTAAAACTTTTTACAAAGAGATCCATAAATGGAAAAAATCTTTCATAAAGAACCAAAGTAATTTATTTACATTTCGATTCTTCAGTACATCTCTGGTACCATGCCTTCCCGAGAGTTACAAGCATTATCTGTCCTATTAAACTGTACATAAGCAATATAGAAATCTCAAGGCATCAATCCAAAATCTCATATCAATATTAAACTAACTACTGACTCCTAGGACCTGAGAGTACAAAGACGACACATAGGACTCCCTATATACATGACATGACAACCAATGTCTCCACCTGAGAATTCACTGCTGTCCTTGCTGCTGTTGCTGCTGTTCTTCACCCGCTGTAGGGTTTATGCCTCTTCCTCGACGCCTACCTAAAAAGTTGGATCTCACGGGGGTGAGACAGTTGAAAAAATTGTCCCAACGAGATATATAACTCTCCGCCAGAAACATTATTATTGCAATTAAGGGAATAAAACTAAGCAGAAGAATAATAAGTATTCAACAGCAGCTAAATCATTGACTAAACAATTTAGAACATTATCATTTATTCAAGTCATTTCAGCTATAACTTAATAGAGAAGCCTGTTACTTATTCAATAAGGAATTGAAGAGCATAAATAACATTTGTCCTTTTAGAACATGCTATGCAAAGTAACATCAGCCAATGATTCTCATATTTCAACCCTAGACAAATACACTATACAGATGATTACATTTTACAAACATACTTAAGCCCTGAGGAGATGAGGTATACCGCTCATACTCCAACCGACCATTGTGAAATCGAAATTGGTACCCTACATAGGTCAATAGAAAAGCCGGATTTCCATGACCTCATCTTCCTCAGTCAGTGAGGACCAAAATGCAGGACATCTTGTGTCTCTACTAAATAGCTTTCCAGGGTATACTGGAAACTTCACTATTAGAGTTACAGTGGCATGCTGTACTCTCATCGCAATTGAGATATATTCTATTTATCTCACATCGATTCGACATTAACATTAGCAGGAGATTAGTGATACATCCATCCCGACATATATAATGGAGGATTGAGAGATTTAATATTTACCTCACATCAATTCCTCCATTAGGGCGTAAGGATATTCGCGCCCATAACCCCCACATACTCATAAGTATGCCCTCCAGGAGTTCCCATAGGAAAAACCTATTTCACCATCACCAAACTTCTGACGGTGATGGATCTATGGTCAGGGCTCTACATGATACCATTTCACTTGATTAATTAATTACATTACAATATTCTTTTAGCATCAAACATGATTTTGAAATATAAAACATTATGACAGTTGCTACAAAGAATGAATACTATTTCTGTCAAATTCTTTTCAAAGCTTTGTTAAACATTGGAATCTCAACCCCTTATCACATCAGGGTATTCTCATCCCTTATCATCTCATCATCATGATTATGAAACGTGGGTGTCTAAACCCTTAGTTCATCAAAACACTTGTTACCACTTTATCAGGTAACTTAATGCCTTCAGGTTATTTAATCATTATAAACATATTAATTGTAGTGCAGGTATTTCACATGGCTCTTAAAGCCCAATAATATCTTTTGTTACCTCTCACTAGGCAACACAACATATTATGGCTTACAAGGCCCATAAAGCAATTTCAATAATAAAACCTCATAGCTCATACCTGGCTATGTCCACCATCTCATGAAACCTACATAATTAGTGCACATGATAACAATTATATCAATTACAAATCAGCACTATGCATTGTAAGAGTAACATCGTCATTTCCTCCTTTGAGTTAGGATTCCCCACTTTATGTCAATTAGGAATACTATATCTCATTACCCAGATTTGGGTCATGATTTATCATCATATTGCCCAAAATTAGGGTTTCATACATTACAACCCAAGATTAGGGCTCCACATATCTTTATCCTATATCAGTATAGGATTTCATATCAAAGTGTCACATATCAGCACATAGCACTACCTTGAATCAGGTTTTACATCACATCATTGTATTAAGGTTTCATTTTGACCTTACCCTTTTCTAGGGTTCCACATGACATCACCCTCACTTTAGGGTTTCATATGGCTTCACCCTTGATTAGGGTTTCTCATAACATCATTCTCATTTAGGGTTTACTATTCATATTCAATCATGGTTTATTATTGAAATACCCTGAATTAGGGTTTCTCATGTCATTACCCTAAATTAGGGTTATACCATTACCATAGATTAGGGTTTCACCTATCATTGTCCTCAATTAGGGTTAGGGTTCATCAACCTTCCTAATTAGGTTTCATGATCTCTTTATCAAGGATCATACCCTAATTACACATTCATTCATGTTGGAAGTGTTGAGACTTAACCACTACATAATTATCATTCATGTAGGAAGTCCTCTCTCTCTCTCATCTTCTATAAGATGATATTTACTTCAGACCTGATTAGATTAGGTTAACTCAACTTGATTGGAGAGCTGACACATGTATTGTGTCATTACTTCTATACTCATCAAGGATTAATCATTCAAAAGGTACTAATCCCCCTATCTTATTAAGAGTACACTTATCATAATCATCCTTGAATTACATCATGTAATGATCAATTAAACAATTGACCTTTAATCACCTTAATTGTCCATACGGTTTTGGTTAATTACTTCCAAATGGTCTTGGTCACTTAGACCCCAAATGATCTTGACCAACCAGACCTCAAACGGTCTTGCTTGAGATACCTCCAAACTGTCTAAGACCGTTTAGACTTCCAAACGGTCTTGGTCTAACGGTTTGAAACCGTTTAGCAAAGTTGGTGCTTGAAACCGTTTAACAAAATTGGTGCTTGAAACTGTTTGACAAAGTTGGTGCTTGAAACCGTTTGACAAAGTTGGTGCTTGAAACCATTTGACAAAGTTGGTGCTTGAAACCGTTTGAAAAAGTTGGTGCTTGAAACCGTTTGACAAAGTTGGTGCTTGAAACTGTTTGACAAAGTTGGTGCTTGAAACCGTTTAGGACATATGTACTTGGGATCGTTTGAGTCTCAATTGGTTTGGGATCATTTGGTCCCAAACAGTCTTGAGACCGTTTGGACTCAAACAATCTTGAGACCGTTTGGTCCAAACCTCCTCAAAACCGATTGGCCAAAAATGGTATCAACCACTCATATTGATTTAGGGTTTCTAAGATTAATTCCTTCATTAATTGAATCCATGTAATTACTCATCAATTGAACCTAAGCACCATACTTAAATTGAGCTTAATGAATCATCTTTCAATTGATTAGACTTTCAATTGATCATCAATTAGGATTTTGAACCCAATTGAATTAGGGTTGAAATCGATGAACTTGCAATATTAGTTATTGTGGAACTAATTGCTTTGAAATTATTGGATCATCATTCAAATTGGGCATGACCTGACCCCAAACGGTCTTGAGGTCATTTGGATGACCTCCAAATGGTCTTGAGACCGTTTGCTCCATCCCATCACTTAAAATTGTGAAATTCAATTAGGGTTTGGATCATTAGATTGATCAACAATTTGAATTATTGATTGCATTACCATTTTCTATCTTTGTACCTTCAAAAACTCAACCATACTCAACCCTAGACCTCCAAACAGTCTTGGTTGATCTCCAAACAGTCTTGAGACCATTTGGGTTAATCAACCCAAAGATTTAATTCATTCAATTGCAAAATCAGCACTTAATCCGATTAGGGTTTCTAATTGGATGATTGTTCATATATTGATTCAATCAATTGGAACCATTAGATGCTCATCCAACATGTGCTAGGGTCCTAACCTCAAACGGTCAACACATCCAAATGGTCAACTCATCTAAACAGTTTGGGGTTCAAGACTCTAAACGGTTTGCAAACCATTTAGTCTCCAAATGGTTTGGTGAAACCGTTTGGACCAAAGTCTTAAAACTGTTTGCAAGGAAAACTTGTTGGAATATGTGCCTAAGATGATGTCATCATCATCTACCTTCATTCATTCAAAAGCTACTTCCGTTTTCATGGTAATTACAACAATGGATCAAGGGAATTTCAAATAGAACAAAACGTTCAACAAATAATAGAGATTTGAATGCAATAACAATATTTAAGGGTTTGAGTTATATAACCCGCCTCCAATTGAGCTTAAAAGCTTGGAGTTTCACGTCAACATTGGTTTAGGAAGCTTTTGCAACTCTCCCAAGGCCTGTCCTCAAGCTTTGGAGTGAAAAGATTGGTTAGGATTGAAGATGGAGTGAAATAGAGAAGAAATCATGCATTGTTTTGTGATTTCCACCATGAAATCAAGGTGAAAGAGGATTAAGAAGCTTACCAACAGGTTGGGGGTCGTCCTCCTGCTTCTCCTAGCTCCCTTGGTCATTTTTGCAAGCAAAGAGAGGAAGTGGATTCGAAAAAGCCTTTGATTTGGGTTGTAAAAGGTGTTTTTATAAGAAAATCAATGAGAGAGAAAATGCCTTATAAAAATCTTTTAATTCCAAAATTAGTGCCGCCTCTTCCCCCTCAATTCCTTGGCCACGAAGTCATATTCTCCCACTTGCAAAACTTCTTCATTATTCAAGACTTAAAAGAAAAGAAATTAAGCACCTTAATCATATTATACTAATATCCCCTTTTTAGTGGATATTTCTTTTTATTGACTTAATGTGAGTGGGCTTTCCACTCACTCAAGATAAATCCGTGCCTTTGCAAGGCACAAGCTCGTCCAACCCTTTTGCAAATTCATCCCTCACCTTTTGGTTGAAGGGTTCTCCAATTAATATATTTCTTTTTGCATTAAATTGAAATAAAGTTCCTTTTATGCTTAAATCTTGATTATTTTAATATCAAGATTCTCTCTCCTCCAAAATAATTCAAATGAGGTGCCCCACTCATTTTATTTTCTCTACATGATGCCAGGAAACTGGGGGACCCTCTAGAAGTGGTATTTTTCATATTGAACCCTAGGTTTTGGGTAAATTACACATTACACCAAAACTAGGTTTTAATGCACAAGGATTGCTCAGCAAGCTTTATCTTGGTGCTCAAGCTTGTGGAAACCATACCACTACATCATTCTAATTCTTATGATTCTTCTACATATGAGAAACATTTTATCATGTACAATTTGAAAGTTAACCCCTCAACTTGGGGTAATTTGCACTTTAGTCCAAAACTAACAAAACAATGTTTCAACATTATTCAAAAAGGACTAAGATTGAAATATAAATTCCTCTTGAGCCTTAATTACTTTCCAAGAAATATGAACAAGCATCTAATCAAAATTATTAAGCAAAACATCTAGGGTTAGAGCATAACCCAGGTCAGGGATGTTACACTATAGTTTTGAATAATTAGGAAAAAAATTCAATTGATAATCACTCACATCTACTTGAACAACTACTTCCTCAATTCTTAACGTTGTATTGTCTCTTTTTAGCTTCTTATGATGCATGTGTCACTCACAAAGTTTTGATTCTACACCATATGCATTCAATTTAGAGATGTACATGATTTTCCAACATCTGAACCAAGCCTATCAGATAGAATGGATGAGGAAGAAATCAATTGTTGGGTGAATATGACCCTTGGTGTACAAAGAGAGTTTCATGTCAAAGAGACAACGGAATAATTGACCACTAAGAAGGAAGATCGAGACACTGCAGCACATGAAGAAGAGTGGGAGAAGCATCTTAAGGACTTCACCTTCTGTAAGCCCACCAACACACATCATCCAACCTTGCATCCTAGTATCAGCACCCCACAATTCAAGATCCACACGCAATGGATCACCATGCTCCAGAGCAATGAATCCAATAATAATAATGGCAGCCAAGATCATCTCATGTGATTCTATGACCTTTTTGCTCTACACAAGATATCATGTATTTCTAAAGATGCCATCAAACTTCAGCTTTTCAAATATGCATTGACGGATCAAGTCAGTAGTTAGTGTAATGACATGGAAGGAGATTGCATAACTATGTGGGAAGGTTTCTAGTCCAAGTTTATTGAAAAGTACTATCATGCATACCTCACCTGTCAAATTAGGGGACAAATCACATAGTTCACTATTTCCCAAGAGAATCTTTGGCTGAAGAATGGGAGCATTTTAAAGAGTTCCTCTGTCGCTACCCACATCTCTATGCCCTCTAACAAGCTCTTTTGCTAGACAGCCAAAAGCACCCCGAGTTGATGAAGGTCATCTCCACACGTTTAGGGAACGTGTATGCCCCACTCCTCTAGTGAAGCCAGTCGAAGTGCCTATTGATTTTTATGACAACAATATGGTGATGGTTGGGAAAGAGTAGGTGTCGAACACATTTTCCGGTCTGAGTACAGGAAGAGCCCCCAGTACTAAAAAACCACGAGTAGAGACTGTTAAGCCTAAGGTGCCTATTTACAAACCAAGACCCCCTTATCAGGCTCATCTAAGACAAACAAGATTGGACACCATATTTTTGATATTCAAAGAAGATATAAAGAGGATTCATGTGGACATACCCTTCTTGAATGCCCTTTTTGAGATTCCAACCTGGTCTATGTATCTAAAGGCTTTGCACCAGGAAGTATACTATCAAGGAGTATCCAACCATGAAACTTTCACGAACTACATCTAACATTATTCTAAATAAAATGCCAAGATGTCGAAGGACCCCAATTCTTTTGATAATGACTGTTATATAGGTGACAACACTTGCAAAAAGGGCTTACATATTTAGGTGCAAACATAACCATCATGCCATACAATTTGTGCCAACGACTGGGCTTCATCGAGATTTTTCTCACCTCCATGACCATTCGGCTAGACAACTCCTCCATGAAAAAACCCATGGGTATCATAGAGGGCTTTCTTGTGAAGGTTGGGAAAGATGTATATGCCCCTTGTGACTTTATGATTATGGACATCGAGGAGAATCTTTAGTATCCTCTAATTTTCAGTCGCCCATTCCTTACTACAGCCCGAGCCTTGATTGACATAGAGGGAGGTACTATTCTTTTGAGGCTAGGAAGAGAAACACTCGAGTTTTGAAGGTTTGGCAGCATGAAGGCCCGTAGTATACATGAGGAAGTGTTCATACTCTAATGCACTGACCAGATCTACAATCTTATGAAGGAAGATGATGCTTTTGAGGATCCATAGCAAATCACTTTCAATATTTTTTACATATTTGTTTTTTGTGATGATCAAGTTAACCAATGCAGGTTCCATCTAGACACCTTTGAACATGAACCTGAAGCAAAATTTAAAGAATCTAAAATGATATTTGTTGTGGAAGAGAATCTCAAACCACCTAAGTCTCCCATTGTGAAGGTCTTAAATGAAGGGCTTAACAATGTTTTTTCCGTGATGAGTAGGAAACTTTCTCAATGTTCATAAATTCAGACCTCATACATGAGCATGAAGACAAGATAATGACTAAGTTGAGAAAAACAAAGGCTTCCCTAGGATATAAAATTACTGACTTCATAGGGGTCAACCAAGCTATCTCCGTGCACAATATTCTTTTGGTTGAAGACTACAAGTCATCTAGAGACTCTCAACACAAATTAAATTCAAAAATTAAGGAGGTAGTCCATCTAGAAGTTATTAAATTGTTCACTATAGGAATCTACAAAATTTTAGAGTCTCCTTGGGTTAGCCCCTACAAGCTGTTCCAAAGAAAGGTGGTACTAATGTGGTGAAGAATGAAAAGAATGATCTCATCCCCACCCGTAATGCCACAAGGTGGAGGATGTGTGTTAATTATAGAAAGTTGAACAAGGCCATAAGGAAGGACCACTTCCCTCTTTCCTTCCTCGATCAAGTCCTAGAGCGCCTTGCACATCAAGGATTTTGTGGTACCTTGATGAATATTTAGGTTTCTATGAGATTCCTATCCACCCCTATAATCAAGATAAGTCCACATTTATTTGCCATTTTGGCACGTATGCCTTTAGGAGGATGCCTTTCAATTTATGTAACACCCCACTACTTTCCAATGTTGTATGGCTGCCATTTTTTTAAGTTAAGAGAAATAATGATGGAAATATTCATGGATGATTTCTCCATCTACAATGATTCTTTTGACTCATTCTTACATCACTTGTCCCTTGTTCTAGTAAAATGTGAAGAAGCACATTGGTGCTGAATTGGAAGAAATGCCACTTCATGGTGAAGGAAGGCATTATATTCAGCCATAGGGTAAGCAATAGAGGCATAGAAGTTGACAAAGAAAAACTTGATGTTATTGCAATGCTTCCACCACCCTCAAATGTCAAAGAAGTATGTTCCTTCTTGGTACACGCCAGGTTGCATTGTCATTTCATCAAAAACTTCTCAAAAAGTTCCAAGTCAATAAACAATCTTCTGTTGGAGGGGGGCAGTGTGATTGCAACCCTTAGATAAATTGTGAGTGGAATGCATAATCACAACCATTGGATGCAAATTCAGTGTTCGTTGCTTGTCTCCCTTGTAGAGACTAGAACATGCACATAGGATCCAAGATTCATGATTTTTTATTTTAGGAGAGATCTCTGAGGCCTAGCAGGAACAAAAATGAGGAGGGAGTATGGCACATGAGGAGGACATCTAGTTCACCTGTCATGGCAAGTTAGTGGCAAGGCTGGCTGGGTCAAAGGACCCATAGGGACAAAACCTCCATAAATGATCATGGTGTGACGGTTCCTCTATACCTAGGAGGAAGAAAATAGTATGGGAGAGGGAGATCTAGGGCATGATTGGACCCAAATATGAGGGGGAAAGATGGAGGATAAGGTGGAGGTGTCAAAGACGATACCAGTTTGGCTTGAGGCTCGTTTAAGCATAGCTCGGCATGGGCGACCTCCATGACCCTAGTCAACTAGGGTAGGAGACAACCTTGATATCATAGGATATAGCTTATATCCATGGGAGCAGATACAAGGGCTGTAATTGATCAATCTAAGCCTAAAAAAAATTTGGCAGTTCATTCATCTTGTTGTCAGGCAGTTTCGAACTTGTGACCTCTCCGTCATACAACATCAAATTTACCACTTGGGTGCCACTACATTGGCAGGTCAATCCAATCCCAAGAGGATTGCTGACTTACAAAACTTCAGAAAAAGAGGGATTTAAAGTGTTCTTTCATGTATTATTTGCAAAATTCATACTATGAAATTGTAATTCCGATTGAGGCAAAATTTCTATTTTTGAATAAAAAACTTCTTCCTGTCATAAAAAAAGAGCAAGGTCAAGATAAGTCTGTTGAATGGTCTTTAAAATTCAAATACATTCTCGAATACATTAGTGTATTAAAATTTATCCAAATGAGTCTAAAATGGTATTTCATCAATTGCAACTATCAATACAACATTTATGGTTCAAAACTATACAATGATAAAGAGAGAGGTTATTGAATGCAATTGAGCATCTCTTAAGTGAGAATGTGCATAGTTGTAGGAGACATAAATTCAAATTTGCCACACCAATATATAGTACATCTGTCTAGGTTTAATTGGTGAATACACAAATGTGCATCTGTGTGACGACCACTATCAAACTAACATCCAAATTGCATAGTAATTACGCGGAATAACCATTAGCAGCGGATTAATGGAAATCACTAAAAATTAAAACCATTTTGCAAAGAGATCCATTTCTAGGAAACTCTTAAGAAAGAACCAAAGCAATATATACATCATGGTTCACATTGTACATACATTGTACCATCTCATCTCGTGGATATCATATACCAGTTGCTTTGCCCAAACATATACATAAGCAACATAAAATCTCCAGGCATAGAAGTCAAAATCTCATATCATTTATAAAACCATTACGTACTAACTCCCAAGGACGTGAGAGTATAGAGACGACACATAGGACTTCTATCTACAATATGCGACAGACAACACACTCAACCTGAGTTATTAATGTTATCCTTGTTGGTGTTGTACTTTCTCTACAGTACGATATCTACCTCCTTGTCCATGTCTACCTAAAAATGTTGGGACCAATGGGGTGAGACAAAAATTCTAGTGAGAGATATAACTCTCCTCCAACAACATTATAATCATAGGTAAACAATATAAAAATGAACAGAGGAACTTTTATATTAATAATCAAGATTAATCACTATTTTTAAGTAGAACAGAGCAATATCATCTTTTAAAGCAATGCAACTATCTATGATAGAGCAATAAATTATCTATTCACTTTATAAGGAATACGAAGAACACATCTAACATCTATCCATTTAAGATGTATAAAAATAATGCAACATCATCCAATGTTTCTGTATTCAATCCTTAATAAAATACACTACACGACTGATTATATATTTACAATCACACTTATGCCCTAAGGAGATGAGGTATACTGCTCATGCTCACCATACAAGGTCAAAGGAAGAGACAACTTCTAAGACGTCACCTGTCTCGGTTAGTACGAGACCACTGGCAGTGGCATCACATGTTAAACTACAATTAGCTTGCCAGGGTATAGTGGCATCTTCGCTATAAAGTTATAGTCGCAACATGCACTCTCTTTAGGGAGACCACACAACAATCCCCGGTATATTAATATTGAGTCATGGCATACAACCATACTCTTATGATGATGAGGGAGACCACACAACATTCCCTATTTGGACGTAAGGATATTTTCACCCATTACCCCTACATATTCAAAAATATTCTCTTTGAGTTAAACTCGTTTCACCATTCAACATATTCTGACACTGAATGGATCTATGGCCAGGGCAACTACATGATAAGGTTCCACTTGATTAATTAGGTGCATTACAATATCTTTTAGAATCAACCAAGTTTCAAGCATGAATTATAACAGATGCTACAAAGAAAGGTTTAATACATTTATCAAGTAGTTTCATAATCTTTGGAACACATTGAATGCATAACACTCAGGATCTCAGTCCCTTATCACATTATTGGGAATTCTCATCCCTCAACATTATCATCGTCATGATTTCTAGATTTGGGTATTCAAACCCTTAGTTCATCACTGAACATTGTCACCTCTTATCAGGTAACTATTACCTCTAGGTCCTCAGACCCAGGTATACATTATACTTGTTGCACAAGTATTTCACATGGCTCACAAGGCCCATTTAATCTGTATCCTATGAAACATCATAGCTCCTACCTGGCTAGGCTCATCATCTCATTATACGTGCATGGTTAGTATTTCATGATAAAAACAATATCAAGTACATATCATCACCATGCAATATAAGAGAAATACAACCTTCCCATTATTAGGGTTAGGGTTTTCCTTTTTAGGTGATTAGGGTTTCAAGTTCATATTATCAAGAATCAAAACCCTAATTCATAGCTCCACATGTATTAGGAGTATACATTGATATCATAAGTATTCAATCATACTTGTTTATTCTCATCATTTATCATCAAATGATTATCACACAAAGTATGAGTTTCTCTCTCATCCTCACTAGGATATTGATTACATCATACTTTATTAAGTTGGCTCAACCCTTTTTTCAAGGTACATTGGCCTACAATTATCAAAATGTATTATACTCTTTACATCTTAATGTATCATTTGACATAACACACTTCATGTGTTACTCAATCATGTATATCAGATTTGAGGTGCTTACCTCCATATTGGTTTTGAGGTGCTTCCACCATATCGGGCTAGAGGTGTATGCTTACTACCATATAATCAAGAGGTGTGTGCTTACTACCGTATCGTCCAAGAGGTGTGTGCTTACCACCATATCATCCAAGAGGTGTGTGCTTCTCACCATATCGTCTAAGAGGTGTGTGCTTATCACCATATCGTCCAAGAGGTGTGTGCTTATCACCATATCATCCAAGAGGCATGTGCTTCTTACCATATCATCCAACAGGTGTGTTCTTATCACCATATCATTCTATAGGTGTGTGCTTACCACCATATCGTCAAAGAGGTGTGTGTGTGTCACTTATTTCGGGCTACTCAAGTGTAGGGTTTTGCATATCGGGTTAGACCCTTATCCTCATACCTTTTCAAACCTTCAAAGTATCAACCTACCATGTGTTGAGTGACAGCCTAGACAACTGGTTAGTCCTTTTTCAACAAACCCAATTGTACAAAATGATAGGGGTGTGGGGTTCCAAGGTATAACATATTTCATATCACCATATTGGGTTTCATTACCATATCAGGTTAGAGGTGCTTCAACCTGATATCAGTTTGTGCCATGATGATGTCATGATCATCAAGCTCTAGACTTTCGTCCCTTACTGATCTAGTTCATGGAAAATAGTCATGCAACTATTAGAACTCATAGAATCATCAATCATTCAAGAAAAACTGAAATCGAAAGTAGCTCAACAAGTATATCGAGATTGAAGGTGAATAATAACATGATTGGGTTCAAGTTATATAACCTGCCTCAAGAACAACTTCAAAGATCCAAGCTCCAAAGCTTCAAATTCCCAAGGTTGAAGATGAATTTATCAAAGATTCAAGACTTGTTCACAACTCCTCTATGTGCAAATAATCACCATAGATAGGAACTTAGTGAAGAAGAAAAGAAAGGAAGAATCACAACTCGAGATTTATGCTTCAACCAAGGCTGAAGATGACCATGGCTTCACCTTAAGCTTAAGGCTCGAGCTCCTCCTTGCTCCTCAACTACTATGCACAATATCTAAGAGAAAGAGAGTTGTAGGATTCGAAAAGTTTCACTAGTAGGTGAAAGGAGTGGTATATATAATTGAGGCCCATGATAGAGAGTGTATAAGAGGTGTCATCACCTTATACTACTAGGTGGCACATGTCCATGCATGGGTTGACGTGTGTACATGCATGCACACATATTTATATTGACATGAAAAACTCTTGGGGATAATCTAGGGATAAGATTTCGACCATTAGTTATCTTGTTGAACAATATATTTCAACCCATCATTACTTTATTCACAAACTGATACAATTTTTCCAAGGAAAGTTGTAAATTGATATCCATCACCTTCTTTAGGTGCTTAACACATCATGGCCTTTTCCATGAGTTGAAAAAACGATATGGGACCTCCTCTATGGCTTCTTGGCCAATAGGCACTCCCATATAAGCTTTACAACTCAATACCACTCATTTTAGGGTTTCAACTATACAACTCTTCTTGGTCTTTTCATCACCAAAAATACCATCACTCAAATATGATTCAAACATGGTGCCTCTTTCTTTATATCTCATATAGATGATTATAAGAGAGAGTAGGGACACTCTAGAAGTGATAATTTGCATATCAACCCTACATTGTTGGTAAATTGCAATTTGCACCAAAATTGGTACACAAGGCACAAGCATTATTCAAACAAGATCCAACTTGGAACTTAGGCTTTCCACAAGCCACCCCTTAGAATCATTCTCTCTCTTATGATGCTAAAGAACTTGAAGCACATTCAAAATGTGACATATTGCAATATAACCCCTTATATTGGGTAAATTACAATTTACACCCAAACTATCATATAATGCACAAACAGTTTATGAATAAGCTCAAACTTAAAAATTAAACTCTCCTTGAGTCTTAATTGCTTATTAAAAGATTAAAAAAAAGTTTATAAATAAATTAATTAAGCAAAACTTCTAGGGTTATGGCATAACTCAGGTTAGGGATGTTGCAATTATCAACCCCTAACATGGATTTCGTCCACAAAATCTCAAGAGAAAAGTGAAGGGTACTTCCTCCTCATTTATTCCTCTAGATCCCATGTGGATTCTTCAATGCCACGGTGATGCCAGAGAACTTTCACAAGAATGATGTCTTTCTTTTTCAACTTCTTGATTCTTCTGTCAAGAATCATCATTGGACCTTCCACATAAGATATATCTTCATTCAATTCTACCTCTACAGGTTGCAATGCCAACTCTATATTAGGATGACTTTTTCTCAGCATAGATATATGAAAATAGTATTGTCTATGTATCTCAGGTGGAAACTCCAACCTATAGGCTACCTTTCCAATCCATGTTATCACTGGGTAAGGTCCCATAAATGTAGGAGCTAACTTACCCTTCTTCCCAAATCTGAGAACACCTTTCCAAGGAGAGACCTTGAGATACACTCTGTCTCAAACTTGGAATTCTAAAGGTCTATGACATCTATAAGCATATGACTTCTATCTATCATGTGCTGCCTTCAACTGTTGTTGTATTACTTTAATCTTTTGAGTTATCTATTGCACTAATTCAGGACCTCGAAGTTGATATTCTACTGTCTCATGCCAACATAACAGAGATCTATAATGTCTACCATATAATGCTTCATATGGTGCCATATCAATACTTTTATGATAACTATTGTTGTAGGCAAACTCTATTAAGCTCAAGTGTAAGTCCCAATTTCATACAAATTGAAGAACACATACCCTAAGCAAGTCCTCTAAAGTCTATAGAGTCCTTTAAGATTATCCATTTGTCTGAGGGTGAAAAGTTGTGCTAAACTTTAACTGCGTACCTAAGGCTTTATGTAGTCGTTCCCAAAAATGACTTGTAAACTAGGGACCTTTATCAGACACAATGGTGGCTGGAACTCCGTGCAACCTCGCTATCTCATCTATGTAGATATGTGTAAGTTTTTCAGCAGTATAGGTTGTTTTAACAGGAAGAAAATGTGCTAACTTAGTCAACCTATCAACTATCACCCAAATAGAATCATGACTTTTGGCTGTTCTGGGTAGACCAACCACAAAGTTCATTGCCACGTAATCCCATTTCCACTATGGTATAGGTAAGGGTTGCAATGTTCCTACAGACTTTTGATGTTCTATTTTAACTTGCTGACACACTGGACACTGCATAACAAACTCAGCTACATCCTTCTTCAAACCAAGCCACTAATACATATCTTTTAAGTCATGATACATTTTTGTACTCCCTGGATGCATTGCATACATGGATGAATGAGCTTCCTCCATAACTATCTTTCTTAAGGCATTTTCATAAGGTACTACCATCCTACCATGGTAAAAGACTACCTTGTCCTCTGACTCATGAAAACCATCCCATTTCTCACTACCATACTCTGACCTGATCTGCTGAATCACAGTATTAGCCTATTGTGCCTCTTTAATCTGTTGTTTCAGAGTAGGTTTCACTTGCATTTTGGCCAGCAATCCAGCTAACAAAGATACTTTTAACTTTACATTTATTTGTCTCAAAGAGACAAAGTGTCCCATTTAAAGCACATTAAAGAATTCAACTGTGCTTTATCTATGGGTGGAGATGAAGATTTTCTACTTAGTGCATCTGCCACTACATTAGCTTTTCCTGGATGATAATCAATTGTACAATTGTAGTCCTTGATTAATTCCATCCAACAGTGTTGTCTCATATTCAACTCGTGCTGTGAGAAGATGTAATTTAAGTTTTTATGGTTTGTGAAAATCTGACATGTTTCTCCATAAAGATAACGCCTCCAAATCTTCAATGCATGGAACACTGCAGCTAACTCTAGATCATGCATTAGATAATTCTCCTCGTGTTTCTTAAGTTGTCGAGAAGCAAAAGAAACTACATGATCACTCAGCATCAGCACACATCCTAGACCATTCTTAGAGGCATCACAAAAAATAATGTATCCCTTTCCCTGCTCAGGTAAAACCAACACAGGTGCACTAGTCAACCTTTCTTTCAACAACTGGAAAGAACACTGACACTTGTCATTCCAGATAAAAGGAACCTCCTTCCTGGTCAACCTAGTCAAGGGTAATGCTATAGAACTGAAGTATTTAATAAACCTTCTATAGTAACCCACCAGACCTAAGAAACTATGGATCTCATTTGGTGTCTTGGATTGTTCCCACTCTAAAACAGACTCCACTTTCTGTCGATCAATAGGAATTCCTAAAGCAGATAAGATGTGTCCTAGAAAAGACACTTCTGACAACCAGAACTCACACTTTTAAAACTTAGCATATAGCTTGTGTTGTCTCAACAAAGTCAAGGCTTGACGAATGTGTTGTTCATGTTGTTGACCATCTCTATTGTATATCAGGATGTCATCTATGAAGACCACTATGAACTAATCAAGGAATGGCCAGAAGATTCCATTCATCATCTCCATGAATGTAACTGGTGCATTAGTTAGTCCAAATGACATAACTACAAACTCATAATGATCATACCTTATCCTAAAGGCTGACTTAGGTATGTCACTCTCCTTGATACATAACTGATGATATCCTGACCTTAGATCTATCTTAGAGAACACTGTTGCACCACACAACTGGTCAAACAGGTCATCTATCATTGGCAGAGGATATGTGTTCTTTATAGTCACCTTGTTAAGTTGTTTATAGTCTATGCATAATCTCATAGACTCATCCTTCTTTTTAACAAAAAGAACTGGAGCACCCCATGGAAAAGTACTCGGTCAAATGAAACCTTTCTCAAGCAACTCCTATTACTATTTCTTAAGTTCTGCCATCTTAGCAGGCGCCATCCTATAAGGTGTTTGGGCTATGGGTTGCATATCTGGGATTAGATTAATCTCAAAATCAATCTCTCGAGGTGGAGGAATATCTAGAAATTCTTCAAGAAACACATCCTTGAATTTCCTAATAATAGGAACTTCAGGAAGACTAGGACTTTCTACTTTGGTATCTACCACATGTGCCAAGAATGCTTCACATCCTTATTGCATCAGTCTCTCAGTTACCATTGTTGATACTAGACAAGTTGGAAGAATCTTTCTGTCCCCCTGAAAGACCCATGTCTCTTCACTGTCTGTGAACATAGCTTGCTTGGAACCACAATCCAAGACAACCTTATACTTTTCTAGGGTATCCATCCCAAGAATTACATCAAACCCGTACATCTCAAGTCGTATAAGATCCACCTAAATTCTATGTTTTGAAAAAGAAAGAACTCAGAGAGAACATACCTCCCGCAACACTATGACTAACGAAGTTTCTAATAACAGATTATCTGCTCTACAACTGACAATCATATTGCAGTTGTGAATCACTTCTCGAGTGATAAAGGAATGTGTAGCACCCAGATCAATCAAAATAGATACGGAGCAGGATGAAGACATATTAGAATGAAGCAATTCCATCTGACCTGTCATGACTTGTGGATTGACTACTGCCTCTGGCTGATTCATAGCATAGAATCTCACCATTGCCTATTGCCGACTCCGCGCTCTGTTGTTTGGTGCAAATGAACCTGTTTGGGACGCCTATCCATGTCCTCGTGTGCCACTGCTAAATAGTTGCCTCTGAGAGCCTTGTTGACTCTGCCTTGGTGGTTGGGTTACCTCTTTGTCTCTAATTGGACATTCTCTTATCATATGTCCTTCCTGCCCACACTTGAAGTAGGTTTTGTTCTCCCATTGTGGCCTAGATGGTCCTGTTACTGACATTGATGCCGTACTCTGGGCTCCACTTGGTAGAAAATTATGATCTCTACCCTTGCTTGATGTCCACTATGTCTGAGCACTGAACCTCTGTGGTGATACTGGTGCGGGAAATCTCAGTTTCTTGAAACTTCCAGACCTCTGTCCCTAAAACTAGGCAGGTGCTTTCCTACTATTCACCTCACGTTTCTCAGTCACAGACCTCTCTATCCTCTTAAATGACTCCATAAAGGTGGCAAACCTCTCTCTATTCTCTAGAGCATCTACAGTTGTGGATAACTCAACGTTCAAACCCTTATAAAAATATTGAATCCTCTCCTCCTCCGTAGTAGCCATGTGTGGACAAAACCGTAGAAGTTCCATGAACTTAGCTTCATACTCACTAATCTTCATTGGTTTTTGCTTAATATGCTCAAACTGTGAGATTTTCTCTTCCAGATAAGTCCTGGGAAAGTATCTACTGACAAACTCACATCAAAACTCCTCCCATCCGACCTCCACACCTGGTCTTTTCCCTTCTTCAATGGCCCACCAATGGATAACACTTCCTTTTAAAAGGTACACATCATGCCTAACTTTATCAATTTCTGAGATGCTAAGGATTCTAAAGGATTTTTACAACTCAGTGAGCCATAAATCTGTGTTTGTTGGGTCAGCTGTACCGGCATATTCAATGGCTCCTACCCGACATAACCGCTCAAAGGTCTTACCATACCCATATCCCTCATTAGGAACTTGTGCCCTAGGTGTTGGTGCTGGCATCCGGTCTGCCATATGCGTTATTGTGGTCATGAACTTCCCAAAAAGAGCATCAAATGATGGGTTTTCTAGAATGTCTTGATCAAGATAGGGATTCTCTGGCATTGATTCCTCTCTAGCATTTTCCCTTGCACCTCCTCTTGGTACAGCAACACTGCTCTCAGCAGCATGTTCTTTGTGTGCTCCAACCATCTTTCAGCTTTACTTCTTCTCCTATATGAGCAGAAGTCTAGACTCAGCGAACCTTAGGCTCTGATACCAAAACTTGTGACGACCACTATCAAACCGACAACCAAATCGCACAGTAATTACATGGAATAACCATTAGCAGTGGATTAACAAAAATCACTAAAAATTAAAACCATTTTGCAAAGAGATCCATTGCTAGGAAATTCGTAAAGAAAGAACCAAAGCAATATATAAATCATGGTTCACATTGTACATGCATTGTGCCATCTCATCTCGAGGATAACATATACCAATTGCTTTGCCCAAACATATACATAACCAACATAAAACCTTGAGGCATACAAGCCAAAATCTTAGATCGTTTATAAAACCATTACGTACTAACTCCCAAGGACTTGATAGTACAGAGACAACTCATAGGACTTCTATCTATAAGATATGATAGATGGCACACTCAACCTGAGCTATTAATGATGTCCTTGTTGCTGTTATCCTTCCTCTGCAGTACGGTCTCTACCTCCTTGTCCACGTCCACCTAAAAATGTTGGGACCAACGGGGTGAGACAAAAGTCCCAGCGAGAGATATAACTCTCCACCAACAACATTATTATCACAGGTAAATAGTATAAAATTGAGCAAAGGATTTTTATATTAATAATCAAGATTAATCACTGTTTATAAGCAAAACAGAGCAATATCATCTTTTAAAGCAATGCAGCTATCTATGATAGAGCAATAAATCATATATTCACTTTATGAGGAATACGAAGAACGCATATAACATCTACCCATTTAAGATGTATAAAAGTAATGCAACATCATCCAATGTTTCTGTATTCAATCCTTTAGAAAATATGCTACACAGCTGATTACATATTTAAAATCACACTTATGCCCTGGGGAGATGAGGTATACCGCTCATGCTCCAACCGACCATGGCTACATAAAGCATCAGTATCATACAAGGTCAAAGGAAGAGCCAACTTCTAAGACCTCACCTGTCTTGGTCAGTACGAGACCACTGGCAGTGACATCACGTGTCAAACTACAATTAGCTTGCCTGGGTATAGTGGCATCTTTGCTATAGAGTTACAGCCATAGCATGCACTCTCTTCTGGGAGACCACACATCAATCACCGGTATATTAATATTGAGTCATGGCATATATCCATACTATTATGATGATGAGGGAGACCACACAACAATCCCTATTTGGACGTAAGGATATTTTCGCCCATTACCCCCACATATTCAAAAAATGCTCTCCGAGTTAAACTCATTTCACCATTCAGCAAATTTTGACACTGAATGGATCTATGGCCAGGACAACTACATGATAAGGTTCCACTTGATTAATTAGGTGCATTACAATATCTTTTAGCATTAACCAAGTTACAAGCATGAATTATAACAGATGCTACAAAGAAAGGTGTAATACATTTATCAAGTACTTTCATAATCTTTGGAACACATTGAATGCATAACACTTGGGATCTTAGTCCCTTATCACATTACTGGGGATTCTCATCCCTTAACATTATCATCATCATGATTGCTAGATTTGGGTATTCAAACCCTTAGTTCATCACTGAACATTGTCACCTATTATCTGGAAACTATTACCTCTAGGTCCTCAGACCTAGGTATACATTATACTTGTTTCACAAGTATTTCACATGGCTCACCAGGCCCATTTAATCTGTATCATATGAAACATCATAGCTCATACTTAGCTATGCTCATCATCTCATGATACCTGCATGGTTAGTATTTCATGATAAAAATAATATAAAGTACATATCACCACCATGCAATACAAGAGAAATACAACCTTCCCATTATTAGGGTTAGGGTTTCCCTTTTTAGCCGATTAGGGTTTCAAGTTCATATTATCAAGAATGAAAACCCTAATTCATAGCTCCATACATATTAGGAGCATACATTGATATCTCATACTTGTTTATTCTCATCATTTATCATCAAATGATTATCACACAAAGTATGAGTTTCTCTCTCATCCTCACTAGGATATTGATTACATCATACTTTATTAACTTGGATCAACCCTTTTCTCAAGGTAAATTGGCCTACACTTATCAAAATGCAGTAAACTCTTTACATCTTAATGTATCATTTGACATATCAGACTTCATGTGTTACTGAATCAAGTATATCAGATTTGAGGTGCTTTACCTCCTACCACCATATCTTCCAAGAGGTGTGTGCTTACCACCATATCGTCCAAGAGGTGTGTGCTTATCACCATATCATCCAAGAGGTGTGTGCTTATCACCATATCGTCCAAGAGGTGTCTGCTTATCACCATATCGTCCAAGAGGTGTGTGATTATCACCATATCATTCTAGATGTGTGTACTTACCACCATATCATCCAAGAGGCATGTGTGCGTGTGTCACTTATATAGGGTTACTCAAGTGTAGGGTTTTTCATATCGGGTTAGACCCTTATGCTCATACCTTTTCAAACCTTCAAAGTATCAACCGACCATGTGTTGAGTGATAGCCTAGACAACTAGTTAGTCCTTTTTCAACCAACCCAATTGTAAAAAATGATAGGGGTGTGGGGTTCCAAGGTATAAAAGATTTCATATCACCATATTGAGTTTCATTACCATATTGGGTTAGAGGTTCTTCAACCCGATATCAGTTTGTGCCATGATGATTTCATCATCATAAAGCTCTAGACTTTCGTCCCTTACTATTCTAGTTCATGGAAATCATTCCTATGCAACTATTAGAACTCATAGAATCATCAATCATTCAAGAAAAATCAAAATTGAAAGTAGATCAACAAGTATAGCAAGATTGAAGGTGAATAATAACTTGATTGGGTTCAAGTTATATAACCCACCTCAAGAACAACTTCAAAGATCCAAGATCCAAAGCTTCATGTTCCCAAGGTTTAAGATGAACTTATCAAAGATCCAAGACTTGTTAACAACTCCTCTATATCCAAAGAATCACCATAGATAAGAACTTGGTGAAGAAGAAAAGAAAGGAAGAATCACAACCCAAGATTCATGCTTCAACCAAGGTTGAAGATGACCATGGCTTCACCTTAAGCTTAAGGCTCGAGCTACTTTTTGCTCTTCAACTATAAGAGAAAGATAGTTGGAGGATTCGAAAATTTTCACTAGTAGGTGAAAGGAGTGGTATATGTAATTGAGGCTCATGAGAGAGAGAGAGTGTGTGTATAAGAGGTGTCATCACCTTATACTACTAGGTGAAAAATGTCCATGCATGGGTTGAAATGTGTCCATGCATGCACACATATTTATATTGACATGCAAAACTCTTGGGGAAAACTAGGGATAATATTTTGGCCATTAGTTATCTTGTTGAACAAGATATTTCAACCCAAAATTACTTTATTCACAAACCGGTACAACTTTTCCAAGGAAAGTTATAAACCAACATCCATCACCTTCTTGAGGTTCTTAACTCATCATGGCATTTGCCAAGAGTTGAAAAAACAATATGGGACCTCCTCTGTAGCTTCTTGTCCAATAGGCACTCCCATATAAGCTCTACAACTCTATACAACTCAATACAACTCATTTTAGGATTTCAACTATACAACTCTTCTTGGTCTTTTCATCACCAAAAATACCATCACTCAAATATGATTCAAACATGGTGCCTCTTTCTTTCTCTCTCCTCTATATGATTCTAAGAGAGAGTACAGACACACTAGAGGCGGTAATTTGCATATCAACCCTACATTTTGGGTAAATTGCAATTTGCACCAAAATTGGTACACAAGGCACAAGCATTATTCAAACAAGCTCCAACTTGGAACTTAGGCTTTCCACAGGCCACCCCTTAGCATAATTCTCTCTATTATGATTCTAAAGCACTTGAGGCACGTTCAAAATGTGACATATTGCAATATAACCCCTTATCTTGGGTAAATTGCAATTCACACCCAAACTATCATATAATGCACAAATAGTTTGCAAATAAGCTCAAACTTGAAAATTAAACTCTCCTTGAGTGTTAATTACTTTTCAAAAGATTAAAACAAGTTTATAAATAACTTACTTAAGCAAAAATTCTAGGGTTATGGCATAACCTAGGTTAGGAATGTCACAATCTGTATGTGAAATGGTACTCTTTTATTTCCTGTAAGTAAAATATAGGATTCACAACCTATAAGAATTGTTTATTATAATTATAAAATTGTCTCCTTCTTGTAAGCATCATATGTTATTGGTTGTTAGATTATATCATTGGGACTTGGAGTCTCATCCATGTGGTTATCCACATCTTTTAGGTATTTTGTTGTAGTGAAAAGGACATGTTGGTTAAGATGTAATAAGAAATAATGTAGTTGAGTTTAGAAGTGTACATGTACTCTCTCTTTCCTGGGTGATGGGTGGGTAGTATATGATATACCTAATAGGTTGTTTTACCATGTGGTTTTCTTATGAGTACAAGTCATAGGCAAATTTAGACAACTTATATTATTGTATCTTCATGCATATGAATCAATCTTGAACTCCTTTTGATGAAGTAAATAAATATATTTTGTGGACGTTCTCTATCATGTTTACATGTGGAACCATTTAGATATGTAGTAGTACACTTTTATATGTCATATTTGTGGAGTTTTTTATGACAGTTCCTCATAAGTGGGTCTCTGTTTGGATAATTTTACTTGGAATTTTTTCGACTTGGTTTTTTCTATTTATTAGATTTAAAGTGGGAAATGCTTGGTGAATTGTCCTAGTTATCAATTAGGGTTTGAACAACGAGACGCGTCCTAACATGAAGTGTTGAGATAGCTCCCCAAGTCCTCTCTATATGGATTACAATGAGCCTTTTCTCTCTAAAATTGGAGTCCAACAAGATGATCTATTGTTCCCCCTCCTTGTTGTGTTGTCTATCTATCCTATTATTTATAATTAAAGTATGAATGTTACCTCAACATTCCCACTTTATATCTTGATGATGGTGTCCTCTCTGATGATGCATGAGATATTCCTAAGTAATAATATATTGTCCAAACTCAAGCCTATTGTAAGAACCCTGGCCTTGCTTTATGGTTAAACATGCTTTATTACCTTAAATGGGTGCTTAAAACCTTAACCAAATCCTAATCCATGTTTTAGTATCATGTGTGAAAGCTAAATTTCAAGTTTGGTCCAGTTTGGACATTGTTTGAGCAAGTTTTTCTATTTATGTGTGCATAAGGGCTTTTATGCAATTTTCTCGTACCTAGGGTTTTCTTGTAATTTTTTACATTTATGGTGTGCCTCATGAGTTCTCATATCTTGTTTGACATATTTGTACCTTTGGGTGCCTAGTTGCACCACCAAATTAGAGGTGTTATCTACCTAGGGTTGAGACTTCAATTCTCACCTAGATGCCCTAACTCGATGGTTTGTTGGATAACTTGGGATCTGATGGTCCACTTTGAGGTGGTGGGATCCAATGGTTCTCTTGCATGGATTGATATTTTATGGTTTGTTCTTGATACTCAAAGGTTGATGACTGTTATGACCGTATCTGAGCTTAATCAGTAAGTTAGGGTTTATGTGGATGATTACATGCTTTACTAGATTTATAATTACTTAAACATGATTGATGATGATATCTCAATCATGATATGTTAAACCTAATGAGAACCCCAAGTATGTTATCTCTTTGTATAATTAGGGTTTGAGAAAATATAAACCCTAATAGGTTGAAATTAGGGTTTTCACCAAATAGGCTCATGTTGGGGAGGAATGAGAGATGTATGCAAAGGAGAATGAAAATGGTAGTTGAAGGCTAGGATAGCACGGTTGTGGTGGGTAGCACGACCGTGGTGGGTCGTTGGTGGCACGGGCATTCTAGGCCACACAGCCATTTTGAAAGAATTGAACTATTGACCAACTTTTATAGTCAAATCTAATGAAATCAATGCACTGGCCATGGTAATGCAGCACGGCTGTACTGGGTCCATCTTAGCATGGTCGTGGCAGCTAGCATGGCCGTTTTGGGGCATTTTCTCTTCAACTGACTGTTCTATAGATTTCTAGATAGCAATTCACTATTCTATTTTTAATCATTAAATGGTAGCTCTAAATGATCTAAAATTTTAAATGAAGATTTATAACTCAATTACAAATAACATGCTAAATTTTCATAATTTTTGGATAAGGTTTGATTTCTGAAATACACAAATTATAGTAACTTTTTTATGATAGAAAAATTTGCTGAAATAAGAAAACGTTGAGTGAGGGGTCATTGTGAAATTCACCCAAGCAGCTCAATTGCTCTATATGGTCAAACTAACACACTACAAGCTCTCATAATTTGTGATTCATTCCATAGAAACGAAATCCTAGAGAGAGAGGGAGAGTTAGGGTTTGAGAGGAGAAAGTGTTGGAGATGTTGATCTAGGGTTTTGCGGTCTGAGGAATGATGAAATCATGTAAGTTTAGCTTCTTTGGATATATTTTCATGGTGAATCTTCTCTCAGAAGTCAATATGCCATCCCTCCCATGATTGGATTTGAAATCATATCAAATCAAGTCCTTTTCTCACTCTTTCTCTCGTAATCTTCAATTCTAGGGTTTCCGAGTTGAAAGGAAGAAGAAAGTGGTGATTGCTAGGGATTTGATATGAGATCAATATTTTTAGATATGGGATATGTTTTTAAGCTTCTTTTACAGCTTAGGGTGAGTGGGTAAAAGAATATTTCAGTCAATTGTACTCAATTAGATGATTTTAATTCATATTCTCGATTTCTCCCTAGATGACAATAAATGAAAAGAACTGTTCTTGAATTCAGTTTATAGAATACTTCAATTCATGTTCCAACTATGATGTGAAAATGTTTATATGATGAATCCATGTATCTTGAATACTACAGAATTAAGAAGTTTATTGATAATTTTCTGTAGATCTGAATTTTCAAGTTATTCGGGTGCTTCAACAACATTATAGCTGAAATTTGGATTTATGCTTATATGATCTTACTTATGTTCCTAGTGCATATAATTCTACATGTTTGATCTCTTTGATTTGATATATGGACAAATAGAGTTTTTTATTTTCACAATACATATCCTGTGAATAGCAAGTAATCAAGGATGGCAACCCAATCTAGTATGCTTTTACAAGTATACATATCTAATTTAGTATTAAATGGCTGATTGAAATGATTCATGTGACATTGTGGGATTTTATCTGAATAGTATCTTATATGCATATATGCTTTGTTTATGAGATTCGGATTTTCTAATTCAAATACTTGTCATGATATGCATATGTTGTTATGCTATTGCAAGTGGAGAGATATGACATGCCCTAGATAGGTATGTTATTGATGCCATGCATAAATGTGAGAAATGTTGAATGGGAATATTTATATTAGTAGACATGATATATGTTTGAATACACGAGAAGTGTTATATGTGCACGAGTAAGGAGAAACCCTAAGAAAGGGGTAAACAATATGTTAAGCATTCAATTCAGTATCAGCTGTGATTTCAATTCAATATTCTGAGTAGTCATTAATATACAAAGTTAAAAGAGATCAGTCTAAGAGAAATATATAATCAAAGTTACAATAATAATAGTAGCCCTGAACACAGTACATTCCCTATGAGAGGTATGCGCTGTAGGGATGAAATGATCTAACCCTGGAAGTGTCCAGTATACGAGGGTCGGAATGTACTAACAGGTGGTACGAGGGATGAAGCCCTAGTGGAAGTATCCTTAAAATATAGAATGTAGTATCCAACATTAACCAGAGATCCTGGTGGCACTAGAGTACATAAAAGCCAATAGGTGGCTTGACTCTCCACCTGTGTGCTGAGGTTAGAGGAGTCTAGTTTTTACGGCATACTAGGTGTGCCGAGGCCAGAGAGCCATTTTCCTGTTACAGACCAACGACGTAGTCAGGCTTAGCAATCCCAGGGTGCAAGCTAAGTCTTGTATGGTGAGATTGTAGTTCACTACGATTCTTTATATGTAGATTACATTGCATATGTCAGGTCATAAACTAAAATATGATAATATAAGTTTAAAGGGTTTCTTATAAGTAAGAATAGTTAAGAAAGATTTGTTTTCAATTTTGCAGCAGTTGTTCTTTAAATGTAATATTGAATATAGTGAGGATTATATCTCCATACTTGTTTATTTCTAATAATGTAGGATTCAATGTTATTAGTAAGACTTTTTTTTAATATCTAGTCTAAAAAATTTGAAATTCTTATCTTGTTTTATTTCAATTATCCAAGAATGATAAATGTCTAATTTAGTACTTTAGACTGCATTATTGCTTTACTCATTCACTGAGCGAGTAGGCTCACCCCTCTACTCAAAATTTTTAGGAAAACTGTGGGGATTGAAGATATCATTGCATCAGAGTAGATCTGCCACAAGAGTTAAGTCTAAGTATAGTTAAGTTCACTCAGTCCTTGTCACTCTAGGTCCTTGTAAAGAAATATGAGAGAGTTGTAAATGATGATGTATAACATTATTCCTCTTTTAGCAATATACATGAATCAACAAGTTTTATGTGTTTAAAAGTATGATAAACATAATGAATGTTTATACATGCATTTTTACTGTTGAAATCGGATTAGAGAAATTAATGTTAAGATTCTCTTGTAAAGTTAGTTTATGTGATTGTATGTGAGAAAAAAAATGAAGAAAGAAAAAAGTTAAGGGTGATCTTTGTATTACGTTAAATCATATATTTATGCCCTAATCTCATGATTAGTGGTAATTGTGAGATCAGGGTGTAACAATTTGGTATCAGAGCTTACCTGAGTTGTCAGGGACCATTAAGTTAGTAAGTTAGAGTCATAAGTGTGGCGGATAGGAGATGTTATGATGTTAGATATGGGGATTTGAGTATTTGGATATCCTGGCCCAGTTTCTGAGTACTTGGATCAACTAGTATCAAGCTACTCTGTTTATTCTTTCATGTATACCCTGGCCATGTATACAATGGAAGGATGGGCTAGAGAGGAACCCTAGAAATATTAGGGTTAGAAACAAGATAAGTAACATGAATTAAGAGCATAAATATAAAATGAGATAGAACTTTCATTTCATATTGTTGTTTTATTGGAGATGAATAGAAATGCTCTTATATGTTTGAATTTAGATATTCAGTATTTTGAAATATATATGGGTCTTTAAGATTTGTTGTACACTATGCAGTTGTAGCATTTATTGATTACATTCTTTGTATCAAGTAGACTACAAATGTTCTTTGAATGAGCTTTCCTAAGTGGATATTTGTTTTCCACATGTTTGAGATTAATAGGAGTTAGTTAATCCTGAGTAGCTCTTGGCTTCAGGACTGCAGGTTTGGCCTGGTCTGACTGGCAGGGTGCGTTACTGGGACCTAATGACTCCTATTGAAAATATAATAAGAGTAGACTCTGGATAAGTTAGGCCCACATCATAGTGAGAATGTACATACACTAACATGTTGAAACATATGGGAAAGATTAGAATAGCTAAGAATCAGTTGGAACTGATATCTGAGATCTAACTTTGGGGCCTCATATGAGAAACCCTTAAATGGGAATAAAGGAACACGACATAAGGTTCAAATTAAGTTTAATTATTAGTATTATATGAACTCTAAATATGAAATGTTGAAAAGATATGAGAAAAGTATGTAAGGACCAAGATAGTAAGAATCACTTATGAAGAATGGATCATATAATCGAGTAAAATGCTTTTATGTACTTCAAAGCAAAGGGAAAATAGAAGAAAAGAGTTAAGTAGACAATAAGTACATATAAGTGAAGAGTCTTTAGAAGAGTTAAAGTAAAGAGAATTGGATGAACATGTAAATCATAAGACAAGGATAAGAAACTAAGTTAAAACAAAGATAAATGTTGGAAATGATGAGCTTGATTAAGGAATGAGGGTTATGATATAATTGAGAGCATGGAATGTATACCTTTATTGTGAAGTTAATACATTCATCCTTACTACCTTTGGATTCCAAGTCTCTATAGAACAACAAACTAGTTTCTAAAAGAAGAAAAAAAGTGTAGCTTAACCAATGAATAAGTCATAATAAGGTAGACTATATTTAGGAGGGAAAAACTTGATTAAAAGAGATACTAAGTTTGACCCATGCATGAGTCGTTTGATTTAAAATGAAGGATATGTAATGCATTAAACATGAGTTGAAACTAGTAGAGAGATTATTGATTTCGAATTTCAACTTCACATTAGTAGAAGGATAAAAAGAAATATATGCAACATGGTATACATGATCATACACATAAAAGAAGCAACATGATAATAAGAGAAAACTAGAAGTTAAAGATGACATGTGGAATAGTAGTATATGGTAAGGGGATTATGGAAAGTAAAGAAGGGTTTGAAACATAATGGAGTAATATAGATTATAAAAGAAAGAGGTTGTGAGATTCAAGAAAGTGCTAATTAGTCAAGTATCCTTGCTGATAATTAATTAAACCTACATATGAGAAATGTATTAATGAA
Organism: Alisma plantago-aquatica; assembly: GCA_963693085.1. NCBI lineage: Eukaryota > Viridiplantae > Streptophyta > Magnoliopsida > Alismatales > Alismataceae > Alisma > Alisma plantago-aquatica. The sequence continues at coordinate 1,262,957,739 of OY856412.1, forward strand.
TGTTTGAAGACAAGAATTCTAAGTCTCAAAACCATCTTCTCTTTCATATCTTCCTTAATGAGAGCAATGTGGGAATGAAGTGATAAGAAAATGAATCATATATGATGCATAACCACCATGGTAGAGACATCTAGTGAATGTAATAGTGACATACAATATGATGATGAAACCCTAGAAGGGTAAATTGAGAATGTAATCTATCTGAATGGCCAAGTAAGAGAAAGGAAATTAAATTGATAAGATAGGGAAGACTTTAGTAAAACTTGTGAGATTGAAAGTTTGAATTTCAAATTAAGGGAGCAAAGTCACATCACAATAACATCATGCTACTAACAAGGACCAAACCCTAGAATGTTTAGAGTTGTAGTAGTTCAAGGGATGTCACTAGTGATTTGACCTTGAATACTAGCATCTCTATAAAACAAGATCATGAGATTTGCACAATGAGAAGTAAACTAGCACTGATAGTAATCCAGGAGTTGAAGGTAGCTAACCTGAAAGGTAGATAAACAATATGGAAATGATTCAGAGTAAAGATAAGAAATAGATTTGAAATATAAGAGGTGTGTTTTGAGGATAACGATTCCATAACTCGAGTTCAATCCGGATATCAGCGACAAAGGAACTATGTAACACCAATCATGAATGATAGGTTAAGTTGTTCTCCAACTTCTCCAATTACTTGGGTGGCAATGAAGTCTGGCTAGATACCAATCATTGCTTGTGAAATCATAATATGATTATGGATATCACTGCCAACGTAATTTGGAGCCTACCGGGTCACACACATAGGATGTGTTGGAATAGGAGTATAATTGTGGATTTGATTGGAATTGCTCCGAATCACATTGATTACTAAAATGTTTATGTAATCAATTAGAATAATATTGGAGTGACTGACTCTACTTGCAAGTGGGAGTCTGTTGGTATATATGCCCATAGAGCCATCCCAAGCGATTGCATGGAGTTGGATATTTATTAATCAATTAATGTGATTATTTGGTTAAATAATGAATTCCAGAATATTCTAATTAATCCACGAGCATTTTAATTAATGCAACGTTTTTGTTTACAGATGGGTTTAGGAAACCCTACTTCCCTTTGTATCCTATTTAAAGGAGGATTGGCAGCCAATATCTATATAAGATATTGAGAGAGGCTTTTCTATTTATGCTCACGTACGTAAACCTAGCCGTCAGCATCCTTAGGAGCGAAAGGAGAGCAACACGCCACTGCACAAACACGACTCCTTCCCGCCGGCTTAGGAAGTGTGACGTGGAGTTCCAGTCCATATGCGTGGATGAAGTAGAGACGAAGACGCTGAGACGCCTACGTTCGGAGGACATCAACGACCATCCATGCGCGTTACGAGTGACACACATCATCGTACGAGAGGAGCGCCACCAGATCTTCCTACGACAGTGAATGGGAGAGAAGTTTCGTCCATGTAGACAAGCGTCGTTGCACACCTTTATGCAGTGGGACATCGCCGGACGTGCTCCGCGATAAGGTTTATCCCGCAAACACTCCTTCCAAATACACTATTGTCGACGAGATCCTATTTCGAGTTGCGTGGATTTTGTTGCTTCCGCCGCACATGTTTTCTCCACAAAACCCAATAGTCATTCATACCGATAATCCATCTTAGTATTGTACAATTGTGGTATGGTGATATGGGTCAAATGATGATAAAAAAATGGAGGGTTACCCTGAATAAGGTAGTCTTACCTATTCACTCATATGAATAGAAGGGATGATAACCATATTGTATTGATATGTAACCCTAATGAGGTATAGCGTGTTATACCCAGCTTTATTATAACTAAGTGATGGTAATTGGGTATGAATAGTCCTTGAATGACTAATACAATCCTGGAGTACTCTGTTACTATTATTGAAACCCTAGTATGCTATAACCCGATGGTTACACATTGAATTATGTGTGGGTTACTACTTGAGAATAGTATGGAATGTGATGGTAATGCTTCACCTTATGCATCCATGATCCAATGGGGATGTTGTGAGTAGTATTCTACAATTGCTGTTGAATCTAGTCTTCCAACTCAAGAGTGTTTTTCTATTTGAGTAGCACAATAGTAAAATTCAAAACAACATGGTGAACTCTCTTTTGTGACTTAGAGATAATACATAACAATAGTACATATTGAGCCATATGAATTGAGATAGTTGGATCAGATTATCAATGTTGAGGTAACACCTTAAGAGTATGCAAATTTTGAAATGGTTGTTTCTCTCTCTATCTTATGATTGATTGTGGCATAGAGAATTCATTGGATATCATTGGGAACTGTTTCAGACATGTTGTGATTATAAAAGAAATAAAGGATTGAATGTTGAAAAGTGCATTCAAGTATGAAATATAAGAATATAATGACATGTAAGATATCAGAAGCTTAAAATAAACCTTAAAAGTACTTTGCTTGCATATTTATGTTTTGGGGGCGAAACCTTTTTAAAGGGGAAAGAATTGTTATGACCGTATATGAGCTTAATCAGTAAGTTAGGGTTTATGTGGATGATTACATACTTTACTAGATTGATAATTACTTAAACTTGATTAATGATGATATCTCAATCATGATATGTTAAATCTAATGAGAACCCCAAGTATGCTATCTCTTTGTATAATTAGGGTTTGAGAAAACATAAACCCTAGTCGGATGAAATTAGGGATTTCACCAAATAGGCTCATGTTGGGGAGGAATGAGAGAGGTATGCAAAGGAGAATGAAAATGGTAGTTGAAGGCTAGGATAGCTTGGTCGTGGTGGGTAACACGGTTGTGGTGGGTCGTTGGTGGCACATGCACTCTAGGCCGCATAGTCGTTTTGAAAGAATTGAAATATTGACCAACTTTTATACTCAAATCTGATGAAATCAATGAACCATGAACATGGTAATGCAGACGGCCGTGCTGGGTCCATATTAGCACGGTAGTGGCAACTAGCATGGCCGTTCTGGGGCATTTTCTCTTCAACTGACTGTTCTGTAGATTTCTAGATAGCAGTTCACTATTCTATTTTTAATTATTTAATGTAGCTTGGAATGATATAAAATTTTATTTGAAGCTTTATAACTCAATCATAAGCAATATGCTAAATTTTCATAATTTTTGGATAAGGTTTGATCTCTGAAATACACGAATTACAGTAACTTTTTTTTGACAGAAAAATTTGCTGAAATAAGAAAAAGTTGAGTGAGGGGTCAATGTGCAATTCACCCAAGCAGCTCAATTGCTCTATATGGTCAACCTAACACACTAGTATCTCTCATAATTTGTGATTCATTCCAAGGAAATGAAATCCTAGAGAGAGAGGGAGAGTTTGGGTTTGAGAGGAGAAAGTGATGGAGATGCTGATCTAGGGTTTTACGGTCCGAGGAATGATGAAATCATGTAAGTTTAGCTTCTTTGGATATAGTTTCATGGTGAATCTTCTCTCAAATGTCAAGATTCCGTCCCTCCCCTGATTGGATTTGAAATCATATCAAATCAAGTCTTTTTCTCAATCTTTCTCTCATAATCTTCAATTCTAGAGTTTCCGAGTTGAAAGGAAGAAGAAAGTGGTGATTGCTAGGGATTTGATATGAGATCGAGATTTTCAGATATGGGATATGTTTTTAAGCTATTTTACAACTTAGGGTGAGTGGGTAAAAGAATATTTCAGTCAATTGTACTCAATTAGATGATTTTAATTCATATTCTTGATTTCTCCCTAGATGACAATAAATGAAAACAATTGTTCTTGAATTCAGTTTATAGAATACTTCAATTCATGTTTCAACTATGATCTAAAAATGTTTATATGATGACATGGATATATATATATCCATGTATCTTGAATACTACATAATTAAGAAGTTTATTGAGAATTTTTTGAAGATCTGAGTTTTCAAGTTATTCGGGTGCTTGAACAACATTATAGCTGAAATTTGGATTTATGCTTATATGATCTTACTTATGTTCCTAGTGCATATAATTCTATATGTTTGATCTCTTTGATTTGATATATGGACAGATAGAGTTTCTGATTTTCACAATACATATCCTGTGAATAGCAAGTAATCAAGGATGGAAACCCAATCTAGTATGCTTTTACAAGTATACATATCTAATTTAGTATTAAATGGCTGTTTGAAATGATTCATGTGATATTGTGGGATTTTAGCTGAATAGTATCTTATATGCATATATGCTTTGTTTATAAGATTTGTATTTTCTCACTCAAATTCTTGTCATGATATGCATATGTTGTTATGCTATTGCAAGTGGAGAGATATGACATGCCCTAGATAGGTATGTTATTGATGCCATGCATAAATGTGAGAAATGTTGAATGAGAATATTTATATTAGTAGACATGATATATGTTTGAATACATGAGAAGTGTTATATGTGCATGAGAAAGGAGAAACCCTAAGCAAGGGGTAAACAATATGTTAAGCATTCAGTTCCGTATCATCAGTGATTTCAATTTGATAGTCTGAGTAGTAATTAATATATAGAGTTAAAAGAGATCAGTCTAAGAGAAAGATATAATCAAAGTTACAATAATAATAGTAGCCCTGAACACCGTAGATTCCCTATGAGAGGTATGCGTCGTAGGGATGAAATGACCTAACCCTGGAAGTGTCCAGTATACGGGGGTCAGAATGTACTAACAGGTGGTACGGGGGATAAAGCCCAAGTGGAAGTCTCCTTAAAATATAAAATGTAGTGTCCAACATTAACCAGAGATCCTGGTGGCACTAGAGTATTGAAAAGCCAATAGGTGGCTTGACTCTCTGCATGTGTGCTCAGGTTAGAGGAGGAGTCTAGTTTTTATGGCATAATAGGTGTGCCGCGGCTAGAGAGCCATTTTCCTATTGCAGACCAGTGACATAGTCAGGCTTAGCAATCCCGGGGTGTCAGCTAAGTCTTGTACGGTGAGATTGTAGTTCACTACGAGTCTTCATATGTAGAGTACACTACATATGATCAGGGCATAAGCTAAAATATGATAATATAAGTTTAAAGGGTTTCTTATAAGTAAGAAGAGTTAAGAAAGATTTGATTTCAGTTTCACAACAGTTGTTCTTTAAATGTAATATTGAATATAGTGAGGATTATATCTCCATACTTGTTTATTTCTAATAATGTAGGCTTCAATGTTATTAGTAAAACTTTTTTTTAATATCTAGTCTTTTAAATTTGAAATCTTTATATTGTTTGATTTCAATTATCCAAGAATGATAAATGTCTGATTCAGTACTTTAGACTGTATTATTGCTTTACTCATTCATTAAGAGAGTAGGCTCACTCCTATACTCAAAATTTTTAGGGAAACTATGGGGATTGAAGATATCATTGCATCACATTAGATCTACCACAAGAGTTAAGTCTGAGTATAGTTAAGTTCAATCGATCCTTGTCACTCTAGGTCCTTGTAAAGAAATATGAGAGAGTTGTAAATGATGATGTAGAACATTTTTCCTCTTTTAGCGATATATGTGAATCAACAAGTTTTATGTGTTTAAAAGTATGAGAAACATAATGAATGTTTATACATGCATTTTTACTGTTGAAATTAGATTAGAGAAATCAATGTTTAGATTCTCTTGTAAAGTTAGTTTATGTGATTGCATGTGAGAAACAAAATGATGAAAGAAAACAAAGTTAAGGGTGATCTTTATATTACGTTAAATCCTCAATTTATGCCCTAATCTCATGATTAGTAGTAATTGTGAGATCAGGGTGTAACAATGACTCTCCAAATGAGGTGCAAGAACCAATGGAGATGTTAGGGTATGCTTTTGTGGCCAAATGAGGGCCTAATTTGATGGGCCACCTTGTGTTGGAGGTCGATGGTTCTCCAGGGACAGTTGATGGTCCCCCTAGATTCATGATTCAATGGTTTACCTAGATTTTCATGGACATGAGGTTTTGTCTTTTGGCACATGGCATGTATGTCTTGACACCTCAACCTACCTTTCTCTTTACCCCAAGCTTTATATACCTCTCTCCTTCCACCCAAACAAACCCTTTAAAAGCCCTCTTCTTCTTCTTTCTTCTTGAAGGTTCGTCCCTCTTGCGTGGTGGAGGATAGTGAGCTCTAGAGGAGGAAGCTTGGCTGATCTTGCTTGCATGTGCTTCTAGAGTTTGGGTCTACCCTATCTTGAAGCTTTTGGAGCTTCCTTACCTTGTTTCTTGACCTAAGAAAATAAGATCATATTCTTTCCTTCATTTGCCTTGCTTCCCTCCTTACCTCTTCCTTCTTGGTTGAATCCATGATGTTTTTGGTGGAGCTTGATCTTGTGGTTGATGAGCACCTTCTTTCCTCTCTAGCAACCTAGGGTTTCCTTATTCTTAGATAAAGGAGCTAGCTTAGACATGTGGAGTGCTCAAGCTAGGGTTTCTTATTTCTTTCTTTGAGCCACCTTGCTTTTTGGACCTTCATTGCCTACCTCGAGGTGAGTTATATAACCTTCTTCAAGTTTATTTCTTACTCTTAACTTTCTATGCATAAATCTTGATCTAAAATGTAGTAATCAGTAGAAAGATTTTTTTGTCTAGGGTTTGAGATTATGTGGTAGATCTCAAGTAGATATATTCCTTTTTAACTTCTTAGCCTTGTGCACATTCTTCCTTATAAGTTAGAGTTGTAGACCTTGCATGTCCATAAACCAATGGTGTTCTTGTATTGACAGACGTTGGCCTTTCTTTAAGTGCTTTGAGTTGATTGTTGGTATGTATTCCCAGAGAGCCAATCATATGATGATTGGAATATGGCATTAAATATTGGATTTGAAATAATAATGGTAATTCTATCTATATGTTTGTCTCAGTCATGAGATGATGGCACACACATAAGTAGATGCCTAAAGAATGATTTTACTCGATGATGTATGTCTTCAAGTATGTGAGTTGAACAATGAGATCATACACATGCTAAGAGTACATACCTTCTTGTTATGTCCCTAGTCAGATATACAGTGGAAGTAAAACTGATGACAATAATACATAAGACTAGATTGTGTGTTGACCGATGACAAATCTCTTTAGTCATGATATATGATATCAAGTCAAGCACACATGTACATGTTAAAGAACAGTGTATCAGACAGACCCACCATGAGAGTGATACATAGAGACCATGGAATGGTAGTCAGAATCATCTCTCATTATGATAGTGGTGATTGTGATTATTAGACCTGAAATCACTACATTCATCACATGTCATTTGGTATACTTTGATATCATCCAACATAACCCTAAATAAGGATTGCCATAACGGTGATGATTGGGTAGCTGGGACACATGGGGATTGAGTGTGAGTCGTGTAGATGGCATTTGTCCCTCCTACAGGAGATTGATATACATGGTCTCTTGATAAGCGAGACTAAGAAATGTATGGCCATACTCATGTGACTCAATGTATGATATGTGAGCTCACTTGCATCTCAGAAAGTCTAGTCTAGTTCAAAGAACATGATTGAATGTTGAGAGGACGATGATTCCATGCCTCGAGTTCAATCTAGATATTAGAGATAAAGGAACTATACGATCATGGTAACACTAATCATGGATTGTAGGTTGAAGTTATTCTCCAAATTTCCAAATTACTTGGGTATCAATAATGTGTGACTAGGCACTGCTCTTTGCTTGTGATGTCATAATTGGCTATGGACATTCATTGCCAACATAATTTTGGACCTATAGGGTCACACACATAGGATACACTTATATTAAAGGAGTATATTCATGAATGATGTTTAATTTGATTAATCAAAGTGTTTAGGTATTCGATTAAACAAATGAGGTTCAAAATTGATTGATTGGACTCTAAACTGATCGGTTCAAGTGTTGAACCAATTGGTTGAGTGTCAGGTCAATTGGAACCAATATTGGTTGAACTTTGCCTAAATTGGGTAAGTAAAATGACCATATCACTTGTGAAATGACCGTTTTACTATGTGAGATGACCACTTCACCCTTTGGGTCACCTAGTTCATCTACCAATTCGACTGGAACAAGGATTGATGATGATGTCATGTTTGACATTAATCTGAAATTGAATACCAAAAGTGATTTAGAACAAGAAACTACGTGAATCGACCGGTTCACTTAGTAAACCGATCGGCTCATGCACCGACCGAACGATTGAGTGTGCGAACTGAATGGTTTTCCATTTGTAGGTTCTAGAAGATTCATGATTCCAGACCCTTCTACTCACATACAGACTGAAAACCTTGACCCTGGCCTCTACTATAAATAGGGTACTGGGGGCTTCCCAACACATACAATTGAGAATCAATTACTCTGACAATTGTTGTCCTCTCTGGTTGTAGTAACCAATAGAGAGTCTAAGCAATTCGTAATCGATAAAGGGAGGGATAGTGAGGGAGATAACAATTGAGGACTTTTGTGGAAGAGCATGTCACTGACTAGTACACAGATAGAGGGGGACAACTCCTTTACATTGGCTCTAGTAGCACAACATGGAGTTCTCAATGGTCCACATGGATTACTCTAGAGGTGGGAGGTTGTTATACATTGCTAGGAGGAAATCATCAACCACTAACCATGGTGTTGCACTAGGAGGTCGGTGGAGATGACCATTCAAGTGTTGTTGCTGCTAAAGGAGCGTGATGCTACATAAAGAAGAATAAGTATGATGCTACTACAAGGGTAATGTCACTGGACTTGCTCCAGGATGAGGTATAACCTTGCAACCTTCCCTTCCTAGATACATTCTTGTTGATGTAATATTGCTGTTTTGGAAAATAGGCATTTGAACTTTTTTATTCCCTCTGCCTATATTTGCGCCGAATTTTCTTATAGTGGTGGTATCAGAGCCCCGTCAATTTAGGTGTATCTAGAATTTAAATCAAAATGATTGGATTTTATTACATACGATGTGAATATTAAACTACTTAATGTGCATATCTGATTAATTACTAAATACGCTCCACAAACTAATATATATATATATATATATATATATATATATATATATATATATATATATATATATATATATATATATATACATACATATATGCAATTTAAGGATTTTGCCCTAAAATCAGTTTTGATGGTAGATGTGAAGCATGGTTATGGCCAATAACCCCAGATCTATGTGTGCATGGTTGTGGTTGTTTATTCTTGTTGTTACTCAGTCTACGTATCGAGCCTCTCTCTCCTTTCCAAATGTAAATTAATGCACTTCTTCTTATTTCCCCTCAAATGTAACTCAATATTTTCCTTTTTACAATGTAATAAGAAATAGTATTGTTTTAATTTATATTTCGACGTGATATGTTGATTTGCACAAAGGTGAAATGACCAACTCATGAGAAGAACATACTGTTTGGAAGATCGAGGAGGACAAACGACACGAGGCAAACTGATCGACTAGTGGCCCAACCGACCGGCTAGAGTAGTCCATACGTTGCTTGGGCCTGAGAACTAGATGACCGTTTCAAGACACAAACCGACCAACCAAGAGGCTAGCCGATCAGTTCAAGAGTTGAAGTGATTGTCCCATATTGGTTCAGGCATAGATCTTCATCAACAATAGGTTGCATATGATGTGGACCTTAGGTGGTAGTAATTCCTTGTAGATCCAAGGAACTATAATAGTATGTCTATAACCATCGCTTATGCATTTTAATTATTGCATGTTCTTGTTTTTGGTTATAGCATGTATATGATATGTACTAGTATGTGGTGATTGGATATGTATATGTATTTATATATAAAATCCTTCAATACAATATTAAGTGTTAGATGCTTTCCATAAGTAGCACACATGAAAAGCTTGATTGACTAAGCGTGGGAACCCCAAGGATCTATCTCATGGAAGTGTGATGCTAATAATGTGGACCTGCCAAGTAGGGTGCATTATTATCATATTGGCTTTTAGGTCAGGATTAACTGTGTGGTCTTAATGAGACTAAGCACTAGAGGCATGCAATTGACTATGGAAAAGAGTTGTGCATGTCATCTATCCAAGAATATTATATGATGCAATTGGTAATTGTTGCCTACCTTAATATTAATTGATTATGGATGTTGGCATTGGTCGGGTAATAGTTCAATTACTTTGGATCTTGGCTCACTAGAAGATTATACAATGTAATATTCCAAATTGATACATGAGGGTTATCAATTTGAACAAAATAATGGGAGTGATAATGAATTAAAGTCCTAGTTAATATCCTTAACTTATCAAATCAAAAATGTTTTCAAAAGTTGCAATATTTATTTGTAGAAACTAATGTCAAACACAAACATGTTATTATTGCGACCAATACTTAAGAAGGACAAAAGTAAATGAGATTTACTATAAAATCTGGTTAAGGAGTTTAGGAAGTGTTGTCAACCATGAGTGAAAGCTCTATGTCCTTGAAAGACCAGAGCCAGAGGAACCCACTCCAAAATGTGCCTAAGGTTAAAATGGATGCTTACTGGAAGCATGCCAATGATGCCATAGACATTGAGTAACTTATGCTATGTTGTATGAACTATGAGTTTCATGAACAACATGATACATTCTTGAGACGATAATACATATTAAGAATAATGTAAAACAATTAAGGTGTAATGTATCCAAAGCGTTGTTTGAGTGTAAACTAATAGAGGGAAATCTAATAGACCCCATGTGCTCAATATGATTAGGTATGTGAAAAACTATGATTTCTTTTAGGTCAGAGTTGGCCATATATATGATTATACAATCATTGCATGAATCATATAGCTAGTTTATCAAAATTCTTGGCATGTTGATTAGTGTCGAAGCACGAAAGAAGAAGGACACATTTGTGATGGTGATCAGCATAAGTGAGTCTAAGGGCAAAGGTAAGGCCAAGAAGAGTTCTGAGGCTAAGGTAAAGTTCAAGTCTTCTGCACTCATTATATGGAGAAGGGTAAGTGCAAAAGGAATATTTCCTCTTCACTTAAAGGAATAAATTAAGAAGAAAGAATAGATATCTCTACTTCATGACCCAATAAGAGGTAAGCTAGAATTGTACGGAGCAAGGGTTGTTGCCACTACAATTGGAAGTTGTAAAGATCCTAACTTGGGTTCTGGGATAACCCTAGAAGTTTTGCCTAAGAGAGATGATTAGAACCTTGTATTAATCTTTTGAAAAGTAATTAAGACTTAATAAGAACTCAGGTTTCATGTTTGTTCCTATTTGAATGTTGTTTGAGCAATGTTTGCTTATTTTGGACCAAAGTGAAATTTACCCAAGATAAGGGGTTATCTTACAATATGTCACATGATGGGTGTTCACCTAGTACTTTATCATAATCAGAGAGAGCATGATGTTAAGGGGCACCTTGTGGATAGTCTAAATTCCAAGTTGAGCTTGTATGGTTGATGCTTGTGCTTTATGTGCTAGTTTTGGTGTAACTTGCAATTTACCCAATATAAGGGGTTGAAGTGCAATTTACTATCACTAGAGTGTTCCTAAACTCTCTTAGTATCATCTAGATGAGAGAGAGGGGTGCCTTGTTTGAGTCTTGAATGAGTTATAACACTCTTGGTGATGTTAGAACCATAGAATGTTGAGTACCTTGAACCCTGGATGAGGTTGTGTCAAGTTGTGAAGGGCATATGGGGGTTCCTATCAGTTTAGAAACCATGGAGTAAGTCCCCTATCGGTTTAGAAACTTTTTGGAAGCATTCATGTTTGGCTAAGCACCTCAAATAGGTGAAGCCTATCTATTTAAGACTTCCTGTAAAAAGTTGTATCAGTTTATACACAATGTGACGTCGAGTTGTGATATCTTGTTAAGAAAGATACCCAATGGATAATAACTCACCCTTGTATTATCTACAAGAGCATTTCATGTTGATATACACATATTTGCAAAGTATCACCATGCATGGACACATGTCACCCATGTACACGTGTCACCCATGTACATATGGTGAAGACACCTTACACATACTCTCTTTCATGAGCCTCAACTATATATACCTCTCTTTTGACCTCCTAGTAAACCTTTCGAATCCTTTACCATCTCTTGCTTGGTGGACTACCCTAAGATCTCAAGGAGCAAGTAGAAGTCTGAGAAACTTGTCCAATGTAAAGCCATGATCATCTTCAACCTTAGAAAGACTATGCCTCTTGGATCATGATTCTTTCCTTTCCTTCCTTCTTCACCAAGTTCCTTACTATGATATCTTATTTCATATATAAGTGTTGTGATCAAGTCTTGGACTTTTGATACGTCATCTTCAACCTTGTGAATGTGGAGATTTGGAGCTTGAAGCTCTTGTGTTGATCTTGAGGTGGGTTATATAACTTGAACTCAATTTTATTATTATTCACCATCTATCATGCAATACTTGGTAATTCTTTCTCTACTTCAACTTTTCTTATTTGAATGATGGTTCTATGAGCTCTAATGGAGATATGGGGATGATGTTCATGAACAAGAGTGGTTATGGATGAAAAGTTGGAGCTTGAATATGATGGAACCGATATGTACAAACCAATATCGGTTTGTGGGAAACCCTAGCCCGATACAAAAGTACATGAATGGAAACCGATACACATGAACTCCTACCCCTATCGATTTGTTACATATGTAGGACTACCATACTTTCAATTGTTTAACCTATCACCTAAGGCTAAGAGCAGGGCAGGCCGATATCTAGAAGTTAGCCAAGTCAATACACATACTTGCACCATTACATGGATGGCCGACATGATTTTTAATGCACTTGAACGATATGTTGTTAATCCATTATGACCTAGAGGAAGCTAGGCTGATATGTTGGACACCATAAAATGATATGCCGTTATAATACTAGATTGTCATGACTAAGAGATGTCTAGTAGAGATAGAGTATTGAATATTGTTGCCTTAGTTGAGTGTAGAGGCCGATATGGCCAACCTAACCCTAAACTGATACACTCATAATCCAAAACCCCTCTAGCCCGACACATCATGTGAAGGTGGGGGTAATATACTCATCGAAGCCTTGGCTGATACACCAAGTAGTGGTGAGTCCAATAGGTGAGAAAACTAAGGTGTTGAATAAGGGTCCACCTGATATAAATTAAACCCTTGAGGCTGATATCCCATAGTAAGCCATGAGGCCGATACACAAAGGGATAGCTAGGACAATACCATAGTTGATGGTGTGGCTGAAACACTAGTTGGTTGAGTGGCTAATATCCTAGTTAATGGTGAGGCTGACACACAATGGGTTGATTTAGTTGATATACAAAGAGATAGGGTGGCCGATACCCTAAAAGTACACTATAGTCGATATACCTTCTCAAGCATCTCTAAACCGATACCTCTTGATAAGCCTTGGCCAACACAAATGTATGTATCTAGGCTGACACAAAGTTTAGCATAAAGACCGGTACACCTTGATGAGTATAGACTGATACACCTTGATGAGTGTAGGTTGATACACCTTGAATATAATCAATGAATACACTATGAAGTAATGAGATGGATACACTTTGATAAGTGTAGGTCGGTATACCCTAAAGAGGGTCAAGTCAATACAACAAGTTAAAGTTGAATCTAGTATCCTAGTAAGAATGAGAAAGAAACTTATATCACTCATGATGATAATCAATTAATGATAATTGATGAGAGTAATCAAGTATGATAGAATACTTATGGTAATTGAAATAATCTCCTAGATGTGAGGAGTTATGAATTAGGGTTCGATTGTTGAATAAAAACCTAAAGATCCTAATCATTTATAATAGCAGTCCTAACCCTAATTATGATAGGGTTGTAACTTTATTGAGTGATTATCTGTGATACAATTGAATGTAAAGATGGTAATGTAAGCTCCTAGAAATAAGGAGTTATGGTCTAGAGTTGGTGATTGAATATAACCTTGGAAACCCTAATTTGTTGAAAAGAGAAACCCAAATCCAAATCACAAGAGCGAATGTAACTTGAAATGGCATGATAATAATAATCAATGGTTACAATAATGAAATCTTAACCACAAATGTCTTATGAATATAGCCAAATGAGGGATATAGTGGTTATAATCTATTATAGCTTGATTATTCCTTATGAGGCCTATGAAATAATTGTTTCACAAAAAGTATATACATAGGTTTGATGACCTAGAAAAAACATAATTGCCTAGAAGGTGATGTGGTACTCAATGGTGAGTTTAAGGGACTGATATCCCATGATGAAAATGATAGGGTAACATAGAGATGTTCTAACTATTAAAGAATCTTATACAATACCATATACCTTTCATTTTATTATATTTGTAATTTAATTAAGGGATTATTCTTTTACAACATGGTGTTGACATTTAAATTGATCTCTTATATCATGAGACCCTAGCCATGCAAGTGTTTTAAAATAATAAGCATAGCCAACTATAGGCTATGGTGACGTGACATCATATAGATTGAATGAGCCTTGTGAGCCATGTGAAACACTTGAAAAACATGTATGATGTTTATATGGGTCTTATGATCTACAGATGGTTGTTGCCTAATGAGAGGTGACATTGTTCAATAATGAACTAAGAAGATTCAAATCCCATGGTATGTGATAATCAAGTATATGGGTATGATGACCTAGAGATGATTGTTGCCTGGTAAGAGGTGACACTATTCAAAGATGAACTGAGGGTTTGATACCCAAAACATGTGATCATGATGATGAAAATATTTAAGGGATGGGATTCCCAGTAATATGTTCAAGGGATTGATATCCCAGGAAGGGTATAGAAATATATATTCCAATTGATACCAAACTTCTTGAAGCATGTAATTTTCTTTCCTTGGTAGTAATTATCGATAGTTCATGCTTGTAACTTGATTGATGCTAAAAGATGTAGTAATGGACTTAACCTATCTAGTGAACTAAAAATGTAGTTGCCTTGACCATAGATCCATTTAGTGTCTGAAGTTGTTGAATGGTGAAATGAGTTTAACTCGGAATGTATATTATTGAATATGTAGGGTACAAATTGTATCTTGAATTCACAGGATTGGTTACGGGACATACCCTGAATATTAGGATTGACTTCGGGTCATACCCTAACAAGAGTACAGTTGTATTGTGACTCAATAAACAATTAGGATTGGTTACGGGCCATACCCTGATATAATCATGATTGACTATGGGTCACACCCTGATAAGAGAACATGCTACGCGTTGTATCTCTATAGCAAAGAGCCTATATACACTAGGCTAGCTGATTGCAGTTTGACTCATAATGTCTCTTCCACTCTCATACTGACTGAGAAAGACGAGGTCGTGGATTCTGGCTCTTCCATAGACCTTTATGGAACTGATGCTTTACTTCGTAGTGGTCAGTTGGAATTGAAAGGAATATTCCTATCTCTGTAGGGTATAAGATTGATTGTTGAAACATCAGTCGTATGGCGTATTTGTTTAAGAATCAAATACAAAAACATTGGTTGAAGCCTTGCCTTGATTTATACTGTTTAGTTTATAATAGTTATACATGTTCTTCATTTTCCTTTCAAAATTTTTAAATGATCGATTGCTCAGTTATAGATATTTGAACTAATGAGATGATGAGACTGCTCTACCCTGTATATAATCAACAGTTATACATGTTTAATTCAATAAAGGTCTTCTTCTTCTCATATTCATAAAAGTTTAACTATGATAATAATAATGTTCGCGGAGAGTTATATCTCTCGATGGGACTTGTTGTCTCACCCCTTTGGTTCCATAATTTTTTAGGTGGACGTACACAAGAAGGTAGTGACCGTAGTAACGGGCAGCAACAACAAGGAAAGCAGTAACAACTTAGGTTAAGTTTGATGTTATGTGTCTAGTAGAAATAGAGTCATGGAAATCTATCACATAACTCAACAGACATTTGCTCCATTTAACCACATTCTCTTCTACCTCTTTACCAGGGTAGATGATTTTACCATTGACCAGAGATACATCCACACTCTTCAGATCCAAGGCGCTCCGAGGAGATCTCGGGTGTATCGCTTCCCATCTGTGTGAGATACTCGAGTTAGTCTTGGCAAGGTTTGGGACTGGATCCGAATTTGATGCAAGATGCTTCTCAGCTGACGCCACATTAGATTCGACATCCTTTTTCAGACAAACCTCTGAGGAAGATGGCCGGTAGGTTTCCGTCACCTTCCCTTTCTCCTTGTCACCCATGCCAGCGGGAGCTCGGGAGCCCATGTTCATGGGTGATGCTGCTAGCAGGGGGCAGTAGTGATGGCATGGGATATCATTCATTTCTGCTTCCCTGGAGTTAGTTGCAGTCTTTCTTCTTGTTCATCTCTAGCTTTTTTCTATGAAGATCCTTGGCTAGAGGCTGACTGAGTCATTCATTATTTTTTTCATAGTTTGTATAGGTCTTCTTAGTTTCTTTTTCACTATCTTCAGTTGAAGGTAGTATGCATTGTACAGACACTAAAGAAAAAATACAAAAATAGCAACACGAGTTTTTACCAACCAAAAAAAGAAATAGAGTCATATGTGTCATCCCTGTACTCTCAGGTCCTTGGGAGATAGTTTTCATATTTGGTTTCATGATCAATCTGAGATTTTGGCTAAGAACGATTCAATGTGTAATGCTGCTTTTGTATATGTTTTGGTAAAGCAAATGATATCTCATATCCTTGTAATATGAAGCAAACAATGATGTATGTATATATGGCCTTAGACCTATGGTAAAAAAAATATGACAAGGGATCTTATGGAAAGATGGTTTTAATTTTTAGTGAATTTTGGTAATTCACTGCTAATGGTTGTTTTCACATGGTTTGGTGTGATACCATTATCAGTTGGATAGCGGTTATCACAAAAGCTTTCATTCATCGACACATAATAGAATTAGTGAATTGTTATTATGAACCTACAATTGATGAAAACATCATATGCCTTGTGTGACAAGAATTGATGCTTCATTTCAAAATATGAGATCTTATATGGCAATGACTTATATCTTATAAAATATACTTGATAGTTGTCGAGATAAATATGTATGACACATATATTGAATGACTTGATGACTCAAAGAATGAATACATATAACATTGTCATCTAGAGCGCATACATGAGAAATGCATTTCTAGAATCCATATGATGGATATCTAGAGTCTTTTGGTTATTGAGCCAAGAGACATGCATATCTTATTTTTTGTGCAATATGACAAAAGCATCTTCACCAGATGTAGTGGGTGATCAAATGTTCTATTAGGGCTCATACATATCAGATGTATATAGACCTTTTAGAATAAATGCTAAAGGTAGTTACCAGTTCCTCATTATATTTATTGATGGTGTCAGTAGATATGGAAATTTGTATGTAATGAATACAACTATGAATCTATTGAAGTGTTCAAGGAGATAATGAATGAAGTACGTAACTAACTTGGTAGAATTATTAAGATACTTCTATATGATCGATGTTGAAATGTTTTAAACCAAGAGTTTGAGGACCTTCTAGGAGATCATGATAGTGTATCATGATGAACTCCACCTCAAAAAAATGATAATGTATCACGAAAGTGTACCAGATAGAAGGAATCACACCTTGTTAAGTCATGGTGTGATTATGAATAAAATCTAGCTAATCTTCCAATGTTCTTTTGGGCAAATGCTTAACACTAAACAATGTACCGTATAAAGGTTTAAAAGACACCATATGAGACATGGCATGGGAGGTGTCTCGATATGTCTTTTATAGTGATTAGGTTTGAATTCTTATATAAGAAAATAGTTCCTTCGAAAGCTTTGTCCACAAAATCACATAATTGTTATTTGGTTAAAATACTACTCTATCCCAATCTAGCAACAAAGTTATTTGTTAATCTGGATAGTTGTATTCTTTAAGAGGAACTTAGTTCTAAGGGGAATCAGTGGGATTAAAAGTAGAATTTGAAATGTTTGAGACAAATAGGAAAACATTGAACCTAAAGACGTACAATAGTAACATAGAGAATCACAAGATGTTGTGGAATCTCAAGTTCCTTATGTAAAACACAAACCTCATAAATCTAGTAGAACACCCTAGAGCTTGAAATATTATGATATCTTCAAGAAGGCGGTGGGTTGATCATACAAGATGAGTCAACTTCCTATCCAGAATGTATTGAGGCACCAGAATCTAAAGCATGGCTTGAGGGCCATGAGATCAAAGATGGAATCCATTGAAACCAACAAAGAATGACCTTAATGGATTCACTTGAAAGGGTAAAACCTATAAGGTGCATTTGGGTATTTGTGAGAGTGTAACATACTGAAACTTTGACATATTCTCTTTTTGGCCCTTTCCCAATATTTTCCTATCATTTCTATCTTTTTTGGCCTTGATGCTTATATTGTGGAATTTATAGTGGTTTAGTGTATTTGTTCAATAATTATACCAATGGAAGGGTTTATGCACAAATACCTTGGTGAAATCTTATTTTAGGATCTAAAATGTAAAATCACTGCTTAAGTGGAACAATGGTAAATAAATCCATGTTAGAAGTGTAAGGCCCCAAACCTTAATGTACTCAGCAAGTTTAACTACCATAATTAATTACTCTAAACATTAATCTAACCTTGTGAGGTGTTTTGAAATCATGAGAAAAGATTAAGTTTCAAGTTTGGTCCAATTTGGATGATGTTTGTGAAAGTTATGCAATTATATGCACATTTTGGAGTTTTATGCAATTTACCCCATTCAGATGTTTTCTTTGTAAATTGTCATATGCATTATAATATTTAGATATTCCCTTACCATTCTCTAGTTTTTGAACCATGGGGAACCTAGTTGCACCTTGGTTTGAAGGTGTTACTTTCCAAGGGCATTATAGGGATTACCCTCTTTATAAATGTGCTTATATTTAAAAGCTATCAACCAATGGGGTTATTTCTTTGTTTGAAAGACGGTGGGGATGGCCTAGAAGGCTCCAGGGGATTTTAGGACCGACCTTTGATATACAAGAAGAGTCTATGAGGTGTCCTCTTGCATGGCCATGAAGCCCTAGCCTAAGGACACATGGAAAGTCCCATAGACACCTCTTACTTGCCCCCTTCTTTATAAAGTCATGCCTACCCCTTCCCACCCCCAATCCAAGAAGCAATCCTCTCCTTCTATTTCCCACAACTTAGAGCATCGTCCCTTCTATGTTTTACCATGAAGTTTCTGTCCCAAGGTAAAAGTGGGTGCCTACCTTGGTGAAGAAGGCTCCTAGGGTTCCAAATTTCTCTATTTAGGATTTCTTAAGCCCCTCCTTGGTGATTTTGACCAAAACTAATAAGAATCCTCCTTTCCTTCCCTATTTTCATGCTATTAGTATTCCTTCCACCTTCTTTCAGGTTGGAACCATGACCTTCCATGGTAAAACTCCGCCTAGAACCTTAAAACATCTCATCTCCATGCTCTTTTGCTAGGGTTTGCACCTCTAAAGTGGAGAAGGTGATCTTTGCTCAAGAAAGGAGCTTTGATTGGAGCAACCGGACCATCTAATCTTGGTATACTTTCTGTTTGGATCTTATTACCTTCCTAGAGGCAATTTTTGTTAACCCCCTTCTCATATATTGCTTAGTACATGCTTAAAACTCATGCTTCTATGTTTAAAATCAATGGTTTCCATCTCTTTTTACCATGTTCTTCTAGGGTTTTGGTTTCTTGCTGTTTTACCTTCTCTGGAATCTCTAGTTTGATACCTATGAAAACTTCAAACCTGATCTTCGGTCAAATGGTGTTTTCTCCCTCTCTCTTCAATTATCTCGATCGGTTTGATGATGTGGCAATTTCCTATTGTATATTCTAATCCGCTTATCCAAATTTGACAAATAAATATGTTTTGGAATTGGAAAATTAATCTCTATCTAATAAAAATATTTTCAAGGTATGATTTCATGGTTTTATGAAGGGTGATTTTTGTAAAATGAATTTAATGCATAAAATCCATAAAAATTACATCTTAATCATCATAACTCCAAAATTAACATAAATATATGTTTTCTTCATCAGGAGAACCTAATAAGTTAATTGGTGATATTTTCAAAATCTAAATCTGAGTTTTGCTGAAACGTTATGAAATTAGGGTTTCTATACATTAATGTGCACTATGTACTGTAATACATGTTAATACATTGAAAATAGCCAAAGTGGAACTTGGACTTAATTAATGTGGTGAAAGTTAGTAATTGATATCACTAAGAGAGGTATGTGCATTCCTTACACCCTATGTTGGGATAATTGCAACCAAACTCTATATTTTCCTAATGAGGCTTAAATGAACCCTAAATCTTCTATTCTTGAATCCTAATGTTGTTCATACCTCAAATTGGATTATGATTTCTTCTTGTTTGGGTCTTACATCCCACTGCCATGCTTATTGAATATTATGACTACTGTTGCCATGATTACTTTTCTAGCATGTAGATTTATGTTCTGTTTAATTTAAAGTAGCAGTATTTATGTACAACCACCCACAGAGGGCATGTATTTAATCACCCTGGGGAATGTTTTTATTCTCCCCTATATAATTGTGTAGGTGTCTGGGAATGTCTTATTCTCCCCTCACCTATAGGTTAGAGGTCTGGTAGGTGCCTCAACCCTACTTAGTTAGGTAGACATAATTATCATACATGCTAATCTTTTTAATATAATTGTTAATGGCAAGTTTCTTTTGAATATAGCCTCATACTCTTATTTTGTTCATCTTATGATGAAATCTTAGCCTTTACTTTCAT